>CM057449.1:1627522500-1628722500 GCA_016271365.2 Neoceratodus forsteri | reverse complement strand
GGTTCAGTTCGCACCAGCTCTCTCACAATTCTAAGAAAACTGTCACCAAGACTTTCGACGCGAGACAATGGCTATCCAGGCTCCCTCCCCTCCTCCTCCCCTCCACACCCAGGACAGGACAACTCTGGAGGATGTTGCTTCCTTCTGGTATCTAGTGGTATATTGGCCGTCACCTTACCTTACTGACCACATCCATGCGATCATAAAAAAACTGTGTCCCAAGCTCGGTGCCCCGTATAGGAATTGCTCTAGCCTCCCTTTTATGGTTAGGCTGGAACTAGTGCAAAGATTATCCTTCCTTCCTTAGACTACTGTGACATAGTCTACAGCACCACTCCTAAATCCACCTTATCAAAACTAGACATCCTTTTCAACGCCTTCTGCCATTTCGCCCTCGATGCTCCCCTCTGCTCCCACCACTGTGACCTATAACGCTCCATCGCCTTCCCATCCCTCGAAAATCACTGCATACTACACAGCTCCAAATTTGTCTCAAAATTCTGGCTTGGCACCCTCCCTCTACCTCTCCTCCTTACTGTTGTTTTCCCCCCCCATGCCCTCAGGTCACTTGACGCCCGACTACTTCATATCCCCAGACAAAAGACCTCTGCTGGCCTAACAGCCTTCTCGCACCACTTCCTGAAACTCTGAAATTTCTTCCCCCTCAAATTTACCACTCCTCCTCCATGCACTCTCTATCAACTGTGCTAGCAAATGACCTCACGGTAAACTGTGTCTGCTTTTGAAAACTTTCATGACCCCCCACCTGTCAAATCCCGAACTGTCTGACCAGCGGCACATCCCTATGCTTGGAAGCTGGCTTTTATAACCAACCATGGCACTTACTTGTCTACTGTTAATGTCTCTGTCCTGCCTAGATTCAGCTGCCAAGTGTTAATCCACCTCAGAATCTGTACTCTATGTATGTATGTATATCTGTATGTATGCCTCTGGGATACACTTTTCCTGTTCCATGTAGCTGACTGTTAACAAATGTGTAACCAAATGTAAACTTATTGCACTGTATACCTGTTTTATGTTATTGCCTGATAACCTGTGTGTTATCCTCCCCTTGTAACCCTTCTCCCAGGTCGCACCGGAAGACGAGTATCTTTTTGCTCATTGTACCTTTTCTGGCAAAACAATTCAGTAAATAAATAAAAATCTTCACGCTACACTCAGATCCTATGTGAGCAATTATCATGTGAGACTGGTTGTCACCCCTCCCCCCAAAAAAACAAAACAACCCCACCAAAAAAACACAGTGCTGTTCATCATGACTACTCCCCTTCCACTCAAAAACAAAAATTAAAAAGGGAAAGCCAGGATTAGCCTGCAAGGTCTGAATAATATTGACAGCCGTACTATACATATGATGTTCCTATAATTAGTAAGATACTCATAAGCTGTACATATGATATATCCATTCAGTCTGCAGTAACGGGTTAGGTACGATCTTCCGACTGACATAGTCCTGTCTGATGTAGTACTGACACCGTTTTCCCAATTACTTACTTCCCAACTGGTACTTAATGCCAAAAGTTTTTATCCTATCAAGTTTAGGTGTCAGGCACAAGCATACACTTAATAATCATCTGAACCACATCAAAACCACAAACAACTCGTTACCGTCAAAGTAATCAGCACTCGATGCCAGAAGAAATGCAGTTTGACTACAATGAACTGTGCCTTTGTTTTGTTCCAAACACTGAAATTACCCTCAAAGTAAGATGCCAAAGAAAGACAGTCATGACATTAAAAACAATGATTTTATCCTTACTTTCTGTTTTCATCAGCTGTTGTCTTGCAACGTCACACTGTAAGCATGGGATCTGTTCATTCCCAGTACTGCAGATTCGGTGTGATGCTCAGCAAATATGTCACCAGTGTAGCTGCTCAACATTGATCAATGCCATTGTGAATTAGGTTAGACTGTTAAAATCAAAGCTTTATTAAGTTATTAAAATGTAAGAGTGTGCAATTCCTCTCAAGTACTTGCTTGCTCTGGACAGGAAGACAGATGGGTTAGAGTGAAAATGCAAAACTTTATTTGCTAAAATTTCATATTTTGAGTGCTGTGGCTTTTCATATATGCAGGTTGTGTGCAATTCTTCTCAAGCACTCATTCACAGATCTGTTATTTCTCTCTTTGACAATGCTCCCTATTTTGGTTTCTCTGTCAATGCAGCACTTTTTCTGAGGAGATTTTGGCAGACCTCGGTTAATCTTTTCTTTTTTTTTTGCATTATTTATTTTTCTGCCCCTACGTGCCCATGATCTGCCACTCCTTCAGGCAGCCTGTGGTCTCTGACATCCTCCTACTACTCCTCCTCCTCCTCCTCCTCCTGGATCCCACCTTACGTCATATTGCAGCCTGACCCCAGGGTAGCCCAGTGTAACCCTTCACCGGGTGGGTCCCCTTCCTCCGAGGGGGAAGGCACTGGTGGGGGACCCCCAGCACACTCTTTCTCTCAGCCCCAGGGCACTGCTGAGGTAGGTGAAACTTCCATGGGAGGCTCTTCGGTGGCGTTGATAGTCCAGCCGCCGTCATCCAGCCAATCCTGGGCATTTTTCCATTTTCATGGTCCCTCCCTCTGTTGCAACATTCATGCAGTGCTCCCGGTCTCAACTAGGGGGGCACTGCAGAGCGCAGTGATTCTGCTGCCCACCCCAGGAGAGGAGAACAGTCCTACAGACACTCAATCTTCACCTCCCTTGCCGACCTCCAGTGTCCCGAGTCCATTCCTGAACCTGGGTCGCTGGTGTGGTTTGAGATAAGGCACCAGCACCTCAGCCCTCTTTTCAATTGTGTTGATTGTAACTAGCTGTTTCTTTTGTAGTTCTACTACAAATCTGTATATGCCCACATGTGGTGCACCAATTAAAGCTGCAGGACGGCGATGCCAAGCCTTCACATTATTTTGAGTCCGTGGATAACCCATTGTCATTTGTTCGTGTATAGACCAAAACACTGGTTGAAAGGGGGGGAGCATACTGTGGTATTGTTTCTCATCCTCCTTTGTACCCTGCCAAGGACGTAATTGTTCTCAAACCATTCTACAAGTGCAGCACTAGATGGTGGCATTTCACTTTTTATTTCCAAAAACACTCCCTCTATCTCATTATCAGGAAGAAACGATAGTGCCACTAGTTGTCTCATTTTAATACTGAATTCAGGATCAACTCCATATTCTGTGGCAAGTCCCAAGCTTTGCATCTTACGCCACAAAATGTGCCCGAAATGAAACAAATAACCTTTGTTTCAATTACAGTACAAGCTGTAAGTACAGTAATAGGAGTCAAGATAGGTGGCACTGTGAGCAAATGGGATATTTGGTAGTCTTGCTTCATGCCTGTCTGCCTGCAGTACTCGTTGTTCATCAGAAATGTAAACAGTGCCTCTCTACCTCACTACCTACAGGATTGTATTTACCCTACACTAGGAGAAGAATCGGGATATTGTGTGTTGGGAATTTGTAGTGACGGGTAAGTTAACAATCGGGATAGTATTAGATGGGACAGTGATCGCGTTGGGAAAGCGGTGTCGGTGACTTATTTGTCGGGAAACAGTAAGTTGAGAAAGCGCACAGATCACACAGTAACTACTCTACCAATAGATACAGCTTGAAGTATTTAGTTTCATATATGCAGCAATGAGAATTATACAATGCTTAGGGAAAAAAAACATTTGAAAGCCATATTAGATATTTATAGAAAGTTGCATTAGATATTTATACAGAAGATGATTAGGAGAGACAAAATGAGACAAATAATGTTATACTGACTAGTGCAAGTGCTACGAATCTCATAACTGGTTGTGGAATAAGACAAAAGACAATTTGTCTAAATCAGTGCTGCTGAGTCTGTATTCATAAAATAAAAGAGAAGATTCTGTCAGTGCATTTGAAAGATGGCAATGAAGGATGATATCCTGGTTCAGACAGTAACACAACAAACGGCTAAACGGACACTACAGAAGTGATTTGTTACAGTATATTGCACAAGATCAAAGAAAAACATAAGATATCCGAGTGCTGATTCCATGGGTGATTTGATTCTGAAAATAATTTCATGGATCTATGATGCTGGTTCGACAACCTTCTTGTCGACCAACATCACAGTGATGGAATTATGTTGACTGCAGGTTGCGCGTGACATAAATCTGGCAGGAAACCCGGTTCCTTTTCTATCAGGGAGATTTGCCCCCCGAACTTCCTGCACCCCTCAGACTAATGGATTATCAACTCTGAGTCAGAGTTGATTCAGGGAGGGGGTGCAGGACTGGGGGAAAGAGTGCTGGGGTCTCAGGTGGACTATTACAGCGAATTGTCGATGTTGTCAGCATAGATGTATTCATTGTAATAATTTTGCTGTAAAGAGGGCATACCTAATTTCACAATGGGTTCTGTCACAAAACTGTGGATTACCTATGCACTGCATATCCACTGTGTGTAGTAACCCTAAGTCTGAATCCCATGAACCGGGGTTCAGCGCACGCCTGGTATCATTCGTGGAAGGGCTTTACACCCTTTGCACCCTTGATCACTGGCCGATTGTGCAGCCATGCATGTGGTCAATCTGGAGGCATGTCTTTGGGGCGTGCCCACATGCTGTACCATTCACAAAAATGTGTGGAATGCTGGATGAAAGGATGCAGGAAATGGCAGCGGGGACCCTACCGTATTTTTGTGTGCCCCCAAATGACACCCACTGGTTGCAGTGGGGCAAGGAATCCCCCCACTGTGCTGCCACAGCCCACCAGGCTGATTTTAGGAGGGCAAGCCTTGGGGAAATGGCCATAATACTGGAGGAAGACTTGGAAGATGTACAAGAACTGTGGGGGAATGTGGAAGGCTATAAAGGAGGGACTGAAACTGTGTCAAGCCTTTGTGTAAGACAGAGTTGGAAGGGAAAAAAAGACGGTGGCCACTGTGGTTCACAAAAGAAGTGGCAAAGCAGGTCAGGGCCAAGACTAGGGCCTTCAGGTGCTTCAAAGTCAAACAGATGGAGGAGAACAGGGCAAAGTACCAGAAACTGCAGAAGAAGGTGGGGAAAGCTTTGAGGAGGGCTTAGGCTAAAACTGAAGAACAGATTGCTGCATCAGCCAGGAGTGGGGACAAACTATTTTTTTAGACATATTGGTGAGAAAAGGAAGGGCAGGGGGGATTCACAGGCTGGTGGGGGAAGAAGGAGTCCCAGTGGAAGAAGATGGATGAAAGGCTGAGATATTGCAGGACTACTTTAGCTCTGTTTTCACAATTGAGGAGGGGGGTCCACAATTCTGGGGATCAGACCTACAGGACCAGGGGTGGACACTGGACCATTTACTGCAGATAGGGTCAGAAAGGAGCTGGCTAGGCTCAAGGTCGACAGGGCCACGGCACCAGATGCTGTGCACTCAAAGCCGCTGTACAAGCTCAGGGAGGTTTTGGCCGACCCCCTGGCTGCCCTGTACAACAGATTACTAGAGATAGGAGAGGTGCCAAAGGACTGGAAAGTGGCAAACATGGTCCCAATAAACAAGGGGGGGTAATAAAGAGGAACCAGGGAACTACAGGCCTATTAGCCTCACCTCAGCAGCTGGCAAGGTAATGGATACCCTTGTCAAAGAAAGGATTGTGGAATTCCTGGAAAGTGGAGGTCTGCAAACCAGGGACAACATGAGTTCACAAGGGGTAGGTCCTGTCAGACCAACCTGGTATGAAGTAGTTTGATGAAGTGACCAAGGTGATAGATCAGGGTGGGGTAGTGGATGTAGCCTACCTGGACTTCAGGAACGCCTTTGATACTGTCCCTCATAGGAGGTTGGTTATGAAATTGAGGAACCTATGGATGGGAACTAGGACAGAGAAATGGGTGGAAAATTGGCTTAGGGACAGAAGCCAAAAGGTGGTGGTAAATGGAATATGCTTGGGTGAGGGGAGTGTGACCAGTGGAGTACCTCAAGGGCCTGTGTTGGGACCAGTGCTTTTAGTATCTATAAAGAGGACATAACTGAGGGGGTCAGTGGGAAAGGAACCCTGTTTGTCGATGATGCTAAACTATGTAACAGGGTGGATGCTCGGGGGGGTTGATAGAATGCACGCAGACTTGAGGAAATTGGAGGAGTGGTCCATAAAATGGAAAATGGGGTTCAATGCAAAGAAATGTAGAATCATGCATTTGAGGCATAAGAACCCAGGGGTGAAATACACACTTGGGGGAGGAGGGATGCTAAAGGTCACAGGGGAGGAGAGGGACCTGGGAGTAATTAATACTGATGATCTTAAGGTGACAAAGCAGTGTGGGAAAGCAGTGGAAAAGGCAAATTGGATGCTTGGATGCATAGGAAGGAGGATTGCTAGCAGGAGGAGGGAGGTGCTTCTACCCTGTATGTATCATTGGTGCGTCCGCATCTCAAGTATTGCATGCAGTTCTGGAGACTCTATCTCTTCAAGGACAGGGACAGGGTGGAGGAGGTGCAGAGGAGGGTGACCAGGATGATGTGGGGTATGCAGGGGAAGATGTATGAGGAGAGACTTAGGGAACTAAATCTGTGCTCTCTGGAAGACAGGAGAAGAAGAGGGGTATGATTGAGACCTTTAAATACTTAGAGAGGATCAATGAGACTCAGGGGGATGGACTGTGAACCTTTAGTGGAGTTTCTAACACCAGGGGGCATGGCATGAAACTTCTGGGAGGCAAGGTCAGGGGCAATATGAGAAAGTTCTTCTTCATAGCGAGGGTGATGAATGACTGGAATGATCTGCGGAAGAGGTGGTGGGGGCTAAAATGGTCATGCAGTTTAAGCAAGCATGGGACAAACACATGGGTATACTTGAGAGGGAGGGCAGGATCTGACATACTGGAGGATTCCCTTGGGCAGACTAGGTCGGACATGTGATCCTTATCTACTGGCTACTTTATGATTCTATAAAAGCGATAGCACAGTTGTTCAGGTTTTGTATTTTAGTCAATAAAACAAACCAAACTGACTTATAATTCATTGTGATTATATGGTTGACATTGTCCCTTTAAAATGTCATGGCATACTTGGCAAACAAGCAGGATCAAGAAAATGTGGACAAATGTAGTGAACAAACTAACAGTTATATTTAACAGAAATGTTAGATTTTGCAGTGCCAGTGTGATACTGTTTTGCCGTTGCCATTCTGAGTAGTACTGTATTTGTCATGGATTTTGAAGGTGTATGGGTTGATGTGCTGCCTCCATGGGTCTGTGCTGGGGTCTGCTCATTGCTCTGTCAGTGTTTGTATAATTTGCTTTCTACATAGGGATCAAAATGTGCCACCCCACCATGGCTCCTGAGGCTCCGTTGCTCAGCAGGTATTAAACTATGTCCCCTGATTGAGCTTCTGGGGTCCTCCACTCATCAGGGAGCCAGCTGCCTCACAGAGCTCTCTTGGTCTGTGGGGGTCAACTGTACCATGCAGTGGAAGCTCCTAGGGCTCCTCTGCTCTGTAGAGATGGAACTGTGCCACCTGGTGGTGGCTCCCCTATTCAGCAGGGATTGAACTTTGCCTCACAGGGTTCCCCTGCGCTATGCAGGTCAAACTTTGTGGGATGGTGGCACCTTTTTGGATGCCCAACTCTGTGAAGATTGAACTCCGCCACACCGAAGGTAACTAATGGAATATGACTGCTTTCCCTCCATATTTTTTCCTTCCCCTAAGTCTTTTCTATAAATTAAATTACTACATATTTCTGTAAGGTTACTTGATAAAACAACAACAAAATCAATCAATCAGTCAGTAAACCAATAAATATAAACCTCTGCTGCTCATTGGCACATACCTGCTATAATAATGGTAGAATTTTGGGGTCTGCAAGGGGTAGAAGAAACACGTTACTATCTAAGACACTAAAATCCAGTTTTATGAGAGATCCTACTTAAGTCTGTGACATTTCACTTAAGGAAACAGGGACACTACCTGTAAATAATGCAGACTGCCTCTGGATGAGAGTGACTTGGCTGGTCTAAGCATGGTCAACTGTTCATTGGCATGGGGAACTTTCTTGGGGGGGGGGCTGCCACAGCAGGGATGTCCTTTTCTTTATTTTTTTTTATTTTATTTTTTTTTGTAAATCACAGTCTCAAGTCAACCAGACAGAGCTTGAATGCCCTGCATTTCCCATTAATGTAAAGCATACCTCTCAAGTGTTCTTCATTACAAGGGACATCCCTCATGTTACCCCTCAGAATTGCCCTGTCCCTCATCCATCCCTCATGGAAAAGGTGCTGCACACACAGAGAATGTGCTGTAAATTCAGACTTTAAAGCAGAAATTAATATTATTCTAAGATGCTATATAAAACATAAATGTACAAGTAAAGACAATGGTTTCCACTGTGTTCTGAGCTTGTATCTCCATGTCTGAAGATGTGTCCCTCATTATGAGGGTCTGTGTCCCTCACTTTCCCTCATTTTGGGGTATGTGCCCTCATTCCACTGACAAAGGTTGGAGGTATGATGTCAAGGCATCAATAATGTGCCTGCCCTCCCTGGTCCAGGCTACTTGCCTGTGTGTAATGTCATACCATGTTGAAATTACACTTTGTAAGCTTTGGGAGCTGGGGGTGGCCTATGAGGATCCTATCCTTAAACTGAGACCCCCTTCAGATTATAAGTCAATGGCAGTGATTCCTAAAGTAACAGGTCTCACTTCAGAGCAAGGGGCCGAGCTCTGGCAAACCCCATGTAATTCCAGCACTGGTCACACACAGAACGCTAGTGCTAGACAACTGAAATATTCTAGCAAGATTTGGAAATGCCATCAGTGCAAAGAGACTGATTGACACAGGACCCTCAGTGTGCCTTGACTTTACAGCCTCTACCAGTGTTCAGGCTCTCATTGTGCATACTCTACATTTGTGTAGTGGTGGACTGACTGGTAGTACACTGGGGAAACCTGGCCATCGGGCCTGGAAGGATCATTCATGGAGTGAAGTCACAGCCGCAACACAATTCAATGATTGCACAAATGATCTGACCAGCAGTGCCATCCATCCAGCTTTTAGTAAAGTGACATGCTATCACCGCACTGAGTCTGAATTATTCTGGGCTGACAGAAGACTGAGACAGCCAGCAGCTCTGCAGACAGAAGGCAGTCACCTTGGCTTCAGCAGCAACAGCAACTAGAGCAAAACATAACTGAATCAGTATTTTAGGTGAAGATTTAGCAAGCTGGGAGAAAGATGGAATATGGGTATTATTTAAAAATTTAAACAGATCATTTCTAATGACTTGGACTTTGGATAGGGTAAGGATTTTGTGTGATGATAAATGATCACCATAGACAACAATTCTTTTGCAAGGGGAGAATTTGCATTTGACATAGAACATGTAATGGTGCTTGTCTATGTTTTTCAATAAAATGATTTTAAGAAGAATCAATGGGGTTATCTCAGCAACTAAAAGGAAGATTTCTAATCAGAAAAAAAATATTGATTGTGTGATTAAAGAACAAATACATCCATTGCCAGGCTCAAAACAGCAGACTGTCTGCTCCTGTCCCAGTAGTCCCAAGTCCCGCCACCTACCTCGCTCCCTCTGGCTGCACGGCACTCCCATGGCTAGATCTCTGCTGTCATACTGACTGGGGCTACTGTCTCGCTGAGCTGACACACACAAACAGCTGCTCAGCTGCTAGTTATCAAAATCAAACTAAGCAACACTGCCTGTACTGTGTCTCTCCCAATCTGCTCTCCTGGCGGCTCACAGTCACACATGGGGGCTGGGGGCACAAGTTGAAGAAAGATGAAAGAAGACACACACTGCCCACACGGTGGGTCTGCACCTTGCACTGTCATGTCACCTCCTGAGTTCTCACCGCTCTGTCCCACTCATGACTGGCTGCTCATGCTCGCTGACTCCACTGAGACTATCGCCATGACAACAGAACACTACTATAGTGGTGCTGCTGAGAGACACCTCGTCATTCACGCTCTCTCTTGGCTCGCAGTTGCTTAGATGCTCTTCCTCCTAGTCACTATGACACCTGAACACTAGTGCTAGCCTGCCCCCTCATCGCAGCACGCTCTCTCCCCTCTGGTGTGGCTGCTTCCTCTCTCTCTTTCTCCCCAGCCAAGTCCTGAGTCCTGCGCTATCATTAATGTACTGTGCTTGCAAATGCATACAGGTGCTGAGATGTGCAGATGGTACTATTTGGCACTTTGAAAGTAATGAGAAGAAAAAAAAAATGGCAGATTACACTGTTCACCTGGTGGGGCAGTGGAAAACACAGCCATGTCAGTTGAAAACTGGCCAGGTGGCAACCCTAGCACAGCTACCTCCAGGTGGGCATCCCTCTTGCTTCTCTTCCAGCTCTGTCTGTGGATTTCTAACTGCCATCTGCCCCTGCTATTGCTTTTTTGGGGGCTCTGGCTTGCTGGTCTTGCCATGACAGTGGATTCTGGTGAGGACCTCTGCACTGCGCTGATGCTGTGCCCTTACACCAGTTGCCTCCCCTCTACAAACTGGGGCAGGGTGTCTGCATGGAAGACTCATCTGTGGCCTCAAGCTGGCATGCTTCTACAGGCTGAGATCTGGGTCCTTGAGTAATGCTATCCATTTAGCCATTTGATAGCATGCTTATTTTCCTGTGCCTTTACCTAGCAGCTTCTTACTGACACCAGTCAGCTGCCTTTCCCCTTATCATTACTACAGTTTGCTTAGCCTTTGATTCCTCCTCCTCCCCATAGCAATTCCCTTCCTCAGTCAACCCAGCGTTTGTGCAGTATGACTTTTACTCCATGTCCTTGCCTGTTGTCACAGCATAGCTCTAATGTGGCTGCATATTTTATTTCAAGTTTTCAGTGACCCACTACTTCACTTCAAGGTACTAACTAGTGTTGCTCAGACAGTATCCTGGAAATTAGAATACCAACAGATACCTCCCATTTGTCCAGATAGTTGCTGTGGTAGGATAGCAGTGCTCTCTGACCATGGATCCTACCCTCTAGGATCCACTGCATGGATCATACAAACATTGTGGATCCTGTGGATCCTAGCAACAGATCCAGCTTGGATCCTAACTATCTGACCTAGGATCCCTGGATCTGACCCCAGATCCTAACTATCTGACCCTGGATCCTTACTATCTCACCTAGGATACCTGGAACCTAACTAGCACCCATCGCTGTCTGATCTAGGATCTCTGCTTCCTAACTAGGATCCATCTCTATCTGACCCTGAATCTACATCTGTCTTTGGTAGGATTTCTGGTAGTGTCTAGGTAGGATACCAGCACTATCTGGCAGATAGTGGTAGGATCCAAAAAGCACTATCTGAGCAACACTTGTACTACCTTTTTATATATCCAATGTCAGCCTCTGTGTCATTCATTGGCATGCATCCACCATTGTTGGTTTGCTCCATTTCATTCAGTCTCAGTCTCATACTTCAGTCTGGGCTCATGCTTTAGTCAGCATACCATGCCTTTAGTCAGTTGTTCGGCCTTACCTTCATTCTTATACTGTCATATGACAAAGGCTGTCAGGCTTCCCCACTGGCCTCTTATTATGCTTCTACACTCTAATGCATGCCAGCTATGACCATATCTTAACTTCCAGGGCTCCCTGTCTCTGTAAACTGATAGCCTGGCTCTGCCTCTTGAAGTGCACATCTTGGGAGAGGGGGTCCTTGATTCAGGTGGGCTCCTTCTCTTTTGCCTTTTGGGTGAGAGTGTCCATGCTCCAAGGGAAACTTTAGCTGTACAGATCGACTCAGCAACACCTCTTGGTGTAGCATTTAAACTTCAGCTACTAGAGGGTGGGGTCTCTAAGTCCACAGGGGCTCCTTTAGCTGTGCAGACTATACACCTTCAAAAGCTATTCTCCCCATGGCTGCCTAAGGTTATCCTAGTCTTGTCCAAAATTCCTTTCTTCTGCCCCTCAAAGGTGAAGAGCTAAACAATGACTCAACTGGTTTGGTCCCTCAAGGGCTCAGCTTCAGTGCCTTGCCTCTTAAGAGTTCAGATTTCTTTAGACCTCCCATTGGTGTGAAGGCCAGGTGAGTGCCTTTCAGCAGACATTGCTCTCCTCCTTCCCACCTTGGGAGGTGGATTTTCTTTACAGGGAATCTGCTTCAGCTGCAGAGATCAGCTCACAGCACCTTCATGACATTCCCATTAGAGAGATAGAGTGAGAGTTCCTCTTCTCAAATTATTCACCTTAATTGGGTCTCTAAATTGCAGTAGCTGAGCCATGACTAATATTATCCATAGCATGGAGTGATGGTGGCCTAGGCTTTGGTTCCCAGAAGTTTCCTCCTAAAAAAGAAATTTCCTCTTCTCTGTGCTGGTGGTCATAAACTTAGATTCCACGTGAGTTGGAGATGGATGGCAGTTTTCCTTTCTTCAGGGTATCAGTCTGGCTATGCCTCCTCTCAGGATAAACATGCTTTTTGACATTCTTCCCTAAGGTGTGTTTGGTCTCGGGGGACTCGTCCCTTCGACACCTCAAGTGGTTTTAACTCTTTCATGTGTATTCCTGTGTCCTTATGACACCCCAACAGGGTGGTAGTCCCCATAGCTGGGACAGAGAGAGTGTAAGCTAAATTACACAGTTACACAAACACCACATGCTCAGTATGTCAAGCAATCCTAAACCATTCTCCTAAAAGCCTGAGTAATAAATCTCGGAATCATATAAGTCAGCTATGGAGATTTTACTAGAGCATACATTGCTCTGAATTTTCAGATTTCCTTTCCAGGATTGGTCTTTGTAGCCAATCCAAAAATCTGTGTAAAAACATTTGGTCATTCCAAACCGACCTCCTCGTATTCTTGTTTATGACATCACAGTGGCTTCCACTGCAAAAGTTAGTGATGTCACAAAAATAGCTACTTTGAGTTCATCTCACACAGTCAGAGGCCTTTTGAGAATTACCATGCAATACAGATTCGATTCACCAGGAAGCTTAGAAGAAATAGTACAGCACAGTGTCCCCAAAACTGCTGGAGCCATCAGTATGGTTACTTTTATACAAGCAGAGAGAGATCCCTGCAAAGCTACCACCACAATGTTCTGCAACACCTGGTATTACTTGGAGGTCCCCATCCTACTACTGGACAAGACCCAACCTGCTTAGTTTCTGAGCTCATGTAACTAAGCACCAAGTTGGTAAGGCTTCAGGCATTAAGTACAGCATTATAGGAAATATTCAGAAGACTAATATCTGAAGGCAGAAAATCTAGAAACCATTAAACATAATTGTTGTAAATCTGATGGTTTCAGTGAGCCTTTCATTTTAGTAGCAGATACTTAAGCAAGAGGGTTCAGGAAGCTAGGAGAGAGATTAAGTCAAATAAAAAGATGGCTTTTCTATTTTTTTAATTTTGTATTGAAATATGAATTGTCATTATGAAGCTGACAGCTGAAAAAACATTATTTTGTAACTTATACTTCAGTCCATGTTGGCCTAAGGCTTGAAGACCCCCCCACCACCATATTAAATTGCAAGCTTCACCACTGGCTTTATCAAAGACATAATGATCACATTACTTGGGTCCCAGTTCAAATTTTCTCTGAGCACTAGAAATAGTTTATTCCTAGAAGATATTGAGGGCTGACAACACTAGAAGTTAATGCACCTATTTCAAAGTGTAGTGTAATTAACAGTTCCACGCCTGTTTTCTGCAGTCAGTAATATGATCACTATGTTTAATGCAGACTAAAATGAAACACTATAATGAATGGTTCTTATATCTACAATATACTCTGCATGGACTCACTTGTCCATTATAATCATGTTCCACTGTACCATGCTTTTATGCCTGTCAGTACCCTTGTCAGTTTCATTTATTAATTTTAGCTGGCAACTTGCATTTTAATATGAAGAAAACTCACCCTTCTGTTTTAAGGTTCATTTAGGCAGGTATGATACGACACTGCACCATGGTCCTATTAAATGAATTGTAAATTCATATCTCTAAGCTTTATTAGTGATTTTCAGTTCTTGGCCCACTTAAAAATTATTTATTTATTTTAAATTCTGCTTCTCTTTTCTCACACAGTTGGACACAACCTCTTTTGGCCATCTTCAGGGCCCACATCCCATCTGTGGAGACCCTACGCTCATGGTACTGACTCCTCTGGTCCACCCACGACACACCCTAGTAGCCAGACCCTTCAGCTTGCCCCTCCTGAGGTGGGTTGCTTTCAGCACCATGGCAAACTCCCCCATACAATCTAATGTAGGCACAGGTGGATGTGAAGGCCATGGGCAGCCAGTCCAGAGCAGGTTGGATCCAGCAGAGGATGTGATGGGCAGGAGTAGAACCATTGTCTCATCCGATGGCTGTTTTCCACTCTGATTTCTACCCTGGAGGACAGGAAATGCAGTTATGTCCTTGTGACATCAGATGTACTTCCACGTCTGATATACCAACGTTTGCCTCTCCAGCTAATGCTAGGGTTTGGACTGTTGCCAAGCACCACAACCCAGCCATCCCAGGGAAGGTGAGCTGTCCACTCGATCCTCCTCATCTGGCAGACCCTCCAGTGCTCTGGGCCCAATCCAGAACCCAGGCTGTCGGTGTCGCAAGTGGTAGCACTGTGACTGGTGACAGCAGGCTAGCCCATAAAAAATGTATTGATTTGTTTTTGTTCACTTTGTAAGTTCTCTGGAATATGGAAGGAAAACCATTTACAGGAATGCCCCGGAGAGGGTAAACACATGGGATAGCATCCCATAGCAATCACAGGTATAATAAACACTATATAATGTTCATACAGGCAGTAGGATTGTTTAAATGGAGTGGAGTATTATTTTCTGCTACCTGTTTCTAGCTAAAGGTGCAGTCCTAAAGATGGGACATGTACTGTATACTGATGTTCTGAATGCTATTATAACAGAAGCACAGAATTCATACTGCGATATGCCTTTCTAAGCCAGTTTAGGATGCCTCATTTAGGGTAAGAATCCATCATGTTTACAACTATCATAAGTCACATGACAAAGTGACATCAGTCTTGATCCAAAGCTGGCATTTTCCTCACATGTATTAAGTAATATTTGCAAAATATATTTTCTGTATCTGTGAAACATTGCCAGAATTTGCCATTTTCTTGATAAGTCCTCTGCTGACCCTCTGTTGAAACATTTGTTCACATCATCCTCTCCTCTTGCCTTCAGTAGTAAGGTTCTCTTCTTTATGGTCTCCCTGACAATAAAACATGCTAAGCATCAGCATGTTTGTTTGTTTCATTAGTGAACTGCAACCTCAAGGGAACCTCGTGTTAGAAGTTTATACAGGCATTAAATGAAAGATGCATGAAACACAGAGCTACATCACCAGTTTATCAAACACAAAAACAAGTTCAAAACATTTATACTGATCAGCAGGCACTACTTGTTTGTCATTTATTCTTGTCAGCTACACTTTGAGCAGACTCCTCCTCTCTGTTGGAGTCTCTTATGTTGCCATTAGGAACCCATTAGTAGGAGTGGACTGGAAAGAGTGGCAGTTACATTAGGAATATAAGTAGACAGTTTACTAGAGAATTGTTTTAACTTTCCAGCAATCTGATCATTTTTGTTCAATTAGAATGTATTCACCTTTGTGATGGTCAAATCACCCCGCTGTCCCCAGTGGGCTTCTTTCTCTCTCAGGTCCTTGCCACTGCACCATCTGGATCAGTGTCACCACCAGAAAGGTCTCCTCTTTAGCAAGACTGCAGACCCTAGTGCTCTGATAAACATTTTCTGCCACCTTCTACACTTCAGATTGTCTGTAGTGAGGGTCTCTGCTCTGGGTAGGACACACTCTTCTCTCTCGGAAACCCCTTTACTATGCCACCCTTATCCAGGTTCCCTTTCCTCAGAGATGTATAAACAAACAGTTAGTCCATTCTTAGGGGACATCACTAATTTACTGCAGAGTAAGCCCGGATGCAATGCAGTACCTCACAGTATTTATGCTGAGTGCTGTAGCATGCTGCAGGTAACAAAGCAATTCAATGACAATTAAGTCCTTTTGTCATGCAGGAATTTGTGAGATGTCTAGTACTGTGCTGCATCCTGTCTGACTCTGCTGTGTTACTAAACAATGGTTATCCAAATGCAGAAGTAATAATTAGGTATATACACTAGCTACACATATTCAAACAACTACACACAGGCTTACAAAATAAAGCTTGTACTTGTTTGCACATAAATGCTGCTGTTACGGAGTTTCCTCTAAGTGCACTATCTTTAAGTAAGCTTGGTTAACTTCACATTGTGGATCTGACTCCCATCTTAGATGTTAACTCAGCATCTGCTCAGCGAAAGGGGAAGAGAGGGGTGCATTGAAGAATGTATGCCCTCTCTCTAACCTACAGTATCAGTGGCTTGGTTCAATGAGGCTGTGGCATCCTTTCCCTGTACCCAGATTAATCCAATTGGGTGAAGCTAACTTGGATCTGGGAATTAGGTGACTCCTACCCAGTCCTGCAATATTAGCTGACAAACCTGTGTCCAGGGACAGGGCAGTGACCCAGGGGTGCAAGAGATGCGGTTGCAGTAGGGCCCATTCTGTCTGGGGGCCCACTGCCTCAGAGGTCAGCATTAAGAAAACCTTTTATCATCAGAGACAAACTCGTTACTTTCTTTTTGTAGACTGTTTGTACAATGTTTGTCCATTTGAAATTGGGTCTATGAACATTGGCCACTGCAGGGTCTGTGCTGCAGTGGTCTACTCAATTTCAATGGGTGGGGAAAGGTACAGTACAAAGGCAATAGGGTAAGGGAAAATGATTTACCAGATAAGGCACACTATGCCATAGCTTGTTTCTAGGTGTGACCTGGGAGCACAAGAAAGATAAGTGACTTGCTCGGTCATACCATATGCAAGTAGGGGCTGATGGGATTCAAAATCAGTTCAGGAGTGCAACTTAGTACCCTTAACCACCACATTACATGGCCTCCTCAATAAGGCCTGTTTCTCAAACATCTGGTCTTGGTGCTGGTGTCACCAGAAGGAGCTGAGACAAATTACATTGTTCATTTACTTTATCCTGCAAAGCAGAAATGGGGGCAACATAGACAAACTACAGATGCTTGGCGGGACTAATTCAAAAGTATCTATGCTATAAATGTATGCACTAATGATTATGCTATGCTCATTGATGAGGAGGAGGTAGGGCCACACAAAATATTTTGCAGGGGCCCTTAAAGTCATAGCACAGCCCTGTCCAGGAGGCTACTTCCTCTCAAAGATTGTTAGCATAGCAAATGATCTTGGTAGGCCGGTCTCAACAGGATGTGTCCAACATATTCATTACTAATGACCCTTTCCATTTCTGGAGACACTCTCACAATGAGGGCTTATGCACCTGTTACTAAGCTGCTGTTGCCTCAAAGAAAACTTTGAAAAACATGATATTTAGGTACAATTCAGCTTGCTTTCCATATATATATGCTATAGATTTCTCCTCTGTAGTATTTATTTCTCAGGAAATTTGGATTAATATATAATCTTTATCCCTTAGAGTTCATCTGCCTCTTTAGCTTACTCTCTACTTTAAGTCATAATCCCGTGTTGTGACATCACAATCTGTTGCCATGGGAGTAACTGTGATGTCACAAGCAGTGCAGTATAACCTCAGGTAGGGAGAAAGCAACAGAAATAGATGAACTCTTCAGGAGCAAAGATCCTGTTTTCATGCAGATTATACCAGTAATAAATAATGGGGAGGAGGAATGCAGAACTAATGTGAAATACAAGCCAAACTGTGCCTAAATATAATGTTTTATTAAAGTTCTCAGAATGCATCAGCTGCTCTTTAAGATTTTGGTGGGCTGTAAACATTTTCCATAAATAGGCCAGGCTCTTGTCGTGGCTGATAAAGGAGTTCATAATGTAAACTCTGTCCTCCACACTTATGCAGAATGTTACTCAGAAATTAAACAAGAAATATTTCAGGCAATACAAACAGAACATGGTTTGGTCATCACAGCTTAGGACAACTATAGAGCAAAAAAGGATAGGCACACACAATAATTCCAAAAAGGAGAAAAGACTTTGCCCATGAGGTCTGTATTCCAAAACTGAGTTTTCATTCAGAGTTCAGTACTGAGTCCACTGACAAGACTACACAGTGAAAGCCAGCTTCTGCCACTGTTTCACGTTGTTCTGATGCTTTGTCAAGGCCCCTCAATAAAGTGTCATAATGGTGATAAATATTATGGGGGTTTGCTTCATCTTTGTGAATTCCTCTTATGGAAGGGCTTTAATGGAATAGTAACAACTTGCACTTAGGTTTACAGCTGGGAAGCGACACCTTAAGGGTCAAGTGACTTAACAGGGACCTGATTTAAAGGGCAAGTAAACATCACCAGGTAGGTCCCTTACATTCTGAAAATCCATGGAAAGATCACTCATGTCATTGCTAACCTGTGGGTGTCAAGCAGACCTGAGGTATAAATATAAAGTTATCTGTAAATGCAATCAAGGCAGTAGCCATTTCATGTTATCTTGACACAGAAAGTGATGCTGCTGAGGGGAAAGCTGTAAACAGCGTACTCCTTCAGTGGCATCACTTTCTGTCTCAATATTCCATGAAATGGCTGCTGCCTTGTTTTAATTTACTGATTATTCAAATATCTATATTTCTTTACTGCTGACACCTACAGGAAAGCCCAATGCCTCTGTGGAAAGATATTTTCAAGGACTTCAAGAATATGTGTGATCCAACAACATTTACTTTCCCTTGAAGTCAGTAAACATGCTGAGATTCAGTTCAGGATCTTCTGATTCACAGGCATTTACTCTGCTGTACCACACTGCCTCCTAAAAGGTGAGCAGATATAAAAGAGGGTTTTACTTTTCTCACACTACTGACACAAAGCCCTTTTGCCCTGAATTAGAGGGATAATCTCTTCTGGTTGCATTCACAATTAGCTGCTCATGTAATCCTAGTTCCCATTTTTCAAGCAACCAATGTCTAACAATTTATCCAAGCCCTGGAAAATGCTATGCCTCTGTTTTGTGGTATCGCTGTTTGCTTCAAATCCACATGAGCCACCTGATCAGACACATAAAACTGCATCATTTATTTGAAATCTAAATTATGCAGTTAGCAGCATTATCTCTATGACATGCAATATCTCATATTGATGAGGGTTCTGTGGTACAGTGTTCTAACAAAGCACTTAATTTACAAAGCAATACAGTGGATATTGTTAGCTACAGACCTGCGTGGTGAACACTCATGTATACAGAAGTTACAAAGGAGATTCATAGTTAATAAGTATCTTCATAGCAGGTGCAGAGGTTCACTTAGACAAGCATGAGTACTACAGCGCTTAGTGGGCCTTATGGGTAAAAGCGTTAATGGTGGTAAACTCCCCTCTAGGGAATAGAGGTGGGACTGGGCTATGGCAGGTTAAAGTGTGGCTTTATTTGAACAGCTATTGGGGCCCTTGGACTGCCCTAGCAGCATGCTGTGAAAAGTAGAAATGCTACAGTAGGTGTTATTCAAGAAGAATTTGATAAATTTATTGCAGTAAGCCAGGCCTGTGATGATAAGGAGACAGTACATGTTCTGCAGTGCTTTCTATGTTGCCTTGCACATATGCAAGCAACATCTTGTGATAGTATGAGAAATGCAGAGGTGTGTCAGTGTTGGCAAATGCATGGCATGCTTTTGTAGGTGCATCCCTCATTCCCAAAGTAGCCAGCATGCTAGCGCTGACACAAGTGTATGCAAAATGCCACCAACTTGAAACAAATGTGCTGCTGCAATCGAAGACAAGCTTGTCATGCAGCAGCACAGATGACAAGCCTCCTGTATGTGTCTTTCCTGATGAAGCATTTCAGTAAACATGGCGGTGGCTCCTGTCACTGCCACACAGTCCCAAAAGAAAGCCAACATCAGGGTGCCCAATCCCCAGGTTATCATGTCCGCAACCCCTCGTACTGCACACTGGGAGCCCACCACAGTGTAGCACTGCTCACAGAAAGCTGACTGCATCAGCATGTTCCTGCCCCTGCCCTAACCCCATTGTGTGGCACACTGGGAGCCCACCCCAGTGTGGCCAACATCAGGCCCCCTCAAATGTCATGGGGCACAATTGGAGCCCACCCCAGTGTGGACAATGTCAGGCCCCCCATAAAGTCATGGGGCACACTGGGAGCCCACCCTAGTGTGCCCAACATTTGTTTTAATTCACCTGTAAAGAAAGAAAATGATCCCACGAGGTCCATTTTTTTTTTGCACCTGAAATAAGCGAAATGGTCCCTCGTTGTCCATGGCATCCCCTCCCCAACCTGCACCCACCCTCTACCTCCGCCTCCTCACACCCCTCCACCCCCATACTTCCGGAGGTCTGGTGTTGTGATCTTCGTAGAGTGGGAACACATCTGGACTCTTCAAAGCCGAACTGCAAAATGAAAACATGCTGGTATGCTGTATAATGGCATAAATGGGGGTGTTCAACTTAGGTGGATATCTTAGCCATTTTTTTTAATTTTGGCTCCAAATTTTCAACATGGGGTTCTTGGGACCCCACTTCATGAACACATGCATTGTCATCTCGTTATTTGGTCCTGAAAGGTCATTTTGTGGTCACTGTGCCGAATCACTTTTTAGGACTAATTAAGGAAATGACAGTGCCACTGTTCATGAGGTGGGCTCCAAAAAAGCCTATGTTGCAAATTTGGTGAAACAATTCCAAAATGACTGTGTTCTGAGCGTGCATTACTTGGTTTCCACGCATGCTAGTAACTTGACAATTTTAATATTTTCACTCCAGATTTTCAACATTGCCATTTTTCACACCTCCTTATGAACAGTACAACTGTAATTTTCACATCCTGCCAGAAACATAGAAACATAGACTTTGACAGATAAGGACTGCTTGGTCCATCTAGTCTGCCCATTTCCCTACCTACAGGATAGGCCGTAGATCCTAGTTAACCAACAGTCTATTTCTTCCTACTCCTCACAAGAATTGCCTTATGTCTGTCCCATGCATTCTGAATTCTCCCACAGCTTTAGACCCCAAACCTCCTCAGGAAGGCTGTTCCATGCATCCACTACCCTCTCTGTGAAATAATACTTCCTCACATTGCCCCTGAACCGCCCCCCTTCTATCTTTAAATTGTGTCCCCTTGTTCTTGTACGTCTCTTTTTCTGAAAGATGCTACGCTCTTGGACTTTGTTGATTCCACTGAGGTACTTAAAAGTTTCTATCATGTCCCCCCTCTCACTTCTTTCTTCAAGGGTTTACATATTAAGCTCCTTTAGTCTCTCCTCATACGGCTTCTCTTGCAGACCCTGCATCATTTTAGTTGCTCTCCTCTGGACTGTCTCTATCCTGTCTATGTCCTTGCAGAGATGGGGTCTCCAGAACTGGATGCAGTACTCCAGATGGGGTCTCACCAACTGTCTGTACAGAGGGATAACAACTTCCTGTTTTCTGCTGCTGATGCCTCTCCTACACATCCCAGTATACCCCAGCCCTCCCTACTGCCTTCTCACATTGCTTGCTAACCTTAAGGTCATCTGATATGATTACCCCAGGTCTCTTTCCTTTTTTGTTGTTGTTACTACCTCCCCACCCATTGTGTATTCTTCACCTGGGTTCTTGTTTTCCAGGTGCATTATTTTGCACTTCTTTGCATTGAATCCTAGCTGCCATACTTCTGACCATTCCTGCAACCTTGCCAAGTCCCTTTTCATCCTTTCCACGCCTCCTTGTGTATCAGCCCTGTTGCAGATCTTTGTGTCATCTGCAAAAAGGCATACTTTTCCTTCCAGTCCCTCTACGATGTCACTGATGAAGACATTAAAAAGGACTGGACCCAATACTGAACCCTGCGCACCCACTAGTAACCCCTCTTTCTTCAGAGTGGACTCCATTTAAAATTACCTTCTGTGTCCTGTTGTGCAGCCAATGTTTTACCCAGGCTACCACCCTAGGACCCACTCCCAAGCTGGTTAATCTGACTATTAATCTTTGTGCAGGACTGTGTCAGCCTTGCTAAAGTCTAGGTAGGCCATGTCCACAGCCCCTCCCTGGTCTACTACTTTGGTCACCCAGTCAAAGAAATCTATTAGATTCATCTGACATGACCTTCCGTTGTAGAACACATGCTGCATTGGGTCCTGTGCCCACTGGCCTCTAGGTACTCAACTGTTCTTTCCTTCAGAAATTGTTTCCATATATGTGGCGCACAATGGAGCAGTTGCTGTGAAATTATCATTTAGGACAGATTAACAAAATCACAATGACACTGTTCATAGTAAAGGTCCCAAAATACCTATGTAGAAAATTTGTTTAAAAATCCACAAAATAATTGCGTTACGGGTGTGCGTTGCACAGTTTCTATGCACGCTCATGACTTCACCAATTTTTTATACTTTCACTACAGATTTTCAACATTGCCGTTTCTTAACACCTCCTCATGAATAGTACAGCTCTCATTTTTCACATCCTGCCTTAAATGTGTTTTCATACCTGTGGCACCAAATGGGGCTGTCGCTGTGCAAAATCACCTTTCAGGTAACGAATTGATAGTGCCATTGTTTATGAGGTGAGGTCACAAAAAGCCCATGTTGAAAATTTGGAGTGAAAATCCCAACAATCACCTTGGGCGTTAGGGTTTCCAACTGTAATGCCCCACCCTGTAGAGACTGACAGGCATCAGGGATGTGACTTGGGATTGTCGGCTGTAATGGTCATGCCATTCCACCCCAACTCCACCCTGCAGCCAGTGACAGGCATCAAGGTGTGCCTTGGAGTCTTCGGCCCCAAAGCTCACCCCATTCTCCTATACTGCACCCATCTTGGTGTATTTCCTTATGGAATGGGGTGAGCATAAGGCCCGAAGACCCCAAGGCAGAATGCAACACTTGTCGGTGACTGCAGGGTAGGGTGAGGTGAAATGGTGTGAACATTATGGCTGACGACCCAAAGAAACACCCCAATGCCTGTCAGTCTCTGCAGGGTGGGGGTGGGGTTGGTGTCAGTTCACTACTTCACTGCCATTCCTATTATGCATCTCTCTGACTCCTGCACTACCAATGCCAATGCCAATACCAGCAAGACAACATTTGACACTGACAAATGCTTGCTTGAATGTAGAAACTATCCACTTACTTTTTAATTATATCATGATTTGACACATTTTTTAAGAAAGAGAGAAAACCTGGACCAGTGCGCTCAGCCAGTGAACAGAAACAGAGAGAGAGAAAATAGATAGATAGATAGACAGACAGACAGACAGACAGATAGATAGGGTACATACATAGATAGGATGCATACATACATAATATGGGCGGAATAAAATGCTGGTTCCATATGGGTCAAAATTATGGGTAGATTCATGGCCTTCTGCTGTGGAAGTGATGTTTTGCTTCCTAGTACAGAATTTGCCATTTCATTTCAAATGAAACCCCTCAGCCAGCATGTTACACAGCAGTAGCACTACTGCTCACAATGCTGGTGACCAAGTTCAGGATTCAATCAGGGGGTGATGGGGGAGCTGGGGAAGAAGGATTGAATGTCCTAGTGAACACTGTTCTCTGGGGATGGAGTATTGCACTCTCCACTAGTACACTGCCACCTGGATAACCATAGGCAGAAGTGAAATGGGTGGTGATACAGGGATGGAGGGCTGCTGGTGCAGTCACATATATTTGTATGTGCACATGTGCATATTAGAGCTCTAGCCATCAGTATCCCAGGGGGAAAATACACAAAGTGAAATGGGTGGGATGATACAGGGATGGAGGGATGCTGGTGCAGTCACATATATGTGTATGTGCACATGTGCATATTAGAGCTCTAGCCATGAGTATCCCGGGGGAAAATACACCAAGTGAAATGGGTGGGGTGATACAGGAATGGAAGGATGCTGGTGTAGTCACATGTATGTGTATGTGCACATGTGCATATTAGAGCCTAGCCATCAATATCCCAGGAAAACACACAAAGTGAAATGGGTGGTGATACAGGGATGGAGGGATGCTGGTGCAGTCACATATATGTGCGTGTGCACATGTGCATATTAGAGCCCTAGCCATCAGTATCCCAGGGGGAAAATACACAAAGTGAAATGGGTGGGGTGATACAGGGATGGAGGGATGCTGGTGCAGTCACATGTATGTGTATGTGCACATGTGCATATTAGAGCTCTAGCCATCAGTATCCTGGTGGAAAAAACACAAAATAGGTGAGGTGATACAGGGATGGAGGGATGCTGGTGCAGTCACATGTATGTGTATGTGCACATGTGCATATTAGAGCTCTAGCCATCAGTATCCCAGGGGGAAAACACACAAAGTGAAATGGGCGGTGATACAGGGATGGAGGAATGCTGGTGCAGTCACATATATGTGTATGTGCACATGTGCATATTAGAGCTCTAGCCATCAGTATCCCAGGGGAAAACACAAAGTGAAATGGATGGGGGTGATACAGGGATGGAGGATGCTGGTGCAGTCACAAATATGTGTTTGTGCACATGTGCATATTAGAGCTCTAGCCATCAGTATCCTGGTGGAAAAAACAAAATGAAATGGATGGGATGATACAGGGATGGAGGGATGCTGGTGCAGTCACATATGTGTATGTGCACATGTGCATATTAGAGCTCTAGCCATCAGTATCCCAAGGGGAAAACACACAAAGTGAAATGGGTGAGTGATACAGGGATGGAGGAATGCTGGTGCAGTCACATATATGTGTTTGTGCACATGTGCATATTAGAGCCCTAGCCATCAGTAATCCAGGAGGAAAAACACAAAGTGAAATGGATGAATCCCAGCACTCAGCGGCTCTACCAAACGTCAAGCCACACTGCTCTCCCACACTTGACAGACCAGTGGGGGAAGCAGAATAAGATAACCCCCAATGGAACCACCACAACACTGAAGCTGTGCTGTGGCACTGGAGGCATAGGAAACTGCCAGAGAAAAGTTGGGATGGGGCTGCGTGTTACTGTGGGTCGACTGGGGCAGCACCAGTGACGGGAAGAAAACAAACAAAAACGAAACTTGAGTCACACCTCTCAACCTTTCCTGATTTTTCAGGGACGTCCCTGATTTTGCCTCAAAATTTTCCTCTGTCCTTCATAAAATTTGTGTTTTGGGACTGAACAGTGGGACTGTAAGCACAGAATAATGTCAAACATTAAAGTTATGGATTTGTACTTCTCAAAATATGCATTTTACACTAATCCCTTATTCTATCAGCTTTCTCAGTGAATATTACCAATTTTAGAATGTGTCCCTGATTTTGGGGTTTTGTCCCAATTTTTTAAGCCTTGTCCCTGATTTATGAGACAAGAGGTTAAGAGGTATGACTTGAGCATAAAAATACTGTAGGGCACTAAGTGACAAAGGAAGGACCATGTGGAGGAATGGAAAGAACTTTAAAAAGCAAATGGAATGTCAGTGCTCCATACTTCTGCACACTGTCTTCTTGAAATCATGTTAAGGGTAGCAAACGAGTGAGCGCTCCTGCTTCAGACACTCTGAGACACCTCAAATCCATGCAGTAATAGTACAAAATGCTGTACTCTCATCCTTGGATCAGCAGAAATTGTTCAGCAATAGTATGAATTACCCTCAGAACAATGCAGCATGGCCTCCTCAGTGAGAGCATTAATGTGAATGTTTGCTTTTGTTTTCCATGTACAGTACCAGTACACAATGTAGTCATAGTGGCAAGTCAAAACTGGATTATAATGGCACTATTAACAAGCATTTGTCAATGCCGAATGTTTGCTTGCTGGCATTGGCATTGGTAGTGTAGGAGTTACAGAGCTGCATAATAGGAATGGCAGTGAAGTATTGAACTGAAGCCAACCCCATCACCACCCTGCAGAGAGTGAAAGGCATTGGGGTGTGCCTTTGGGTCATCAGGCATAACAGCCATGCCATTTCGCCACACCCTACTGTGCAGACACCGACAAGTGTCACGGTGTGCCTTGGGGTCTTTGGCCCTTATGCGCACCCCATTCCATCAGGAAATATTGTGAGATGGGTGCAGTATAGGAGAATGGGGTGAACTTTGGGGCCGAAGAGTCCAAGGCACGCCTCCATGCCTCTCAGTGGCTGCAGGGTGTGGGTGGGGGTGGAATGGTATGAGCATTGCAGGTGACAATCCCAAGTCACAGCCCTGATGCCTGTCATTCTCTACAGGGTGGGGTTTATGGTCGGAAACCCTAACCCAGGCATTTGTTGGTATTTTCACTCCAAATTTTCAACATGGGTTTTTGTGACGCCACCTCATGAACAGTGGCAATATCAATTTGTTAGCCGAAGCTGCTTTTGCACAGTGACTACAGCATTTGTCACCACAGGTGCAAAACACATTCTGAACAGGATGTGAAAATGACAGCTGTACTGTTCATGGGAAGGTGTAAAAATGGCAGTGTTGAAAATCTACAGTGAAAATATTAAAACTGGTGAAGTCCAAGCGCATGAGGAAACTGTGCAACGTGCACCTGTAATGTAATTAGTTTGGGAATTGTTTACAGTCAGATTGTCAACACAGGCATTTTGGGACCTCCGTCATGAACAGTGTCACTGTGATTTTCTTTATCTGTCCCGAACAATGATTTCCCACAGCGACCACGCATTTCTGTGCTGAAAGTGTGATAACACATTTCAGCCATGTAGTGAAAAATGACAGCTGTACTGTTCATAAGGAAGTGTGTAAAAATGCCACTGGTGAAAATGTGGACTGAAAATATTACAAATTCATGAACTTACGAGGGTGCATGGAAACTGCGCAATGCTCACTCGTAACACAGTCATTTTTAGGAATTTTTTCACCAAATTTTCAAAATAGCCATTTTAAGACCTCTGCTCATGAACAGTGTCACTGTGATCTTCTTAATGTGTTGCATGCATTGATTTCGCACACCGACTGCGCCATTGTGCACTACATGGGCGGAAACATGTTTTGGGCGAGATGTGAAAAATGACAGCTGTACTGCTCATAAGGAAGTGTGAGAAAAATGACAATGTTAAAAATCTGGAGTGAAAATATTGAAAATTTGTGAACTTATGAGTGTGTGTGTGTGGATCAGCGCAACCAATGCTCGTAAAACAGTCATTTTTGGGGAATTTTTTCACCAAATTTTTAACATAGCCATTTTAACACTTCTGCTCATGAACAGTGTGACTGTGAGTTTCTTAATGTGTGCCATACATTGAGTTCACACACTGACTGCGCCATTGTGTGCTACATGTGCAGAAACACATTTTGGGTGAGAAGTGAGAAATGGCAGCTGCACTGCTCATAAGGAGGTGTGGTAAAATGACAATGTTGGAAATCTGGAGTGAAAATAGCCATTGTGCGCTACATGAGCGGAAACACATTTTGGGTGAGATGTGAAAAATGACAACTGTACTGCTCATAAGGAAGTGTGGTCAAACGGCAATGTTGAAAATCTGAAGTGAAAATATTGAAAATTCGTGAACCTATGAGCGTGCGTAGGAACAGCACAACACACGCTCATCAAAACAGTCATTTTGAGATTTTCTGGAAATTTTCAACATAGGCTTTTGAAAGCCCACCTTATGAACACTGGCAGTGTCATTTTGTTAATCAGTCCCAAAAGGTGATTTCACACCATGACTGCGAAATCACCCGTCGGGCCCGATTAACGCCATGACAGTGACAGAATTCATGAGGAGGGGTCCCAAAAACCCCATGTTGAAAATTTGGTGCCAAAATTCCCAAAAATGCCTGAGATATGCGGCAAAGTTGAAAAACCCTATTCATTACATTATATAGCTTACGGCATTTCCTCAGTTGGCGATTACCGACTGAAAGTGCAGGCATTCCTTTGGTCCACGAAGATCGTCGCACTGAGGTCCGGAGGTAAGTATGGGGTGAGAGGGGTGGGAAGGCAGGGTGCGCAGTGGTGGTGCGGGTGGGGGCAGAAACAGCGAGGGACCGCTTTTGTGTTGCAGGTTTGTTTTTACAAAGGAGGAGACGCGGGACATTTGCCATGCTGGGGTGGGCTCCCAGCATGGCACAAGGAAGGCTTGTGGGGGTGTGGAGCCAATGGGATTGGGCACCCCGTCAGTGACAGCATCTTTTGCCATGCTGGGGTGGGCTCCAGCATAGCACCCTGTACTCGGTGGGAGACAGTGGACCGTTAGCTATACATGTATACCGCTGGAGTAGGCACCCAGTGTGGTATGTAAACTCTGTTTGGGCGGGGAGGGCGCAGCACAGCCGACGGGGGATTGGGCACCCCCGTCAGCTATATAGTGTGAAGGAGGGACGAGCACGCAGTATGCGTGTGTGTGTGTGTGTGTGTGTGTGTGTGTGTGTAGGGGAGCGCGCATGAGCAGGGGATATCTTATCACTGCTCACTGAAGCGTAGCTCCCCCTTTCAACTGTACACCACTGCATTTTGGACTGTCATAGACAGCTCAAACAGGCATTGGAGAACTGGGGCCGCGCCTGCAAACACATTGACTGAATTGGAAGAGGGCTGCCACACCTCTGAAAATTCGGATGATGGCACTATGTTTCTTGCACATGCGTGCAAGCAAACATAAAATGTTCAATTGAGATCAGTATTGTTCTGCAGGAAGTTTGTAGTACTGCTCTCCCAGTTTGAATTCGAAGAAAGGATGAGTATTGTAGCAACTGCTGCTATTTAATGCCTCCAGGACTCTCTTGAAAACTACATCATGCCCTAAATGAGGCTCAGTCAGGTGGGGCCATGGTACAATTGCCAGATTCCTAATTAAACAATACTGCACTAAAGGGTGTGTGTTGTGCTGGGATAATTTCCCACCTCAGGGTGGTTGTGCAGAAGGCGACAGGCCTAGTGCATCCAACACCCAGGAAATGGCATTATCTAAACATGACACACACCCTGGAGTGCAATAATGCAATTATAAAATGGTTTGTTACACAAAATGATGAAAGAGACTGGTTTAAGATGTTAAAAAATATAATATTTTAATGCTAGAAAGTCACACCAAGCAGTTTTTAATTTTTTACTTATTTAAGATTCAGAAATAACCTTCGAGAACAAGCTCTTTTACAAAGGTTTCACGTTGAGATAACATGCTAAACAGACATATAACAAGCACAGTTCAAGATAGTGAACAACGGACATTAAGATTACAACATTACAATTTCATTACTAGTACTTGAATTAGTACAGTATCAGAGCTAAACCAGTATTAGATGACCACAGTGAGCTTAGGAGAGAAGGAGGAGAGAGCCCCTTTGAGGTGGGTAGAAGACTTAGGAGCAAAGGAGCAAGGAAAAGCATAGGGCAGAGAGTCTACCCTGGGGTGGGGAGGGGCAGATGGAAAGGCAGCCTCTGAAGTAGGCTTTGTTGATATCAGACGGAGGTTGGTGCTGGGAGTGCTACGGGGTGGGGGAGATGGCACAGGCTGGGTGATGGAAGAGGGGAAGGGCTGGGGGGCCATGAGGGGTAGGGCAGGGTGGAGGGGGTGTGGCAGTGGATGGCAGTTTTATTAATGGGGTTATGTTGACAGCAAGGAGTATATGAGCTGAGTGTGCCACACGGTTGGGTGGAGGAGGCTGACCCCAGTCTAGGTCAGTGGGGGGGGGAGGGGCAGGAAGAGCCAAGGAAGGGGAGGAGTTGGAGGAGCAGGAGGGGTGGGTACCAGTGCTAGGGGAGAGATGTACAGTTTTGCTGCCCTGGGTCAGCTCGAGAGGCAGCATGAGGGACTAGGGTGTGGGCTAGAAAAGTGAACAGAGTCACTCCTTCAGAAAGCAGTCACACACGGTGCTTGAGGTAAGGTGATGCCATAGGCCAGTTTTGAAGTGGGACAGGTTTTAATATGACATTTTAAATATGTGTTTTAACTGTTTTAAGTTAATTAATTTAATGGTAACATGTCTGAATAGACTTATAACATTAAAAACTATTGATTTTCAATAAATACATACATTACATAACAGCTTATAAAATAATTTAAATAACAGAAGCAAACTATCTAACTTTTGTAATGCAACACTTTTTTGGCAGCTTTTCAACAAGATCTACTAATACAAAGGCTGCTGAACTTTTGAATGGGTGTAGTACATATAACTTTCATAAATATAAAACCACACATGGAATTGCCCTTTATGAAGGTTTGTGTGTTGTACAGTATGTGCCACTTGTTCCGCGCCTGCTAATGTCATATTGGTCATCTCAGGTGCTGTTCTCCTCGGTCTGTTGGTGTGAAATCTCCTCTGGCTGGCAATTGCTTCCTTGCTGTCTGGTGTAAGTCTGCATGGTTTGCATTGTGACGGATGTGGAGCAGATGCCAGTGAAGCATCTGTGCTAATGTGGATTTGGGAAATGAAGGGGTTCGAGGCTGTGAGGTGGCATTGTTGCTGGTGCCAGATAGGACTGAACTCTGTGTGCTGCGATTGGTTAGTGATGGCCCCCAACAGCTTCTTAATGAAGCATCAGATTTATGTCTAGGTACCACCTTAATCTGGCTTGTTTCAAGTCCTGCATATTTAATCTTATAGGGGGAGGCATAGTGATTTGTTTTATGTTTCAATGTGTCTTTGTTATGAGGCTAACATGAGCCAGGACTACATGCATGATGTTGTGCTGGGATAACATCACGGATCTAGCCCAAAACTGACCAGTCAAGAAGGTGCATTCTTGTTTGCCATTTTATAATGTACGTGCACAGGGACACTTGGAAGGCCTCTTGTGGCTGTAAGAGTGTCGTCACATTTGTTGTTAGGGTAAGAGGGCTGAAAACTGAAGGTGAGTAGTTCTGCTACAATAAGGACACAACAGGAGCCCTCTTTTATTTATTATAAGGTAGACTTTTCTTGGAAAATACACATTGTGCTGAAGCTCATTTACAGGTGCATCCAGGAACACAGGGAGGTTAAGTGACTTGCTCAGGGTCACACAGCATACAGGTGGGAGTTGTGGGCTTCAAACCCAGGTCTGCTAGATCTCAAGGTTCACAGCTTGGTGCCCTAACCTCTATGCCAGTGTTTCTCGAATCGACCATCGTAACCACATGCAGCCACTGTGGCATTTTTTTGCAGACACAGAGCTAATACTGTGCTATCTATTCACTTTGCAGCCAGTGAGCCAGTATTGTGCTGCATGTTAAAAAAAGCCTGGGTTCTGGGTTTTTAACTCAGTCGCCCACAGCACCGACACTGTGCATATCATCTACTGGGCAAGCACAGGCACCAAGGAATTCTAATATCTATGTGGAAGTGCTCCACTGGCATGGCAGTTCTCATACTTGTCCATTTTAAGGCATGACTCTTTGTTGTGTGCATATATGCCTATGCTGTTTGCATGTCAGAGGGTGGCGTGGAGGGCAAGTTCCACATGAGAGGGACAGTGGCATGCAGCTGTTTGCTGCAGTTTGGCTGGGTGGTGCACATGGAAATGTTGGAGCAGTCTGACTTAGGGGAAGTGGGGTCCTGCGTGAAGCTGTTTGGAGCAGTTTGGTAGGACCTAGCTTCTAAACAAAATGGTAATACCTGTCAACTGATGAGTGTTGGGGATGAGCTGCTAAGTAAGTAAAGTTCAGTCTATATGTGGAACACATGGGGCAGTATTTTCAGCCCATCCAGGAACTAAGTCCCACGCCAAAATCTCTGCACCTGCAGAGCTTTGAATTTTCAGCCAGTGCAGCTGTAGGGGATGTTATACCTGGTCTCACTGTATATAACATTTTCCTGTAGCTGTGCCGAAAACACGACCACAAGTTACTGTAACTCATGGAACCTGTCCACTTTTTTCCCACAACTGCAGGACTGACAGGGGCTTCAAAAAATCTAGCCCATGGTTTTCTCTGCTGTGTATTTGTGATGGTGGGGGCAACAGGGGAAACAAAGGCATTACGAGTATTATTTTTGTGCTGTGCTGATAAGTTAATGCATGCTGCTATACTGTATCTGGGGGACTGACTCAGTGAGGATCTTATGAGTTTTTACCAGTTATTAAATGCTGTATATACAATTATAAATTGTTACTAACAAGCCTGCAGCAGCAGCAGATTTCTTTGATTCACGGATATAAAGCAAAAGAGGTAGGAAGAGAGTAAAGGCACTTTCACGTGTGGCTCTAAGTTAACTGTTGACAGCTTTGTTCTTGTTTATTCAATATGTGGTACAGCGTTGCCGCTTTTCAGCATAAAAATACATGGAAATACTGCACCTAATATTTGAGTCAGGTACTCACGAAATGCATTCTCAGTTCCTCTGTTGCTAGGTGTCTGAGAAATAGTGCCTGATTTAAATACAGCTCATTCATTTTAGACGTCTTAATTTTGATGACATCATGTGAGTAGGAATGCATATTCCAAGTGGGCCACTGCTCACAAGTTGATTGGAGAGGGTGTGGCAGTCTGGTCCCTGACTACTAACTTTGGTTACTTCTACTACTTGATATGTATCCCTACAGGTGTTATATGAAGAAGCCAGCAGAAGAAGGCCATTCGGTCTATCAAGACTGCTCATATTGCAGGGTCCATGCTTGAGGTAATGTCCTGCCTCTCTCCCCACTCCTCCCATCCTCCCTACCCACGTCCCTTACCCTTCCCCTATACCTGTCCCAGCCTCTCTTAAAGCTGCCCACTGTCTTCGATGAGATTACCTCTTCTGGCTGCACATTCCAAGGGTCCACCACCGTCTCTGTGAAGAAGTGCTTCCTGACCGCTCTCCAGTGTTGTGCTCTGTTTGAATTAAACCTAATGGTAAATGCAGAAAACTAAGTACTGCTGTGTGATATCCACCCCTACTGGTTTTATAAATGTTGTACTCTGTTTGAATTAAACATAATTTTATATGCAGAAAACTGAGTACTGCTGTGTGATATCTACCCCTGCTGTTTTTATAAATGGTGTGCTCTGTTTGACTTAAACATAATGTTAAATGCAGAAAACAAAGTACTGCTGTGTGATATCCATCCCACAGATGTTACAAATGCTGTGCTCTGTTTGAACTAAACAATGTTATATGCAGAAAACCAAGTATTGCTGTGTGATATCCATCCCTACTGGTGTTATAATGTTGTGCTCTGTTTGAATCAAGCAATAAATGCAGTAAACGAAGAACTGCTGTGTGATATCCACCCCTACTGGTGTTATAATATGATGTTGTGCTCTGTTTGAATCAAACAATAAATGCAGAAAATGAAGTACTGCTGTGTGTTATCTACCCCCACTAGTGTTATAATGTAATGTGCAGCTCTATTTGAATCAAGCAATAAATAAGAGATATGCAGGGGGTGCCTGTGGGATAACAAAGTTATGGCACGAGTGAGGGTTACAAGTGGTCACTGGTAGCTGCAGAAATAACTTTGTTATCCCACAGGCACCCCCCGCATATTAAATTTATGCAACAGGCAGTTTTTACTATTTTTAAATTGTTGGACAATGTGGGTCTTTTTGGTGTTCTTCTGTGTTTTCTGTGCCTGTTGCTATGTAGGTTGCTAGCGGGAGGCATCATGACACTAGCATCAAGACATCTGCATCCAAGCTGATTGGTTATTGATGTAAGGAGCTGTTTTTTTTTTCCCTGTATAATGGTGGGACCACTTTGCAAGATCAGCTAGGGTTATTTTTAAACTTGCACAACTTTGATTTCCTTTTTTATTTAAAAAAAGTTGTAACTGTGGCTGAGTTTGGTGCTTCAGAGAAGTGAGCATGTGGAGTTCCTAGGAGATGAAGGTGAGGGGAGTGGGACCAGTGGGAGTGCAATTAGCTTGGTGAAGAATTGAAAGCCTTGTGTGTGTGTGTCGGGAGTCTGCAGGAGTCGGACCAGCTTGGGGGTTGTGTGAAAAAAAAGTACTATAAAATAGGATAAGCAAAGAAAATTGTAATACTTGAGATGATGAGTGATGGGGGGTGTGAGTGGTGGAGAACTGGGAAAAAAGGAAAAGTATTTTCAGGAGAAGTAGTACCAGTCAATGATGGGGGGGGGGGGGTGGCAGCAGTTGGTGATGTAGTCACTGTGTGGATAAATGGGTGATTATGTCATCACTCATTTATCCACCCAGTGACTCAGATAAATGTGTTTATGCAGCAGTATTTATCCTGACATCTGTTGCATAAATGCAGAAACCTGAGTATTGCTGTATGATATTCACCCCCACTGGTGTTATAATATAATGTATAGCTCTGTTTGAATCAAGCATTAAATACAGAAAACTAAGTACTACTGTGTGGTATCCACCACCACCACTGGTGTTTTATGTTTCAACTGTAAGCAGTTGATTTTCCTAGATATAAAAGAAGCAGGCGTCATCATTTAAAAAAGGATATTTCCACTTTTCAAATGGTGTGTGTGAGGCACGTTTTAATTTTATGGGCCCTCCAGCACAGGCAGATCCTTACCACAGATAGACTGAATCGGTGCTGATGATGTACAGTTCTTGTAAGTCTCCCTTAAACACAAATAAGGCAATATATTTTTTTAAAAGTTGGTTCCGACTGTTGCAAAATATGCACGTCCTCATTGCGATTTTTAAGGTGGCAATGCAGTTGTCACAGAGAGAGATATGCTGTCCTATGTTTCCTAATTAAATATTTTGTTCTTCAATAAGGTCCAAGTTTCGGCTTGATAAAGTGTCATGGTATCCTTTTGTGGAATGCTAGAAAGAAGATTGCCATGTCTGGACACAGAATAATTTTTGGAGGGACTGAGGCAAAATATTTTTATTTATATATTATTTATTTACTTATTTGTTGACTTGGTATGTACATTGGTCTAAAGAACCTTTTCAAGAATGACCCCAGGCCTAGATAGGCAAAGAATAAGGGTGGTATATGGCCATAAACAAGATGGGAAATAGCAGAAAATACAGATAAAACAAAAGTAACAACTAAGAAACAGTGTCAATAAACGGGTACAATATCAGCAGTTAAACAATTGAAAGTAGTGTTTTATCTCACATACAGTGAAAGAGAAGCAAAACAAATAAAGCTTAAGAAGAAATAGGGGCTAACTTCACTAGGATGCATTATTTTAGTGCACTTCACAATTCACATGGCATTAAATAAGCCAGGAGGTTGCTCAGATTGTATGTTGGTGCATATTAAACCCTGAAACTTCTGAGGGTCGAAGTAGACTTTAGCCATTTATATGGGACCCACTCTTATCAAATTGAAAAGGTCCCATCATTGTCTTCCACCAGCCGTGGTGCAAGGAATCATTCATAATACCCATGAAAATCAATCTGAAAGCCTCAGGCTTAATCAGCTAGGTCCAGCTTCAAGGTGGTGGTGTGCACTCTGATGAGCACCTGACAGAGCCAGCTCTTTGTCATTGATCTGATGGAACTCACTGTAAGGAACCAGATGTTCTGAACTCAACTGTCCCATTCTGCTATCGCACATAGACAATGCAGAACATGTGGTCCCAGATCCTAACATCTTTGGGTTTGAAATAGGAGTTGAACCATTTTCACAATTAGAGGGAACCCTTTTTTTCTGTTCTACAGACAGACAGATGGTCATGACTGCCCACAGGGCAGAAAAGTATGACCAGTCTGTTTTTCACAGTTGCATTAATACTGGGGAGATATTTAGCTCACTCCATGCACACAGCCTTCATAATGGGTCACTAGGGCAAGCCTGCAGGTATGTACAGTACCTGTAACATAGAAACATACATAGAATTTGATGGCAGATAAGGACCGCTTGGCCCACCCCAGTCTGCCCATTTCCCTACCTACTGGATAAGCTGCAGATCCTAGTTAACCAGCAGCCTACTTCTTCCTACCTCCACCCACTAGAATTGCCTTATGACTGTCCCATGCATGCTTGAATTCCACCACTGATTTTGACTCCACAACCTCCTCCGGAAGGCCGTTCCATGCATCCACAACCCTCTCTGTGAAAAAATACTTCCTTAAATTACCTCTGAGCTGCCCCCCCCTCTATCTTCAAATTGTGCCCTCTTGTTCTTGCACACCTCTTTTTTTGAAAGATGCTACCCCTCTTGGACTTTGTTGATTCCCTTGAGGTACTTGAATGTTTCTATCATGTCCCCCCTCTCCCTCCTTTCCTCGAGGCTATACATATTAAGCCCCTTTCATCTCTCTTCATATGTCTTCCGGTGCAGACCCTGCACCATTTTAGTTGCCTTCCTCTGGACGGCTTCCATCCTGTCTATGTCTTTGCAGAGATTGGGTCTCCAGAACTGCACACAGTACTCCAGATGGCATCTCACCAGCTGTCTATACAGAGGGATAATAACTTCCTGTTTTCAACTGGTGATGCCTCTCCCTATGCATCCCAGTATCCCCCCAGCCCTCCTTGCTGCCTCTCACATTGCTTGCCCACCTTTAGGTCATCTGATATGACTACCCCCAGGTCCCTTTCCATTTTGTTGTTGTTAGTATCTCACCTCCCATTGTATCTCTTCCCCTGGGTTTTGTTTCCCAGGTGCATTACCTTGCACTTCTTAGCACTGAATCTAGCTGCCACACATTTGACCATTCCGCTTAACCTTGCCAAGTCCCTTCTCATCCTTTCCACCCCACCCTGTGCATCAATTCTGTTGCAGATCTTTGTGTCATCTGCAAATAGACATACTTTTCCTTCCAGTCCTTCTGCAATGTCGCTTATAAAGACATTGAAGAGGACCGGTCCTAATACGGAACCCTGTGGTACCCCACTAGTAACCCTCCTTTCTTCAGAGTGGACTCCATTTACTATTACTCTCTGTGTCCTATTCTCCAGCCAATTCTTTACCCAGGCTGTCATCTTGGGACCCACTCCCAGGCTGGCTAACTTGTATATTAATCTTTTGTGTGGGACTGTGTCAAATGCCTTGCTAAAGTCTAGGTAGACCATGTCCACAGCCCCTCCCTGATCTACTACTTTGGTCACCCAGTCAAAGAAATCTATCAGATTCGTCTGGCATGACCTTCCCACTGTGAATTCATGCTGCCTAGGGTCCTGAACCCCTCTGGCCTCTAGATACTCGACAGTTCTTTCCTTCAGAAGTGATTCCATCATTTTCCCTATCACTAAGGTTAAACTAACTGGTCTGTAGTTTCCTGCTTCTGCCTTGCTCCCACTTTTGTGAAGGGGAATCACATCTGCCCTCCTCCAGTCCTCGGTACCACCCCATCCTCCATGATTTGCCAAAAAGGGTAGTCAGTGGTGTCACTAGTTCTACCCTTAATTCTTTTAGAATTCTGGGATGAATCCCATCAGGCCCCATTGCTTTGTCCACCTTCAGTTTTAAAAGTTCCTTCAGAACCCTTTCTTCTGTAAATGGGCTGGTATCAACTTCTGTATCCAGAGTGTTTCTACTGTTTGTTTTATGTACCTCCCCTTCTTCATTTGTAAATACTGAGCAAAAATATTTGTTTAGTATCTTTGCCTTTCACAGTCTCCTCTGCCCACCCTCCCTCCCTTTGTTAAGCCTCATTATCCCTCCCTTGGTCTTCCCTTCGCTCCGTGATGTACCTATAAAGGTTTTATCCCCTTCTTAACTGAGTTGGCTATCTTTTTCCTCGGTTTGGGCCTTTGCTGTTCTGACTGCCTTCCCAGCTTCCTTTTGCTTTAACTGATACAGTTCTCTGTCCTGCTCCTTCTGTGATTCCTTGTACTTCCTGAATGCTCTCTTTTTCTCTTGAACCTTCACTGCCACTTCCTTTGAGAACCATAGTGGTTTCTTACATCGTTTTGTTTTGTTTATTTGCTTCACACAAAGGCTTGTTACCTCTGTGATGGCAGTTTTTATTATTCCCCATTGTTCTTCCACCCCTCCTTCCTGCCCATTTGCTAGTGCATTCCTGAGGCACTCACCCATTTTGGCAAAGTCAGCCCTCCTAAAGTCCAGTACTTTTGTCTTAGTATGGCTTGACTCTATTGCTGTGTTTATTGTGAACCATACTGTTCGATGGTCGCTAGTTCCCAGATGGCTACCCACTTCTACATCTGTGATCCTCTCTCCATCTCTGTTTGAGAGAATCAAGTCTAATATTGCTCCCTCTCGACTGGGCTCCAGTACTAGTTGTCTAAGGCATGCCCCCTGTAGGGTATCTAGAATAACTCCTCTTTTCGAAGTGGCAGCTGCAACTGTACTTCAATTAACATCTGGCATATTCAGATCACCCATCAGCAATATCTCCCCTTTTTCTGCCATTTTAAGTATACTTTCTATCATTTCCTTGTCCATTTCCTCCCACTGAGAAGGGGGTCTGTATACAACCCTTGTGTGGATTGTGGTGCCATTGCCTGTCTCCAAATTTACCCACAGTGCTTCTTCTCCTCCCTGTTTACCCTTTTGTTCTGTTGCTTTTATTCCTTCCCTTATGTAAAGAGCTACTCCTCCTCCTCTTTTACCCTCCCTGTCCCTCCTGTAGATAGTGTATCCTGGTATGTTTACATCCCAGTCATGGTTTTGTGTGTACCATGTTTCTGTGACTGCCATGATATTCAGATGTTCCTCCTCCATCAAGGCCACTAATTCAGGAAGCTTGTTACCCAGACTATGGGCATTGGTACTCATTGCTCTCCATTGTTTGGTGGCTTTACCTTCTGTTGCAGTATCCTCCACTGACCGTTCTACCTCAGTATTTTTCTCATTTAGTACCCTGTTTTGTAGGGAGATGCTGGGATTTTCCTGCTGCTTGTCAGTGCCTCCCCCTTTGACTAGTTTAAAAGCTTGCCAAGGAAGCATTTAAACCGATTGCTCTAAAGACTTGTTCCTTCCTGGACAGATGCAGACCATTCTGCCAGTATAGACATGGTGTCCTCCAGGTGGAACCCCAGTCCCCAATCAAGCCAAACCCTGTGCTCCACACCATTTTTCAACCATTTATTAAACTGCATGGTGCTAATTATCCTCGCCTCCCCATGCCTTTGACAGGCAGCACCTCTGAAGGATACTGTGTGTGCTATTTGTCTTAGGCCCCTCCCCAACTCTGCAATGTCCTCCTGCACTGCTCTAATCTCAGGATGAGCCAAGTCATTTGTCCCTAGGTGGACAATTACATCCAGCTCAGACTCCCTTGCAGCTGTTCTCGTGATCCTGAGGATGCACTTCCTGTCCCTCCAAACCATGGCACCAGGCAGGCACCTTACTTCAGTTTTCCCAGCTCCTCCCAGTTCTATACCCCTAATAATTGAGTACCTCACCAGGAGCTGCTTCCTTTCCCCTGTGGTGTCCTCTGCCTCCTTCCTGTGGGCCTCCCTTTGTACAGTTGTCATCAGTCTTCTCTACGGGTGCATCCATAGGGGAGCTATGCTCCCCCAGAATGGTGTATAGATTGTGGAGTGGAACAATTGACTGGGTGTGCCTCTGTTCCACCATCCTCATCCTCCCTGAGCCCACTGTGGTCCAACTGCTATGCTTTCTTCGCAACCTCTGAGGTAGTGGTGGTGGTGCTAGTGCTCCCTGGATGGGGGAGGTTCCCTTCCTACTGTCCAGTGTGGCCTGGGGGAAGGTTTCCTTACTACTGTCCAGTGTGGCCTGAAGACGGGCAACTTCCTCCCTCAGGGAAGATAGTTGTCTGCAAATAGGGCAGCATCTCAGCCTCCAGAAAGACTCCTGGAAGACCGCTGCCCCACAGCCATTACATCCACTACTCCCCACATGTTTATCTACTTTTTTGTTTGTTTGTATTTGTGTGTGTGTGTGTGTGCACATGCACGTGTGTGATTGGTTATATAGAAATATATATATTATACAATGTGTATGCTTATATTGTCAGTGCAGTGTGCTACAGAGGATATGACAGTGAAATGCACCTTGCACTCTTGAGGAAATGATGTCATAACCTCAGGTATAAAGGAACTATTTCCAGGAGTGGGTGGGGTGAGGGGTGGGAAGGGCTTGGGCCTAAACTGTGCCCTCACAAAACAATCAGCTAAAAGCTGTCACCCACCGCTGCGATGAGTGCCTTCCTGTCAGCAAGATACCCTACACAACAATTTGACAGAGAAAGTACCCTGCTAATCAAACAGAGAAAAATCCAGACATCCAAGTCAGACACAGGTAAACCTCTCCAGCCCCAAAATAGCCTGGTGGTTTGTTAGCCACAAAGGAAAATCAAATATGCAGTTATTTCAGCCCTTCTGAAGATGCTGACAAGATAAGCAGTTTTGAAAACCCCCTTCCTGAATTAAAAACTAAAATAATTAAACACAAAGCAATACCACTGTAAAAGTGAGGAAAACTTCACTCAGATGTAAGCAAGAGAGAGAGATTAGTTACAGATATCTAGTCCAATATAATATATCCCACGCAGCTTCTCAGTTGTTTCAAAGCACACCCAGTACACAACTTTGAAGAAGATGGACTTCTGTCTCAAACAGGATCACACCAGTAGTTTATAGTAATTGAACAATGCTGAAATGGTCAAGCTAGACAATTGGCTGTGATGCAGGCCTCTGACTTGTGAAGACAATTTCCCCACCTCAGGCTATGTCTGGCATCCAATTACAAACTGCAGCCTTTGCTATTTTAAATCACACAACCTCACCAAATGTTGCAAAATATATTGATGCAGATTGTCACAGAATTCTAGTAATCAGTCCAGTTAGCCACAAAGGAAAATCAAATATGCGGTTATTTCAGCCCTTCTGAAGATGCTGACAAGATAAGCAGTTTTGAAAACCCCTTCCTGAATTAAAAACTAAAATAATTAAACACAAAGCGATACCACTGTAAAAGTGAGGAAAATATCTCTCAGATGCAAGCAAGGCGAGAGATTAGTTACAGGTATCTAGTCCAATATAGTATATCCCACACAGCTTCTCAGTTGTTTCAAAGCACACCCAGTACACAACTTGGAAGAAGGTGGACTTTTGTCTCAAACAGGATCACACCAGTAGTTTATAGTAATTGAACAATGCTGAAATGGTCAAGCTAGACAATTAGCTGTGACGCAGGCCTCTGACTTCTGAAGACAATTTCCCCCACCTCAGGATATGTCTGGCATCCAATTACAAACTGCAGCATTTGCTATTTTAAATCACACAACCCCACCAAATGTTGCAAAATATATTGATGCAGATTGTCACAGAATTCTAGTAATCAGTCTAGTTAGCCACAAAGGAAAATCAAATATGCAGTTATTTCAGCCCTTCTGAAGATACTGACAAGATAAGCAGTTTTGAAACCCCTTCCTGAACATTGTTTACCTGTGCACTAACTGATGGTCAAGTTCTTGAAACCACCAAAGCACTTTATGAAACCATGGTGCAGTTCTACATAAAGTAATTTCCCCAAGCATGAACTGATACCAGGGTGTCAGTCATGAGGTCAAGACCAACTTATAGGCATCCACTTCAACAATAGTCTCACTGACAGAAGCTATAATCAGGTCCAAGGTGTCCAATATATGGAAAAAATTAGATGGATCAAGGTTACGAAGCTGATGAAACTGAATGTCACCTGTAGTCAGAGGCTACATAATTGGGACCCAAAAACTGAAAGTGAATGCACAGTGGTCCAACCAACTGAGCAACTCCACTGAGATGTCATGTATCTTCCAACTGTCGGAAAAGACCAGGTTTAGCTTGTGACCACCCTCATGCATGACTTCAGAAATTTCTTGTCTGAGCCACAGCGAATCAGTGTGGTGGAAAAGACTAGTTGCATAATTATCAGAAGGGTCATCTACACATACATTGAAGTCACGGGTACAATAAATCTTGATCAGTATGACACCAGAGAGTAGGCAGCCACTCTGCAAAATCCTGAAGCAAGTCTGCCTCATATCGCAGATGGATATCGAGGAGGACAATTCTAATGCTCAGACCAACCATGCCAGAAAAATGCCACACACTCAAAAGACTTGGCCTGAACCACAGGACACATAGAAGTCCAGCTCAGATCCTAAAAATGAAGACCACCCACCACCCCATGCTCCATCTGTGGGTGGTGTACCATGGAGAAATGGGAGGTGGTCTTGAATAGAATAGGTCCAGATGAATCATCCAGCCACATCTCCATGATGCACACAAGAGCAGTGCTAGAATCAGTGATAATAACTCTGACAAAAACAGTTTCACTCACAACTGACCAGGCATTGCAAAGCAATACCCAGACTGGAGGGGTCTGCCTGCCTCACTTCCCTTCCATCTCCTCAACAGAATAATTCCATAGAATTAGCTTGAAGCAGAAAAGATTACTGCTCTTCTCATTCCTACATGGCCAGTGGCTCTAGGATCCTCCATGTCTACCAAAATGAAGGCGAGCACTGATGACCTTCCGACCCCTTCTTTTTTAATATACTGTACTTTCGTCCAAGGTCAGGCAGTCCCTATCAGTCCTGCCCCCACATCCAGCCCCCCTCACTGTCCTTCTCTGTAACTTTCCTGCCTGTCCTACAAACATGCTGGTTTACTGCTAAGGGCAGGGTCATCTGGAGGGGCCCTGTTCCACACCAACGGAGACTTAGTTGGTGTAGTCAGAGAGGAAGCGGGAAGCCTGTGGCGTGGGACAGATGTCTTCCTGCTGTGCCTGCCATTCTGTTCCAGTTTTCTTGCCCGATTCCTATAGGATGCTGAGAGTACTTTCATGATGTGTATGCCATTCTGTTTCAGTTTTCTTGCCCGATTCCCTATAGGATGCTGAGTACTTTCATGATGTGTATGCACACATGCATGTGCATTGCACATCAGCATCCCCCACTGTCTCACGGCTTCTCGTGCACTGCCACTTGTGGTATCCCAGGTGGTAATAGCAGAGTGGAAGCCAGCAACCCTCTGCTCCCAAGTTGGACAGCATACTCTGGGATACTCAGCTCACCTTCCCCAACCACCCTCAATGACTCGGGCTTGTTTGCAAACCCAGGTTGTTGGCATCCTGAGTGGTAGTGCTACGGCTGTACTGATGAGCCATACCACTTTTCAACAACCCCTACTAAAAATTGCCCATTAATGCACAAGTCTGGAGCCACGTGACATCAGTTGAATGGAGCCTCTTCACTAAAGCTGGTGTCACCAGGCTCCAGAACTGACCGATAGTTATAAATATAAATATGAATATTCAGCAGGAAAAAAGGCTGCATCAGCAAGGAACTTAAAAAGGATACTAGACCAAGGTAAGTTAAAAGCAATCAAGTAAAAAAGCACAGTCAAAATCAAAGAAACAGAATTTGTAAAAAAGCCAGTGACCCATTCAGTCTACCCACAATTCCTAATTCTCCTGGGCTGGCCTTCTGGTCATTCTTCTCCCTTATCTCTTCCCTTTTCCAGCCCTACTGCCTATAATATGGTGTTATGCCTATTCCACCTTTGTGTATATCCCCACCACCACTTTTTTGATTGATACTGGGTCTTCTGGTAGTTTGTTCCACTTGCCCGCTACTCATTCCATGAAAAAGTGCTTGCAAACATCCTTTTTGAATCTTCATCCAGCCAGTTTTAGTGAATTCCCTCACATGCTTGTGTTTGTGTTTTTGACATACAGTTCTTTATATGACATGTTGTTTAGCCCATGTAGGCATTTGTACATTTCTGTCATGTTCCCACATCTGGCACTTGGGTTAATATCCAGTACTGACTTACTGTAGTGCAGCATGAGGAGGGTTGCTTCTGAAGTGCCGTCTTTAGGATGAGATGTTAAACTGAGGTCCCATCTGCCTGGATTGGTGGTAGTTCAGGTGGATGTTAAAGATCCCATGGCACTTATCGAAAAAGAGTAGGGGAATGTTTATTCAAAACTTAAAACAAAATATTCAAAATTGTATTACTTCATACAAAATTATAATGAACAAAATCAAAAACAGAAATAAGTATTACATCATACATGAACTTCAAACATAAATAATTGTAATAGTACATAACCCTTGTCCAATCCCACTAAAAGAGTAGGGAAATCTTTAGTAAAAATAGAAAGCAAAACAGATACATAATAGTGTTACAGCACACAAAATCATAATGCAAAACAAAGATAAACATAAAGTATTACATCATACAGTCAAAAAATTACCAATGTTTTCAAACATCACAAGAATAAATCCATAATCATATAAAGTCTTATTATATTCAAGGAAAACATTTTGAAGCACACAAAGAAGTCCATACAGTATACAATGAAAACCACAATGGGAATACTACCCCGTATCTAACCAGTGTAAATGTTTCCAATACTTTTGAAACAGAACTGCTGGAAAACATTTTTTCTCAAAATAATGAATCTTAAGAATAGTAGTGTGAATCTTCCAAAATAACTGTATAGGAGTCAAATATTGTTTTTGCAGGGACCACGCACAGCGTGCTTGCCAAATGTGATATTTGATACAGGCTAAAATAACATGAATTGTATCCGGAAAATATTTATTCCAGAAAGCAGGTAAGATTCCAAAAAATAAAACCTCATCGGTTACCATTTGGAAAGGAAATGTGTGCCTCTGAATATGTGCATACGACCAAAATTCCACCACATATGTACAATCAAAAAACAAATGTTGAACAGTTTCAATTGGTGCTTGACATAAATTCACTCTTGGGCAACCCCTTTCAGACACTCCCTTATGCTTCAGATTCCCCTTCACATTTAATTTTAAATGAGCCGTAAACCAAACCACATCCCACATATATGCAGGAATTCTTTGTGATGTAAGCATATCACCAATTTGCAAAACTGCAGAAATTGAATATACCGAGAACATGGAAGGAATCAAAAAGGACTCCATAATCTTCTTGTATAATGTTTTTCTTTTAAGTTTCTAAGTGAATCCTGAAAAGACCCCAAACCTTAAGCTTTGAAAAACTTGACTTAAAATGTTCAGGAAGGCCTACTAAAGAGACTTGTTTAGGGAGACTTTAGATAAACCCCATCTTAAAATCCATGGGGAAACAGTATCCCACACCCAACTGTCCCAAATCTTACCAACTTTACGTAACAAGGGACAAAGATTTTTAGAAATAAACGGGAAAAAAATACAACTGGATTCACCAACTTAATCCCTCCCATCCTAAAATCCTGATGCAACACACCTTTTTAATAGGGTTCAGCCTACTACCCCATATAGCGGAGAAAAATAATTCATAAAGGGCAGTATACAAAGAATGGCGGAGGATTGCCCTAAATATAAAGCGTACCCAATAAAGGTTTTAACCATAAAACCCTTTTCTTTTAGACATCCTCCATTTATTCCAGATTAAGACTTTTATCCAAGCAACTTCTAAAGAAAGATTCCAATTGTATCGAGCAGGATCTTTCATACCCCAATAAATGCCTAAGATTTTACCTGGACCAATGCAGACCGGAATATTTGGACAGTCCATTACCACTACTGGATCCAGATTAAGAGGAAATACTTACTGTTGGCGAGATTGATTTGTGAACCAGAGCCCTCCGCTATATCCAATAACAAGGCTGCAGTAACATGGCATGATGGGAGATCTGCCAAAGTAAGACAAAGATCATCAGCATATGCAATTGTTTTAATTTCCACACACGTACTATTAAAGGACAAACCCCTAATATCATCAGTAGAGTTAATCAATGTGATAAGGGGTTCTAAAGAAACAATATATAACAAGAGACTTAGAGGGCAGCCTTGCCTAACACCCCTTGTAACTGAAACAGGACATCCCAACCAACCATTCACAAAAGGGATTGCCAAGGCTGCAGTATAACATGTTTTCAGCCATTCTATAAAATCTGTTGGAAAATTCATGCAAGCAAGACATGCCCACAAATAATTATGAGAGACACTGTCAAAAGCTTGCTTTTGATCTAAGCTAAGGATGAAACCCATAAGGTCACCGGAAAGACCTCTAGAAAAGACTTCACATAATAAAATAAGTCTATCTTGTATTGATCTTTCCGGTACAGAACAAAACTGAGTAGGATGAATTATGGCCTTTAACAAAGAGATAAACGGTTGCTAGGAATTTTGGAAATAATCTTATAGTCACAATTCAAAAGGGTAATAGGTCTCAGTTGTCTAAACAAGTTCTATCACCCTGTTTATACAATAAGATAACCAAACCCACATACATATTGGAAGGTAAAAGTCCAGAGTTCAAACTATATGTAAAAGGCTCTGTCAGTTCAGTTAATAACCAAGGTACCAAAAGTTTATATAACTCATTTGGTAGTCCATCTGAGCCAGGTGTCTTTCCTGAATGAGTGTTATCAATAACTACTCTCACTTCGTGAAGAGAGAAGGGTTTCAGAAAACTGGGAATGAAATGCTCAGGAATCTTTTGAAGAGGACAGGAAGATAACCACTTCTGAATACCTGAGTCTGTAGGCCATAAGCCTGCAGTGAATAATGACTTAAGCTGGCTATCCACTTCCCTTAAAATATCATCTTTCTTATGTATTACTCTTCCAGTGGATTGCTTTAGAGATGTTATATCTTTTCTCTACCTAGATACCTTACAAAAATCAAAAGGATTCATATGTGCTCTGGTGCCACTAATACCAAACCTCTGTTCCTGTCGCAATGAAGATATACGATCATACTGTAAAAGAGTCAATCGATCTTTTAAATTTTGAAATTCCCGTTCATCATAACCTTGTCCCTTCATAATATATTCCTGAAACTTAATAAAAGATTGTCTTGCAGCAAAATATTCTTGAGTTTTATGTTTACCTAATAACCTACCTATTTTCTGAAAATAAAGTTGAAAATCTAGTTTAGTATCTTCCCACCATAATTGCTTACTCTCATATAGAAAAAACACTGATCATCTTGCAACAACTATGGCTTGAAAACCCTCCTTAACCTCAGGAATATCTAATAAGGATAAATTTAATTTCCAATACCCAGACCCTCTAGAGGTCTGATGGCAATTTGAAAGGGTAACACTAAGAAGAGCATGGTCAGATGTAGCCACTAATGAGACAGCTGGCATACTAGTTTGCAAGGAGGAAGACACAAACCAGTAATCAATACGGGAAGATTTTTTCCCTTGAAAGAAGGTATGCGGGATTGTGGTATGATGTAAATATATATCCGTTAACCCTGACTGAATAAGTAACAAATTGAGAAAATGAGTATCACAGTAGATTTTGGAAGTGGAAAAATGCCTATCCTGAATTGTACGAGTGATATTAAAATCACCCCCAAACAGAATATTCCTACTGGAAAAAAGAAAAGGCCTTATCTTTTTTAAAAGTGAAATTCTACCAGTTTTGGTTTTTGGACCATAAATGTTAATTAATCTAAAATCTATGGATGCTAAAGTGATGTCTAACAACAGTGCACGACCGGGTAAAATGTCCACAATATGTGTGACCTTCACCTCAGGAGTGGTAAAACAAATTCCTAAACCTGAACAAAGATCCTTCCCCCCCAGACCAATAACTAGGACCCCATATCCATGCCTCAGAAGCCCTTGAAAAATCCTGCAAAGAATATAGTCTGGTATCTTGAAAAAATATTATATCATACTGCAAGGTAGAAAATACATCAAAAGTAGCCAGCATTCTGACCTTGGAACAAATACTATTAGCATTTAAACTAGCTATTTTAATATTATAATTAACAGTATTCGTAAAAGAAACCATTACAATTATTGAACAACAGTAGACAATCTGACACTCTTCCTAGTTCCTCTTCTAGGTTTAGAACCACTCTTTTTCTTAACTTTACTAGGTACCTCAGTATCAGAAATAAGCCCTATCTGGGAAGAGGCTAAAGAAGCCGAATCAGAATCCCTGTCCGACCCATCATTGCCTTCTGCCAACACTGAATATCTATTGTCAGTCACAGGCATACCCATCACAAGTGGTGTAGTGTGTTGAAGGGAAGACGGTGTCACAGGCAACTTCATCTGGAGAGGAGCTGACGAACCCTTTAACACTAAAGGGGAAGGGGGGGCATATCCTCTGTAACTAGGCAACTTGTGTGAGAATCCAAAGTAGGCGTACCAATAGGAGTAGTCGACAATTCCTGCAAGGTGTTCCCTATAACAGCATTGACAGAAGGAGTTTGTAATATACCAGAATGTGGAGTGACACGTCTCGACTGATTCCTCTGAGGTTGAGGTTCAAAGGAGCAGGGAATCATGGGTTTTGTGGCCCTGTGTACATCAAAGTCTTGTTTACCATAATCCGCCTCCCTGTATTGTGGGCCAGGACATTCCACAAAATTGTGACCATCATCTTCACAAAGATTACACTTAGGCATGTTCACACAATGAATACTAACATGCCCAATATCCCCACAACACGTACAGCATTGGACAATACAAGACAAGCTAAGATGCCTTGGAGATCCACATTTAAAACAATGTTTAGTTTGTCCAGGATAAAAAATAAACCCCTTATCCCTACCAATGTAAAAACAGTTCGGTAAATGCTCTAAACCATCTGCAGTTTGATGTAATTTTATCTTTATTTTCCACCCCATTCAGAACCCTTCCTCATCCAAGATAGGATCTGGAGTGCCCTGTAATTCACAATGTTTTCTAACCTAAAAGAATATCAGAAATATTAACCCCTCATTCCTAAATAAAATAGTTATTACTCTAAGCAGTTTGTTTTGTTAAGGGGATAACTTGAAAGGGACCATAAAGGATTTGTCTTCACAGTCATCCTGCACCACCAGCCTCCAGCTCCAAAGTGAGCTCAGCCATCCCTGCAGACAGACGGACAGCGCTACCCATCTACAGAGCAGGGAATTTCCCGGTGTCTGCCAAATTTCCCTCATTCACTAAAAATACCACCAACAGTTTCATCTTGGTCAAGGTCAGTTGGCATTCATCTGTATCCCTGCCCCTGGGTCGTGCCTGAAAATAGGCAGAACTTGTCTAGTGCACTTACCCGGTCAACAAAAACTAAATAAATAAATAAAAAATGTCCCTTCTCCACCCACAGTCTTTAGAGAGTACATATTAAGGTCTCAGTCATTTTTTCGATGACTTCTTCCCATCTTCTGGATCATGTTAGTCTCCCTTTACCGTACTGTCTTCACCATTTCACAGTCCTTCCACAGGTATGGCCTCCAGAACCTTGCACAGTACTCTAGATGCAGCTGTACCAGGGATCTGTACAGTGGAAGGATTACCTCCCTGTTTCTACAGTGGAAGGATCACTTCCCTGTTTCTACAGTGGAAGGATCACCTCCCTATTTCTACAATAGAAGCATTACCTCCCTGTTTCTACAGCGGAAGGATCACCATCCTGTTTCTACAGTGGAAGGCTCACTTCCCTGTTTCTACAGTGGAAGGCTCACTTACCTGTTTCTACAGTGGAAGGATCACCTCCCTGTTTCTAAAATGGAAGCATTACCTCCCTGTTTCTACAGCGGAAGGATCACCACCCTGTTTCTACAGTGGAAAGCTCACTTCCCTGTTTCTACAGTGGAAGGCTCACTTCCCTGTTTCTACAGCTGAAGGCTCACCTCCCTGTTTCTACAATAGAAGCATTACCTCCCTGTTTCTACAGTGGAAGGATCACCACCCTGTTTCTACAGTGGAAGGCTCACTTCCCTGCTTCTGCAGTGGAAGGATCACCTCCCTGTTTCTAAAATGGAAGCATTACCTCCCTGTTTCTACAGCAGAAGGATCACCTCCCTGTTTCTACTGCTGAATTTCCTTCCTACATGACCCAGCATCCTGTTTGCCTTCTCTAATGCCTTGTTGTCCTGTGCCTTAGATTACAGACTGTTCAATATTTTCAGTCCCAGGTCCTTTTTCTCTGCTGTGCTTTCCATCACTGTTCCCTATACCAGGTATTGTGTTTTCAGATTTTTTCCCAATGTGCATTACCTTGCAATATTTTGCATTAAGGCTCAGTGAGCCATCTATCCAGCCTTCCCAGGTTCTCTGTTAATGCCCTGATCCCATCCTTGCTGTCTATCCTCACACAGACCTTAGCATCATCCACAAATAGGCAGGACTAGCCCTAAACACTAACCCCTATGTCACAGATAAATATGTTAAAGAGGACGGGCCCCAAGACTGAGTACTGTGGTAACCTGCTCATTACCTTTTTAACATCAGAGAACCCCCTGTTCACCATCACCCTCTGTATTCTCCCTCACAGCCAGCTGTTTTCTTCTACCCCCCAGAGCCCTCAGTGCCCTGACTAGTCTCCTGTGAGGGACTGAAGCAAAGGCCTTATGATGTCCAGGTGAAGTATGGCAACTGCCTGTCCTTTGTCAGCTGTCCTAGTCACCCAGTCAAGAATTTAATCAGGTTCATCTACCATAACCTCCCCCATGTAAACCCATGAAGCCTGTCATCCTGTAGCAGGTTTACCTTAAGAAAGTGTACCACTCTCTGTCTTAGTATAGCCTGCTGCACCTTTCCCACTGTAGACATCAGGCTGACAGGTATGCTACCTGGCTCATCCTTCCTGCCACTTTTGTACAGGGGAACTAAATCCACAGTTCTCCAACACCTGGGGACCACCCTGTGTTTAAAGAGCAGTTGGAAATTTCACTGTAGGTGCAGTTATCACCTCCTTAGTTTCCTTAAGTATCCTTTGGTGCATCCCATCTGGCTGTATTGATTTACAGTATCTACTTTTAATACCCTGAGTCCTTCCAGCACCTTTTTGTCCTGATGTAACAGTTGCCATCATTGTTGCTCCCCTTCCTGTTTCATTCTAATTACACGTCCAGTAGCTGACCTTTCTCCTTCTTGGTCAATACTAAAAAATATATATTGATTCAGTATTTCTGCCTTTCCACTGTTCCCTTAATTTCATCCCTTCCACTTCTTCAGCTGCATAATATCCTCCTTAACTTTGCATTTCACCCAGCTGTATTGGGAGAATGCCTCGTTCTCCTGCTTTACCCTTTCCAATGTTCTCAGCTCTACCCTAGCCTTTGCATTTCTGACCATCTTGCTGGTCCCCATAGTTACCCTCAGGTATGTCTCTCTGTCCTTCTTTCTTTGGCTTTCCTTGTCTCCTCTCACCCCTTTCTTCTCTTCTGGTGTGAACCACAGTGGTTCCCCAGCCCTTCTCCCACTTGCTTAGCATCCCAGTACAGCAAGTCGCTGCTCCTGCAACTCCCGTTTTGCATGTTTCCCATTACCTCTGCACTCCCTCAGTCCCCATTCATCCTGTCATGCTATCTATTAACAATTCCTCAATCCCACACTTTTGTTTGGCTCCCCCCTTATTGACTTCCAGCTGGACCTCCATCCACACAGTCTCGTGGCTGCTTGATCCAAGCAGTTCCCAGACTGGAACATTTTGGCTGGTACTCACTGATGGTGAGTACCAGGTCCAGCTACAGATTTCCAAAGAAACTTCTAGCCACTCCATAAAAAGTTTGGTTTTCTTAATTGTTTATTTTCTTATGCAGACACAGACCCAATGTTTCACCCTTCTGAACTTCTTCAGGGTATGAGGATCTCCTATCTTTGCTAATAATTTGCTTTTTCTTTTGTTTCACAATTGAAATAAAAAATTCAGGCTCTTAAAATCAACTATCCATGCCTCATTTCTTCTGTAATTTGTTGTGTTAGTAATCTCAGCCATACTGCTTTTCTTGCTTTCATGTTTATAAATGAATTCCTCAGCTATATGCTTTATCTCCTTGTGCTCATGTTTATAGAAGGTATTCCATTCTAATGGACTCACGTTTCTCCTGGCAGTGGAGTTCTCCCTACATGCCAGGTCCAGCAAGGTTCCCTCCCTTGTATGGGCCTGAACTAATTGCATAATGGAGATAAAGAAGACTCAGGCTGCACACATTACCACATTTGCAATCATATTAAAAAAATGTAAAGAATGTTTTATGCTCCTGCCTCAGAAGCCACAATGTAAAACTTTATAAAGTATGGGGAGCCCTTATTACTGTCTGAATTCAGTCTGTTTACCATGTTGTTATGGTATCGATGTGATGGCAAGAGGTTGTTAACCCCTCTTGGCTATGTCATGTCGATACCATAACAACTATAGCGGGTTTGCGCATACACATCTCCTCTGGACTTCCAGAATTCCTCTGAGTAATGCCAGTAGCATTGCCCAATAACCAGGAGACCTGCACTATGCAGAACCAGAGACACAGTATAGGAATATACAAGGTACAAGGTACATAAAGAGGCTCGTCAACGATGGTTATGTTTTTCACTGAGGGACATGTATCGAGGCTTGTTCAGGAGAGTGTGTGTGTGTTGTGGGGGTGGAGATTTGAAACTGCTGGACTTGAAAACCATTAGCTTTCATAGTGCATTTTACCCCATACACTATAAAAGCAAGTGGATGGGCAACAGACAATAACCGTGCTGAAACAGCATCTCGCGGTTTCCATGACAAACTTCTCTAGCTGTGCTCTCGAGGTTTACCAAGTTGTCATGGAAACTGCTCAATGTGATTACAGCGCAGTTATTGTCTGTTGCCCATCCATTATCCTCTATGTTAATTGTTTGAGGAAGATACTGGGAATATCAAGGCTCACAGTAAAACTGCTAAATTTAAGTTATTGTATTTCTCTGTGCTTTCCTTAGAAAGAAGATTCCAATTAATTAAATACTTATGTTAATTTTGGTCTAAATAATGAGCAAACTCAGAATTCAAATTAAGAAGGGAAGTGCTGCTACCACTGTATAGGTCACTGGTTCATCCTCATCTGGAGTACCATGTGCAGTTTGGGAGTCTGCGTCTAAAGAATGATAGTGCCTGAGTGGAGGCAGTGCACAGGAGGGTAACCAGGATGCTCCAGGGACAACAGAGAAAGGGTGTTAGAGGAGAGATTGGCAGGCCGGCCCAGTGGTGCTGAGGGCTGAGGCAATGGACACCGTATCTCACGCTGCACTGGCGACCTGGGTTTGGAATGACCTCGGGGTACCGGGGTGCTGGCATGGGGAGGTGGGAGCAGGATTGAGCAAAGACTGTCCTCTCCTGGGATGGGGGTGGCACCCATAGTCCTGCTGTCACATCGGATGGAGGTCCGGTGATAGGCGTGAGTGGCAACAGTGGTAGGATGAGAGTGTCCATAAGGTATCGATGCATGCCTCCACATGCATGCATCACATCAGGGCTGCACAGGAGTGGTACTAAAAAGGAAAAAGCCTCCTCAAAAGATAAAGATTGACATCTGAACACATACCTGCTTGAGGCGAAAGGGAAAGAGGAACATGATTGAAACATACAAATGTAACCCCCTGGAGTACCTACCTGTTTTGCCCTAATGATCCCTGTTCTCCCGTTTCACCTGCTGCTGGCAATGTCCCTGTTTCCCCTTCATTGGTCTCCTTCCAGCTTCCCAGGTGTTTTCTGGAAATCAGGGCTGGAGAGATTAGATTGTGGAGCCACCAACCCATTCTTGCACTCTGGTATGGTGCGGCGGTCCACGCATGCGCAACTGCACATTCCTGTATCGCGGCTGTTCTACAGCCAAACAGGAGCTGTTTGGAAGGTCCCGGCCCCTGGTTCAGTTAAATGGGGACCAGAGACCAAAAGGAGGCACAAGGGAGGCCTCTGGTTGTTTTATTAAAGGAGTGCCAATAAAGGGAGCAATCCACCTCATGAATATTAATGAGGTGGCTCATGAATAATAATGAGCAAGTGTGCCTATCACCAGGGAGCATGGTATTTCGGTGCTAGCAACAGGCAGGGGGATGACTACAAATTCTAAACTGTGTCATGGGGAGAGAAAGAAAAGAGAAGGCTACACATTGGCGGGGGAGCGATTAAATAAATATGTTTATCTTGGCTGCACAAACTCTCTAAAGTTGGGACTGCTATTAAAACTGAGTGTGACTGTATACTGAGCAGCCATCTTGGATACAATGAGTCCCAGATGGACAGTCAGTTAACTATTTAGGTGCCCAAAACTGGTTGTAATGGCTTATGGGAAAAGGTGTGGACTAATTTCAGGTGCCAGAGGACCTTCGTCAATCAATAATCGAAGTGTGCTAATGAATAGTGTTATTTGTGACTAAAGACAGGAAACGGTCAGTCAGAGGGTAGGATTTTTGAGTGACATCCCAGGGACTTTGGACAGTTTGAGCAGTCCTTTCTGGGTTCTTCTCTAGTCAACGACACTCAGGCACTGTGTGTGTGCAAGGAGAAGGTATTTTCCAGGCCTTAATTTGGAAAATGGTTCCAGTGTTTTGGAGGAAACATAGCAACATAGAAACATAGACTTTGACAGCAGATAAGGACCACTTGGCTCACTAGTCTGCCCATTTCCCTACCTACAGGATAAGCTGCAGATCATAGTTAACCAACAGCCTATTTCTTCCTACTCCCCCACAAGAATTGCCATATGTCTGTCCTATGCATTCTTGAATTCGCCCACAGTTTTAGACCCCCAAAACTTCCTCAGGAAGGCTGTTCAATGTGTCCATCACACTCTCTGTGAAAAATACTTCCTCACATTGCCCCTGAACGTCCCCCTCTATCTTCAAATTGTGTCCCTTGTTCTTGCACATCTCTTTTCTGAAAGATGTTATGCTCTTGGACTTTGTTGATTCCTCTGAGGTACTTAAAGTTTCTATCAAGTCCCCCTCCCTTCTTTCCTCAAGGGTATACATATTAAGCTCCTTTAGTGTCTCCTCGTATGGCTTCTCTTGCAGACCCTGCACCATTTTAGTTGCCCTCCTCTGGAGTGCTTCCATCCTGTCTATGTCCTTGCAGAGATGGGGTCTCCAGAACAGGATGCAGTATTCCAGATGGGGTCTCACCAACTGTCAGTACAGAGGGATAACAACTTCCTGTTTTCTGCTGGTGATGCCTCTCCATATATATCCCAGTATCCCCCAGCCCTCCCTACTGCCTTCTCACATTGCTTGCTAATCTTAAGGCCATCTGATATGATTACACCCAGGCAGGGTCAATGTTAACCTTTTCTTGCACTAGCCAGCAGGGCAAGTTGACTCAGAATTGCACTAGCCCACAGATGGTTGCACTAGCCCTCAATTAGAATGGTAAATTTTGATCACTTATACAGGAAACAATGCAAGCTAAGAAATACTCTAATTATTTCCACATTTATCCTGCTTCCACATTGCTTCCAGGTCTCCAGCAGAAAAAAAAAAGACTGCAATGCCATCTCACACAGTGAGGCCCACCCCCCATTGTTTTGTACCATGGACTCCTCACTTCCTTTCTGCCTCCCCTACCACCATCAAACCAGAGGACATCACAACAGCAGAGGTTCAATCAAACAGTCCTAGCTCTGCACACACACACTAGCTGACATCATCATGCACCAAGTTACCACACTGTCACCACCACCTACAGGGCAATGAACAGAGTCAGGCAGAGAAAGGTGCTCTCATCCCCCACCATGTGGTCAACTGGAGATCTGCACTTCTAGATGTTTTTGTACAGTCTCATGTGAGCCAAGAGCACATCTAAGGTTTCTTTGGGGTGGAGCTACACAAACCTAAGGGGCTTGGGGAAATAGAAAACTATGACATTTTTAATTTTAAAAGCATTAATTTTAAATACGCTGTGCCTCAACAATAACAGATTTTTCTTTAACATTGTCATTTGATCAGCCCAAGGGAAACAGTACACAGGCATAAAGCTATGCTATCTCTATTTCTATATAGAATTATCTATGTACCTCAGAAATGCCTATTTCAAGCTTTCAAATTATGTATTTTATTAAGGTATTTTATACCATATATGCTCCAGAGCTTTGTTTTTAGGATGAAAGGACATGCTGCGTGGGATAAGGGTGGGACTGTATGGATGGTGATGGCTGGCATAGTCCATTTAGAAGAGCTGGGAACCCCCTAAACTTGCCAGTAATGGCAGCTATGGATCTGTGGATGGTCATTTCAGAGTCTGGTCTGCAGTGGGGTCCAGGGAAAGAACAGAGTTAAGAGATTTGGAGGGGAGAGGGAAGTTATGGTGAGGCTGGGATAAAACCCACCACCTTCAGGGTCGACCCTGTATACCTCCACACATTTTGTCACTGAAATACTGGATAAGACACTCAGAATGTAGGGAAATGAGGGACACTGGTTTTAATAATATGGGACAAATTGTTAGACAGACATATTCAGAAAACTGGAGCTAGAGACTTAGCACTCTACCCTTGATCACACCCTGGACAGTAGTAGAAAGTCTTAACAGTGGAATGATAATCACTTACATTAAGCCTTTTGTGGGATCTCCCTCTGAACTCCAGAAAATTGTAGCTCTTAATGAGTTGTTAATCACACCAGGTCATCTGGAACATTGAGAGAGATTAGCATGAGGACTAGAGCCTGCTAAAATTGAGACTTTTTTAACTTCATTAACAGCCATGAAAACCTGCACAAATCAAGACAGACAAGTAGAGAGTTAGCTGCACTAGCCCTGGTCAATTTGCACTAGAGTTTGGGCTAGTAAACCAATGTTAAGATCTACCCCTGCACCCAGGTCTCTTTCCATTTTTGTTGTTGTTACTACCCCCCCCAACTGTGTAATCTTCCCCTGGGTTTTTGTTTCCCTGGTGCATTATTTTGCATTTCTTTGCATTGAATCCAAGCTGCCATACTTCTGACCATTCCTCCAACCTTGTCAAGTCCCTTCTCATCCTTTCCATGCCTCCTTGTGTATCAACCCTGTTGCAGATCTTTGTGTCATCTGCAAAGAGGCATACTTTTCCTTCCAGTCCCTCTGAAATGTCTTTTATAAAAACATTAAAAAGGACTGGACCCAGTACTGAACCCTGCGGTGCCCCACTAGTAACCCCTCTTTCTTCAGAGTGGACTCCATTTACAATTACCTTCTGTGTCCTGTTGTCCAGCCAATGTTTTACCCAGGCTATTACCCTGGGACCCACCTCCAGGCTGGTTAATTTGATTATTAATCTTTTGTGTGGGACTGTGTCAAACGCCTTGCTAAAGTCTAGTTAAGCCATGACTACAGCCCCTCCCTGGTCTACTACTTTGATCACCCAGTCAAAAAAAATAAATTAGATTCGTCCAACATGACCTTCGCACTGTGAACCCATGCTGCCTTGGGTCCTGTGCCCACTGGCCTATAGGTACTCAACAATTCTTTCCTTCAGAAGTGATTCCATCGCTTTCCCTACCACAGAGGTCAAATTGACAGGTCTGTAGCTTCCTACCTCTGTCTTGCTCCCACTTTTGTGAAGGGGAATCACATCCACCTTTCTCCAGTCCTCAGGTACCACACCATCCTCCCATGATTTGTTAAATAGGGTAGTCAGTGGTGTCACTAGTTGTCCCCTTAATTCTTTTAGAATTCTGGGGTGAATTCCATCAGGCCACGTTGCTTTGTTCACCTTCAGTTTTAGGAGTTCTTTCAGAACCCTATCTTCTGTGAAAGGACTGGGATTGAACCCCATCCAGAGTGCTTTTGTTAATTGCATTAAGCACCTCCCCCCTCCTCTTTTGTGATTACTGAGCAGAAGTATTCGTTCAGTATCCCTGCCTCTTCACTGTCCCTCTCTGCCCACCCACTGTCCATTCTATTCAGCCTCACTATCCCTCCCTTTGCCTTTCTACACTCCCTGATGTACCTATTAAAGGTTTTATCCCCCTTCTTAACTGAGTTGGCTATCTTTTCCTTAGTTTGGGCCTTTGCTATTCTGACTTCCCTCCCTGCTTCCTTCTGCCTTAACTGATACAGTTCTTTGTCCTGCTTCTTCTGTGTTTCCTTATACTTCCTAAATGCTATCTTTTTCTCCCTAACCTTCCCCGCTACCTCTTTTGAGAATTAGAGTGGATTTTTCTTTAATTTTGGATTGTTTATTTGCTTCACACAAAGGCTTGTTGCCCCTGTGATGGTAGTTTTGATGTTTCCCCGTCGTTGCTTCACCCCTCCTTCTAGCCTGTTTGCTAGTGCTTTTCTAAGGCACTCTCCCATCTTGCCAAAGTCAGACCTCCTGAAGTCCAGTACCCTCACTTTTGTATGGCTTGACTCTGTAGCTGAGCTTATCATGAACCACACTGTTTGGTGGTCACTTGTTCTCAGATGGCTACCCATTTCTGGATCTGAGATCCTCTCACTGTCCCTATTTAAGAGTATGAGGTCTAAGATTGCTCCCTCATGAGTGGGTTCCAAAATTAGCTGTCTGAGGCATGCCACCTGTAGGGTATTGAGAATGGCCCTGCTCTTGGATGTGGCTGCTGCAAAGGTGCTCCAGTTAACATCCTGCATATTCAGGTCCCCCATCAACAGTATCTTCTCTTTCTCTGCCATCCTAAGGATACCTTCTATCATATCCTTGTCCATTCCCTTCCCCTGACATGGGGGTCTGTATACAACCCCTGTGCAGATTGTGGTGCCATTTCCAGTCTCTAAGGTGACCCACAGTGCTTCCTCTCTTCCCTGTTTACTATTTTGTTCCGTTGCTTTTATTGCTTCCCTTACATAGAGAGCTACTCCTCCCCCTCTTCTCTCCTCCCTGTCTCTCCTGTAGGTTGTGTACCCTGGTATGTTAGCATCCCAGTCATGGTTCTCTGTGTACCACGTTTCTGTGATTGCTACAATATTCAGGAATCCCTCTTCCATCAAGGCTACCAGTTCAGGGAGCTTGTTGCCCATACTGTGGGCATTGGTACTCATTACCCTCCATTTCTTAATGGCCTTACCCCTTTTTGCCCCATCCCTGTCCTTATTACCTTTGTCATTTTCTCCATTTCCCTTTCCTTCTCCTATTGACATCTCTATCTTGGTGTTTACCTCACTTACTACCCTGATTTTTTGGGGACTAAATTTCCCTGCTCCTTTCCAGTGCCTCCCCCTTGGCTAGTTTAAATGCTTGCCAATGAAGCATTTAAACCTATCACCTAGGATCCTGGTTCTCTTCCTGGACAGATGCAGACCATCATGCCAGTATAGGCCTGCATCACTCCAGGTGGACCCCCAGTCCCCAGTGAAGCCAAATCCCTAAACTCTGCACCAGTTTTTCAACCACTGATTGAATCCCATGGTGTGGAGCAGCCTAACCTCAGCCATACCATAGAAAGGCAGCACCTCTGAGAAGGTTATCATGCATGCTACTTGTCTAAGGCCCCTCCCCAACTCCACAAACTCTTCCTGCACTACTTTGATCCCTTTCTCAGCCAGGTAATTTGTTCCTAGGTGGACAATGACATCCAGCTCCCTCCCCCCTGCAGCTGCTCCGGCGATCCTGAGGATTCGCTCCCTGTCCCTCCAAGCCATGGTGCCAGGCAGGCACCTTACCTCCCTCTCCCCTTCCTCCCCAGTTCTACCCCCAACAATGGAGTCCCCACCAAGGTTGTTTCCTTCCCCTATGGGGTCCCATGCCACCTTCCTGCAGGTTCTCCTTTGTGAAGGGTCCCAGCATCCTGATTGGTCTCCACTGCGGGTGCCTCCATAGAGGAACCACACTTTGCCAGAATGGCATATGAATTGTGGAGGTACAACTCGAGGGATGCGCCTCTGGTCCACCACCCTCACCCTCCTGAGCCCACTGTGGTTCAACCGCTCCTCTGTCTTGGCAACCTCTGAGGCATCGGCAGTGGCCCTGGTGGTCCCTGGGTAGGAGAGGAGGTCCCCCAAATCCTGGCCAACTCAGTCTGGAGATGAGCAACCTCCTCCCTCAGCCCAGGGAGGTGTCTGCAGATAGGACAACACCGCATCCTCCAGAACATCTCCTAGAAGACTGCTGCTCTACAGCCATTACACTGCACCACTCCCATCATGTCTTATTTCTGGCCCCTTAACTGTTGTTTGGAATATTTACTCTTTCCTCTGCTTATTTTTATTTTTTTTCTCCTACTTACTTACTGCCTCGTAGTCTTCCTGTTCTAAGACAAGAAGTTCATATACTGTATTTCTCAGTAGTTTCCTTACTTGCTCAAAGTTAGACCTCCAGCAGCTGGGGAAGACGGACAGCTGCTCTTCTCCTTCTAGGATGGTGAGTCTTTAGTGGCTCTGTGATCACTCACTTCCTGCTCTCAAACAGGAAGTTCCTGTTGGCAGTCAGTCAACTGAACAGGACTTTATTCTGAGACAGAGTGCTGTGATACAGCATCTGAATATCTGAGACTCTTGGGTGAAAAGCTCCTGGCAGTGTGAGGTTCCAAGATTTTGCGGTAAGTCTCCACCCAGTGAAGAAAACTCCCTGAGGCAGTGAAAGGGGTGGTTTGGAACTGCGAGAGCCAGAGAAAAGGGGCACTGCTGTTGAAAGTGAAGGACTTTAAAGGAAAAGGTTTGCAGGTGTCCAGTATTTTAGGAGCTTGTGGTTTGCTGAAAGCCAGCTGTGAAAAGGTGGAAATTTGTATTAGAGACTGAGACCCAATAGCCAAAAGCTGCTGGAAAGTGGAAATCCCTAGAAACTATCTTGCTGCACCTCGAAGCTGTTTGCTTTGCTTAAGGGAAAAGCAGATCTGAGACTGTTTACAGCTGCAATCCAGAGCCAGGTAGGGATCTTGCTAACCCCTACCAAGTGGGTCAGATTGGGTAGCAGAGGGTCATGGATGCATCTGAGTGCTAGTGCACTCTAGACCCATTGTGGGAGCCGGGCTGTGGAGCCATTCTTGGGTCTGGGTTTGTGGCCTGGTAGGTCTTGCACTGGGGGCTCTGCAATGGGCCTGGAAACATGCTGAAGGTGACAAGCTGCTAGACCTTCAGTCAAGCCAGAAGGGGACAAGTGGCTAGACCATCAAGCAAGTTCAAGGCTGATCGACCAAATCCTTCTGCCTATCTGCTTTCTGCACCGTGAGACTAAATGGTGTAACACAAACTGTTGAGCCTACCATGCCAGTGACTTAACTCTCTCTTCAGGACCGTGAGTACCATGGGCTTGTCCTAACCAAAAAGAGGAGTGAAAACTTAAACTATTAGCACTTCAGGCCGAATTCTATCAAGGGCCCCAATGCCGGCCAACCTGTGGCACCGAGCAGGCCTACCAAAACCTGGATACCAAGTCAGGATATAGAGGGATTCACTGGTATCTGTGGGGGTGTGTTACGGTATGTTCGAGCCCATGGGCTCAGTTACTTTAGAAAGGTAAATATAACCAAACCTCTTTCTATTTACAGCTTTCCTGTTCCAGGTACCCCTTTCTCTAGCCCCCCTACCAGCAATAAAGCTGTGTTTTGTTGTTGCAAATCCTGTGTTGTGATCTAGTTATTGGTATGGCTGTTAAGTATGTGTATTTTTATGTTGCTTGCATGCATGTGCAAGAAACATAGTGCCATCATCCGAGTTTTCGGAGGTGTGTCAGCCCATCTTCCAATGCAGTCAGTGTGTTTGCAGCCACGGCCCCAGTTCCCCAATCACTGCTGCAGCTGTCTATGACAAGCTGAAAATGCAGTGACATACAGCTGAAAGGGAGAGCTCCGCTTGAGTGAGCAGAGCTCTCCCCCCCACCACACACATGCGCATGGACGCACATAGCGTGCTCATGTGCCTTCCCCTCCCCCACCTATGGCTGGCAGGGGTGCCCAATTCCCCGTCCGGCTCCACGCCTCTAAAGCATTCAGGTGCCACGCTGATCCCACCCCAGCATGGCAAAATGATGTTATGGCCGACGGGGTGCCCAATTCCCCGCCAGCTCCACTGTTTCTCTCCCCTTGCTGTCACCGATGGGGGTGCCCAATCCCATTGGCTTCACTGCTCTCCCCCTAGCATCCAGGTGCCACGCTGGGGAACCCACCCAGCGTGGCAAAATGTCATAGCTGACGGGGTGCCCAATCCCCATCGGCTCCAGCCCCCTGACAAGCTTTAAGCTGCCACACTGGGAGCCCATCCCAGCGTGGCAAACGCCCATCGTCAGCTCAGACAAAAAACAAACAAACCTGTAAATAGAAAAACTGTCCTCGGCTCTCCCTGCCCCCTCCCACAACCCACACACCCACTGCGCACCCTGCCTCCCCACATCCCCCTCACCCCATACTTACCTCCAGACCTTGGCGCGACGATCTTCAGTGGACCGGGAACACATCTGCACTCTTCAAAGCCGACCGCGAACTAAGGAAATGCTGGTAAGCTGTGTAATGGAATAGATATGTTTTTTTCAACTTTATTGCATATTTCAGGCATTTTTTGGAATTTTTGCACCAAATTTTCAACATGGGATTTTTGGGACCCCTTCTCGTGAATGCTGTCACTGTCACGGTGTTACTCGGGCCATGAAGGGTGATTTTGCAGCCACTGCGCAAAATCACCTTTCTGGAATGATTAATGAAATGACACTGCCAGTGTTCATAAGGTGGGCTGTCAAAAGCCTATTTTGAGGTGGTGGAAAAATTCCAAACATTTCTGATGTGCGTTGTGCAGTTCCACGCACACCCATAAGTTCGCAAATTTTCAATATTTTCCTCCAGATTTTCAACATTGTTCCATTTTACCACACCTCCTTATGAGCAGTACAGCTGTCATTTTCACATCTTGCCCAAAGCGTGTTTCCGCCCATGTAGTGCACAATGGCGCAGTCGGTGTGTGAACTCAATGTATAGGCACATTAAGAAAATTGAGTGACACTGTTCATGAGCAGAGGTCTTAAAATGGCTATATTGAAAATTTGGTGAAAATTCCTAAAATTACTGTTTTACGAGCGTGCATTGAGCAGTTCCTAAGCACGCTCGTAAGCTTGCGAATTTTCAATATTTTCACTCCAGATTTTCAACATTGCCATGTTACCACACCTCCTATATTTGCACTCCAATGACTTCACATTCCTAAACAGCACATAGAAGCAAGCAACATTCGGCATTGACAAATTATTGTATGGTGTTGGGGCACAATGTGATATTTAGTGTGTGGGGTGGTTGGAAGGGGAGGTGGGTAGGTACAGCATCCCAGGGAGTTTTACCAAGCCAACATCTGGCCCACTGTTTCTTTGCTCTGGGTGGAGGCACCACTCTACTTTCTTACCAGTTTGGGATAGAACCCCAAATACCACTGTAGCAGGACCCAGGCCCTTAACCTATGTGGTAGTCAGCAGTAGAGGTAGTAGCCCATTAGCACAAGCTGGCTGGGCTACACAAATATTTACACAGAGCAAATAAAATTGATAGCAGGGCATTGTTCAGACTGAGTGGGAACACGGACACCAGGGGCAACTCCATGAAGCTGGAAGGGGGAGCAAGTTTAGAAAAGATTCCAGTAAGTACATTTTCATGAAGAGGGTGGTAGAGGGGTGGAATAGGCTGCCAGAGGAGGTGGTCTGTCTGAAATCAGTGGGGGTATGTGTGTGAGGGGTATACAAAAGAGGTGGGACAGGTGCAAGGGCTTGGTAAAGACTGCACTAGAAATGAGGTGAAGAATAAGAGAGTAAAGAATCTCTAGGGCTGTTTCATTTAATATCAATTAGTAGGAATAGATAGACATGATGGGCTGGTGGGTCTTTCTCTGTTGACAGATTCTATGTTTCTATGTTAGCGGATAATGCATTTAAAACATTGCATTGACAACACCAACTGCATTTGTACTGCCCTACTTAGGACAGCAGATTTCAGAACAGAGAGCCCATCAGTTTGGGTATGTCTTATTGAATTAGGTGCAACATCAAAGTCAATTTGTAAGTCACCCAAAACTGAATCTCAGATCTACTAGTTGTTTCTTTGCTTTTGTTGCCAGAGTCTAAAGTTCTCCAGCACTTTTTTTTCATAATTGAAAGTTTATTGTAGCTTTTTATGAAACAGAACCACTTGTTACAGTAATATTGGCAATAGAAATTAACAGCTTGTCAGTGTTATATTTACATACAGTACAGTATATAGGACCACCATTACAAGGAGAGTTAGGTGAAGGAAAGAAAATCCTGTCCAAGCGAGCCTTTGATTGTACAACTCTAATCATGATCCAGTTCTTATTACTATCTAAATAATATAAGTACAAAGTACATAATCTAGGACCCTCTAATAGTGTATAGCAATTATCAATCCATTCATTTACTGTTGCATATCAAGTGTTGATATCAGTTAACCCAGTTAGTCTCTTGTAACTAGTGGCTGTCCGTTGTAGTGTCTACTTGAGACCCTGTATTTGTCTCTCCCTTCTATAAGGGAGAAGCTTGAATCACTTAGTGCTTATGTTACCCCATGGTCTGTTTGGGGCCTTCACTTCTGGGTTAGGTAAAGTGACATGAAATAGCCATGCAGCATGTTGCAAAACTCAGAGGTTAGGTAGGTGTCCCATATTCTAACAAAGGTCTCCATCTTGCCACATGAGGTATACTGGAGTCTCTTGAACCTGGTCACTTTTCCCAGCCCTATGAGCCACTCTGAGAACTTGGGGGTTGGGGGCTGTGTCTTTCCAATGTCAAAGGATAACCCCCTTTGCTGTGATCAAGGCCCCTAGCATCCATCATTGGTCCATAGGGGTGACCTGGGGGTGAATGTTGGCTCCCTCCGTCAGTCCCAGCATTACCAGATGCAGAGTAAGGGCGAGCTGTGGGTGATACAGTGCCCTGCCAGCTTGCCGTTTCTGTTCCTAGTAGTGTTTTAGGCCCTGGCAGTGCCAGAGCAGATCGTGATGTCTCCGTGGCTGCCGAGCATCTCCATCAGGTGTACAAGTGGGGTTGGGGCCACTAGACAGCAGGGATATTTCTGTTACAGGGGACAGGTGTTCGGTGGCAAGAGGTGCCACTAGATATCAGGGATAGGGTTCACTCACGTGGATGGGTGTTCAGGAGTTGGGGTGCCACTAGACACCAGGAAAATAGAAACTATCACTGGATGGGTGCCTGGGGAGTGCAGGATGCCACTAGACACCAGGGATATGTTTAATAACATGGGACAGGTGTTCAGGGGTGGGGGGAGAGCCACTGGATACCAGGGATGGCTACTGTATATGGGACAGATGTTCAGGGGTGGGGGCTGCTATTGGATACCAGGGATGCCGTCTTATATTATGGTATGTGCATTTGGGGGAATGCCACTAGACAGCAGGAAGATATTAATTATCATGGGATGGGCATTTGGGTGGTGCCAATAGACACCAGGGATGTATAAACTATCATGGGTCGGGCATTTGAGGGGGGTGCCACTGGACATCAGGGAGATATGAACTATCATATGACAGGCATTTGGGGGGTCAGTAGATACCAGGGAGATAAAAACTATCATGGGATGGGTATTCAAGGGGTGGCATTAGACACCAAGGATATAGTTAATAACAGAGGATTGGTGTTTGGGAGGTACCACTAGACACCAGAGGATAGGAACTATCACAGGATGGGCATTTGAGGAGTGCCACTAGACACCAGGGAGATAGGAACTATCATGGAATGGGTGCCTGGGGTGGAGGGTGCCACTAGACACCAGGGATATAGTTAAAAACATGGAAGAGGTGTTTGGAGTGGGGCTGCCAATAGACACCAGGAATGATGTGTCTTGTGCCCAAAGGAAAGGCACTAAAGGGCCACTGCTTACCATAATAGGCATGCAAATGGCCCCTTATCACCTTGTATGCCCAATGGAGTCATTTGCATGGTGTGGCTGAACATTGCCAACATGGCTTCTGGTGCTATTCAGTCCCAGGGAGCTACTCCTTGTGGGCAGGATGCAACCCAGGGACCAGATTTTCAGAGAGGACCATTTTCGGCACCTACGTGGAAAAACCTTGCGGGTCTGCAAGGTTTTTCTGCATGCTCTATATTTTCAATCACAGAGCCGTTTGCAACCAGCTCTCTGATTTACGGCTGCTTTTGGCTATTTTTTGGCACATCTGCGTCATAATGTTACACCTGATTGGACAGGGTACAACATCCTCAGCAGCTGCACCTGCTGCCTGTGCAGCAATTAAGACTTGGTGCCAGTCCAGAAATTTTTCTGCACCAGTGGTCGGGCTGAAAATCTGGCTGCAGGTCTATGTCAGGGCAGAGCAGTTTGACTTAACATTGACTGACATGGGCCGTTATTTCACAGATTTCATAGAGTTGTACTAGTATTGTAGGCAATGATGCCCTTTGACTGCTCGCCCTTTTCTCAAAGGGTATAGCCCAGTATAGAGATCTTGATACAGTATTCATCCAATCTAATTTTAAAAGTCTCCATGGTTGTGCAGCCTATGACTTCAATTGGCAATTCCAGAGGGACACCACTCTCTGTGAAAAGCACATAGCCCTCCTCTTAGTATTCGTTCAATTCCCCTTCAAGTTGTAGTTCATGCCTTCTAATATCTCTATTCACATCTCTCATCTCAACACCCAGACAATCCCACAGCATTCCATCATTAAATGCCTTGAACACCAGGCACATATCACCTCTTAATCTCTGATACTCTAGTGTATGGAGACCAAGACTGTGCAAGTTATGCAGTCTGACAGTGCCAGTCCACCATCTGATTGAAAACAGCAGCCATTTTAACATGCACTAGCACAAGTGCAGCACAAACATTTATGCTGCTCTTGTGCTCATTTCTGAATATCTGTGTCCTGGTGTCATAAAAATTAGACCATGTAATTTTACACTGAAATAAACTGTTATTGAACTTTTACTTTGTCAGTGGCATGTTCTTAATTTGGTGGTGAGGGATGCAACTCAAAAAAGAAATTCTATATGACTATAATACGTGCATTTTAATCTTGTAGAATACAGTAGGAAAAAATTATATTAAAAATCTTGTGTGTTTTCCCAAATGCATCCAGTCTCTCCATTTATGTTTAATTGCAGAATGTAAATCAAACATATTGGTATAGCTGTCATGGTAACAAGCAGGTTTTGGAGGTGTGCCATGCTGTGAGTGCATCCAATGACAGTTCATCTGGCTGATGATGCAGGTTTGTCACCAGAAGGCACAGTTTTTTGTTTCATATAGGTGGTATACCCTCACTCTTCTGTCGGCCTCAGGGATATAAACTATAACCAGGGATATATTGTAGAAGTTGAACTTTTCACTATCAAATAATTTTCACTATTTTCACTGAAGCACCAGTCTGTGTAAAAAGAAATTTACGCTAACTAGCACTTTTAGCATTTTCTCCATTATAGTTAATGTGGTGATGGTGACTTAGTGCTAAAATAAATGTACACAATAATGGTTGCATTTGTAGTTGCACTAAATTTACTTTGCGTGAAAATAACTAGTTCTACAGTACCCTGTTCAGGCGATGTACGCCATCATTTGGAGGGCAGTGGAGTTTATGTTCCTGTTGTTCCCATTTCTCCCTCCTCCCTGGGAAGAACAGTTCCTCTGTTGGTCTCACCAAACTACAGCTCACCCCGTAGCAGAAACAAGCTCCATGGTCCAGTCGCAGGGGTCACCACTTCCAGTGCCAACCCTCCCTGGCCAATATGCACTGCCGAGTGACAGCTGTCTCGGCCATGTCCTGGTCCCCTGATGTGACTTCCTGGGCTTGCTTCTCAGCTGGAGTTGTCAGCATGATAGCACAACATGTTATTGCTGGGCTGTTGGGGCAGCCCAGAAGGCACACTTTTCTTTCTTTTTTTTTTTTAGTTTTTTCTCCCTGTGCTGATCTGCCCCCACCCACCCACTGGTTTCCCCAGCACCATTACCCCAGTGTCGTCTGGGACTTACCTGGTCCAGCTCTTCCCAGGACTCCTCCCCCCCAGCAGTGTTGGCAGGGCTCCCCTTAAGCCACACTGGGAACAGGTTCTGGTTTGCATGGATGTGGCTCAGATAGCTGGGTGCAGGGCCTGCAGGAGACCGGTGTCACCATACCAGTTGGTATATTTTTCCTGTTTCTCTGCCAGCGCAAAGGAAGTGGCATGCAATGGTGCCAATGACCATACTGTGTATCCTCCTGAAAGCTGCACGACAGGCATTAGTCCCCCTCTGCCTCCCCTTGTACAGTCTCAGTGTGTCGACCACCAGCCATCACTAGGGGCCAGGCTAGCACAGAGCACTAGTCCCACTCCTCCATGGAGAAGGAGAACAGTCCTTTGGATGCGTAATCATTCTCCCCCCCCCGGCCAGTCCTCCAACTCCCGAGGTCACTTCTGACCCTGGGTCTTCAGCAGTGCAAGTGGCAGCACTACTACTGCATTGGTGGGCTGGCCAGAAGGCACACTTTTCAAAGGTGTTTTGCTACTCCAGTCCATTTAGATGATGTGCTATAGACAATGCTGCCTGATTTTCTTTCCTTCCCTTTCCCATGCCACATCCTGTAAGTGGCTGCAGCAGCATCTCCAGTGTCTGCCTCTGTCAATGTAATGTCCCAACAAGCACAATCTCATTTCTCAAAGTCTTTCTGGTGGTCATGTGCCAAATTCCATTGCTGGCAAGCTGAACTCAAAGTCCGGCAGTCGGGTACCTAATCCTGCTGCTGGTAAGCAGTACTGCTTACTGCAGTACTGCTGGAGAATAACCCCCACCCTTTCCCACCCTCTATGCACCCTATTACCCCCCCAACTGAAACCCACCTGTGTCTTTCATCATGGCTCCTCTTGTCCCTCGGTGCCATCCCAAATCCTCAGTATGCTGCCTCTTTGCCAGCTGACCACATGGAAAGGAATAGGGTTGTTTCATTTCAATGGCCTACTCATTTTCAGTGTTTCTTTTCTTTAATTCATGCATTTGGGTTTTTTAATATTTTTACCTACTTTTTTAGTCAGGAAATCTTTTTGCTCCACACTCATAAGCTCTATGGTGTCCATCTTTTAAATCCTCCTCCTATTTTTTTTATACTCTGGCATCTATTGCAAATACCCATTTCGGGGGTATTTAAAGGGTGATAACCATAATATTTGTAAGGGTGGGGCTAAAAAGACCTTGACAGAAATAAACAGGCAAAAATATTAAAAAAAAAAGTTATGAACTAAAGAAAAACATTGAAATTAATGGGCACATCCATTTAAATTGCCCATTCATTCCAACTGTTTATTTTTTTAAATATTTTTGCCTAATTTATTTCTGTCAAGAACTGTTAAACTCCACCCTGTGAACCTTATGGAAGTCAACTTTCAAATTCACCACCTCCCTACCAAAATGAGTGTTTGCAGTAGACACTGGTGTGTGCCACAACCACCCATTTTGGGGGAAGGGATATAAAGGTTGACACCCTGTGAATCATGTGGGTGGGTCTAGAAAGGACCTTGACAGAAAAAAAGTAGGAACACATACTAAAAAAAAAAAACAAAGACGTTATGAATTAAAGAAAAAAAAACATTGAAATGAACGGCTCATTGAAATGAAATGGTTCTATTCATTTCAATGTAGTCAGAGGGGCAGCACATCAACAGACACTGAAGAGTTGGCATTGAGAGATAGAGGAGCCATGACAGGACACAGAGTTAGGTGCCAGTACTCAGTTAGTTTCCAGACACTAAGGCAGCCCATGCTGGTCACCTGCAGGAGTGACAGAGACCCACACAGCTGCCCACCTGCTACTGACACAGCTTATCCCAGTCCCCCTGCAGGAGTGGCAACAGGACTGGCACTTGGCGTTGATCCATCACCCCCCCAACCCCGGGAGAGGGAGGCATCCTTAGAGGAGCCAAGTTTGGCGCCGATCCACCTGTCCCCCACCCCGATGAGGGAGCATCTGTATAGGACAACAAGAGCACTCAGATTGGACAAAGTGTCTCACTTACTAAATTTATTATGTTAAGACTGAATTTATTATCCTGCTGCTAACACATACACTTATTTTCATTTTCACTGTGCACTATTGTGGTGAAATAACATTTAGTCTTAACATAAAAAATGGGGTGAGTGAGCCACTTTGTCCAATCTGAGTGTTGTGGTTTGTAGCTGTGATTAGATATGGCTTTCCCTTATAGATATGTGTCTCTTTATTCCAAGGTTAGCTGTGCTGGAGTACTGTTGCGTTTGTATAGGAGTCGCACGAATCCAGCGTGCCCACCTCAAGCAATCAAACATCACTGGCATTCAGCAGGTGCCTTTTTTTCAATACTATTTGTTCTGTTTAAGTAGGCACTAGCATTAGAACTATGAGCCAGGTGACTCTAAACTGAAAATATTACACGTTGCTGAACATGTATCAATTGATGGCTACTGCCAATGACTCTCCTTTTGCAGTTAGGAAGGTTCGTGATGAGTTGTATCCAAGTGAAAAGGGAATGGATCAAGTTTTCCCTGGGAGATAGAAGTGGTAGATGTACAAAATAAACCCTGAGATTTACAGGTAATGTTCAAGAGTTCTCAACACTCTTATGCTGCCTTGTTTGAGTTTCAAAAAATAAAAAAATAAAAACATGAACTGTAAGAAAAGGACTGCATGTGTGTTTTTCTATGAAGTCTTTTATTTGGCTAAGTTACAGTTCTCAAGTGTTTCGCAAGGCCAGGCGATTGAAGGCCCACCTGACAGAAATCACATCAGTAGGCTGGTTAAGCATTCACCTACAGTTCAGAGGGTTGTTAGGGGACTGAGGCTTTGTTGTAAAGGTTACTCATTTGTTAACACTTCCAGGGTGTGAAGAAAATTAAAGGCAGCCACTGCTGTTTTCTTTTATAATAGGACAGATTGGCTTTATTGTGCAGGCTATTTCAGGGCTTGTTTGAAGGCAGGATAATTAGGAAGTGAATGACTTCCTGTGACTCTGAAGGGGCTATTCTGAAATGAAAGTGGGGGATTGTTTGGTGAAACAACAAGTAGCTGATAGGTGATTGCCAGAAAGGAAACAGCTAGTCTACTTTTTCTTTTCTTTTTTTTTTTTGACATGTAAATGACAACATTAAAAAAAACAACAGCTACATTCAGGTAGGCACTGAAGCAATACAGTGGTGCAGCTAACATTTGAACCACATTAGGGCTAGCTGCTGTGTGAATTATATGCCACAAAAGCAGCAACATACAAGGGAAGTACTGACTGACTGGAAGACGGGGAGTACAAACAGAGCCAATTTTAGTCTGCCTCACATCCTGTTGGACCAGGGCAAAGCCCATAATACCATTGTTATGGCAGAGAGGAACCCTCTTGAACAGATTACCAATAAAATAATAAACCATTTAGTAAAATGCCAGCTCTGCAGAGCAACTGATAGAAAGACAATGCAATGAGGATCTGAAGGAAGACAGGTTGATAAATGACTGAAACCCTCATGTGTTGATAACTGAATGGCTAAACCAATAAACCTAAAATAAATAGAAAAAATAGCATCACTGACTGCTACTGTGAATTACATTTAGCAAAACCACTAATGAGGGACCTTGTTGCATGGTGAAGGACCACACTTGTCATCAGCTGCCCCCAACTACCCAAGATTCAAAAGTCTGAGTGCCCCGAAGGAGAGAGTATTATCTCTCTAAAGCTAGTCTCAGAAATAATTGTGTTGGTACAATAAAAGGTATCACCTACAGCATATTTGTTGTTTTTTCCTTTTTTTCTTTTACACCAAGATTCAAAAGAAAACTAAATTACAAGTGATGCTTTTCCTTATTAGTATGGATACATGAAGGAAAATGCAACCCTTCTTCACAGTTCAGTTCACATTTCAGGTGATAATCTTTAGCATATGACATCACAGTCTGTGTACTATGGAACAGGTTGTGATGGCATAAACAGAGGACTGTATAACCTTAGCTACTGACTAGCATGAGGGTAGCCAGGTTTGTAACGTAGATATTTTTATTGAGTGTGTGTCTCTAGCTCAGAGTGACTTACACTAGAATGAATACACAGAAACAATAAATAAGTTACATGTAACTAGCATGAAGCAGCCTAGCAAACATAATGGGCAAAACGCTGCTCCCAGACCAAACAGAATGCCCACTCAGTGCTACTAGGTACAGACTACGTAATCATTATCTAATATTGATGTAACCTTATGTCGTGTTGTTTGTCCACTGTTATGTTCCCTGTAACTCCCTATGACAAGGCTCTATTGGATCTGCCCTTTCTACTCTACCTGTTTAAGCTGTGTAACTACCATTTATGATGAGGAGCCTTTGTAAATGAGCTCTTGAGCTCAAAGGTGTATTTCCAATTAAATAAATAAAATGAACTAAAAAGGAAAAGAGCACATTTAACTTTAAAGGAATAAGATAATGGGCTGGATTTTCAAAGCCCTTGAAAATCCTGTAGCTGTGGGAAAAACTTGGTGAAAGTGGGTTGCTACTTGCAGACCCACAGCTTCTCTGGCAGCTACAGTATTCTCAAACTGGCTCCACAATTTTCTTTATATTTATTATGCTTTTTCTGCCACAACTCCCAGGCTCAGCCCCTGCCACCCCGAGCTCTGATCAATCCCCCGGACCTACCTGGTGAGCTGTATCCCAGGCTTACCCTCTACTGGGTGGGGCCACTGGTCAGCCTGGAACCTAGGGACTTAAAGTCGGGGCTCTGGCAGGCATCCCCACTAGAGTAACCCCCTGGCTAACCCCCCAGGGTGGGACCACAGGACCGGGATGCACCAATGGAAACACATTTATCTGTCACCAAGCAGGGCTGAGGAGAAAGGTCGGGCATGGGCACAGAGCATCATAGAGGGAGGCAGTTGTATATTTTTGTGAGATCCGTGGATCCTGGGGGTGGAATGTGCAATGACATTCAACATCTGTCCCACCCCTAGTTGACAGTGCCGGCCGCAGCGGTACCCCCAGCCTCCACTAGGGGTCTGTAAAGCACTGGACACTCTTCCCTCCCACCCCCACCCCGAGAAGGAAAGCTGTCCCCAGGATGCTCAATCCTTTTTCCTCCCTGCCAGCCATTTGACTCCCAAGACTGTCTCCGAACCCGGGATGTCGGCACTGCAAGTAGACACTGTGCTGCTGTGCCAGTGGGCCGGCTGCACCAACACCACAATTTATGGCAGCTTGCTGCTGTGGTTTCCCTACAGTTGTGGAAAAATGTTACGGCTGGTGGGATCAGGCATAACATCTCCCACAGCTGTAGGGGAGAAAACTTACAAATCTCTGTAGCTGTGGAGATTTCAGTGCACAACTGGAGTTGTAGAGTGGGACTTAGTCCCAAAACATTTTGAAAATCCAGCCCTATGTGTTTTACAAATATCCTTATTTTGAGAGAAAAGACTGTTGAATCATTTGGATCTGCCAATATCATTTATGATCTGCAGCTCATTTATTTGTTTATAAAGTTGTCCAGGAAAGGCCCACTGAACAGAAGCTCAACTGAACATGTGACCAGAGGAAGGGAAGGGGTTTACCACGAGGACTATAAACAATCAGTACAGTTGAAAAATTGCAACACATTCTAAAAGAGAAAATTCAACTAATGGAAACAGCAAGTACTGGGGACCTGACCCCTTAAGTAAATGAATACTTGCAATACCTACTATGGCTGGCTAGAACTGACGCTGATCTTAACTATTTGATTCAATTTGTTTCTATGGGACTAAAGACTACTGAAAGGATTTTTATGTTTGCTTGCACGCATGTGCAAGAAACACAGTGCCATCATCCGAGTTTTCGGAGGTGTGGCAGCCCTCTTCCAATTCAGGCAGTGTGTTTGCAGGCACGGCCGCAGTTCTCTAATGCCTGCTGGAGCAGTTTATGACAGCTCCAAAATGCAGTGGAGTACAGTTGAAAGGGGGAGCTACGCTTCAGTGAGCAGTGATAAAATATCACCTGCTCACGCGCACCTCACACACACAGCAGACAAGATACCGCGGCTGCCTCCCACGCACAACTGTATAACCGGGGTGCCTAATCCCCTTGGCTGTGCTGCGCCAGCAAAGTTCCACATGCCATGCTGGGTGTCCACCCCAGCATGGCAACTCATCATGATAGCCAACGGGTGCCCAATCCTCGACGGGCTCCACTGTCCCCCCCCGAGAGTACAGGGTGCCACGCTGGGAGCCCACCCTAGCATGGCAACAGATGCTATGGCCAATGGGGGTGCCTAATCCCCTGTCGGCTCCACCCCCCCTCAACCAGCTGTCCTTGTGCCAGGCTGGGAGCCCACCCCAGCGTGACAAACATCCCACATCATCATTTAAAAAAAACCAAAACCTCCAAATAAAAAACTGTCCCTCGGCACTTCTCCCTGCCCTCCTTCCATAACCCGTACCCACCCACTGCGCACCCTGCCTCCCCACACACACCCTTCACCCTATACTTACCTCCGGACCTCAGCGCGATGATCTTCGGTGGACCGGGAACACATCTGCACTCTTCAAAGCCGACCGTGAACTGAGGAAATGCCGGTAAGCTGTATAATGGGATAGATAGGGTTTTTTCAACTTTGCTGCATATTTCAGGCATTTTTTGGAATTTTTGCACCAAATTTTCAACATGAGGTTTTTGGGACCCCTTCTCATGAATGATGTCACTGTCATGGCGTTATTCAGGCCCAAAGGGTGATTTTGCAGTCACTGCGTGAAATCACCTTTTGGGACTGAGTAACGAAACGACACTGCCAATGTTCATAAGGTGGGCTCTCAAGAAGCTTATTTTGAAAATTTGGTGGAAAAATTCCAAAAAAATGACTGTTTTACGAGCGGGCTCGTAAGTTCGCTAATTTTCAATATTTTCACTCCAGATTTTCAACATTGCCATTTTACCGCACATTCTTATGAGTAGTACAGCTGTCATTTTTCACATCTCACCCAAAACGTGTTTCTGCCCATGTAGCGCACAATGGCGCAGTTGGTGTGCAAAATCAATGTACGGGACAAATTAAGAAAATCACAGTGACACTGTTCATGAGCAGAGATCTTAAAATGGCTATGTTGAAAATTTGGTGAAAAAATTCCTAAAAATGACTGTTTTACGAGCGTGCATTGTGTAGTTCCTACGCACGCTCGTAAGTTTGCGAATTTTCAATATTTTCACTCCAGATTTTCAACATTGACATTTTATTATGTTTTAGAACTGTTTAGTTATTGTGGCAGAGGTATGGTACTGTGTTCTTTCTTGTAGTTCAAGGTGCTTTTGGAACTGCTGATTTCTATTGGTTTAAACAATTACATTTTTCTTTTCTATTTTAAAAAAAGCTACATCAACTTGGTATGTTGTCACCTGTTTGTTGTTGCTAGAGTAGCAGATGTTTTTGCATTGTGCTCTGATTCTGTGATAGAATCTGTATTAGTAGAAGGTAGATTATTGTGATTGTAGTTACCTTTTGATTGTAAGGATAAAGAGCTTAGATAGAAGTGTATGTATTTTCAAATATTATAGGGGAACAGTGGCAGGATTTTTAGGACAGTAAATTAATAAAAAGGGAACTAGGAGAGCTTCAGTAGCAGACAAGTAGTGGAATTGCAGTATAATGTGGGGAGTGGTACAATGCAGTGGCTGTGGGGCAGCCATATTCAGGCAGACCTTCTGGACACTGAGGTGCTGCCCTATCTGCATGCATCTATCTGGACTGCGGGATGAGGTAGCCAGACTCAGAGCGGAAGTAAACTGGATCAGGAGTATCACCCCTATCCAGGGACCACCAGTCAATGCGACTGCCTCAAGGATGCGAGAATGAGGAGCACTTGGATGACAGTGGGCTCAGGGAGGTTAGAGCAGTCAGGCAGAGGCACATCCCAGATCCTATTCCACTCAAGAACTCATATGCCACACTGGCAAACGAGGACAACCAAATACAGGTACCCAGAGAAGTGGAAGGAAAGGATGTGGAGGTTAGCCAAGGAGGTGACCTCAGCGGGGAAAGCAGTGGACCCCAGAGGAGGAGGAAGCGAATCCTAGTGGGGGACTCCATCATAAGAGGGATCCAGCTAGGAACACAGGAGGGGGAGGACAGGGAGGTGAGGCGCCTACCAGGTGCCACGGCATGGAGGGATGGAAGGAAGATCCTGGGGATCACTGGGAAGGCAAGGCAGGAGGGTGAGCTGGATGTCATTATCCACCTAGGTACTAATGACCTGGCAAATGGGAGCCAAAGGAAGTTCAGGAAGAGTTTAGGAAACTGGGGAGGGTCTCAAGCAAGTAGCTACTTCTGTCACTTTCTCAGAAGTACTACCTGTGAGAGCAAGGGAGAGCATAGGAGTGCATGCACAGGAACTTTAACTCATGGTTGAAGAACTGGTGCTGTGAGGAAGGTTTGGATTCATTGGTGACTGGGGATCCACCTGGAGGGATGGAGGTTTGTTCAAGCCTGACGGCCTGCATCCATCCTGGAGGAATCAAGCACTCAATGATAAGTTTAAATGCTACATTGACAAGCATTTAAACTTAGCAAAGGGTGCAGGCCAGCAAGGAGGGTACCCACTTGCTCACCCCACAGCTAACAGTGGAACCAGTGAACCAGAGTAGTGGCTATCTCTGCAAAGCAGTGTGCAAAAGATGGAGATTAGTGCCCAAGAGGTGGATAAGCAGAAAAGGGGCAAAATTCAGCAGATGGGCAGACAGCAAGGAGAACCAGGGACAAATGACAACCAAGGAAGGGGCTGGAGTAGAACAGTGAGACAGTCTAGGGAGGTCAAATCATGGAAAGCCATGTGTGCAAATGCCAGGAGCCTTAGCAACAAGATGGAAGATCTGGAGGCTGTCATGGTGCAGTCAGACCTGGACATTGTGGCCATCACTGAAACCTGGTGTAATGATAACCACGACTGGGAGATGGCCATACCTGGCTACAACATATTCAGAAGAGATAGAGCAGGCAGGAAGGGAGGAGGAGTGGCACTGTATGTAAAAAATGACATAAGGGCCACAGAGATCCAGGAGGAACAAAATGGGGGAGAGATACTGTGGGTTAAGCTGGAAAGGAAAATGGGGACAGCCATCCGCACAGGTGTGGTCTATAGACCACCAGCCCAGGAGGAAGAAACAGATAGGAGCTGATGCTAGCCATCCAAAGGATGGCAGACAAAGTGAGGTAGTACTGGTTGGAGACTTCAATATTCCAGATGTGGACTGGAGCATCCCAGCAGCAGCATCAACTAGGAACAGATTTATCCTGGACTCCTTCAAGGTGCCTTCCTCAAGCAACTGGTTATGGAACCAACTCGGCAGAAGGCAATACTAGACCTTGTGCTCACAAACAGGGACAGTGTGATGGGGGTAACAGTGGGGAGCACCTGGGAAACAGTGACCACCAGTCATTGTGGTTTGAAATCACAGAAAGAGCAGAACCAAACCACACAAAAACACGTATCCTGGATTTTAGGGGGCAGACTTTGGGAAAATGGGAGATACTTGAAAGAGGCATTAAGGGAATGGGACAGGAATCAGGGGTTGAGGAACAGTGGACAGTATTTAAAATGGGGATTACAAGAACAACAGAATTATGTATTAAGCAGGTTAGCAAGAGGAAAGGGAAGAGGAGACCATTATGTTTTCCAAAGAGGAAGCAAAGAAAGTGAAAGCCAAAAAAGATTGCATTAGAGCAATACAAAAAGACACAGGCAGAAGGGATGGGGAGAAGTACCAGGAGAAGCAAAGGGAGGCAGGGAGGTCAGTAAGGCAAGCCAAAGCTCAGACAGAAGAACACATTGCAAAATCAGTGGGTAGAGGGACAAAACCTTTACAGGTACATAAGTGAAAAAGAAAGACAAAGGAGGGATAGTGAGACTGAAGGGGAGGATGGGGGTCGCGTGGAGGATGACAACAGTAAAGCTGACATACTGAACAGGTATTTCTGCTCAGTCTTTACTGAGAGAAGAGGAGGGTAATGGGTCTGAAGGAGTACAAGGGGTGAGAATGGTGCAGAAATGGACACAAGTCCCTTTACACGAAAGGGTCCTGGAAGGAACTGGAAGTAATAAGAGTTGATAAAGCAATGGGGCCAGATGGGGTGCACCCAGGGTCCTTAAAGAACTAAGAGGTGGTGGCTGAACCTCTGGCTATCCTGTTTAGCCGATCGCTGGAAACAGGAGGTACCCAAAGATTGGAGGACAGCAGATGTAGTCCCCTTATACAAAAGTGGGAACAAAGAAGAAGCAGGAACTACAGACCAGTCAGCCTCACCTCGGTAGTGGGAAGATCATGGAAGCACTATTGAAGGAGAGATTGGTGGAACATCTGGTTGTCAATGGACTACAGGACCCAAGGCAGCATGGTTTCACCAGGGGAGGTCATGTCAGACCAACCTCATTGAATTTTTGACTGGGTGACTGGGAGGTGGATCAGGAGGGCAGTGGACATGGCCTATCTGGACTTCAGCAAGGCCTTTGACACTGTGCCACATAGAGACTATTACACAAACTGGGGAATATGGGTGTGGGCAGGACAGTAGTGTGGTGAGTAGGTAACTGGCTGGGTGGCAGGACACAGAGGGTGGTGGAAAATGGCTGTCACTCCACAGAGGAAGAGTGACCAGTGGGGTACCACAGGGATCAGTGCTGGGACGGTCCTATTCAACATCTTCATCAGTGACATGGCGCAGGACCTAGAAGGCAGAATTTCACTGTTCGCTGATGACACAAAGCTCTGTAACAGAGTAGACACACCAGAGGTGTAGACAGAATGAGAAGCGACCTGCAGAAACTTGAAGAATGGTCAGGGGTTTGGCAGTTGAAATTCAATGCAAGAAGTGCAAGATACTGCATATGGGCACAAAACCCTGGCACAATATATCAGTTGGGGGTGAGGATATAGCATGCACCAAGCAGGAAAGGGATCTTGGGGTTATCCTCGATGACCTCAAGGTAGGGAAACAGTGTGACAAGGCAGCAGGTAAAGCAAATAGGATGCTGGGATGTATAGGCAGGGCATTAACAGCAGGAAAGGAGGTCATAATTCCGCTATACAAGACACTAGTGAGGCCCCACCTGGAGTACAGTGTACAGTTCTGGAGACCATACCTACGTAAGGACATAGACAGGGTAGAGAAGGTTTAGAGGAGGGCAACAAAGATGGTGCATGGATTGCATCACAAGTCCTATGAAGACAAGTTGAAGGAACTGAACATGTACTCCCTGGAGGAGAGGAGGGAGAGAGGGGATATGATAGAGACATACAAGTATCTTACAGGGAGGAACAGGGTGCAGGAAAACACTATTTTAAGTGAAAAGATGTTTCCAGGACTGGAGGGCATGGGATGAAGTTGGAGGAGGGCGATTCAGAGGAAACATGAGAAGGAATTTCTTCACAGAACGGGTGGTGGACAAGTGGAACACCCTGCCAGAGGAAGTGGTGGGGGCTGAAACAATCACGGATTTAAGAATGCATGGGATAGACATAAAGGAATTCTGGAGGTCAGGGTAGGTGCAACAGACTTCTAGGAAAACAAACTGAACTTACAAGCTCAAATGGGCAGACTGGGTGGGCCATAGGCCCTTATCTGCCGACACTGTCTATGTATCTATGTATCTATGTATCTATATATACACTTCCTATGAACAGTACAGCTGCCATTTTACGTCACCCAAATGTGTTTTTCACATGTAGCGCATAATGGTGCAGTCATGTGTGAAAGCAATGTTTGGGACACATTAAGAAAATTGCAGTTATACTGTTCATGAGCAGAATTCTTAAAATGGCTATGTTGAAAATTTGGTGGCAAAACTCCATAAAATGACTATGTTACAAGTGAGCATTGCACAGTTTCCAACCACCCTCGTAAGTTCATGACTTTGCAATATTTTCAGTCCAGATTTTCACCAGTGGCATTTTTCCACACTTCCTTATGAACAGTACAGCTGTCATTTTTCACAACATGGCCGAAATGTATTTTCACACTTTCAGTGCAGAGATGCGTGGTCGCTGTGGGAAATCATTGTTCGGGACAGATAAAGAAAATCACAGTGACACTGTTCATGATCGGAGGTCCCAAAATGCCTGTGTTGACAATCTGCTGTAAAAAATATCCAAACTAATTACATTATGGGTGTGCATTGCACAGTTTCTATGCACGCTCGTGACTTCACCAGTTTTTTAAATATTTTTACTGCAGATTTGCAACATTGCCATTTTTTACACCTCCCCATGAACAGTACAGCTGTCATTTTTTATATCCTGTTCGGCATGTTTTTGCACCTGTGGTACTAAATGCCGTAGTCACTGTGCATAAGCAGCTTTCGGCTAACAAACTATTATTGCCACTGTTCATGAGGTGGGGTCAGAAAAAAACATGTTGAACATTTGGAGTAAAAATACCAACGAATGCCTGAGGTATTAGGGTTTCCAACCATAACTCTCAACCTTGTAGAGAATGACAAGCATCAGGGGTGTGACTTGGGATTCTTGCCTGTAATGCTCATACCATTCCACACCCTGCAGCCAGTGAGAGGCATCAAGGTATGCCTTGGACTCTTCGACCCAAAATTTCACCCCATTCTCCTATAACGCATCCATCACACCGTATTTCCTGATGGAATGGGGTGTGCATAAGGGCCAAAGACCCCAAGGCACACCGTGACACTTTTCAGTGTCTGCAGGGTGGGGTGTGGTGAAATGGCATGGCCGTTATGCCTGACGACCCAAAGACACACCCCAATGCCTGTCACTCTGCAGGTTGGGGGTGGGGTTGGCTTCGGTTCAATACTTCACTGCCATTACTATTACGCAGCTCTGTAACTTCTACACTACCACTGCCAATGCCAGCAAGCAAACATTCGGCATTGACAAGTGCTTGTTAGACTACCCATTAAGGAACATGTACAACAAGCATTTGTCGGTGCCGAATATTTGCTAACACTAACGTGTGTATAGAGATTACAAGCTACAACAAGAATGGCAGTGATATGAACTGAAACAACCCACCACCACCCTGCAGAAGGAAGTGGCTGGTAAGGTATACTGCACAGGTCATCAAGTAACCATACCATTTCACCACACCCTACCCCGCAGACACTGACAAGTGTCACGGTGTGCCTTGGTGTCTTTGGCCCTTATGCGCACCCCATTCCAACAGGAAAAATGGTGAGATGGGTGCAATATAGGAGAATGGTGTGAAGTTTGGGTCCAAAGAGTCTGAGGCATACCTTGATGCCTCTTACTGGCTGCAGGGTGTGGGTGGGGGTGGAATGGTATAAGCATGACAGGCAAGAATCCCAAGTCACACCCCTGATGCCTGTCATACTCTACAGGGTGGGGTGTTATGGTTGGAAACCATAACGCCTTAGGCATTCGTTGGTATTTTCACTCCAAATTTTCAACATGGTTTTTTTGTGAACCCCACCTTATGAACAGTGGTAATATCAGTTTGTTAACTGAAAACTGCTTTTGCACAGCGACTATGGCATTTGGCACCGCAGGTGCAAAAACACATTCCGAACAGGATGTGAAAAATGACAGCGGTACTGTTCAAGGGGAGGTATAAAAAACGGCAGTGTTGAAAATCTGCTGTGAAAATCTTGAAAAAACTGGTGAAGTCATGAGTGTGCATAGAAATTGTGCAACACACACTCATAATGTAACTAGTTTGGGGATTTGTTTTACAGCAGATTGTTAACACAGGCATTTTGGGACCTCCAATCATGAACAGTGTCAGTGTGATTTTCTTTATCTGTCCCGAACAATGATTTCCCACAGTGACCACGCTTCTCTACACTGAAAGTGTGAAAATACATTTTGGGCATGTTGTGGAAAATGACAGCTGTACTGTTCATAAGGAGGTGTGGAAAAATGCCACTGGTGAAAATTTGGACTGAAAATATTACAAATTCATGAACCTATGAGGGTGCGTGGAAACTGCTCAATGCTCACTCATAACACATTCATTTTATGGAGATTGTCACCAAATTTTCAACATAGCCATTTTAAGACCTCTGCTCATAACCAGTGTCACTGTGATTTTCTTAATCTGTCCCAAACATTGTTTTCGCACACCGACTGTACCATTGTGCGCCTCCTGTGCGGAAACATATTTTGGGTGAGATGTGAAAAATGGTAGCTGCACTGCTCATAAGGAAGTGCGGTAAAATAGCACTGTTGAAAATCTGGTGTGCAAATATTACAAATTCGCAAACTTGCCAGCGTGCGTAGGAACTGCGCAACATGCGCTCCTAAAACAGTAATTTTGGGGAATTTTTTCACCAAATTTTCAACATAGCCATTTTAACACCTCTGCTCATGACCAGTGTCACTGTGAATTTCTTAACGTGTCCTGTACATTGATTTCGCACACCGACTGCGCCATTGTGCACTACATGGGCAGAAACACATTTTGGGTGGGATGTGAAAAATGACAGCTGTACTGCTCATAAGGAGGTGTGGTAAAATGGTAATGTTGAAAATATGGAGTGAAAATATTGAAAATTCTCAAACTTACGAGTGTGCGTAGGAACTGCGCAACGCACGATCGTAAAACAGTCATTTTTAGGAATTTTTCCACCAAATTTTCAAAGTAGACTTTTTGAGAGCCCACTTTGTGAACAGTGGAAGTGTCATTTCATTAATCATTCTGGAAAGGTGATTTTGTGCAGTGGCTGAGAAATCACCATTTGGGCTCGAGTAACGCCATGACAGTGCAAGAATTCATGAGGAGGGGTCCCAAAAACTCCACATTGAAAATTTGGTGCAAAAATTCCCAAAAATGCCTGAGATATGCAGCAAAGTTGAAAACCCCCTATCTGTCACATTATACAGCTTACCGGCATTTCCTCAGTTCGTGGTCGGCTTTGAAGAGTGCAGATGTGTTCCCGGTCCGACGAAGATCGTCGTGCTGGACTCTGGAGGTAAGTATGGGGGTGAGGGGAGGCTGTGGGGAGGCAGGGTGCGCAGTGGGTGGGTGCGGGTTGTGGGGGGGGCAGGGAGACTACGTGGGACCGTTTATTTCTTTACAGTTTTTTTTTTTTTTGTAAAAGATGACACGGTATGTTTGCCATGCTGGGGTGGGCTCCCAGTGTGGCAGAAGGACGGCTGGTGGGGGCGTGGAGCTGATGGGAGATTGGCCACCCCCATCGGCCATGGCATTTGTTGCCATGCTGGGGTGGGCTCCCAGCGTGGCACCCTGTACCCGGGGAGGGGAGTCAGTGAAGCCGACGAGGGATTGGGCACCCCCATCGGCAACAGCATGGGGGGGAGAGACAGTGGAGCTGACGGGGGATTGGGCACCCCCATCGGTCATAACAACATTTTGCCACGCTGGGGTGGGCTCCCAGCGTGGCACCTGGATGCTTGGGGCGCAGCATGGGATTGGTACTGCTAATATAAAACATTTTGCCACGCTGGGGTGGGCTGTCAATGTGACACCTGGATGCTTTAGGGGGGACATGACGCTGACGGGGGATTGGGCACCCCTGTCGGCCGTACAGTGTGGGAGAGGGGGAAGGCGCATGAGCACGCAGTGTGCATGCATGCGCGGGTGTGTGTGTGTGGGGGGGGGCTCTGTTCACTCAAGCAGAGCTCTCCCTTTCAGCTGTATGCCACTGCATTTTCAGCTGTCATAGACAGCTGGAGCAGTGATTGGTGCTCTGCGACCGCGCCTGCAAACACACTGGCTGAATTGGAAGAGGCTGGCACACCTCTGGAAAACTTGTATGATGGCACTATGTTTCTTGCACATGCATGCAAGCAAACATAAAAATGACTGAATTTCAATCAATCAGAGCTGAGAACCATGTATGTAGGAAGTCATATGCCAAGTAAGCCATGGCCTACAAGTTGATTTGGGAAGGGCTGCATTCAGGGCCCTGGTCATTGGTTTTGGTTAGTCCTACTGTCTGATTTTCACCAAGTACTGCGGTATCTTTTGCTGTCATTACACAGTTCCTGAAGTACAAAATGGGGTGTATAAGGGGTCTGGGTATCAAGTATGGGCATGTCTGGGGGGGACAGCAAAGAGGCTGTAAAGGGTTCTGGCTTTCAATTTTTCTAGCTATATCAAGAACCACGGCACCTCTTATCCAGCATATACAGTTGCCGTCTCATGTGGCAACATTAAAAGTGATGCATACCACTTTAGAGGCAGGGAGACCAGCATTTCCTCTCCTTTTAAAATAAAAACAAAATCAAATATAAAACTTATTATAAATCACTCTAGCCAAGCTCAGGTGATTTATTGTATATTTTATGGTGCTGGGCAAGAGGCCTCTTCTGTTATGAGTGATGATATCGTCTCACACAGATTGTGGTGACAGAACTGATTGGTTTGTTTTGCAGTCCTTTCACCCAAACTACATGAGATTACACTCATACTAGAGATACCTCACAAACTGTGGCACCTATAAAGTTTAAATAAATTACTTTACTGTGCAAGGCTGTACAACTGAAATGAATCCACTGCATAGCCCCAGGATGTAAGTTCCTAATGTATGTTTGCTTGCTTTGCTAAATAGGTTGTTATGTGGTGTCATGATAGTTAAAGTCATTTATGTTAAGCTTATTTCCCATTTGCTTGCCAGCACCTCTGGTGTCATGTGTTCTGTATATATAGTCTGATTACTCTGTATTTTTTAAATGCCTTTTGTTTTGTATGTGCTAGTATTGCTCAAATAGTATCCTATCAGATTGGGTACCATCAGAAACTGTCATTTTGGTTGGATATCAGATAGCCTCAGATGGCATAAACATCCGAATGAGGATCCAACCTCCTAGGATCCACTGCAAGTATCCGAGGTATCTGTGGATCCGATGGATCTGACGTTGAATCTGATGGATCCATCCATCAGATCCAACTATCCAAGGCTGGATCTGATGTATCCAACCTTGGATCCATGGGCCAGATCCTAGGTTAGATACCAGCACTACGGAGGATAGTCTGATCAACAAAAGCACTATCTGAGCAATACTAGTTTGTGCCTGTTGTTGTTGACTGACCCTCTGTGACATCCTGGGCTGTGCCTGAAAATAGGCATGTATTTGTCTAGTGCACCTATTCAGTTAACAAAAAAACTAACTAGCTAAACTAACTAGCTAACTGTGTGCAGAAACAGTTAAAATGTGTGTAATCACTAGAGAATCACTCAGAACTAAACCTTATTTTTATGGCAATATTTACCAGCTTTTAATAAGTTAAGGCCTGCTTTATTCAAAACCTTATAAGCCACAGAGCATAGTTCTGTGCAGGATGTGGAATATGACAACCACAGTGCTACTGACAAAGATTTTCATATCACACTGGAGGAATGCGTCCTTGGAGAGCTTTCCTCTACCAGCAGCAAAAGGCAGCAGCTGCTTTGCTAAGCAATACATGTTAAGTGTAAAAGGCAAGTTGTGAACCAAGTTCACACAGGTGGTGCAGCTGCCTGAAAACCATACTACCCTTTATTTAATAATGAACACATACATATACCTAGTGCTCAAAACACCTACAGTATACATTTTATTGGTCATTTTGAAGAACAGACAGAGCCAGATTGTTAAACATTCTTCTTTTAAAAAGAAACGTTTTATCGTTTTCTTCTGTCACCCATAAACTATGACATTTAAAGGAGTAGTACACCCAGAATTTGCAAAAACATATGTTGTACAGAGTGTTTTGATTTGTATGTGAAGTCCTAGTGTGTCCTTCGCTCTGCCTGCAATTAGGAGTTTTTCCTAAATTAGCCTGCTAGCTTTATGTTAGTTTTATGACCCCTGGGGATCTCCATCTCAGCCAAGTTTATTGTTTTCCTTGTTCCTACAATACATCCTGTCTCATGTGACAGTTACATAGCCAAGGCCATAGATTCACAGCAAGCACTGCTTTACAATCAGTTCACAACAGTAGAGATGGCCATATTTTAAAAAATTATAGTTAGGTGGTCCAGGTAACATTTGAAAGCTATACTGGGGTCAAGGTGGAGCTCTTGATATTTAAAACTGATGATACCCTCCAGTTTTGAAACATCTGAAGTGCATATCTAAAAGGCATCAGCAAGGGTATTTACTCTGGATTTTGATCTAAGCAGCATGGCTATCGTTTTCTTTTTATTTAGGATGAGGTTTTCTGGATAAACCTATTCTTTAAGGATGCAAAGTCCTGAATTAAACTAAGATTGATATCAGAAGTATTGTTTGAGCATGAGTAAATGACTGCATCATCCACATAGAGCAGAGGTTTTCAAGTACTATGGTGAAGGGTTAAAGGTTTGATAACCAGAGAAAATAGGAGAGGGCCCATGCTGGAGTACTGAGTAACCCCACTCAAGGACAGGGGGAAGGCAAAGTGTTAGAAAGTTTAACCACCTGGGACCTACAGTAGAGCTAAGATAACTCTTAAGCCATGTTAAAAATAACTTATCAAATTGTAGACTGTGTAGTCTAGCTAACAGGGTGTCATGATTAAGTGAGTCAAAGGGCCTGGGCAACGAATATGAACCCGGTTACAAGACTATTGTCAAGGGCATGATACTCACCAGTCATGAACTTCATGAGTGCTGTTGTTAATATGTGATCCATTCTAAACCATGCTGTTCATTCGCTAAGAGGCCCTATATCTAAGTAGGTCTGTAGCTGGTTATGTATCACTCAACCTTGTGTTTTGGCCAAAATAGTTAAGATGAAGACTGGTTTGTAATTTTCTAAAAGCTACTTGGGGTTACCTTTATGAAGTGGAGTAACCGTAGCCAATTTTCAGCAGTGAGGCACTATCTCCTATAAGGAATGAGAGAATAAATGAGTTTGCTACAGGGGTAGAGATCACAGAACCAGCCAGTTTAATCATTCTGCATTCCAGGACTTCACAGCTAGCAGGAGTGTCTACACTGACATTAGACAATAGGCAGTTTTACATGGCACTTGTCAGTACTGCTCGTTCTATGACCCGCATTGTTCTGCTCTGACTGTTGCAGAGTGGATTGCCTTTACACAGTGGGATCTGTACCAGAACATGTGGCACAGATCAACCATAACATTACCTTTTCTGCTGTGTTAAGACGATCCACTCTGCAACACCCAGGAGAGTTCAGGATTCCACTTTGTCAGAGGACAGAAACGAGTAGAAGGATGTTTCTACATGGACCAGCAGAACGAAACAAAACCCTGCGAACCCAGGAAATTGGTGACTATTTATTTTCCTTGCAGAACAGATTGCCTTTACATGGCTGTTGGGTAATGCTGCAGCTGATCTGTATCACTCGCTGCGATACAGATCACTGCATATAAAAGACCCTATTAAGTCAGGTACTTTCTTTACAGTCACTAGTTTCAGGTGGACATCAGGTACCATGGGGTTTGTGAACACAGTATTACTTGTTACAGGCTCAACAAGAGAGGAGGTCTTGCAGAGGTTCAGCTCAAGGAATGCTCGATTTAATGGGTTGGCCATGGTTAAGGGGTTGGAAAGGGTACTGCCATTTGAGGCAATACTGTTGATGATGTTGTTCTTTAGCCCCCTTAAAATCAGCTTAATCTTTTTCCAAAAATTCATAGCCGTTAATCTGTTGATTCTTAAGGAAGTTATTTTTTGCAGCTTTAAGAGTTATCTTAATTTCGTCCCTCACCTGTCTATAATTGAGCCAATCAGATTGTAATTCTGTTCTTTTGTATAAAGCCCATGAGTCATTGTATTCTTTCATACCAGCAAATAATTCACTAATAATTACTGGTGAGCATTTTAATGCTCAGATAATGGGTTTCTGAAAATACGTTACAACCATTACAACCACGTGATTGACACGTGTTACAACCAGACAGTTATAATCACTCCCTGTCAATCAAGTGCGCTCTGTTCATGACCACCAAGTCAGAATCTCCACATTTATTAAAAATGCTCCTCAGTAATTATAAAAAACAAGACATGGGTGTGCATAAACCAGAATTTCATGTGCACCCTTGGTAAGGGATGCTTTTATAGACCCCTCTAGCTGCGTTCACAGAGTTTATGTAGCGTCCCACAACTTGGGTGTGTGCTAAATTCTGGTTATAAACCCACACATGTATTATTCTCTATTTAAACCCTTTAGCACTGGTGTCATTAATATGGTGCTTCCTGATGGAGATGATTCTATCTGCTAAGTATTTTTTTTTTTTTCTCCTGGGGCCCGAGTCAGCCTAAGTCACTAGGTAACTTTATCTATGGCCACCGTCTGACCCGTGCTGGACTTCCATGAGGGCAATCACCCAATTACCCCACAGTTTATCCCCTGTGGTGGGATGGCAGGAGTTGACCAATTCCCCCACCGAGACTGGATCCAAACTGGTGATCCCTTTGGAGCTAGTGCCAGTATAGTTAGATGGCCATTAAGCTGCAATGACTGGGGCACCCAATTTTCCATTTTCCTCCCTGAGCTGAGGGTGGAGGGAAGCATGCACGTGTCTACATGCATTCCCTCCTGGCATCTGTCCTCAGCTCCTCCCTGAAGCACAGCATAGCGCTGTGTCCCCCAGCCTCCACCAGGGGGCAATGAGGCTCCAACTGTTGTGGGTCCCCCCTCCCCAGAGAAGGAGAGCTGTCCAGTGGATGCTCAATCCTTCTCCTCCTTGCTGACCTCCAGTGACCCACGCTCGTTCCCAAACATGGGTCGCTGGCGTGGTGCGAAGTAAGGTGACCAGCACCTCAGCCGTCAGTGCCACCAGGCTGGCATCTACTATCTATTCTCATGAATTTGGTCATGCAAAAGTGAAGGGCAGCATTCCTGTCAGGGAGGCTATCAAGAACTGATCAGTTCTCCAAGGCTAGACTGTTGTAAAACTATGAAAGTTCAAATTTGGATTGACCTTAAAAGTCAGTGACCTTGTACAGGAACAGTGGGGGCCTGTTGCTCCAGATGCTAAAAACTGGGGCATGATCACTCAAGATGTCTGTAAACTGTCTGGCCGATTTCAGCCTATCTTTACTAGACGCCATGCCCAGCCAGGCAGTGTGTAGCAGCCTATCTTGAGAGTAATTCTCACAGAATGGGTAGTAACCTTACAGTGTTTCACTCCAGGATAGCCCAACAGAGATGCAACATCTACTTTTTACTGGGGTCCTGCTTTTCAGTTTTCAGCTTGTAGTGGCTGAAGCACAGGGAGGGAGATTAAGTGGGTTACTCAGGTTCACATGGCAGGAACTGTGGTGGGATCTGAACCTGAGTCTCCTGATTTCCAAACATGTGCTCCAACCACCACACCACATTGTTCCTCACATCACAGTTGCTCACTCACTGTGTAACCCTAAGCAAGTTATGTATCCTCTGTACTTCAATCTATAAAGGAGTTTTAGAAGCAAGACCCCACTGAAAATAGGACTTTTTGTTTGGCTGCCCAGGGTAAACAAAATGTTTAAACAATAACAAAAAAAGACTTCATTTAAAATAAAATAAACACTTAATCTCATCACACCATGAAATATGGATAGTCTTGCCAGACTACGACACAGTGTATATGTTATAAGGCTGGCTGTGATGGTTGTGAAAAGTGCACATTATTATGTTGTGAAAGGTAAGGTTAATATTCGAACTGGAATTACAGAAATCAGCTTTGATAAGAGAAAGTCCTGTGCCTATTATAACTGAGAATTATTCTGTGCTAACGTCTGTGCACATGGCTTTGGATAGGAAAGCAACTTCCTGAAGAAGATTTTGTGGTTTCTTAATAAAATCAGTAAGTAAACACCCCAAAGTTTAACCATTAAATCCTCTGAGAATAACGTACAACACGTACTGGAGTAAAATGTTTGAAACTCTCTAGTTGGGGCAAGTTTTTTGCTTTTTACTTTTACTACACTGTCTTGCTCACATTTGCGTTACCTCATTCATGTATCAATGTAATTTAAAGAGTGGATGTAATTCCCCCTTTTGACAGCATGAAAGCAGCGTTGTCTAGTAGCTAGAGCACTTAAATGTGAAACAGGAGATCACATATTTTAGTCTCACCTTTGCCTCCGACTCAGTGAATTGGAATATCTACTGGCCACCAAAGTTCCACAGTCATTAAGTACTATAGGAAGGGCTGGCAGCGATATTAATGTGTGAGCACAACAGAGGTGATAGAGGGGCAGTAAGGTACATACCAAGGGGGTGATACAGGGGGCAATGAGGTACCTACCAGGAGGGTGATGGAGAGGACAGCGAGATATGTGCACAATGGATGGAGACTAGGATGGGATTAGAACCTGGATTTCTTGGTTCCCAAGCATGTGCACTGACCACAACACCACACTGCCTCCTCCCACCACAGTCACTCACCTCTGTACTTCCACCTGCCCTGCATTGATTTGATTTATTGGTCTATAAAATTACAATTTGTTTGGTAAAAAAACAATTGAAGTTCATTACAAGCTAGATAATCCAAGCATACCTCAAATATGTGCAAAACAATAATCGTTACAAAAATCTAAGCTAATACATAAATATTTAAAAGCCTGCCTACTGACATAATTATATAAGACACTGAGTGCATTATAGGGCTGCCTGGAGCATATAGAGAGAAGAGCAAGGTACAGTGAGTTCACAGTGGAAAGCTGTAGAAGGGTCAGTACGGGACATACTTTACAATATGCTATGGACCTGAGTTATCTGTCAGAGCTCCTGATTCCGTACTGGGCAAATCCCCTCTCTCCAATCTGCCAGCACAGGGTGTATCGAGATCCAAAGCATACCTCTCAACCTTTTGGCATTAAAATTCATGACACTGGCCTTCAAAAATCAGAACAAATGGCCAGAATGTGGAGCTGTTTAATATTTTAAAGAACAGCGTCTTTAAATAGTGGGCCCATACATTTAGTGTCAAGGAATGTTTTTTTTTTGCAGTTAAACTTTTTTATTAATTTTTCATAAGATATACAGACAAACCTCTTACAGTACAGTACAGTGTGAGGATTTTTTTTTAAAGAAATTGAGGCAGCATATAATAAGAACATTGCTACAATAATACAAGGAACTTTTGGTTTAAAATATAGTAAACAATACAGTTCATGTAATTAGCATATACTTGGCATTTGTAGTGAACTTAAAGCGGATAGTATGATTAGATACGGTTTATATTAAAATGTTGCATAATTATATATGATGCTGCAAAGGAAAAAGTACATTCTGTAAAAGGATTGTGGAGTAATAAAGAATGATTGAGAACAGAGTATAGGAAAGAAAAGATATATAAGAAAGTTAAGAAGAGAGAGAAACTATAAAAAGGGAAAAAGTGAGACTACAATGATGTATCAGTAAAAGGGAAAATCCATATATATTAAGTCCATACATTCGTGTTGGAAGATTTAGTTGATTCCAAAAAATTAAAAAAGCCCTGCCAACAATTGTTATATAACATGAGTCGGTCAGACAAGATATATGTCATATGGTCCAGAGAGGCATATTGCAATAGTTGGTTAATGATACCGGGAAGGGTAGGGATTATGTTGGAGCTCCAATGCATGAGGACTGTGCATTTAACTTGAAGGAAGAATATATTTAACCATCTGCTCTGTGAATATGAAATTTTATAAGAACGGTGATTAAAAATACCAAGAATGCAATGTTTAGGGTCTAGTGTAAAAGGCTGACCTACCACTTTCATTGCAAATCTGTGAGTACAGTGCCAAATCTTTTGTATGAGGGGACAATGCCATAAGATATGCAATAAATCCCCATTGAGGGAACTGCAGCGCCAGCAATTGTTATTGTTCAATAAACCCATTTTTTTGTAATACAACAGGAGTTCTGTACCACAAATGAAGGATCTTGGTTTGAATGAGGGAACTGTGTTTATCATTAAAAGATCTGTGACAGGAGAGCCAACATCTGGACCATTGTGCATTGGTGATATTATATTGTAGCAAAGTACTCCATCTGTTTTTAGCACTGACAGAGTAGTCAGGAAGGATATCACAAATATCTTTGTAAACAGTGCTGTTTAAATTGGATGTTGTTTTTATCCATTTAGAGATGTGCTTATCATACAGAGAATTGATAGAGAAGGGTGTGAGGTAAGAGTTGCATCGGTACAAAGCTGTAGATATTTCAAAAATCCTGATGGGGAAGATTCCATATGCCTCGTGAGGTTGGTGTAAGATTTTAACTTTAATGACTTGGGTTCAACTATATCCTGCAAAGAGAATACCCTTATTTTTCCAGGTACAACAAAAATGGGGTGATTATCAAGAGATATGGTGGTTACCCCAGATGGGGTGTAAGCTAAGGGTTTGGGGTTAGATTTAATGCTTGTGAATGATTTTCCAATAGAATATAGAAGCAGCTATGGTAGGGTGAGACTTTAAAGAAGAGGTAAGGTGTTATAAAGGAAAGAAGCATACATTACCAAGACATAAGGATGTTTCCATATTGACCCATAAAAGAGACTGGATGTTGGGTTTGTTAAACCATTTAATTGTTTGAGATGTACAGAAAGCCTATAAGTAGGCTTGGAACCAAGGAAGCCAAAAGCCACCTTTTGACCAATGGGATCTAAGTTTATTACGACTAAATCTAGGTATTTTGCCTTCCCAAATGAAGCTGCGATAATTTTGTCTATTTTGGTAAGAAAACTAGAGGAAGTATCAAAGGGATATTGGAAAATAGGTATAATATTTTAGGAGTAATTGACATTTTAATGGTGGAAATTTTACCATTAAAGAAAGTTTAAGTAGCTTCCATCTATCAAGTGTTGTTTGGATACTGGTTAACAGAGGGAAAGATTAGCATCCATAATTTATTCAATATCCAGGGGTGATCCGAATGCCAAGATAAGATATGCCTTGGGGGGTAACGAAAGCCCTAATGAGTTGTTCATGAGGACTACAAAGGGTATTCAGTGGTAGCGTTTCAGATTTGTTAAGGTTTAGAGCTAGTCCGGATGGGAGGTGAAGTCATTCAGTAGTTTAACTAAAGGTTGCCCAGAACTTTCGAGGTTTTCAAGTAAAATAAGGAGATCATCTGCATATGAGAGTGAAGTATAGTGAGAGTTACAATAGTAATACCTTTAATTGTACCAGATTGACATAGGGGCGCAGAAAGAGTTCCATGGCAAGTATAAACAATGAAGGCGACAAGGGGCATCCTTGTCTGGTGCCTCTTGCTAAGTAAAAGGAGGGGGACAAAATAGAGTTTGTGAGAACTCGAGCTGAAGGGGAGGTATACAATAATTGAATCCAAGCACAAAAATTATTTGTAAAGCCAAAATGAAATGGCACCTGATATAGATATTCCCAATTGAGAGAGTCAAATGCTTTCTCATACTAACATACTAACATACTAACATACCAACATACTAAAATGCCAGCAGAATAGGCCTAATGGTCTTTCGTGTCTGCTCGTTTGGTCAGCCCCCACCCTGGGTGCTGACCTTGCTGTCCCCCTCGCCTTCTCTGGCTTCTCCCTTCCCAGTTCCGGATATTCTTGCTGCATTGGATTTTGCTTCCTGAACCCTTCCCCTGTACCTGTCCCACCCCCTCTTGAACCCCTCCACTGTCTCTGCCTCCACCAGCCCCCTAGGTAGTGCATTCCATGGCTCTACCACCCTCTCAGTGAAGTAGCACCTTCTCCTTTCTCCCCTGAATCTTCCCCCCTCCAGCTTCTCAAAGTCAATGGCTATTGCAGCTGCAAGGGTTTTAAGAGTTTTTACTTCGTGAATTAAATTGAGTAATGAGCGAAGATGATCGGAACTGTTTCTATTTTTGATAAATCCTGATTGAGAAGTATGGATGAGTTTAGCCATTAAAGATTCTAAGCGGAGAGTTAATAATTTGGCAAAGATTTTTCCATCAGTATTAAGAAGTGAGATGGGGCTATAGTTTGAAGGAAGTAAAGGGTCTTTGTCTTTTTGGTAAGACTGTTATGATGGCTTAGGTCATTGTGCATGGAGTTTCTTTATTAAGGTTGCTTCTTGGAATACATTGACTAATACAGGACAAAGAGTGTCAGATAGGGTTTTATAAAAATCAATAGGAACCCATCACTGCCAGGTGCTTTACCGTTTTTAATGATGATAAAGCAGTTTGGATTTCCTGTAAAGTGATTGGTTTATCAAGCATAGCTTTGTCCTGAGGGATAGGTGGGGTAGATTCAATTTTCCAGAAAATGTTGTATTAGGTTGGGATTTGTAGTATTAGGTTGCGAGTATAGTTGATGGTAAAAGGATTGCATAATACGATTGATTGAAAGGTTGTCTGTGTGTGCCTGACCAGAGGGATCTTTTAGACCTGCTATATGTCTCTGCATCTGTTGAGTTTTTAGCTGGTAAGAGAGCAACTTTCCACATTTATCCCCTTGTTCCCAATAACCATGTTTAATCCTAAAATGGGCAAGTTCAGCTTTCCTGGATATCAACTCGTTAATTTTAACTCTTAATTGTAGAATTTCCAGATGAAGCTGTGAATTATGATTGGGTTTATTTAATTTATAGTATTGGGTTTCTTTTTCTTTAAGGGATTTTTCTAAATTAGCTAATTGTTGTTCTCTTAATTTCTTTCTATGCTCTGCATAACTAATAATTTTATCTCTAATAGTGGCTTTTAATGCTTCCCAGATAGTACCTTGAGACATATCTGGTATAGTTAATAGAAAGAAAATCTTGAATCTGGGTTTAATCCAAGGTGAATTCAGGTCTCTGAGTAAAGTGGGTCTAAATGCCAAGATGGGGATTTCGAAGAAGGTGGACCCCAGAGTGAATGCAAACTGATAGGGGAATGATCAGATATAACAATAGGGAGAATCGATGTATCAATAATTTTTTCAGTAATGTGGGGAGAAGAGAACCAATAATCAATCCTGCTATATGATTTATGTAAACAGGAATAAAAGGTGTAATCTCATTGTCTGGGATGATGTAGTCTCCAAATGTCAGAGAGACCTAAATCCTTCATAAGCATTGATAGAGCATTAATACTACGGGGGTGGGCATCATGTGATGAGCTACTTCTGTCTAAATATGCTTGTAGTGCTAAGTTAAAGTCACCACCAATAAGAATAGCTGAATTATTTTTATTATTAATTATAATTTGTTGGGATAGATAGTGGAAGAAAATGGGTGAATCAAAGATACATTCACAAACATAAGCGGACCTGCTGTGGTGTTTAATAGGGTTATAATCCACCTACCATCCAAGTCTCTAATGATTTTTATGGGGGGCCAATTAAGAGATTTATGTATTAAGATAGCAACCCCATGTTTTTTGGATGGAGAAGATGATGCATATACTTGACCGACCCAGTCCCTTTTAAGTCTGTCCAACATCCTCTGATAAAAATTTAGTTTCTTGTAAGAAAGCAATATGTGTTTTATGCTTTTTAAGATAGTGAAATTGCCTTACGTTTACAAGGTGAGTTGAGTCCCTTGACATTCCATGAATGTAAGATTAGATCACTCATGGTACTAAGATATAAGGTAATTAGTTACAAATAGGAATGAGGGACTCAATACCATTAATTTGGAGGATGTCACATATTCAAAAGGTAAATATATATAATAAACAAATGTATGCAGGGCCCTTAACTTGTATGAGTTCGAGATAATTGAGTATTTGTATTCATTTTGTCTCGCAGAGGGAGAGTATAGAGATAGGAATATCAAGTAATTAAACATTAGAACCAACAAACATTAGTATAAATTCAGTAACAAGAATATTAATTTGAAACTTTTATGAAATGCAGAGCAATAAGAGTCTGTAAATATACCAGGACTCTAACTCTACCCTACTAGGTGTGTAGAGTAATTAGAGAATCTCAAGATACGGTTTACCCTATAATCTTAAGATACTAAACTTTATATAACAGTATATTAAAGAAGTGTAATTGAGATTTGTGCTGAGGTAATTAAAGCGTTACCCTGGAAAAAAACAAAACATCATTCTACCAAATAAAAAAGGACAATTATGTAATAGTGTTAAATTTCAAACATAATGAATTAGCTTGGACCTAGCAATAAGTCCAATATTAAATAAAATATACCAACATGATAGCAGATAATGCTGAAACAGTCTGAGCCAGATAAAAGGATGCCCAATGTGTATTAATCCACATAAGCTAGGTTAGGGAATGCAGTATATACTATAGGTTCATAGTGCATCAGTGTATTGTGGAATCATTTTTATAAGTTCCAATGATTTGGAAAAAAATGGGATGAAGAATAATGTGAAAAGGTGGAAAAACTCAATGTATAGAAATACAATTGGAAGCATACTTTGGTGCAAAACCTGTGAGATATAATGGGAATGCACCTGATGCACTAAATAAATATTAAATAAATAAATGATTTTAGAGTATTTGTCTAATCATCCTCCACATTCCAAATGATATGATTTATGTGGAAAAATGCTATAATAGTAGGGGTTAAGGGCACACTGATATGAAATACAGAACTCTATATATGTATGTATGCGCCCGACCACATGGTGGCACTAAAGCTTATGAAAAATTAGAGTGTAAATAGCAATTATATATACTAATGCCTGGCACCACACAAGGATTAACTAGAAGAGATCTTACAAACATTGTAATATTTATTCTTTCTCTCATTTATTTATTTTTTTCCATTGAATACATTGAGAGTAACTCCTGCATGGATTAAATACCTCCAGTGTCAATTGGCTCACCTCCCACAAACAGATACAGGCTTCTCAGCAGTGATAGCGATTTACTGCATTTAAGTGCTCCAAACCTGTTGGGTGCGATAGAGACTGCGCTTTGCGGTAAATGTACTGAAGGAATCGAGTGAGGTGGTGTGAAGAGGAAGGATTCTGGTGAGAAACTGCTATATCACATCTAATTATGGGCCATAGTATTTATTACAAACTTTTTTTTTTTAGTGGGAAAAGCCTCAGGTAGCCTTGCTCTTCGATTTTCTTCTCCTTTTCTTTTTGGGTGGTTCAGATGATTTAAAGGGAGAACTGGACACAAGATCAGCCCAGGAAGAATTGGGAGAGTCATTACCCGTTGAGAGCTTCTTCTAGTCTTGAGTAAATGTGCTGGATACAGTTTGTCTCAGATCCTCTGTAGATGAGTGCAGATCTTCTTGGAACAGATTTTCTTGGAGTGGGGAGAATTTGTTAGATAAGGTAAGAGGAGTAGAAAAACTGATGTGACATTCCACATGGGAAGCTGGAGAGGTGGAAATGTTATTTAAACAGCAGGTATTATTATTTAGAGAAAACCAGATGCTTTTTTTTCTTGTATGCGTGCGGAGCTTCTGGCAGGAGCTACAGTGGCAGATATGATGGCTGCAGATTTCTCAGGGACCTGAAGGACAGTTTCAGCAGGAAGGGCAAGACATTGTAATTGCTGAGTGCTTGTGCTGGAGCAGGAATGAGCTGCATTAGCATCATGGAAGACAATGTAAGTGCTGGGCTGTGTCCAATTCAGAAATTCAGAGAGAGATTCTGGAGTACTGAAATCTCTGCTAGAATCATTCAAAAAAAGACGCATTGTTGCAGGGCAACGCAGTGCAAACTTAATTCCACGCTGATGGATTGTTTTAATGGGGTTGTAAGCTTTTTGTTTGTTAGATAATTCTTCAGAATAGTCTCTGAAAATTAGGATTCTGTTTTCTTGCCAAGTAAGTGCACCTAATTGCCTCACTTTTTGAAGAATCAGTTCAGTATGTGCATGGTTTAGAAATCTGGCAATGATGGGCCTGGGTTTCTGGTCAGGTCCAGGCCTCGGATTTAAGGTGCGGTGAGATCTCTTGATGATTAGGTCTTGGCCGGCTGGTAATTTAAGCAAAGAAGGAAGTACATGAGTTAGAAGAGCACTGGTGTCTCCTAGTTCAACACCTTCAGGAAATCCGAGAAATCTAAGGTTGTTACGTCTGTTTCTATTTTCAGTATCATCTATTTTGTCCTGAAGGTTCCTAATAACTCTGTCGTGCTCCCTGATGGTAGCCTGTAATGTGTTAATGGAATCTTCATTTTGAGATGATTTAACATCAGTAGCGCTGATTTTTTGATCAAGTGCCTGCATATTATTGATATTTTGTTGAGATGCAATTTTTAATACATTGATTTCACTTATTAGTTGCTGAAACATTGCCTCCACTCTATTAAGAGAACTGTTATGTGGAGATTGGTCTGCCATTATTGTAGGCCTTAATAGAGAAATTGAAAAGCTGTAGATGACTCATTCAGTAATTATGAGGCAATAAAAATACTGTACCAGAGCTGTTCTGCGATGTACATATAGTAAGATCTCAGATGTTGGTGAAGGTAGGAAGTCTGCAATTTGTAGGATGGATGATGATATTTGGTGAATCCAGGGAGATGAAGAATCAAGCAGCCATCTTCAGCACAGCGCCCTCTGGCTCTCAAGGAATGTTTCTGAAAAAAATAAGTTTAATAGTTTATTGGTTTGTGTGTCCAAAAATTGCTCTAACATTGCTAACAACATTAATAAAACTTTGTGGAGCAAGGGTAAATTTGATTATAAAACTCGTAGTGTTATGCAAAACTCATAGCAGTTGAGAGATATTGTCCAACGATTCAGATTAAAACAATCTGGGGACTGTAACCTAGCCATCATTGCTTACTTATCCTGATGTATTTGTGAGTGAGTTCAATGCTCAGTTTTGACTATGTCTGGCTTTATATGTCTGTCATGTTGAAAACCTGAACATTTAATAAAAAGATTAACTACAAAAAAACAGTCTGGCGACTGGGCATCAGTAATAGCAGCTCCGACTCTTTGGAGCACTTTCCCACAGGCCCTCAGAGAAGGCCCCTCACAGGCCCCTTTAAAATCAGATTGAAATATTATTTTTTTTGCTTGGCTTACCCTGAACTATGAAGATGGCTGTTTAAATCATTGAGCTTACCACCTGCTAATTTTACTGCTGTTATATGTATGGAAACCAGTGTTGTGGTTATTTAATTTGTGTGTTGTTATTTAGTCTGTCCTTAGTTTTTCTGTTAAACATACCTGTTGTCATCCGTAAAGCACCCAGAAAGGTGATAGGTGCAGTACAAACAAAATTACTACTACTACTACGGAAGGGGAATATGGAGTAGATGTAAGAAGTATGTCATCTTATGTTAGGGCAGGAGTGGATGGTTCAACAGCCAGCTTTTCAGACCACCACACACCACCAGAAGCTATAGCTGCCCTGATGTGGTCAGTTGAAGGCTAAGACCACCATTCTGTTTAGCACAGTTAATTATACTTTCCACATTGTAAACCAGGCAACATGTTTGTGATTTGGACAGGTAAGACAGTGTAGTGGTCATTGCACAGGCTAGAGAACCATGAGACACTGGTTCAAATCCCACCATGGACACTTACTTACTTACTCACCTTGTGACCTTGAGCAAGTCATTTGCCTTCCCTTTGCTTCAGTTCTCCCAGCTGTTAAATAAGGTAAGTGCATGACACCACTGATAATGGGACATTGCACCTCACTTGGCCAATCTATAAGGAATGCTTAAGTTTGAGGCAAACATATCCATATGCTGTATTCTTGGTAGAATCGCTGAAACCATGATGATAGGAGCTGCTATACATTGTTTCATAAAACCATCGTCCTATAAAAGACTGGAAATTGCTACAGAGAGTAGATAACAAAAAGGGCAGCATTTTCAAAACTGGAGCAAAAGGCAGGGCAAAGTGCCCATACTGGGAGTAAAGTTGTTTGACATGCACAATAATAGTATAATGGAACAGGTGGAGAGACAAGTCTGCTCCTGCAAAGTCTACTGCATTATACCACCATGCGAGCGCAGGACAATGAAGGAGCAAAGTGCATCCAAAGCCCCTTACTTGCCTGTGAAGGAGGGACAGCTACTGGAAAGGCGTAGGCAGGTCTTCCAGTCACAGGAGCAAACTGGTGTTTGCACAGGCAAAGATGCTTGCTCTTGGGACACACAGTCCCATAATGGAAATATGACATGCAAATGCCCACTGTGTCCATGGACAAGGCAAAAGGACATTTACATGTCAGGATACTCGCATTACAATAGGAGGAGAAAACATCTGCTCCCCCAAATCTATGCCATCTGAGTGCTCCACATCGCAGCTGGCAGTGGTGCTGGTCCAACCAAGAACACATAACATAGCAAAGGTCTGGAGACCCCCCCTCCCAAGCTGCACACATCCCTGGTGTCCAGTGGACCTCCACTCTGGCATCTAGTTTCATTCCAGACTTTATAATAATTCCTGGTGTCGAGTGGCCCCCTCCCTTGCATATCCCATTTTATGTAGTATAATCATCTCTGGTTTCCAGTGGCCCCTTCGCCGCCCCATTGCCATCCAATCAGAATGCACAAATGATTACCTGTAGTTAAACAGTCCCTTGTAGAGGCCAGCAGCCATCCTGTTGCAGCACTTAATCATTTGAACTGAGCGACTGAATGCTGATGTGAGCAGTAATCACTGACTGGATGACAACACAATTACCGGTATTCGCTCATCTGTCCTTTGGATTTGGTGGGAGGAGGGTTTTGGGTACTAGTGGATATGTGGGATTGGTGGTACTTATTAGTTGGGACTGGGGTGGGGGAGGACCACTTGGCACTAGTGATTATTATATAATACATTGTAATAAATTGCAAATAACTTTATTAATGATTCAGTTAGGGTTAAAGTGACAAAAATAGGGAAATGTAGCATTAGGATTTCCAACCCTAATACCTCATTCCCTACCCTGCACAGACCCACAGGCGGGGAGAGGGTCTGTCTTGGGGCTGTCATTCCTAAAGCTCAGTCTATTCCATTAGAAAATAACGTGACATGGGTTGGGGCCATCAACCCTAAAGCTCAGCCCATTCCATTAGAAAATAAGGTGACATGGGTACAGCATAGGAAAATGGGGTGAGCGTTAGGGTTGATGGCCCCACCTGTGGGTCTATGTAGGATGGGGAATGGGGCATTCGGGTTGGAAACCCGAATGCCACATTTCCCTACTTTTGTTGCTTTAACCCTAACTGATGCATTAGTGAAGTTTTTTTCAATTTATTTCCTTACTTTTTATGTTTGCTTGCACGCATGTGCAAGAAACATAGTGCCACCATACGAGTTTCCGTAGGTGTGCCTCCCCTACTTCCAATGCCCTGATCCCTTTTGCAGGTGCAGCTGCACTGTACCAATGAATGTCTGAGCTGTCTATGACAGCATTCAGATGCAGTGGCGAGCGGTTCTATGAAAACATCACAGAGGCAATTTGCATACGCTGGTCGGCAGTGCTGCAAATTGCCCACATCGGCACTGCATCTGAACTGTCATAGACAATTTACCCTCCCCATGAACACATAATGCGCACACTGGGAGCCCACCCCAGCATGCACATGTGCTCCCCCCATACACCGTATGGCCGACGGAGGTGCCCAATCCCCCGTCAGCTCTGCTGTCCCCCAAACACACTTCCAGGTGCCACGCTGGGCGCCCACCACAGTGTGGCAAATGTCCATCTGCTGCCCACCAAAACACTTCCAGATGCCATGCTGGGAGCCCACCCCAGCCTGGCAAATGTCCGGATGGCAACGGGGGTGCCCAATCCCTTGTCGACTCCACTGTCCCCCGCCCCCACAAAAAAAAGCACGAGTTCCAGGTGCCACGCTGGGTGCCCACCACAGCATGGCAAAAGTCAATATGGTCAACGGGTGCCCAATCCCCATCAGCTCCACTGCCACCCCCAAAAATAACATTTCAGCTGCCACGCTGGGAGCTCACCCCAGCATAGCAAAAGTCCTCGTCATCTTCCTGCAGAAGGAAAAAATAAACTATAAAAAAAAAAGGTCCCTCGTTGACTGTCTTGCCCCCTCCCCAACCCCTCACCCTCTGAGCACCCACCTCCCCAAACCCACATACTTACCTCTGGAGCCCAGCGCGACGATCTTCAGTGGACCGGGAACACGTCTGCATTCTTCAAAGTTGACCGCTAACTGAAGAAATGCCGGTAAGCTGTATGATGGCATAAATGTTTTTTTTTTCAACTTTGGTGCATATCTCAGCCATTTTGGGGAAATTTTTCACCAAATATTCAACATAGGATATTTTGGTCCCCACCTCATGAACTCAGTCGCTGTCATTTTGTTATTCGTTCCTGAAAGGTGATTTTGCGGTCACTGCACAGAACCACCTTTTGGGACTGAGTAATGAAATGACAGTGGCACAGTTCATGAGGTAGGCCCCCCAAAACCCTAAGTTGAAAATTTGGTGAAAAAATTCTAAAATGATCAGTAAGAAGCGTGCGTTGCGCAGTTCTTACGCATGCTTGTAAGTTTGCAAATTTTTAGTATTTTCACTCCATATTTTCAGCATTGCCATTTTACCACACCTCCTTATGAGCAGTACAGCTGTCATTTTTCACATCTCACCCAAAATGTGTTTTTGTGCATGTAGCGCACAATGGCGCAGTCAGTGTGCGAAATCAATGTTTGGGACAGATTAAGAAAATCACAGTGAAACTATTCATGAGCAGAGGTCTTAAAATGGCTATGTTAAAAATTTGGTGACAAAAGTCCATAAAATTACTGTTACGAGTGAGCACTGCGCAGTTTCCATGCATCCTCGTAAGTTCATGAATTTGTAATATTTTCAGTCCAGATTTTCAACACTGGCATTTTTCCACACCCCCTTATGAACAGTTCAGCTGTCATTTTTCACATCCTGGCCGAAATGTGTTTTCACACTTCCAGCGCAGAAATGCATGGTCGCTGTGGGAAATCACTGTTCTGGACAGATTAAGAAAATCACAGTGACACTGTTCATGAGCAGAGGTCCCCAAATGCCTGTGTTGACAACCTGCTGTAAAAAATCTCCAAACTAATTGCATTACGGGTGTGCGTTGTGCAGTTTCTATGCACACTCGTGACTTCACCAGTTTTTTCAATATTTTCACTGCAGATTTTCAACATTGCCATTTTTTACACCTCCCCATGTACAGTACAGTTGTCATTTTTCACATCCTGTTTGAAATGTGTTTTCGCATCAGTGGTACCAAATGGCGTAGTCACCGTGCAAAATCAGCTTTCTGCCAATGAACTGATATTGCCACTGTTCATGAGGAGGGGTCACAAAAAAACCATGTTTAAAATTTGGAGTGAAAATACCAATGAACACCTGGGACATTAGGGTTTCCAACCATAATGCCCCACCCTGAAGAGACTGACAGGCATCATGGGTGTGACTTGGGATTGTTGCCTGTAATACTTCTGCCATTCCACCCCCACCCACACCCTGCAGCCAGTGACAGGCATCAAGGTGTGCCTTGGACTCTTTGGCCCCAAAGTTCACCCCATTCTCCTATACTGCACCCATCTCACCATATTTCTTATGGAATGGGGTGAGCATAAGGCCCAAAGATCTTAAAGCACACTGTGACACTTGGTGTCTGCAGGGTAGGGTGTGGTGAAATGGCATGGCCGTTATGCCTGATGACTCAAAGGCACACCCCAATGCCTGTCATTCTCTGCAGGGTGGTGGTGGGGTTGGTTTCAGTTCAGCACTTCACTGCCATTCCTATTATGCATCTCTCTAACTCCTACACTACCAATGCCAGCAAGTAAACATTCATCATTGACAAACGCTTGTCGAGATAGTATAATCGTATTCTTATTTGCCCGTGGGAGCGCAGGGCCATTTGGGTCCTGCACTCCCATCCCTGCATAGATGCATATATGTATCTAGCTGTGGAAGCACAGGGTCCTCCAGCCCATGCTCTTCCAGTTATAGGACAACAGTCACCAAACTGTCACCATAGCCATTTTGCCACCCCACCTCATGTACCCGGTGCACAAAATTTTTCAGTCCCTGCCAAAACGTAACACTGCACAAGCACTACTCCATTACACACCACAGGTGCAAAAACACATTTTGGCCAGGATTTGAAAAATGACATCTGTGACATACATGAGGTAGTGTAATAAGAAGGTTATGTTGAACATTTGAGCTGAAAATATTTAAAATTCCCAAAGTTACTAGCACGCGTAGCGAAATTGCAACAAATAGTCATAACTGTGCTTTTTTTAATAATTTTGACCCCAAATTTTCAACATGGCCTTTTTGTAACCGCACCACATGTACCTGGCACACAAAATATTCAAATCACCATGAAAACATATTTCTGCACAACTGCAACACCATTCTGCGCCATAGGTATGAAAACACATTTTGGCCTGGATTTGAAAAATGACAGCTATGACATACATGAGGTGGGTAATTTTGGAGGTCGTGAGGGCAACCAGGAAGCCCTCCCCCGAACCGGAGTGTGGACCCCCCCAAGCAATCACATGCAGCAAGCAGCTTCTGTGTCCATTTTGGAGGTTGTGAGGGCAACCAGGAAGTCCTCCCCTGAAATGGAGTGTGGACACCCCCAAGCAATCACACGTAGCAAGCAGCTTCTGTGTCCATTTTGGAGGTCATGAGGGCAACCAGGAAGCCCTCCCTCAAACCAGACTGCGAACCCCCTCCCAAGCAATCACACGCAGCAAGCAGGTATGGCTCTATAGCGCAGCACAGCGCACTCAACAAAGAGTAAAAGGCACCAATTTCAAATTCCATTGGCAGATGAATGAAGATAGTTTTTATACTTACTGCTCTTAGCCTGAAGTACTGTGTATTTTTCTCCTGCAGCAAGGAGCTTTAAGTACTGTGTATTTTTTTTTCTCTAGCAGCAAGGAGCTTTAATTCTGCTGTTGCCTTAATTTTAATTGCCGTTCGCTACCCATTTGTAAAATAAGCTGTACTGAAATTTAAGTGTTCAATCCAAATTATATCACTTGCTGCTTGCTACTCATTTCAAACTAAACTGTATTTGAAATTCATAATCCTGAAGTGCTCAAGCTGAATTAATGTTACTGGAGCTCTGTTATTTGTACACAGTGCAGTGCTGAATGGTAGCAAGCCTCTCCCTCGTTCTTACCTATTTATTCTGTTCTCCTTCAGCTTCTGTGTCTATTTTGCAGGTCGTGAGGGCAACCAGGAAGCCCTCCCCCGAACCGGAGTGTGGACCCCCCCCAAGCAATCATATGCAGCAAGCAGGTATGGCTCTATAGCGCAGCACAGCTCACGCAACAAAGAGAGGAGCCCCGCTGACGCTTCGTGTCAGCTCGTCACCCCCACCACCACCACCCGTGGCAAACTCTAAGCTATATAGGTGTAATCACATGCTGTTTAAAAACCAATCAGCTCACTTTCCCATTTGCAGGCTATACCGAGTATCCACTAGTGGCCACTACACTCTCAGCATTAATAATACCATCCTAACCCTCACACTGCTGCCTCTCCAAGATGATTCAACTGCACCTAATAACCTTCTTTACCCTCATCCCCTGGTTGTCTCTCCCGCCATCTAATTACTCTACCCTACCAGCCTGTCAAGCACCATGTATCAGGCTGAAAACATATACTGATACCTCTACTTCCATAGCTGTTTCACACCATGGCCACCTCTTCCATACACTATCAATTGGCCCCAGGTTAATCCCTTCTACCTTCTGAACTAGCCACCTCATCCTTCTACCACATGCTCGAAGATCAAAAGCCTCTATAGCCAAGCCTTACACTATCTCAAGAAAGCTTCAGTGGGTGGCACATCATACCAAACTCCTAGTCACCCTACTACTTCTCCTTGCTGGTGATATTAAGCTAAACCCCAGATCTACCCATCACAACACCTCAAACTCCTCCATCCCACTCCAACTCCCTATAGCCCTTAAACTGATTCACCTAAATATTTGTAGCCTCCTGCATAAAATAACCTTGCTTCAAACTCTTTTCTTGTCCCTTAGCCCAGATATCCTGATTATCTCCGAAACCTGGCTGAAGCCACATAACCCTGACACAGAATTTGCTATACCGGGCTATACACTGCTATAGCATGACCGTATGGGCATGGGGGAAGGGTGGCTTAGCTATGTACATCGCCTCCACCATCCAGTTTTCCTTGATTGCCCTATCCATAGCTTCTGAGTCCATTAATGCCTTAATGGTAAAACTCTCCATCCCCTACTCAGTTCCAATTTACATAGCAGGTACATACTGCGCTCCTGACACCAACAAACCTGCCATACTGGACCACCTGGGCTCCTTAAACTCCCTGGTAGCAGGACATGAGATCCGTATACTTGGGGATTTTAAACTGAACTGGTTCACTGAATCTCATTCTAAATTTCGAGACAAGGTGACAGCCCTAATCCTAACTCAACTAATCTCCGAACCCACTCAGTTAAACCACACAACACAGAATCACATTCTTCTAGACTGGTCCCTCACCTCTCACCTGCACAGGATCTTAGCCTCCAGCCTCCTCCCGGATGCCCTTAGTGACCACCACGGAATCTACTCTGTATGCAAAATTTACAGACCTAAAGCTCCCCCATCCAGAATAATTATGATCAGATCCTAGAAATCTCTGGACCTTCCCTCACTACTAAATGATTTGGGCAACACTGACTGGTCGCACATTAGTCAATTCACCTCCATTGACGAGGCCCTGTTGTCCTTTAAGTCCAAGTTCACTGCCATCTGGTATGCCCCCTCAGACGTATCAGAATTTGAGGTGCTCCACTCCCACGGATCTGTCCTGAAATCCTAGCCCACCTTCATATCAGAGACAAGGCCTGGAAAATCTGTAAGTCCTCCAGTTCTCCAGTTAACCTCCAGATTTACCGTGAGCTTCTAAATACTAGTACCAAAATAATCTGCCAAGCAAAAGCCAGCTATTTCAAAGGCACATTCAATTCCACCTCCCATCTCCTGTCAAAATTCTAGAAAGTGGTCAAATTGCTCTTCAGCCTTCCATCGCAGCCCCCCATCCCTTCCCTGCAGGTAGGCAGACTTACCATCCCTGACTCCCTCACAGTGGCCACATTGTTAACCTCTCTCTTCACAACTAGCCATGCCACTCCCCTGTCCGCACCTCACCCTGTTCTGCACCCCTCCCCCTTCAACCCATCTAGTGGCACACCCACAGCTCACGCCTTCTCCTTCCTACTGGTCATCCCGGTTGAGGTATATAATGCACTGGTTGCCCTTAACCCAAGCAAGGGCAAATGTCCCACTGGGCTGGACTCCAAAATGCTCCACCTATCTGCCCCTGCCATAGCCCAACCCCTGGTCTCCCTTTTTAACTTATCCTTCTCCCTAGCCGAAGTCCCCTCTGAATGGAAACATGCCATTGTAATCCTGCTTCCCAAGACTGGTGATACCTCAAACCCTAACAACTATTGGCCCATCTCCCTCCTACCGATCCTGGCCAAACTACAGGAGTGCCTGGTACTCTCTTGTCTATCCTTCTTTCTGGATTACTCCTCCTTTTTTCCCACTACCAGTCTGATTTTAGAAAATCCCACTCTACCACTACCTCCCTTCTCAGGATTACCTAATCCATTCTCACTGTGATGGATGCCGGCCACATCACAACTGCCATCTTCATCGGCCTGGCTAAGGCATTCGACACAGTGTCACACTCTCTCCTCTTGCCAGTGCTGGACTGGAAAAACTTGCCAGTGCTGGACTATCCAACTGTGTCACATCTTGGTTCCTCTCATACCTCACTGGCAGATCCCAAGCTGTCCGCATCAGTTCTTCCACCTCGGCGTCTCTCACAATCACCTCAGGGGTACTGCAAGGCTCTGTCCTAGGTCCACTCCTGTTTTTGGTATTCCTGAATGACCTGCCCTCTGCCTGCCCACACTCCTCCATCCACATGTATGTGGATGATACTGTGCTGTATGCATCCAGCCCCTCAACCACAGAGGTTGTGACCAGACTGCAGCAAGATTTTATCTCAGTACAGCACTGGCTCAGCTCATATCACCTCCTCCTCAATGCCAAAACAACAGTCTTACTAACCTTTGGCACGAGGCAGAGAATTTCCAGGCTCCCCTCCCCGATCACATTCCACACCCTGGACGGGTACCCCCTTGAGGCCTGCACCTCCTTCAGATACCTCAGCATATGGCTTAACCAGCACCTCAATTTTTCCACGTACATCGACTCCATATTCAAAAAGCTGCACCCCAGGCTTGGTGCACTTTTCCAGAATCGTAACAGCATCCCTCTACCTGCCAAGAAGACCACAGTGCAGAAAATGATCCTCCCTGTCCTTGACTATGGGGACGTAGTCTACTGAGCCAGACCCAAGTCCACATTAACCAGACTCGACCCTCTTTTCCACTCTTTCTGTTATTTTGCCCTGAACTGTCCCTACTCCACATACCACTGTGCCCTATATCAATCTATGCACCTCACCTCTCTAGACATTCACAGACAGACCCACTGCATCAAGATCCCAGTCAAGTTTTGGTCCCAGCAACTCCCCTCCTATCTCACCGATGCCCTAACCACCCCCAGCACCCATGCTTACTCTCTCAGAAACACTGACTCTTGGTCCCTAGCTGTCCCACACCAGTCTACTACCGTCAGTCAGGTAGCTTTCACCTACTGCATTCCTTTATTGTGGAACTCCCTCCCAGCTTACATTCATCACTCCCCCCCTCTCGCAACTTAACTCCTTGATCCAAGTTCATTTCACCCCTACCTGCACATATACCTAGGTGCTTTCCAGTCTCTGAGTGGAATGTCTGTGTATATCTGCACTTAGTATTACAGTAATCTGTGCCAATCTATTGGTCTTTCACCCTTCTTTGTCTCTCACTGGGACCAATTTATTAGAGACCAATTTGTTAGAGGCCTGCACTATGTAGTTATTGTATCATGCTGTATTAACTGTGGCTACCTACTGATTCTCTCAACCCACTATTGTCTAGTAAACAGGACCAAATGTTAGTGATCCCCCTACTATGTAATATCACTTGTTTGACACTGTCTTCAACTGCTATCCATGTTCCCCCCTTCCTCAGGACGCATCTGGAATCGAGCAGTAGTCTGCTTAGCATGCCTTCCTGGTAAAACGTTTAACTAGATAAAGAAGGCTATGTTGAAAATATGGGGTGAAAATATTGAAAATATCCAGAGTTACGAGCGTGTGTAGTGAAATTGCAATGAATGGTCCTAACGCAGCCATGTTTTGAAATTTTGACCCCAGTTTGTCAACATAGCTTTCTTATGACCCCACCTCAAAAACAATATGACTGTCATTACACAAATCCCACCAGAAAGGTGATTTCACCAACTGACTGCAATTTCACCTTTCTGATTGGAGATGCTTAATGGCAGTCATATTGTTTATGAGGCGGGGTCCACAAAAGGCCATGTTAAAAATTTAGGGTCAAAATCTCAAAAAACGACTGAGTTATGCATAAAAGTTGAAACCCCCATTGAAATACATTGAAGCTCATTTACCTTCATTTCTCATATTGCAGCTGCCAGTTTTAGCAGCAAGATGTATCTTCAATCGGGAGAGTGGATCTCGAACCTGGGACTTCTTTAGGTGAGTGATAGCATGTGGGGGTGTCAAGGGGTGTATGGGGAGGTGGGTACACACTGGTTGGTTGGGTGGGGGTGTGGGAGTGATCGACGGTGGACCTTTTTCTGTTTTTACAGGTTTAAAATAAGAACAAAGACATTGAGGAACAGTTTTCTTCTTTACAGGTAAAATGCCATGGGAAGGTGGGGGGAAGTCATTGATCACCATTAAAAAAAATAAAATGGGTATCAGAGGGTGGTGGGTACCACTAGACAGGGATAAACCCAGTAAGCTGGGAACAGTGCTGGGCAGAGAAGTGTATAAATACATATATATATATATAATATTTTTAAAATAAAATAAAATATACAAAAAAATGGGTATACAGGGTGGGGGTGCCGCTATACACCAGGGATTTTTCGGGGGGGGGGGTAAGGGGTTCAAATCAGAACCCATAAAAAATAGAATAAAAGGATCCTCTTTTGTCAGCACAAATCCTTTTCTACCAATCTTTTGCTCTGGTGGCAGAGAAGGATTCCATCTGGTGAAAAAGGATCCCGTTTCCTGACCAGATGGCTTTGTTTTTCAGGACAAGATGACTCCCAAACCTTTTTTCCTGACAGAGGCCATGCCACCAATCCTTTTTCACCAGAACAATTCCTTTTTTGCCATCATTTTCTGTTATGGCAAAAAAGGAAATTGACTGGTGAAAAAGAATTTCCCCTTTTCACAACCCAATGACTATGATCGGCTGGCGAAAAAGGATTAGAGGCATGGCCATCTGGTCGTGAAAAGGGGGAATCCTTTTTCATCAGCCAATTTCCTTTTTTGCCATGAAGAAAAAGAACTGATGATAAAGAAAATTAGCTAATGGTGAAAAAGAAATTAAATGTTAAAAAAAAACTTCAGAGGGCATACCAAATATTAAAAAACACACAGAACAGCTAGCTCATCAAGCCCCAATGAGCAAGATACATGCCTTGATGTCTGCAAAAGACATCCACGGGCACAGTTATGACAGTTTGTTTGGGCCAAAAATAAAAAAACAAGATGGTGGCTCATGAAAAAAGATTTTTGTTCTGGCGAGCAAAGATTGGCCACTCAAGAAAAAGGATCCTTGTTCGTTTGAGCAAAATCCTTTTTCGTTCCAGGAACCAATCCAAAAGAGTGAGCTGAGCATGCTCAGAACCTGAAATTTTAAAATTAAATAACTTTGGAATAAAGTAATATTTTTTTTGCCAAACTAATACAGACAAGCTCTGTTAGGCAAGCACTTTCTTCCCTGAAAATTTCAGAACAAAATTCCAAACCAGTTCGGTGAGTGGTGCACACAAGAGACGGTGGTGCTTGAGCACGAAGCAGCCAGCTTATTAGCAACAAGGTATAAAAGAAGGCTCAGCTCTCGGTTCCTTTGGTTAAAAAACGTGCACAAGTGCAATTTTAATTTGGCAAAAATGCCTGAAAAGAAGCTGATTTCTTTTCAGGCATTTTTGCCAGATTAAAATTGCACTTGTGCACGTTTGTTAACCAAAGGAATGAAATCGAGTGCAGAGCCTTCTTTTATACAAAATTCCAAGCTGTTTGACTGCAGCGAGATGACAAAAAAATTGCAAAAAAGGCAAATTTTAATGTTTTTTTCACTATGTGCAACACAAAATCTGCCAATCTGACCAACATGCACCTTGGTACATCAAGAGATCTACCACAGGAGACTACACGTACAACATTCCATGGAGATCTGTTGAACAGTTGCAAAGTTATTAAAGTGCAAAATCTGAAGTTTAACATTGCTCAACCCTAACTACAGTGCCACTATAATATGTGAATTAGAGACTGGATGAGGTGGGAGGACCTTAGGACACCAGGGATTATAATGGTATATGAAATTGGGATTGGGTGAGTGAGGGGGGACCACTTAACACTAAGGATTATTATTATATGTGAAACAGGGATTGGTTGGGGGCCACTGAGCACCAAGTGGGTTTGGATTTCATTCTGAGGTATTAGCAGGACACAAAGCACCCTCCATCATGATCTAATGGGGGGGCAGGCGTTGGGTGAGGATGACTGGTGCTTGGTGTTCCAGGCACTTTTTGGTCATGGTAACTAAAGCCTTTCCAGCAGGCTGTTAGCATAAGCAGTAGGCTTCAATTATCCTATCATGTACGTGGTAATGAGTTGTCATCTCAGTGAGTCAGTACCATATGTGTCTGGGGCACATCAGCCATACTTGGTCCACTGCTCTTCTTGATTTTCATAAACGACCTCCCTCAACAAGTATCTACTTGCTCTACCTTGCTCTATGCAGACGACCTTGTACTCTACCATAGTGCTAGTAACGTACTGGACTTTACTAACTCTCTATCCCAAGAGTTCCAAAACATTCAATCCTGGATTACTGCAAACCGTCTCGTTCTCAATTAAGCGAAAACTCAGGCAATGCTCTTTGGCTCTCCAGCTAAACTAAAAGTAAATCAGAACTCCTTCAAAATATCTTGTTCTGACAATTCCCAATTAGTAAACACCTCATCCTTTAGATACCTTGGCATTCTTCTTGATAAATCATTGGACTTTGATCTCCACATCACCACGACTTGCAAATCCGTCAATGCAAAGATCGGAGGAGCCTACCACACTAACTATGCCCTTACCCCATCAGCTAGGCTTGCTGGGCACAAGGCCTTCTTCTCCCATCCTTGGCTCATGGCTCTGTCATCTATCTAGGTGCAACTAAGACCTCCCTCCATGCATGGGACAATACATAAAATAACATCTGCCGTTATGCGTCTGCCTCTCCTCGGCTCAAACATCATTGTCTGCTTTATGCAGACCTAGAATGGCCTAGTCCTGTGGCCCATCGCCTCCAATCTTATGGTGCCTTGATTGATGGTACGATAAGAGCTGGCCTCCCTCAATCTCTTGCCTTGCTGCTACACCTCAAACCCCTTCCTATGGTCTCCGTTCCTTGACCAGACACGCTGTACATCCCCTAGATGTATGACCTTATGGGTACACAAGCTTTCTCCCATGCTGCTCCTAAATATTGGAATACTATCCCTCTAGCTATTCATTGTGCCCCAATGCATACCTGTTTTAAGAAGCTCCACCATCAATACCTACTCACAGCAAGTCCCTGCACCTGCTTCCAGCCACCATAAACCAATACCCAGCTCTGCCTGCCCTTTCCTATTTCCACACTACCTGTTATTCTCCCCAATCTATCCTCTCCTACTCTACCCCCTCCCCTCTGCCTCCCCCAGTCACTGCGCTATCTTGGACTTGCCAACTAGCTACTTGCTAAGAACCTACAGGAATCTCCTAACCTGAGTTGCACTTATCTCATTTCTTCTCTATGATCCTGTTATCCATGTTTCTCTACTACCTACTTTGCTTGCTCGTGTATTATCATAGTCTTATTAATATTTGAGATGTTTTGTACTCTTCTGGTTTACTATTTACTGTATGGTTTATGTGTGCTGCGTCACACTGATGTTTTGTATGTCATTTGTACCCTCCCGGGTCGTACCTGAAAATAGGTATTACTATGTCTAGTGTACCCACCCGGTCAACAAAACAAATAAATAAATAATAAATGCAAACCTTTCTGCACTGGGCAATGTAAGGCTTCCATTATTAGCAGTTTAGTGCACAAATGGAAAATGCCTCACTTTGCATGAGCAAACACTGTATTGGTGCAAAGGCTTCCATTATGCTGTCCAAAGTTTTCTGTCATACAAGACTTATGGGAAGCAGACATTTTGATTAAGGACTAGATCTGTAAAGGTGGAATAGGCCCCAGGAAGGTATGGGGAGGGCCTAGAGGTACTTGCCCACAGGGTGGATCTCTCTCGCATAATGCTTGCAAACTTTGCATCCTCTTCCTGGACCTGGTACGTAAACCGTGTTGTGGGATGCATTGATGTGTGTCCCCACCCACTTATCTGCCCCTGACACAGACACACACACTAACGTACATCAGACTGGAATCAGGTGTGCGTGTGTGTGTGTGTGTGTGTGTGTGTGTGTGTGTGTGTGTGTGTATACATGTGTGTAGGGGGTGCACATCCAAGACTGTGAATGGCATGGAGTGCCAGCCTTCCTCCCTGCACTGGCACTACCTTAGCCCTTCTCCCAGTTAATCATTAATTATTCCTTACTCCTTATATTATTGTTTTATTGCTCACAATAACATTGTTACATTGTTCTTTTGCCAGTTTTGTAATTTACGATAATTTGCTGTATAGCAATTTTTATTCTGAAGTGTTGTTGTTATATATTGTATATATTGTTTTACTTATTTCCATACTGCTGTATTTTTTGTACACTGTACCTGGGATCTGTTCTGTTCTCTTCCCCCTCCCTCTAGGACGCATCTGGAAACAAGCTGATACCAGCTTAGTATGACATTCCTGCTGAAACTTTTGAAATAAACAGAGTGCCCTGCATTTGTGATGGGGCACACTGTGGCCATTCACAGTTCTCTGCATGTGCAGAAAGGGTCTGGAGGGGGGGCAGTTATGCCTTAGTCACTTACATCTGGCTGTCTGTTTGACCCACTGTGTGACTCTGAATAAATCACTTTTTCTTGCTTTTATTCTTGCTGTTGGCTCAGCTGGGTAGAAGCAGGACCTCAAGCACGACAAGAAGTTACATATCATCTGGGCAGTCCTGGTTAAATGCAGTGATAAAGGCAGTAGGCATGCGTTTTGTTAATTAAGTTAAGTCAAGTAGATGTCAACTGAACTGAAGCATTTGGTAGCAAACTGCATTGTTGTGTTAAAACTGAAAAGAGGTTATCAAAGTGGGAGGCGACCATCCTTGTGGCATGCCATGCTGCCTCCACTTCCACTGATTTTTTTTCATTTAAAGTCAAGAAACTGAGAGAGTGGCATAGCTTTAGGCCCTATGACCCTACCCATTTTTCACTCTCAGTAATATCTCAGCATCAGTCTAAAAACTCCAGTTACTAAACCTCACATGGAAACACAGCCTCTTAACTGGTCCCCATGTGGTTATCACATGTCAACAACATGGGCATTGCACAGTGCATCCTATCATTAATTAATGCAGGAGCAAATAAGCTGCAGCTATTTCTTCATTTGCCAAGGTTTTTTAATTTAAAAATCAGTAAACATGCCCCCCCCTCCCATTTGCTTTTTTGCATTTTATTAGACATGGTAAGTCATTCTAGGGAAAGGAACAGGTGACCGTTCAGTAATCATGACCTTTACTGCAACCTATAACTCACCCTGGCTATCATACCTTATCCCTTAGACATAGTTCGTGAAGCAATATTGTACTTGTGCAAAATATTTAAAGATCAGGGTCTGTGTACTGCAATAAAGTTTTGTTTGTCATTCTTTGTTTTTTCCACTTTCACCCCTAACATCCTTCTTCCAATGGTGCCCCCCCAGCCTCGTCACCCACTGTCCTGGGCCTTACCTTATCTACTTACATACCACTATGGGTGAGTGGGTACCATGGGTAGCGGTTCAGAGCCTGCGGGGTTGCCATCCTCATCTTGCTGCTTGGGTCTGTTTCCCTCTACTTTTCTCCCCGTTCCAGAGGTCAGCACACATGTAGTGGTACAGACATATGGCATGAAGTATCCATATGTACTCTGGCACCTGTGCCCAGCCTTGTTAGAGGTGGCTGCTGTTGCTGCACCATCTAGCCATAGCTAGGTGTCTGGCAATCAGCAGCCGGCACTGTCCTTCCTTCATGAAGGAGCACTATCCATGCACTCTCAATCCCCCTTTCCCTCGCCAGCCACCAAACGGTCATAGTTCATTCCCAAACCTTGGTCAATTGTGTGACAGGTGGTGTGGCAGCCAATGCTTGAGCCCACCATGCGACTGGGCTGACTACCTCAATGACGTTTAAAACACAAAACTGACTTAAATTTGAAAGATTTTATGTGATAACAGCGAGTCTTTAACTGCGTCAATCACATACAGTGAAAACAAAAGCACCCGACGTCAAAAGGGCAAGCAACACTGATGGTGCAAGAGTCGCTTACTGCATCAATAACAGCAACCGAACCAAGTATTTTTATAGAGGAGGTTATGCCCCCCCAACCCCCGCAGCCTCCAAAATTAAGATTACCAACTCTGGAGAAGTGGACATAGAAAAAATATAAAAGCCCCAGGAAGACAAAAATTATTTCCCTGCACCAGAGCCCAAACCTGGCATCACAGGTTTTAGGGGCAGTGGCTCAAGCCAATACACCAAATGGCCAGCTCAGCAGAGCTTGGCCAGACTAATCCTAATATACTGTTTCTGCAAAAGTAGCTCAGTGCTACACTTGCTATAACTAACATACTAACATACTAAAATGCCAGCAGAATAGGCCTAATGGTCTTTCGTGTCTGCTCGTTTGGTCAGCCCCCACCCTGGGAGCTGACCTTGCTACACCCCTCTCCTTCTCTGGCTTCTCCCTTCCGAGTCCCAGATATTCTCGCTGCACTGGTTTTTGCTTCCAGAACCCTTCCCCTGTACCTGTCCCACCCCCTCTTGAAGCGCTCCACCGTTTCTGCCTCCACCAGCCCCCTGGGCAATGCATTCAATGGCTTCACCACCCTCTCAGTGAAGTAGCACCTCCTCCTTTCTTCCCTGAATCACCCCCCCTCCAGCTTCCACCCATGCCCTCTAGTTGTCCCTACCTTCCTTCAGAGCACCCTGACTGATCCTCCCCTATTTATCCCCTTCATGTACCTGAAGACCTCTATCATGATCCCCCCAGTCCCTTCTCTCTTCCAGTGTGTGCATATTTAGCTCTTCGAACCTCTCCCCATTGGTCCTAGCCCCCAAGCCCCAAATCATTTTGGTTGCCCTCCTCTGGACCCTCTCCAGGAGTTCAATGTCCCTCTTTAAATGTGGCCTCCAAAACTGCATGCAGTACTCAAGGTGCGGCCTTACCAAGCAGTTATATGGTGGGAGTATCACTTCCCTCTTTCTGGAGATGATCCCCCTAGCGATGCATCCCAGCATCCTGTTGGCCTTTGCCACTGCCCTCCTACAAGTCTCTGAGTTGTTCATCTTGACATCCACCACCACCCCCAGGTCCCTTGCTGCCATTGAGACTTGTAGCATTCCCCCCTCCCCTCCCCCCCCGGGTGAACACCTGGCTCAGGTTTCTGGCTCCCAGGTGCAGTACCTTGCATTTTCCTGCATTGAACCACAGCTTCCGCTTTCTAGACCACCTTTCCAGAGCCTCCAGGTCCCCCTGTAGGGCCACCCTTCCCTTCTCTCCATCCACCACCGCCCCCAGTTTTAAGTCATCTGCAAAGAGACTCATCTCACTCCTGATACCCTTCCTTATGTCAGAGACGTAGGCGTTGAACAGGAAGGGCCCAAGGACCGATCTCTAAGGGACTCCACTAATGGCCCTCCTTGGGGATGAAACTATCCCACCAACCACGACCCTCTGGGTCCAGTTCTGGAGCCAATTGCCTATCCATCTGATCATCTGGTTCCCCATCCCCATTTCTGCCAGATTATCCAACAGGCCCCGGTGAGGAACAGAGTCAAATGCCTTGCTGAAGTCAAGAAAGAGGATGTCCACTGGTCTACCCAGGTCCAAGGCACTCGTCACCCAGTCATAGAATTCCACAAGGTTTGTCTGACACGATTTCCCCGGGGATGAATCTATGCTGTCTATCGTCCAGGCACCATAACTTTTCCAGTCCCCCCCAGTCTCTCCTTGACAATGCCCTCCATCACCTTGCCCACCACTGATGTCAGGCTGATGGGCCTGTTGTTCCCTACCACCTCCCTTGATCTCCCCTTGTGGATAGGCACTATATGTGCCACTTTTCAGTCCTGGGGCACCCACTCTGTCCTCAGAGAGATGCTGTAGAGCTCCCCCAGGGGTTTCACCAGGACATTTGCCAGTTCCTTCAGCACTCTGGGATGTAATTTATCTGGCCCTGGTGCTTTCTCCATCTTAAGGGACCTGAGGGCTTCCCTCACTCTCTCTGCAGTGATTTCCACCTCCACTACCTCGTCCCCCTGCTTTGCTTTCCCCGCATCTGCCAGTGATGCTCCCCACAGACCCGCCGATCGGTAAGGGTCCCCCCCCCCCAGTTTCACCATCTCCTCCCATGTATAATGCAGTCCTCCCATTTTCCTTGGTGAAAACTGAGGCAAATTACTAATTTAGTACCTTAGCCTGCTCCCCCGGGTCTTGTGCCCATCCTTCCCCTGTTTTAATCCTGTTAATCTGCCCCTTCACCCTTCATTTTTCCCCAAGTATCTAAAGAACCCCTTGTTCCCTCTCGTAATTTCCCTGGCCAGGTTCTGCTCCTTCCTTGCCTTAGCCACCATCACCACCCTAGTGGCCCTTCTGGCCATCAGCTCATACTCCCCTCAGTCCTTTTCACTCCTTGAGCACTTGAATTGCCTACAGGCCGCCTTCTTTCCTCTTACCACCTCCTGAACCTCCCTGGTCCATCAACAGGGTTTTCAGGCCCTACTGCATTTTTGTCTTACTCTTGCGCAGGTGCTGGTAGCATCCTGCACCCCCCCGATGATTTCCCACCTACTGTCAGTGTCCATGTCTGGCCCAATCCCATCCAAGTGCTCCTTAAGGATCCTTCCTATTTCCTTGAAATCTGCCTCTCTGAAGTCAGTTACCTCTGTCTTTGTGCCGACTTCTACCTCTCCTAGGTTCAGAGAGAACCAGACCATGGCATGGTCGCTCCCTGCTAACGAGTCCCTTACCTCCAGGCCCCCAATCTGGTCGCTGTCTGCCAGGACCACATCCAGTGTCCGCTCCTCCCTGGTCGATTCCCCCACCTGCTGAGTTAGGAACGCATCCTGGAAGACATTCAACAACCTCTGTTCCTTGGCCACTGAGGATGTCATAGTCTCCCAGTCTATTCCTGGCATGTTTAAGTCCCATAACACCACCACCCTTCCCCTTCCCAATCTGCAGTGTCTCCCAACATCTGCCACCAGACTCTCCTCCAGCTCCTCCGCCAATGCAGGGGGTCTATACACCACTTCTATTTTTACTTTCTTGCCCCTCCCTTGTTATCAAGGTGACCCAAATCGCCTCCACAGTTCCCCCCCACCTCCTCCACTCCTCCTATGGCAATGCAGTTTTTGACTATTATTGTTACCCCTCCCCCCCATCCTTCCTGAACATGGGGTAGTCCTCCAGGTTCAGGTCCCAGTTAAGCCCAGCGGTGGCCCAGGTCTCAATGACCGCTGCCACAGCCACCTCTCCCTCAGTTAGCATCACCTGGAGCTCAGGAATTTTATTGCCGAAACACCTGGCATTTAGCAGGACTGCCTTCTACCCTTTCCCGATACTTCCATTTCCCCTGCTGGTGTTCCCATGGGGATTCTATCTTCCCCTGGTCCGCACCTTACCAGTCGGCCTTTTCCTGCATTCTTCCAGCTCCCCAGGAGGGTGAAGACAGAGTCCCTCCTTTAGTGGACCCCCCTCGACAGCCTTTTCTCACAACCCTCCCCCCTTCACAAGTTTAAACACCACCTTTCACCAATGAACCCCTCTATTTTCAACTTAAGGATTTCCTTCCCATCCGAATTGAGATGGAGCCTATCTCTAGCATACAGCCCCTTATCCTTCCAAGGCTCCCCCCAATCCCCCATCAACCCATACCTTCTGGCCCCATACCACTCCCTGAGCCACTGGTTTATCACCCTAATCTTTCTCTTATGTTCCCTACTAGCCCTTGGCACCAGCAGGATTTCCAAAGAAGGAAATTGCACATTCTATATCATGACAGACCCTGGCAAGCTCCCTGAACCTTGCTTGTATCTCTAGCTCATTATTTCTCTCAATGTCATTGGTACCCAGGTGGACAAGTATGTCTGAGGAACCTCCACAATCCTTTGCCAGCTGATATACCTCATGGTTGGCCTGTGCACCGTTAGTCCAGGGAAGCATTTTGTTCTAACCGAACAGGCTTCTCCCTCCCTATCCCATTTGATCCCCCGATCATGGAATCACCCAACAGGAGCACTCTGGCCTCCCCTTTTCCTCCATTTCCCCCCCTTCCATGTCCCTCATCCTTTCTAACAGCCCCTTTCCCCCAGCCAGTTCCTTGCTCCTCCCCTATCTAGGTGCCACCTGCCATCCCTCCATATTTACCCTGGCCACCCCTCCTCCCTCTGATCCTATGCCTGTCATCCTCCTAAATATCCTTCTGTACCGCTACCCCCACCGTTATTGCTTGCAACTGGTCCTTCTCCCTATCTGATAAACTTGCCTGGCTTGTCCTCCCTTCCTTCCCGTCTCTGTTCAGCCCCCGCTTCTTCGTACTCCCTTAGCCCTAAACCTCATCTCCTTTATTGCATCCTCCTTGTACTTCTGGTCCTTCTCCTTGCTCTTTCCTCTCAACTGGTCATTTTCCTTGTGCTTTCCTCCCTCTACCTCATCCCTGCTCTGATCCCTCTCCCCCATTTTCCCACATTCCAAGTTCCCCGTTCCTCCTGCTATCAGCCCCGCCTCCTGCCCGATACTCCCTTTCCATCTCTAACCACCCCTGTCATGGCTACATCACCCCCCTCATCCTCAAGCAGAAGAAGAGAATTGAAGCGGTTACTGAACTTAAGGTCCAATCCACCTCCCCCCATTGCTTCCTTTTGTCCAGCCCCAGCCATCTGTCAACTTCCCTGAGAATGTCCTCCCTTTGACCCCCATCTGTGAGGGTCCCCAGTTACCTGCCTGCTTCCTTCGTAGTACCCTCCTTTTGGGCCCCATCTGCCAGAGTCCCTATGTGACCCCAGAGTACTCTCCTGCACTCCTTTTCCTATGCCCCTGCCCCTAGTGCTTGGTACAACCCAGTGGGAGAGCCCCTGCCCTATTCCCCAACTATATCTCCCTCTCCCCAAGCTGTCTCCTAATCCCCTCAACCTCCTCTCTAAGCTGTGCCAGCTGGTGGCACACTGGGCAACCACCGAACTTCCAAGCCCAGTCCAGTATCATGGCTGCCCCACACCCTGTGCACCCCACTACCCTCCCAAAGATGCCGGCCCTAATGACTTGTGGTTTCATCCCCCTCCAAGTAGGTTTCCTTGGGTGAGCCACCAGGTTCCCCACTAGTCCAAGACTTTTAAACTTGCAACACTTAAGTGACTGAACTTTTCTCCACCTGACTATTAGCCTAAAGAGTTTGCTCACAGGGGAAGTTTACAACTCCCTAAACTCCTCCCTCCCAGCCTTTAAGCTCAACCCCCAGTGGCTCTTCTGTATTTAAGAAAGGCAAATGCAAGGGGTGGGTGAGAGGGCTTTCCAGAAAGTTCTTAAGGAGTTAGGTCAATTTTAAAACACAACTTACAAACAATAACAACTTACAGAAACTTATGACAAAGTTAGTTTTCCAGAACCTCACCACATTTTCAAACTTCAACTGCTACCCCTGCCCCAGCAAGAAGACTTAAAATGCCTCAGTGAGAATTTTAAACAGAGATTAACTGAAATGCAAACAACCTTGATTGGCTGGCTGTGTTACTGGCCAAAGACTCTCCCCCACAAGAACAGTGTCCAGCTAGCATGGAAAGATTTAAGGATTTGTGTCCCTCTATTCCACTACTTGTTGGTGTTTTCTGACAGTTACTCTAAACTAAGAGCAGTATTACTGAGTCACTCATATTGAGATGCTCAATAATACTCACTCATATCACTGTACACCGTTTGGGTTGATAAACATTCCTGCCCCAAACTTTAATTTTACATACTTTTAATTTTTGACCAAGGAAGACATACCCTGAGCTTTGACCATGCATTTCAAGATGCATCTTTGGGGGTGGGTTACATGGGCCTGCTTCATTTTATTGACTGAGAGAATGTTGGCCAGGACACTGGGGAAAATATCTTTCTCTTAAGTGTCACAGTATCTTTACACTTGACCTGGCTAGTCACCAGAGAGGGCAAGTATCTATTTGAGCTTCTTTTAACATATGTTAATGCATTCAACATGGGAGCAGAGTGTCTTTTGCCCATTACAGTATGATGGAGCGATGTATACTAGAAGTCGACATGGAAGGGTTTAACTTCCCACTGAAAAGGCTGAGGTCAGTCAGTATCATACGTTCAGGTAAATCCTCACAATAGGTTAGACCACATGTTACACTTTGAGAAATGGCTAGAAATGTGTTGTGTTGTGGAGGGGTCTGTGTTTAAAAGGTTTATGCACTGCACACCCAATATGCCCGGGGGAAGAAGTATGCTAGTAGATCTGTGAGAGTTGCTGCCCAGTTTGCTGGGCATGAGTGCCAATATGCCCACCACATGAAAGACTTGTGTACGGCATGCATATTATGTCAATCATTTCATCCTACTCCCTCAGGCAAGGGCAGTCTAACAAGTCTTTTGACCTAATGTGTCCTCTGTCTCTGTTGGTCACAAGCAAGAGAATGAGAAAGTGCACACCCACCTTTGTAATTGGTGCCAAGTGAGTTTTACATGTGTTTTTCTTGCTGAAGGCAGGGACATGTTCAGGTGTGGGAGTGTACAATCACCAAGTGTATTTAGAAGTTAATAGCTTGGTCCACCTGCATTGACTGTGTGCAAGAGTACATTGTCTGCAGATTATACAAGAGTTGTCAACAGCCAAGAATAACTTCTTTGGAATGCTCTTGTTTTCAGTGAGTTCATGCTTTCACCCTGTTTTTTTTTCAAAAATGTATTCAGGCATGATAGCCATCTCAGATGCCACATCTGATTTTTAGAAGGGCCCTGGTTTCCCCCATTTTCAGAAAATGAACCCAGAATCCAACTGGCATGCAATGTGGCATTTGCAGTTGCCCATTTTTATGCTGTATTTATTCAGGCTATCCCCTTTGAGATGTAATATCTCATTTTCTGTTGGGTCCTTCTTCCACACACATTTGCACATTGTCTTTAGGCAAGGGTAAGGCAATGCAGTTTATAGCATCCTATGATCCCTGGGGCCCAAGGTGCTCCACAGGAAACAGTACATCAAAATAGAAACTACCACATAAATACATCATAAAAATAAACAAAACCAAATTATTGATATTAAAGAATCTATAAATAATGGAATCAACATCAAACAAACAACGCTGAGTTTCTAGATAGCAAGTCCTCCAGTTCAACCATCACCAAACACTTGAGGGAATAGATGAGATTTCAGACCCTTTTTAAATGCCTCCACTGAAGATGAACTCTTAAAGTGCCAGTGTACCAACTAAAAATAATAGTAGCTTTTAAAAAAATCAGCTCGCTCTTTGTGTATCTGAGGTAATTTTTATTTTCTTTTGGTTAAATAGAAACTGTTTTTTAACTGGTGTCAGTAGGTATGCCATGTGGAATAGTGCTCAGCCTGGCAGTGGATATAGCTAACTCTGTTCCTCCCATTACATCATCAGCATTGTGACCTCACTGACTGTGACATCGCAGCTGCTTAGAAAGACCTAAACCGCAGCTGCCAGGTCAGTCACCTGTGACGTCATTATCAGTGAAGTTACAGTGCTGATGATGTAGTGGGAGGAATAGTACTAGTTATGCCAGCTGTCAGGCAGAGTACTGTTCCACACATCCAGCATATCACTATCACACAGAACATTTTCTAATGAGCATAATTGTTGGGGCTGCGTTATTTCTCATGGGTACACCCTACTGGAGTTGTGGGCCCTAAACTCCCAAGTTAAATCATCCAGCAGACCTTGACAGATACTGGAGTGGATTTGGATTTAGGCTTTTCCTTGTCCTGATGTTGGAGTTTATAAGTTGGAGATATTCGCTGGATTTTTCTTTTGTTTATTTCCACTTCAGATTGGATAAGAGGGGTTTGTTCTGATTCCTTCATTTGGTTTTATGGTTGCCTACTTCTTGTTTTGGATGCTATGTCTCCTGTTTTTACTGGTGAAGACTTCTGGAACTTATTGCACCCTTCCTTGGATTATTATAATTTTTAGTTCTTGGATGCCTGGATGGTGAGAGGACCTTGGCTTCCATATATTTATTGTTTTATATATTTCTTTTCTTTTATTTATTTGTATTAAAAGTTCTGTGATTTTATTTTTGTGTATTGTATTTTTATTTTAGCAGTGAGAGTGCCAAATTTATCCTATCTGCCTCGTGGTGAGAGGACTGGGGAGGGGGTACATTTTTATTATTTATATGTTACTTTGTTTAATTTTGATTGTTTATTTAGACAGTGAGAGTGCCTAAACTGCACTTCTCCCTGACTATGAGAGGGTTGGGGGGTAAGTTTTTTAAGTTTAACCAAAATTACTTTTGTATGTTATACATATGTGAGGGGGAATGTAGTGGCTCCAGAGTAGTTAATAGGAGATAGGCTGTGTTTTAATTTGTATTTTATATATAGGGTGGATTAGTTAAGTAATTGTGGGGTTTGTTTTGATTTATTTTAATTTACTTTAGTATTGTGAACTTTTGAGATACTATTGCTTTGGGTGGGGTTTTGATTGTTTTTTTATAATTTGTTTGTTGACGCAGAATGTGTTGGATGCCAACCCCCACAGTTGTGAGCTACATATCCTTCACCCTTCATGCCTTTCACCCTTTTTATACTCCCCCACTCCAGTATGAGCCCTACCAGTGCTATAGAGCACTGGGTATTATGCGTAGGAGAGGGAGGAGGGTGGGGGGTCATGAAGAGTGGAGGATGTAAGAGGGGGGTCATCGAATTGGGTTGGTTAGATCCAGAAGATGCCCTGAGGCAAAATGGAATCCAGATCATAGTTTACCATGTCTGGTGCCCATACCCAAGGGTACTACTGAATGTGGTAGGTAGATGGCCCGAGCAGCCCGTGAGGTTCATCCAACTTGGGCAGTGTTGTGCAATGCCAGGTCCATCAAGAATAAGACTGCAATTATTGCAGATCTTGTGGGTACGGTGGACCTGGCATGCATCACTGAAACCTGGCTGGATGAAAATTCTGGCCCCATTGTGGAGGCTATGACTCTGGCTGGGTACTCGGTGATACACCGCCCGAGATTGGATCATGGGGGGGTAGCGGTCTGTTTTAAGACCGAACTAGGCCTCATGGGAGTAGTAGTTGAAGAGATTGAGTCCTTCGAGTATACAGTAGCAGCAAGTATAGGTTATTGAATCACTCTCATCTATTGTCCACCCGGTGATGAAAAGCATTCCTTCAGGAAGTGGCGGACTTTGTCATCGACATGGCATTTGAGTCTCCCAGATTGATGGTTGTGGGCGACTTCAACGCCTGGGTCAATGATGTACTCTCACAATTTGGGCAACACTTCCTCCACTTAATGACATCTCTGGGCCTCACACAGGTGGTTTCCACTGCTACTCACAAACATGGACACTCCTTGGACTTAATCTTCCTCCTTGGGATCGGAGCATCTGATATGGGGGTGGAACCAGTTGGGTGGTCCGATCACTACACCATGGGGTTTAGTTTTAGTGCCCCCCAAAGAAGGCCTACCCCTGTAGAGATGGTGAGGTACCGCCCTTTATGGGATATTGATTCCCATGGCCTTGCGGTGGTCCTTGACCTCTCGTCCCCCGCGTTGGCAAGCAGTGATACAGAGACCCTCGTGTCAGCTTATAATACAGCTGTCGCGGTGGCTCTGGATTCCATTGCTCCATTCCATGTTTGCCCTCTCTCCCTTCACCCCAAGTACTCATGGTTTGATGGGACTTTGAGGGAGGTGCAGAGACAGGGGCGAAGGTTAGAATGTTGCTGGCGAAAGTTCGCCCTTGATGCCGACCGCCTTAGATTGATGGACCATTATTCAGTCTATCAATCCTGCAATCACCTATAAGAAGGCAGAATTCCTGTCTGGGGAGACTGCAGCTGCTCAGAATCAACCAGCTCAGCTATTTCAAACTGTGGACAGACTGTGCAACCCAGCTTGCCTGCATGTTCGGAAAGCTTTTTCGCAATTAGAGTGCAACGAGCTTGCTCAATTCTTTGCAAATAAGGTGGCCGACATCAGGGCGGTATTGCAGCCAGCTCACTCTGGGGGGGTTGCTGTTGACCTGTATGGGGTCACTGTACTTCAGTTTTCCTGGAGTTCCTTCTGTCATCTGGAGTTCATGGATGTCATGAGGATTATCCAGGGTGTGTGCCCTATGTGATGTAGATTGGACCCTGGTCTGACCTCCCTAATTTTGGGTTGCAATGATATCATCATTCCGGTCCTGGTGCAGATAGTCTAGTGCTCCTTGGAAATGGGAGAGTTTCCTATCTCCCTGAAAGAGGCGGTGGTGACACCACTCTTGAAGAAAGCTACCTTGGACCCAGACTATCTCGCAAACTACAGACCAATCTCTAACCTTCCCTTTTTAGGGAAGGTGATTGAGAAAGTAGTGGCTGCACAGCTGGAGGACCATTTGACCATCCATGACATCTATGAACCCCTCCAGTCCGGTTTTTGTAAGAGACATAGTACAGAGAAGGCACTGGTTCAGGTGCTCAATGATCTCCTGATGGCGAGAGATCGGAAAAGCCATTCCAGCTTGGTCCTTCTGGATCTTTCTTCAGCTTTTGACACTGTGGATCACATGGTGTTGATAGGATACCTGAGGCATATCTGTGGAATGTCAGGGACGGTCCTCAGATGGTTTACATCGTTCCTCACGGGTAGAACACAAAGAGTTGTTTCTGGGTTTTTTCTTCAGGCCCAACTGCTTTGTCTTGTGGGGTGCCTCAGGGTTCTGTACTGTGTCCCATGTTATTCACGGTGTATATGCTACCCCTCAGAGACATTGCAAGAAGGTATGGGCTGAGGCTTCACTGTTATGCAGATGATACCCAGCTCTACCTTTCTTTTGCACCTGACCAGGATGGAGCTCTCTCAGTCTTTAACAACTGTCTGAAAGAAATCCAGCAGTGGATGGATTCCAGTTGGCTGAAGTTGAACTCAGAAAAGACTGAGGTATTGTTGGTGGACCTGGGTCATCAGACATGGGGGTCAGGTGTTGGTGCACTTTCCAGAATTAATCTTAGTGGTGTCTCTCTTCTGACCCCTGAATGGGTGCGTAACCTGGGGGTGGTTTTTAATGACAGACTGTCCCTACATTTGCAGGTGTCAGCTGTCATCAAGACCTCCTTTTACCGTCTTAGGAATATCGCCAGGGTGAAACACCTGGTTCCGTCTGATGACCTTCCGACTTTGATCCACGCCTTTGTGTCCTCGTGCTTGGATCACTGCAACTCCCTTTATCTAGGGCTTTCTGTGGTTGAAATCGTTGCCTGCAGCTGGTGCACAACGCAGCCTGACTTTTGATGAGTTCTAATCATTCCTGCCATATTACCCCAGTGCTGCGTGAACTGCACTGGTTGCCAGTACGGTGGCGGATCACCTTTAAAGTCGGTTTACTGACTTTCAAAGCCCTGCATGGACTGGGACCAGACAATCTGAAAGAGTTTGTTATTCTTTACTGCCCCGATTGATCACTCCGCTCAGCTGACAAGGGGTTGTTAGAGATTCCAAGGGTGAATTTGAAATCATCTGGCTCAAGAGCTTTTGCCTATATAGCTCCCACCCTTTGGAATTCTCTACCCATCGGTTATGGGAGTACACATCTGTGGGAGTATTTAAGAAGGGCTTAAAAACCTTTCTGTGGCAAAAAGCTTTTTTGGAGAACTCAATTTTTTGAATTGATTGTGATTTTCTTGCTGTATTTTTTTATTGGATATTTATATAAATTGTTTTTAAATTGTTAGGCACCTTACAAATAAAATTATTATTATTATAAGAAAAATAAAACTGTTTCAGAAATAAAAATTAACCCCTGACTACCTCTTAAAATTTGTGACAGAAATAAAATGTTAGAACTGACTACTTCTTGGGGGGCAGAGTCTGGCAGCCAACATGGTGGCATACTAAATTTAACCAGAGGGACCTGAGATACCCCTGTGTGCCCATCCAAACATCCAAACCGTGTAGTTAAGCTGTGAAAAGTCAAATTCATGCACAGGAACTCTAACGCTGTAAATTAGCCATTTTTCAAGAAAATCGAGCTAGGCTTCGGGCATCAACGTCGTGTGAAACTAGACTGGCATCCTCGTGCAGTGCCCATGCTTTAGGTCGCAGCAGCAGCATCGCCAAGTCCTCACTGTACCCAGCATGAACCGCGACAGTAGGGCAGCAATTCAGGCAAGCTTCAGGGGGCAATGGCTGCACAAAACTCCTCCACCAGGAAGCACCAAGTGTTATTAACAGTGACAATGCTGACCTCCCCCACAGCGATGGCACAATACCAACGCAGATATTGTGCTGCCTGTTCTATTGGTGTTTTCTGTGGGGGCCTGTGCCCCCCACACCCCCATGTGGGGAACTGTGCTCCCCCACACTCCCCAGACTTTAGGATTCCAACTCCAGGTCAGAGTTGGTCCAGGGAGGGGGCGGAACACTGAGGGAAGGCAAAACATGGAAAAAGGTCCATTACTGCGAAAGTCACCATAATGGTCTTTTTTCCTGTTTCGCCGTCGAGGTGTTAATAAAAAGGGGTGCACCACCTCCACCAACATGGATCTGGACATTGCTAACATGACGACGATACTGAGCAAAGTACTGCAGAACACAATGGAACTAAAGCTTTCGTCCTCAAAAATCACTGAAGACCTAAAGTCGCTAGCTCTCAGGGTGGAGGGCACAGAGAAAATAGTGAAGGTGCAGGTGGACCAGCTGTCCCAGCAAGATGGCTATTTGAGGGAACATCATGGACAAATCCAATACTTGCTGTTGAAGGTGGATAACTTGGAGAACAGGGCTAGAAGGCAGAATATCTGGATTGTGGGTATCCCTGAGGCCATGGAGAACAGAGATATGATCTCATTCCTTGAAAATGCTTTGCCAACTATGTTAAAGCTTGAGCATGAGACACCATCAGAATTACAGAGGGCCCAATGATCATTAGCTCCAAAACCTAAACAAGGTGGGCACCCTCACCCTATACTCTGCAAGTTTATAAGATACCCTGTGAAAGAAAGATATTTGAGGTTAGTGAGGGAAATGAAGACTGTGACATGGCAGGGATGCTCGATTCAGCTTTATCGTGACTACTTGCAGGATCTGGCAAGAAGGAGAAGGGCATATGCTGGAGTGAAACAGCAGCTGTATAAGATGGGAATCATGACTTTTCTGAGATATCCTGTCATGCTGAGGGTTCAGCACAATGGGGTCTTCCATATGTTTAACTCCCCAGAGGAAGTGGAGCAATTTTTGTTGAGTATTCAACCGAGCGGGAGAGATCCATGGCAAAATCTGCTACTGCCACGTGGTGCTGACTGGTAGAATATGGAGGCCTCCCCAGTGCCCATGGAAACTACCTCTAGTGCTCAGAAAAATAAGCAGGGTCAAGGGGACGAATGGCATAGAGTCCAGAGGGGCCGATCGAGAAAACCTGGCAGGGTCACTCCCAGCAAAAAGCCCCCTTCTAAGAAGAATTGATCCAGAAGTTGCCAAAGATTATAGAACTTATCTGATGACAGTACGATTTCTCCATTAACCACCCCAGTAAAAGTCTCCAACAGATTTGAACCCTTGAAAGATCTTATTCCAGCAGCTTTGGAGTTGGGGGGAAACTCGGAAACAGTGCTGCCTGAGGACCTCACTGACCAAAGCCTGCTGGCTGACTGGGCCCCCCTCTGCAGGGACTGGGTAGACTGCGGAGGGGAGATGCAGGATGAAAATCCACTATCACCCTGATCTGTGGACTGCAAATACCTTGGTTAAGCACATTCAGTACTGCTTCCTATGCTGTTGGAGGGGAATTTCTTCCCTCTCTGGGAGCATATAGCTTAAATTGGAGGGTTCTTTACATGGAGAATGTCTTTTTTTTGTTCCAATCTCATAGGCCTGTGTGGGTCGGCGTGCCTGCTCTGACCACTCCAAAATGAAATTGCAGCATGTTACAGTTACTTATTATTTGCTTTGCATTTCCTAGCAGCTCGTTAGCAATTAATACTGATCTATTTTGAAAACCTTTGTCCCCTGATTTACGGCATTTGTTTCTTTATCTCACAAACAGAAGTCACCCCCCCTCGCATGACCAAAGCAAGTCTGTTAAACTTTCCAGCTCGGCAGTTGCGGCTCATTCGAGCAGCGCGACAGCTTGACTTGGGACCAGGGCACCACATCCAGGTACCTAAAAACCTTATGCTATTATTTTGTCAGTATGCTGATAACCTAGAAGTGGGTAGCCCTTTATGCTTAGTGAGGAGTAGGTTGGGAAGGGCGACAGCTGACTTCAGCCCATAGGCTGCAACCTTGGTGTAATAAGCAGCTCTGTGAGAGGGGGATAGCACACTGCTAGCATGTGAACTCAAAGCCCTGGCAGCAAAGTAGTACCTCCACTCAGGAGGCTAATGGGGACCATTTCTGCAGAAATTGATTTTGTATTGCAAATGGGGGCAGTTTTATTTGCTGTACTGCAAGGTAACAAGTTGATGTTTTATCACTATGCATTTAACTGTTTTATCTATTGACTTAGTGGTCTATATAGGGGTTCCCAGGAGCCCGAGATTCGTTCAGGTTGTTCAAGTTATAGGATCCTTAATGCCTCAATTAGAAGATGAGGCAAGGGATACCGATAGGGTGCAAAGCTCCAATCCCAGGAGTGGACTCCCTGATCATGGGCTACCTAATATATGGGTGGCCGGGTTGCTAAGGGACATCCTCTTAGGCAAAGGTATAGCACAGGAGTTAAAGTGTGGGGAGGTAGGTAAAAGAAAACTTATGGAGGCCTCAAGGCCTACATAAGGTACGGCAAATGTGACAAGTAGGGTTGGATTTGAGGGAAGAGAGGGTGGACGGGGCTGGTACTACCAAAGGAAGCTGAATGGTGGTTATCTTATTACCAAACCATTCCATATATTGCTCTGGCTAGGACTGCAATATTCTTTAATAGGTATAACAGATGGCGGGTAAAGATATGATCACAGCTACCTCCTGGAATGTGAGGGGTTTGAACTCGCCCATTAAAAGGAAAAAAAATTCTAGCCAGACTAAAATCTTTGAAATCTCACATAGCCTTCCTGCATGAAACAAAATTGACCCACATAGACGCTAAGAAATTGGTGAGAGAATGGGTGGGATGGGAAGTTCACAGTGTGGCTTGAAAAACCAAAAGGGGAGGTCTCTATTTTATGTCATAAAAACCTAAAATGGGAATTGCGGGAGCATAGGGCTGACAAGGATGGGAGTTGAGTAATAGCCAGAGTTAATCCCCCCCATGGGAGAAATTCTCTTGCCAAATCTTTATGCCCTGAAGGAAGACTCACCGGAGTTCTTTCATAAATTATCGCAGGAACTAATGGGGATGATGACAGGAGAGATGGACATTATACTAGGAGGGGACTTCAATCTGGCATTGGATGCCCTCATGGATAGGTCCAACTCTAAGCCTGACTCTCATCCCAGGGCCATCAGAGCTCTGAAAGACCTTCTCCCTCTGCATAAGCTACAAGATATTTGAAGAGTCGCCCACCCAACTATGCAGGACTATACTTACTTCTCGGAAGCCAAACAAGTTGCCAGCAGGTTAGATTACTGGTTTACGTCCCCAAATATCTTGAGTAAGATTCTAAATGTAAATATAGCCCCCCTGTACTTGTCTGATCATGCCCCACTGATACTTTTGGTGGTGCCGCCTACCCCTTGCCTCAAATCAGTGAACTGGAAGCTAGACCCCCTACTGTTACAGGAGAGGGACTTTAGGGAATGGCTTTAGAGCGAGGTGAAGACTTACTTTTCAGACTACCCTCCAGGGTCCGCCTCGGCTGCTGCCATATGGGAAGAAAAATAACAAATGGCAAATTTTTGATTTGAAACAATTGCCATTGCTAAAAAAGGTATGCCTCTATGAGATGTGTCACAAGGGAATTACATGGCGTTTCATTTGGGGGAGGTTACAGGACTTATGTCTACATCTGTATTTCCTACTAGGGGTGAAGAGGATTTGTTCAGTGAACAACTAAATATTGCTACAGTAGGAAATCCTGTAGAAGAGTTGGGACCAGATACTAATAGCATTATTACTAACATAGATCTTGCTTTTATTCAGTTTGAAAGGACTACACTTAAGGGCAGATGCCATTACTGGAATAGGGTGTCTTTGGAGGCCTATTTGAAAGTTGTTAGATCTCCTCGTGGGCTGCGGGCCCTTAATACACAAGGCTATGGTACAGATCGGCCATCCTTTGTATCAGATTGGAATAATGGGTTAGAAATAGGTACGGATGCCTTGATGCAAGTGGTAATTAAGAATTATGAGGCACAGCAGCCTGCTATTGAGGCTGATATGAAAATAAAAGAAGAAACTGTGTTACGCTGTAAGGAAGACCCAAGATTCTCTGTTTATGAAAAACATCTTAACGATACAATCAATAAGGAAGAGAATATAATTAAACAAAGAACATTGAAGAAGTTTGAGAGGGATAAACAGGACTACCTCTTGGACCGGGTATTCACTTGGAATAAGAAACCTCATACAGCAAGGAGACAAAAAAACGTTCATGGTAATAGAGGCAGCTCCTACACAGGGGCAAACTTGGGACCTAAATCTATTTTGCGTAAGAGGGGGGGTTTCTCCATTCTCTTTCTACTATACCAGTACAAGTAATTCCGATAACACCAAAGACCCATTCCTGGAGAATGAGCAGGAAGAACCACCTACAAGATCTCTTACCCCCACCCTCCAGAAATTTTCAATCTAGGTGAGGAGAGAAGCAAGTTCAGTTCCAGGAGCCTAGGAACCAGGGAGTGAATAATCAAGAGAATCAGGGAAACTCTGAACACCCATATCACCAATATCACCTTCGGACTCCAAATGGACTTGGGGGGGGGTAAACAATACCAAGCCAGGAAGAGGAAATTAAAGAAGCAATCAGAGGGGGCGCTTGCAATAGTCCATACACCAGAGAATATTGTGATAAATATATCAGAGGTAACTTTAACTGATATTGAGATTCAGGTATTACAAAAAGGGTTGTTTTTTGTACCAACAGTGAACATTAACCAATTCGAAGTGTATTTGTAAGTTAAGTGTCTCTCAAGAACTTTGAATCTCAGGACATTGTTTTCTGCAGATACAGGTTATAATATTGTGGCAAATAATGATGATCACTTGGATACAGCAGGAATATTACCAGTAACATCTGGTGGTGCAGCATCTTTAAGAACACCTTCCACATTTAATCCCCCTTATTCAGACATAGTAAACATTTTTGAGAAAAACAGTGTTAAATGATGTGGAAACTATCAATACCAATAATGATGTACCTAGTTTTGTGAACCTATCTAATATTGAGAGGGTAGCAATGACATCTTTACAGGATAATTTATCATTGGTTATTAAACCTGTAGACAAGGGTGGTGCCATAGTTATTATGTACACAGTGAAATACGTTAATGAAATTAACAGACAACTGCTAGATCAGAACTTCTATAGGAAACTCCAGGGGGATCCCACGAATAAATTTAAGTCCGAAATTGATCAAATGTTTGATCAGGCATTATTAGAGGGTGTAATAGATCAAAAAGAACATTCCTTTATGGTGGTGACACACCCTGTAAGACGTACTATATATATATTGCCCAAGATACATAATGATTTGGAGAATCCCCCTGGGAGACCTATAGTGGCAGGTATTGGTTCGGTTATAGAACCACTGTCTTGCTATGTGGATATACATATTAAGCAATATGTGCCCATACTGCATTCTTATGTCAGAGATTCTGCTGATATACTGGGAATATTGGAGGAAGTCCAGTTAGATCCTAATTCCATCCTTGTTTTGATGGATATCGGGTCACTCTTCTCAAATATACCCTATTCCCAGGGATTACTGGCTGTGGATTATTGGTTAAATAGGTACCCAACAGTAGGTGAGCAGAAAAAGAGTTTCATTTTGGAATGTGCTGAGACTGTGCTAGGAAAAAATGTGTTTTTGTTTCAGGGCGAGTACTATCTCCAGGTTAAGGGTACGGCTATGGATGCGACTTTTGCACCCAATTATGCCAACCTTTACTTGGGTCTCTGAGAGAAATCAGTGGTCTATGACACACAGGTCAATCCTTTTTACCATATAATTGATCTGTGGTGCCGTTTTATTGATGACATCTTTTTAATTTGGAAAGGCACTGTTTGTGAATTAAGGGAATTTGTCATATACCAGGAAACAAGCAAGCCCAATTTAAAATGTAGTGTGACAAGTGACAAAAATGTAGTCACGTTTTTTGGATTTGGAGATTAAGAGGGACACCAATGTTGGTATTCAGACGTCCCTCTTCAGGATAAACACTGACAGGAATTCCCTTTTGATTGCATCCAGTTGTCATCCGAGACATATGGTTAACAACATTCCCAGAGTCCAACTACTTAGGGCATGGAAAAACTGTAGTATTGATGCCGACTTTGTGAAACAAGGCACAGATATATGTGAACGGTTTCTAGAAAGGGGGTATTCGAGAGAATTGGTGGAAGATGCCATGGCTGAGGTCTCTGAAAAGAGTCGTGATGACATTATGAAGCCTAAAATCAAACGGGGGAGTTGATGATCAAATTTGTTTTGTCACCACATACTGTAAACAGTTTGATGCAGTTGGGGATATAATCAAACAACACTGGCCACTTTTGAATCTGGAACCGAAACTTCAAGAGGTAGCAAGTATTTTGCCATGTATAGAGTATCACCGTGGCAAAAATATTGGGGACATTGTTACCAAAAGCTACCAACCTGTCCCAAGGGTGCAAAGGGATGTGAAAACATGGTTACCATGCATAACTAATTGCAATTTTGCATGTGGAAATTGCAAATGCTGTGTTACCATGTTAAAGAGCACAACATTCACATCAGTTAATACTACAAAAATATACACAATGGGTTCTTTTTTTAGCTGTACCACTGAGAATTTGGTGTATTTGGCAACATGCACGTGTGGTGCATTTTACGTTGGAAAAATTATACGCCAATTTAAAGTAAGAGTTAGAGAACATATGCATGGCATAACCAAAAATGATGATAGGAGTACACTTGCTATACATTGTTGTAAATACAGGGTTGACAAAATGAAACATGAATTTAAGTTCTGTGGAATTGAACTGGTAAAACTGGGTCCATGAGGGGGTAACATCAATGATTTGTACTGAACAGAGAAGCATACTGGATTTATAACCTTGGGGGTTTACAGTTGCCAGAAATGAATGACAAGTTTGATGTTATCTCCTTAATAAATATGAGAAAGAAAAAACAATTTATGAATTTAACATCTGTAGGGAATTATTTTCAGTTTACAATTCTAAATAATAAGAACAATATGGAGCTTAATGTATAATTATGTAGCTATTTGTGATAATGGATGTAAATAATCTAATTATTAGTTCTTTATAACCTTTTTTTCCCCTTTATTCCTCTTTCCCCTAGGTGGCTCTGTTTTTGCATATATACTGCCTCATAATAATTTTTCAGCTATAAAAATGCAACATAATGGACTTCGACTAGTAAGTCTAGAGATTTACCTGTTCATAATGACTAATGGTATGGTTAATGATAAATAGACCAGGTTTTGGTAGAAGCATAAATATAATCCAACTGGAGAGTAGTAGCAGTACATTTGAATGCTAATTATTACGGCTATAAAAATATGTTTTTATATTAAATGAGTACTAGATGTTTCTGTAACACCCATATATAGAGATGCTTTTGGTTTATAAGCTTCATGTATTATTTTCACTTAATATATGAGTGTTTGTATTATGATGCATTTCATGTATTTCTTCCTTTTTAAGGTGCTGTCACTTTAATTGTAAGGTTTTTTAGGGGCATGCATTGTGAGTAGACCATCCTCCTGATGACACATAGTGTGTGCGAAACTAGTTGAGGTTCTTTTCCTGTATTGCTGGGCAACTGTGCAAATCTTTTGCACTAATTAAATCTACATATTTTGCAATACCTGTGGTGCCATTTGTTACTTTTCTTCTACTGATTATTATTGCAAGGTGGCACGCGTGTGTGGAGCTGAGGAATTTATCTTTGGATGCCATATGGGAAGCATTCAAAGCAACTGTAAGAGGCCGAATTATAAGTTATGCCTCTCACCGCAGGAAACAGAGGGAAAAAGAAACTAAGGAGCTGGACAAAGCTCTGGGAGATAAAGAAAGGCAATATAAGAAAGACCCCATAAAAATTCAAGACCCAGAGTTCTTACATGAACTATTGGCACTGAGAATGAAGCTAAATACGTTAGCCTCCCATAAGGCAGAACTCCAAATTTTAAGATTGAAACACAAGTATTGGGATGGGGGCGAAATAGCTGGGAAGCTGCTGGCATACAGACTGAAGAAACAACAAGCCGATAGGCATATAGCGCAATTGCAGGATAGTAAAGGGGAAATAGTTAGCAAACTGGACATAATAAAATCATGTTATCCTTCTATGACTCCCTGTATAGCTCCCATATTACCTGGGATAAGACCAAATTTGATGAGTTTATGGAGGGCACGAAACTTCCCAAACTTACAGAAGCCCAATGTGGGCAACTGGAGGGGCCCATAGAAGAGAAGGAAATTAGGGTTGCAATTAATAAAATGGCAACACAAAAAGCTCCTAGGGAGGAATGGATACTCAGTAGATTTTTTATAAGGTAATCCAAGAGACGGCCGCTCTCCCTATGAGGGATATGTTACAGAAGGCTCTAACAAAGGAAACACTTCCACCCACCCTTAGAGAGGCGAATATTACAATCCTCCCAAAGGAAGGGAAGGACCTCAACCTTCCAGCAAGCTATAGGCCTATCTCACTTATAAATGCAGATACTAAGATCCAGGCAAAAGTATTAGCATCTCGACTGGAAACAATCCTTCCATGTTTAATTCACACCTCTCAAGTGGGCTTTGTGAAGGGCCAGGCTAGTACTGATCACCTTAGATCTTTAATATCTCTCATACAAAGGGAAGAGCAAACCCACACTCTGGCAGCAGCCATCTCAGTGGATTTTGAGAAGGCTGTTGACTCGGTGAGTGGGACTTCCTGCATGCCATATTACAACACTATAACTCTGGCACTGTCTTTGGAAGCTGGGTCAAAACTTTATATACAGCCCTCTAGGCAAGATTGCTAACAAATAATATTCTTTCAGACCCAATTGAATTACACAGAGGAACTAGGCAGGATAGCCCGCTGTCCCGAATGTTATTTATACTAGGCATAGAAGCCTTAGCCAGTGAGGAGAGGGAGCATCCGAAGGTTAGGGGTATATGAATGGGAAATGTCTCTCACCATGCGCTGTTGTATGTGGATGATTGTCTCCTTTTAACTGAGGATTTCCATACATGTGCACCGTACATAGTAGAATTACTGCAAGCATTTTCAGACATCTCAGGTCCAAAGGTTAACCAAGGCAAAACAGAGGTTCTCTCCCAAATACCAAGCTCTCCTCTGAGGACATCTCCCGGGTTGGTCTGGTTTGCGTTAAGAGGAGTATTAAATATTTGGGGATTAGGATACTGCCATCTGTTTCCTCTTTGCCAGAGGCTAATCTTGCTCCACTGGTAAATAGTCTAAAGGAGGAAACCCTATGGTGGAAGCAGTTAAACCTGTCCATGCCAGGCAAGGTGGCGGCAATTAAGATGATGATGGCACCAAGGGTTTACTATGTTCTCTTCCATCTTCCAATTGTAATTCCAAAAAAATGGTTCCAAAAATTAGATGCCATAATAAGTCTCTTCCTGTGGGAAAATGAAGCCCCTTGGTACAGTAGAGCCAAGCTTCAAGCACCTTGGAATTAGGATGGCTGGCTCCTTCCTCATTTTCAAAACTATGCCTATGCCTTCTCAGTGGCTAACACGCTAAAACTGTTTTGAGCACCTCCTGAAGCCTTGCCAGCTTGGGCAGAAATTGAAAGTGGGGCCCTTATGGGGAATCATCTCTCAGGGTGTTTAGGCAACCCCCTTCCCTCTTATTTTTGCCATTGGTTGACTATTAAGGCTGCTATTGGGCCTGGCATCAAGTAGGGATCATCATCAAGGCATGCCTGAACCTAGGGAAGTTTCTTACCCTCTGGAATAACTCCAGTCAGACAATTAATGAAATACCCTTTTTGTGGGGAAACCTGGAAAGAAAATCAGATTAATCAGTTGAGCCATATCCTAATGGACGATGGGTTTACCATAGATAGCTTCGCTTCTTTACAAAGAAGGTATAACTTGGGGAAAACAGAATTTTGGAGATACTTGCAGCTTAGACACCTCTATACAGGCTGACTTCATAGGGGGTGCCCTTGTGTTATATGTCGCTCCAAGGACAGAGCCTCGGGTAAAAGAATGCCTTTAACTAGATGGGTACAAGCGAAGAAAGGCTTAGCTGGCCAGATATATAGATTCATGAGAGATGACCTCCCTGACCCCTCATTGCCAGCTAAAATGAGATGACAGAATGTGCTCGATTCTGCTATAACACAGGGAGCATGGATGAGTAGCTGGAATATGGTTAAATAAGCTTGTGTTGATCCCTGGAGTTTTCTGCTCCAAAACAAAGTACGGCACCTCTGGTACCGCACCCCAGCAGTATTACATAAAATGAGCCTAATACTGGAAGATGTGCATTGGTGGTGTGATGCCCAAGGGGCAGATTTACTTCATGTAGTATGGCAGTGTGACTCCATACGACCCTTTTGGTCTGAAGTCGCTCAATGCTGCTCCAGTATTCTTGGCTGCTTGATCGCTACCTGGCCAAAACTTTGGGTTCTGGGGATTCCTCCTCCAGGTTGCAGAGTGACAGGCCCATGCCTCAAGTGGCTCTTGCAGACATCTGTGGAGACTAAATGGCTTATACTTTGTAAATGGAGAACTAAGGAGGTCCCCTCCCTCACGGATTGGCTGGTGGCTGTGGCTAAGCTGGCTACCTATGCCAGGATTACACACCTATATAGCGACACTCTGCATATTTACTTGGAGAGATGGTCCCCATGGATGCACTTCATCTGGTGTACATCCTCCATCCCCATTGACACTAGTGGCAAGGACCTGCTAAAGCCTCCATGAAGGTCTCCCCCCCAAATATATGCTTTGCCACTGATAATCCTGGGTAAGGGAGATGGTTCCCCCTTCCTCCAGCCATAATCCCACCTAGTGTTAGATGCCCTCTGCCTTTCACATTATCTATCCAGTTTGTTGCATGACCATACCGTAAGAGTAGGACCTCTTGTAAAACAAGAAATCCTTTATTTGGGATTCAATGTATTTAGGATGCAGTAAGTGAGATGTTGTTTGCATTCCTTTTCTTACGACGAATGTAACTGTTGTTGTGTCTCTATAACTCAATAAAAATGTAAACTGCAAACAGAACTGACTACTTCTTAAAAATTTGTGACTTTTACCTGTCTGCTATTTATGGTTCTACTAGCTTTTTTAAGATGGTTCAGTAACAAGTTCCAAATAATGGGGCCACCACTGACAAAGCTCTGTTGCCTGATTGTTTTAGGTGGGACCTTGGGCCGGTCAAAAAATTATCTGTGTTGGAGTGGAAAGGGTAGCCTGGGGCACAGAAGGCCAAGAGATTTGTGAAGTAGCCTGGGTCCAATTTATGTAAGCCTTTTTAAATCTGCAAAGCTGTTTTGAAAATGGTTGCCACCTAAATGGTAGTCAGTTCAGACTGTAGATCAAGGGTGAGATGAGGTCTAACTCCCACCCTGTAACTAACCTAGTTTCAGCATTCTGCATCTGCTGCAGGTGATGCTCCAGCTTTCAAGACAGCACTAGGTATACAGCATTACAGTAATCAAGTATTGAAGTAACTTCAGCACCACCATCTCTATCTCTCTCTCTCCTTGCCTACTTTGATCCCCCCTCCCACTCCATCCTTTCACTAAATCTCTCCTAATTTCCTTCCAGCCCATATAAATTGCAGCATCACTGTAATTTGTTGCTCCAGGCATACACCTTTTGCCCTCAACACCACCAAAGATTGTAAACTGCCTGCTACTTTCTCTGTGCTCTTTTTCCTATTATTAATAGCAGGAGACATTGAAAGGATCCCTGGGGCCCCTACTCCTCCACACCAACAACCTACCCATAAAGGCCTAAAGATCATGCACATAATCATTAGGAGTCTCCTCCCAAAATTGGACACTCTAAACTGCTGGATAGCCCAAAATACCTCTGACATCCTATGCATCTCCGAAACATAGCTTTCTGCCAAAACACCAGACTCATCCATCTCCATCCACAGCTACCAAATCCTAATGCAGGACTATGGCAAAAGAGGAGGTGGAGTAGTCATGATTATAAGACAGCACCTCTCTTTTTGGCAATGAAAAAAGGAATCCTGCCTAGGTTCCCATGAACTAATACTAACTAATTTCTCCTTTCCCCATACTCTCCTCACTTTTGTCTGAGTAGTCTATGCTTTCCCTCAGCTTGGTCAAGAGGCTGTAACAGCATGCATCTCTGCTGTCCCACATTGGCTCAATCTGGTGAACTAATTCTTCTAGGGGATAACAACCTTAACTGGCTGTCCCCTTCATCTAAGACCACAACCTCCAAATTAGAATCCCTAAACCTCACTCAGATGATCGGCAGATCTTCTAATCACTCCCTCATTGATTGGGTCCTCTCTTCCCACTCTCACCACATATCCTCATTAGGTGTCCTCGACCCCACCTTAAGCGACAATTGCATCACTTATTGCGTTAGAAAAACACATCTTCCCAAATCTGCCCCAAAGTACATTGAAACTCGCCCACTAACCTCACTTGACACTAACTCCCTCCTACTGGACTTACGCAATGCCAACTTTTTTTTTTTTTAGTTGTTTAACCAGGAGTAGCACACTAAGCTGACAGCTTGTTTTACAGGAGTGACCTGGGAGCACAGGGAAGTTAAGTGACTTGCTCAGGGTCACACAGTATACAAGTGAAAGCTGTGGGATTCAAACTCAGGTCTGGTCTGTTGGATGTCACTAGATTTGCAGCTCAGAGCCTTAAACCACTGCACTACACTGCCTCCTAACTGGGCACCCATTAACTCTGCAACCACAGTTGATACTGCCCTAGCGCAGTTCATTAATATTTTCAACTGTGTCTGGGACTACCATGCCCCTCTCAAAAGAACCAGGGTCAGGAAGTGCGACCACCCATGGATTACTGCCCCTATAATTGCCATTTGCAAAGACCAAGACAGAGCCTGGTCTGCCTTTAATTCCTCCCTGTCCTCAAGTTCAAGAGGAGTGTATAACACAGCCAGAAATGCGTGCACTAAGGCCATTCATAAAGGTAAGACAGATTGCTTTAAACATTGCCTTAACACTGCACACACATCTTCCTTCTGGAATATTGTACATTTTATCGTCGGTCCACCTCCTCAATCTACCACCCTTGTCCTGAAACACAATGGTATTGAAGTTACAGACTCCATCCAGGTTGCAGACACCCTCAACTCCTTCTTTACCACCTGTGCCTCCCCTGACCCAACCACATCTACTTCGCTGCCTGTCTCCAAACCTTTCCCATGTCACATGCCTAGGCACAACTTCCTTCTAGCCCCTACATCCACCAATGAAGCACTGCTCGCCCTCCTATCCCTCAACATGTCAAAATCCAGTCTGGACAGTCTACATCATAGTCTTCTATGCTTTTCTGCTCTTGCAGTCACACTCCCTCATACCTTCATTATAAACAAGTCCTGCTCCTTGGGCATTGTTCCAAAAGTCTGGAAGTCTGCATGCATCATCCCTCTTCACAAAGGAGGTGACCCCACCTTACCCAGGAACTACCACCCAATCTCCCTCCTCCCTGCTCTTGCAAAACTCCAAGAATGTCTTGTGTAATCTAGGCTTACTGAATTCCTCTCTGCCACCAACTTTCTGTCCCCCTGCCAGTCAGGTTTCAGAAAAACCCATTCCACCATATCCTCCCTTCTCCATGTCACAGGTCACATTCAATCTGCTGCTGATAAAAGCCACCTCACTGCTGTGGTCTTCATCGACCTGGCAAAAGCTTTCAGCTCGGTATCCCACCCTCTTCTCCTGGACATTTTAGAGCATGCAGGGCTTGCTCCTCCTATCATAAAATGGTTCAAATCTTATCTCACCGCCAGACACCACGCAGTAAAAATCGTAAACTCCTCCTCTCCCTCCCTCCCTATCCTAGCTGGAGTCCCTCAAGGCTCAGTACTTGTCTCAGTCTTATTTTCTATGTTTATAAACAACCTCTCATCTGCCTGTTCCTCATCCTTCATACATATGTATGTGGATGATACCATTCTGCATGCCTCTGGCCCTGACCCAGTCACTATCCACTCTGCTGCAACATGAATTCCACCCAGTTCAATCATGGTTCCAATCAAAACAGCTTAAGCTCAATACTTCCAAAACAGTCTCTATGACTTTTGGAACCTCGCAAAGATTAGCCAAAGCTATCAATGCCCCTCCAATCACCTCTCTTGATGGTACCCCTCTAATAATTGTCCCCTCATACAAGTATCTAGGAGTCTGGCTGGACCCACAGCTAAACTTCACTATCCACATTGATTACATGGCCACTAAACTCCGCCCTAAGCTTGGTATACATACCGTAACAAAGACTCTCTCCATCTCCCTGTACGTAGGGAACTTCTAACAAAAATTATTATTCTAGTCTTTGATTACACAGACTTGATTCCCTCTACTATGCCTTCTGTCATTTCGCCTCCAACTCTCCATACAGATCCCACCACTGTTCTCTACTTTCCTCTCTGAACCTCCCTCTGCTCAAACACACAGGCGTCTCATCCACTCTCTATCCTTCATTTCCAAATTCTGGTTCAATCTGCTCCCCACATACATCTCTTCCCTCCTCTCCCCTTCCCCAGCCTCAACATACTCCCTACATTCTAGGGACTCACACTTTTTGTCACTCCCCATTCTGTCCTCGAACATGGGCAAATCTGCTTTCCACTATCATCTCCCCTCTCTGTGGAACACTCAGTCTCCTCTCTTATGTAGCTCTTCCTCTCACTCCTTTGTCAAATTGCTGCTGTCTCCTACCTTTCCCTACTTGCTCCCATAACACCTCTTAGCACTTGGAATGTTTGCCCCAGCTGTAACAACACTGATTTTGAGTTACTCCATACCACGTACAGTTGTCTCATTGCACTTGAAATGTTTGTCCCTTGTGATACTGCATTCCATGTGCAGTTGTCTCTCTCCCTCTCTACATAGCCTGTTTTGATGTATTGTATTCACTGAAATATTTGATTATGCTTACTATTGTGTAATTTTGTATTGAATGCCTTGTACTATATACTGTAATTCCCATGCTCCTTGTCCCCCGGGTCACACCTGGAGATGAGCCTTGGCTCAGTGTGCTTTTCCCATCACCAAATGTTTAAATAAAATAACAAATGAAAAAATATGTACCTGGGCAACCACCCCCTCCTCAAGCACTAGATAGGGGGCAATCTGGGAGATATTTCTTAACATGGACAAATCCACTGTGGACCAAGCACCTCCTCCTTCTCCCATGCAGCATCTAGTAGTTGAGGAAAGGTTAGGGTCCATCTTATGTTTTTTCAGTTGAAGGGAAAAGAATGCCCATAGGGAGTACAAAGCTTCTCCTAGTATTTGATCTAACTTCAACTTTGTAGTCCAGCTGAGGAAAATGCAGAGCCCTCTACAGTTTGTTATCTCACTGTCTCTTTTCGAGTCATATTGAGATACAACTTCTCTCTCTCTCTCTCTGTCTCTCTCTCTTTCTCTGTACTAGGCCTCACTCTGTCCCTCAGCTGGCTTTTCATGAGGCAGCATAGGTGTTGCCCAATTATCTTCCTGTAACAGCTGTCTCACATCCAGCTTAGTCTTCCCCCTCAGCTGACAGGAAGGTCTGTAGCTTTTTCTCAAACATTTTGTGCTCTGTGTGCGCTCTGTGGAGGCTCTGGACTCTCTTGTGTCACTTTATACAAAGGCAGATCCAGAAGCAAATGGTTTGATACTTTTTATTGGACCAACATAGATGGTACAAAAAGAAAACCATGTCTAAGCTTTTGGACCAACCAAGTCCTTCTCGGATCCTTATGACAATTGTTCAGAGAGACACGCTCTATTAACATCCAGATCACACAAAGAAAAAACAGAAAACATTCTCATAGGTTAGAAGTGCTTATTTCAAAAAAATCACAAATTTAAATGGAATGAATATCATCCCTTTAGCTTGCTATTAATGAGAATCTTTTCAAGGTCAAACCCATAGATAAGCTGAACACTCATGCAGGCAAAGTCTGTAACTGAAAATATTAATGAATGTGTGTGTTAGAATACATTCAAAATTAAAAGCAAGACATTTAGATTTAATACCACAAATGACCAAGTTAAAACATAGTAGCATAGTATGGTAAAAAATGTACAACAAAAATATACGTATGGTAATAAGAGGGGAATAAATAAATTTACCTTGTATGAACAACTGTTTAAAACATTCATACAGAATTAAACTTACCGGGAGATATTTTCTAAACTATACTCTCAACCAGTTAACACACTCCATAAACATTAAACTCTACAGTGTTGTAACAATATTTTTAACAAAATAATATCAATATCAATTTTATTTTTTATTATTTTTGTTGTTTGGCAATAATACTAATTGAGTCTCAACTGTAGCTGACTGCATAGTTTGCATCCCAGGCTTGAATGATTAGAGAAAAAGTCCCCTGGGAGGTAAAGTAGCAACACGAGTTACAAGACCTCATCATCACTGTCATTGCAACCCTGCCAGGAAAAATAGTTTGTTCATCATTGCCTAGTACAAACTATAAACACAAAAAAAATACTATATCATGCAAAAGCAAAGGTAATTTTAGGAGCCTTTGGTGTTGTTTGATTTCATTTGTAACCAAGAGACCTCTTGGAAACCAGACTATATCTGTACCTAAATGCAGATATGAAAGAGCACAGAAGGTGGCTACAAAAGGTGATATGGGTGAGTCAAATTGAGTGACTCAGTAGTAGTGACTCAGTTTGATCACCTGTCAGATGAGCGAATGGAAACAAAAGGTACAAAATGGCGAGTAAGGAAGAAAGCACACAGTAGAGGAAGCTATAGGGGAGAAGAGTATGCTACGTAAAATTCTTAACCACTTTCTTATGCTCTCACAATTCCCAAGAAAATGGAAGTCTGCTGTGGTGACCTTGTGACAAGCTGGACTATGGTAGATGGAGAGGCAACACGCTGGGTTTAAGGTTCACAGAAGAAAATGCACTTTTATTGCTCAAAATGTAAGTTATTGCTCCAGAAAAGCATAATCAGTCAGTTCAACTTCTCCAGCCTGGTCAGGTAACATAAAGATTAACACAAAACAGTTCTTTCAGGCTGACTTGACGAAAGGAATCTTTGAACCACCTATGTGGGCCAGCAGTTTTTTCAATATACAGTCTCAAACAAAACAAAAGGTTTGTGGGCCAGCAGCTTTGAATGCACAGTCTCAAATAAAACACAAACAGTTTTCCCTTTTAGCCTTATTTGCAGGCTGTTATCAGCAGCACATTCCACTCACTGTTTTTGGCCCAGCTGGCTAGGTTTGTCCTTTACCTTAGGACTCTCTGCTCTAGAAATGGTCTCTTTCCCAGCAGCAGGTTTCAACTACTCCCCAAAGGCTCGCTCCAACAATTAACCCTTCTCCTTGGCTTTCTGCTCTGGTTCCTCTGGGTGTCAGCGTGGCTCAGTTGGTAGCACATCTGTCTCTGGACCAGAAGGTTGTGGGTTCTCGTCCCACACCGGGATTGGACTTGCACCTAAAAATCGCTGGCATCTGAGTGCAGTATTGGGGGGTGCTGTACTGCTGGGGTGTGCCGTCCTTTGGATGAGACGTTAAACCGAGGTCCCTTCTACCCATCCTGGTGTTGTCCTGGTGGGTGTCCAGGTGGAAGTAAAAGAACCCAGGGCACTCTTCGCAAAGAGTAGGGAACATTCCCGGTGTCCTGGCCAACATTCCCCTTCCCATAAACCGGTTCATGCAATTATCCAGGCTGTGTGTGGGTGATGATGTGCGATATGGCCACCACCACACATTCAATCACTTCACTACCAGTCTAGCATTGCTTGTAAAGCGCTTTGGATGTATGAAAAGCGCTATATAAATACTGATTCTTCTTCTTCTTCTTCTTCTCTCTTACATTCCACCCTCCATCTTGCAGGGTTCTCTGCCTAGGAGTATCTCCTTCCTGCAGCAGTTTCCAGCTTCTAACTGACTCCTTGCTGGAATATCTCTGCCTTTCAACAATCCTCAAATCAGCAACACCTGTGGAGGCACCCACCCTTGCCTGTTCATGTTGCTTTCCCTGCATTTCCTCATCCTCAGCCAAGGTGTTAACCTCTTGTTTCCCAGGGTAGTGTTTACACTGTCACAGACCCCTATCTGCAAAAGTGGAGACAAGGCTCTTGCAAGCAGCTACAGGCCAATCTCCAGCCTACCCCCACTCTCCAAGGCTTTGGAATGGATAGTTGTAGAACAACTCATAGATTATCTGGAAAAATATGGCCTACAATGTCCCTAACAACACAGTTTTCGAAAAGGGCACAGGACCACCACTGCACTCCTTGACTTCGCCTCCTACATCCACAAGGCTGTAGACCACAACCACTTGGTCGACGCTGCCTTTATCGATCTGACAAAGGCATTTGATACCCTCAACCACTCCCTACTTACCAGACAGCTATCATCTCTAGGACTTTCACTGGAAGACACACGCTGGTTTCAAAGCTGCCTTAGTGACCGCTCCCAGCAGGTCAGAACATCAGGCACTCCCCCAAGATTCCATACTTGGCCCATTACTCTTTAGTGTCTTTGTGAACGACCTCGCTGCTGCATGCCACAACCAAAATCTACTTTATGCAGATGATGCAGATGATGCAGTCATTTTCACAAGCCACTTCGACCCCATATCTTCCAACAGCAACTGCAATGAAGTTTCTTTGATGTTGAAATCTAGTTCAGGTCATGAAAGCTCACCCTAAACTACACAAAAGCCAAATCAATGCTGTCTCATGGGACACACCACAAACACAGACTCCAAAAACTGTTAATCAGCAACATCAGAGGCACTGCACTAGAACAGGCAGACCAGTTGAAATACCTGGATGTGACCCTTGACTGCACACTATCATACTCTACACATATACATAACATTGCTAAAGCTGTGAATATCCACATAGAGTTGCCCTTTAGGCATAGGCACTGTCTGACAGCTGAAGCATTAAAATGGACTATCCAGAGCTCAGTTACCTCATTAATTGGCCACGGTCTTGTAGTTTACAGATCAGTAAATGGCACTGCTGTCTGATGTATAGCCCTAGCTCTAAACAAGGCATGTCAGCTCCTCACCTCAGCTGCCCAACTCACACACATGTATGACGTCTACAAACAGGCAAATTGGCTACAGCTATCTGGCAGAATAAAGAATCAGACCTGCATTCTTGCGAAGAAGTCATTGCTGGGCCTCCTTCCCCCAGGGGTTCAATCCCTACTTCCCCCTCACTGTGCCACTCACCTAACCAGGAGTTCTAAAAATTTGACCCTCTCTGTGCCCCACTGCAGGACCACACAAGGACAGCGCTCTTACAAAGTTAGGGCCTCTAACTGGTTTAATTCACTCCCAGTGGACATCACCAATGCATCGAATCTCAGCTCCTTTAAGCGTAAACTTCAACGGCATTTGGTGGCTGGAGCCTACTGCAACTGCTTCACTTAATACTCTGCCTACCCCCCGGCCTCTCCTATACTATTGTACTCCCCACACACCCTTCCACTCCCTGTTACTTCTTTCCACATTCCCATGTCAGTCTTCCTTAGCTGCTCTCCTGTACCAATGCACTGTCCCTCACCCCTCTCTCACCCTGTTATCTCTTTCCATATCCCACATCAGTGTTCCTTAGCCTCTCCCTGGTTCCCCTTGATTCATTCCTCCTCTCCTTGCTCCCCTTCACTCCTTGTACTCCTCCCCCCACAGTAACTCCTTGCACCCCCTGAGGTCTCATCTCTCTCTCTCTCCCTTTTGTCTGCTTTTTTCTCCCACTCCTTTCCCCTCCATGCATCCAGTTACCTCCTCCCCACCCTACATGACACCAAACCCCTCTCCTCTCCTCTCCTCTCCTCTCCTTCACCACCTACACCACTTCCCCCTCCACAAACTTTGCCTGTTCGCAACTCCACTGCTCCTCTCTTGGACCTGTAAAAAGCACTTTCCTCACATGTAATGCCCCAGGCATACTGTGTTAAATGGCTGGTCTAATGTTCAGTTGCTTATTTCTCATTAGTTTTTAACAAAGTCTTTGGCAGCTCATGTACTGAATTCAGACTGTTTTGCTAAACCTGGAATTAACTAGCTTGTCCTGTCTTAATGTGACATAGCCTTTGGTAGCTCATGTACACTAGTCAAACTGTAATGATTATATTTTATGTCTTGTTTTAATTTGTCCTGTGTCTATGATGTGGAATGTTTGTAAAGGAGCCCTGTGTGCTCAAAGATGTCATCCAAAACTTTAATAAATAAATAAATAAAATGTAGTTGGGACAGGCACTGCCAAACTGATTGCTTGGGGCTGTGGATTGGGTTACTGCCTTCAGTGCAGGAGGTCCTAGGTATGGACACCGCTAGATCTGTGTACATTTTTTTATAGTGTATGTGTTTTCCCATCCATAAAATGTTTGGTGTTCCGGTCCCTACACAACATTTTATGTCCCTCATTCTTTGACCACCTGGGACTATGCTCAGTTGTCCTCTATGCCTCCCCGAATTTCTCCCTCCTGAGTTGCCTCCTTACCCCAGTGTCAGGCCTCCCCTCGGAGTTGATTATGTAACAGCCCCTCTGCTCACACTCACCTGGGCTGCTCTGGAGCCCTTGAGGGTCTTCACCATACCTTCTCAAGGTCCCAGGCCTGAGTCCTGGCTGGATTTCCAATGGAACTTGGTGCCTCCTTCTGGGGCAATGGTGTGGCCTCATGTGTGTAAGACAGGTGACCACCCCCCAGGAAAAATTATATATCTCCCTAATGACTGACCCCTCTGGCACAGTGAGATCAGTACCCCTACCCGCAATAACTAGAACAGCAAAACATAAACACTTATGCAATATGGTAAACCATAATCCCTTGTTTATTTAAAACAACCGTAGACAGAGATAGTGAGGGCTATTCCCTTGAGCCTCCACAGCAATATGCACACAACACAGTATGAGCTCTCCCCCTCACCTGGGTGCACCCAGAACAATCTCAGATGCTGGGTACCTCACCGCTCTCAGTTAGCAGGCCTGCTGCCTCTCATTGGAGCCCTTGCTGGACAACACAAATTTGGCTGGATTAAGTCTATTGTATGGGGTGGGACTCTTCCCCAACCCTCCTAGCCAATGCACCAAAGAATCCCCAGAGCTGCAGCTCGGGGTACTCACATGGACCCAGAAAGGAAAAGACATTTGTTGTCCAAGAAACTGCAGTTTACGTGACAGAGGCTCTGTTCTTCACCTGCCTGGCCTTTCCAGCTTCGCCTGAAGGCCTTTGTATACAGAGTTCACCAGGTAGGCCTGTTCATCCTTCTTCCCTCTCTCCCTCTCACAATCTCTGCACTGATCTCAGCACTGGGGAGAACAAATACTCTAGTCTCCCTGGATAGGGCTTTGGCTGAACTAGCCCTGTGTCCAGGGTTCTCCCCTGGTGGAAACACTGGCCCCAGTGTAGAAGGGTCCCCCAGGCCCAGGCTGGTGTCCACTCGGCCTTCAGGCAGTCAGCCCCAGTGCCCTCAGGGGAAACCCCTTTGTTTTCTTTTACTGCAACAGTTGCAGTCTTCCTCCTGCTCTTTCCCCTTTATGTTGTTGGAGAGAGGGGGGAAGGATGTGCAGTCAGGAAGACCCAACCAGGCATTGAGCCTTAGCAGCTGGCGTTCTCATGGTGGGCCTCTGTTTCTTCTCTCCCAGCTCTATCTCTCCCTCCTCCCAGTCCTCTCTCCTTTCTTCTCTCCCCCAAATTTGAGCCACTCTCCATTTAAAACCCCTGGTCCAGCCCTTTTTCCATTGGCTGTCAGCCCCTATGTGACCTCCAGCCTGCCTGTGGGAAATTTCCCAGCAGCCCGAGGTTACCCAGGATACATGAGGGACTCCATCTTGCTTCCTCTCCCCAGCTAGAGGAATTCAGGGCCCCATATGTGGTTTAGTCTGCAGACCAGGCTAAAGTATCTTTTGTCTGTGATCGGAGCTCATCCAGTAGCTATCTGCCCCTTTCCCCAGTCCCTCTGCTCACTTGGTGGCTGGGGAAACTCTAATTTACCAGTCGGCTACATGGCTGTGGGGGGGGGAGGATCCTAGCTCCTTTAAACCTGTCTGTCAGTCCCTGCGCATGCATAGGTCATGCAGGACTGCCATCCTAAAAATAATACCCCACTGTGTCTGCTCCCCACGAGGCCCTGGGCCTCAGCAGCCCTCATTCTGGACCCAGGACCACACAACATTGCACCCATCAGCAGGACAGTTGTTCCAGCACCTGATCTGGCCTTGTGCCTCTGCTGCCTTGGTGGCTGGGGAAATTCTAATTTACTGGTCAGCCACATTGCCGCAGGGGAGGGGGGAAGGAGCCTGACTCCTTTAAATCTGTCTGATAGTTCCCATGCATGTGCAGGTTGCATGGGACCACCATCTTAAAAAGAATACCCCACCCTGGCTGCTGTCCACATGGCCCCAGGCCAGAGCAGCCCTCATTCTGGACATGGGACCACACAACACTGCACCTGGAGGCAGGACAGTTGTTCCGGCACTCAGTCTGGCTCCGAGTGGGCTGAGGCTTCAGAGGAAATGGCAGCATGCCACAACAGGGGGGCGTGCAGGCATGACTTTCACCAGAATCTCCCTCTTGGACCAAGGACAGCGTGCAGAGGGAGATGTCAGGGAGCAGGAGCCCCACAAAAAGTAAGCCCATTTTGGAGGGCTTACACACTCCCCTGGTAGAAATCTTGGTGTCCTGATAAGCCCTTTTAATTCCTTTGAGGAACTCACAGCAAGAAGCATGCACTTTTCTAGCTAGACACCTCGGTCCTAACTAGCACCAACCACAATCGTATTTCCAGATGGACTTGTATCAGGTCCAGCCACAATATTGGACTATATACAGGTAATGGAGGGTGTGCACCTACTGTTCCCTACTGCCTCCCTAGGGCAACACAATGGGGGATAGAGAACAGGCACCATGGACTTGAGGAGGCATTGACTGGCAGGTTTGTGGACTTGCCCAGGGTGTCGTATGTGAGCTTTATAGTGGGCCGGGGAGGCTGGCCCGATCTTTGAGGCAGGGCGTCATCAGGTATGGGGACCAAGTCAGTGGTGGTGTTTTGTCCTGTAGGGTCATATTCTACTGTCCTACCCTGGGGCTGGCCCAGTACCTCTATACTATCAGGGTAAGATCAGGAACAGGGGCAGGGGCTGAAGCTGCAGTTAACTTGTTGTCTGTTGAAGGACAGAATGCAGGTGGCCTTCTGAACTATCCAAAACACTACCTAGATTGGGCCCTGATACAGGAACAGTGGGCCAGGCCTCTGGGGCAAAGGGCCAGGCCTCTGGGTTCAAGTAGGATGCAGGATCTTGGTGGCTAGTACTTGTGGAAGGGGCGGAGTTTCAGCAGTATCACTCCCACTATGGGAGGGACTGGCTGGATCTGTCCCCCACTGAGAGCAGGCAGAATCCTCCTCCTCCTCACTCTCATAGCTGGAGTGGCCCCTCTGCTCTTCCTGGAGCAGCAGGGGGTCGGCGTTGTCACCCCTGGCAGCATGGCCAAGAGGGGAGGAACAGGCCATCACTCTCTGCTTGTTTTTCCCCTGGGTTACGGGCCATCTTGCTGCTGGTGAGTTGGGACCCGGGGCAGGGTTTGGCATGATTTCCCTTATGGGGGGCAAATGATTCCAGTGCACTGTTTTCTCAAGTCCACGACCTTGCTCCTGCTTTATACAATACACTGGCAGGCTAGACAGTTTTTCCACCACAAGGTAACTGTCCGAGACCCACCGGTCCTGGATCTTGTGCTTCCCCTGGAGTCCTAGATTACTTAGCAAGACCCTGTCCCCTACTCCCAGCTCCTGACTGTGTACTCGGGCATCATACCTCCTTATGTTCCCCTGACAACTATGAGCTACCACTTCTGAGGCGAGCCTGCATTCTGCCTGTAGTTGTTCCCTCAGCTGGCCAGTATATTTGAGGTACGACTTATGGGAGGTACGATCAGTAGATACCCTGAAGCAAAGGTCCACTGGTAGCAGGACCTTGCGACCAAACATGAGGAAAAAGGGGGAGCACTGGGTCGCATCATTTTTCGAACATTTGTACATGTGTTTTAACTGACCCACCTTTTGATTCCAGTTTGCTTTATCCACAGGGTCCAGGGTGCCCAACATGTTCAGCGATGTCCTGTTGAAGCCTTCGAGCTGTGGATCCCTCTGGGGGTGGTAAGGGGTGGTGTGGGATTTCTGTATGCCATAAGATGACAGAAACTCCCTCACTAAATGGCTCTCAAAGTCCCAGCCATGGTCAGAGTGGATTCTTTTGGGGAGGCTGTAATGCTGGACACACTGCTGCAAGACCTTAACCACAGTGCTTGCCTTCTGGTCTTTTGTGGGGAAAGCCTGCATGTACTGAGTGTAGTGAGCCATGATGACCAGTATGTTAGCAGTGTTTTTTCTGTCAGGTTCCAAGGGCAGAAAATCCATGCACACCAACTCCAGGGGCCCACTGGTGCTGATGTTGACCAGAGGAGTGGCCTTTCTTGGCAAGGTCTTTCACTGGATGCACCGCAGGCAGCGCTTGCAGTGGCCTTCCACATTTGCTTTCATCCTGGGCCAATAGAACCTGGCCCTACATGCATCTAGGGTGCAGTCATAGTCCAGGTGCCTTATATAATCATGTAGGGACTTGAGAACAGCCCCACGGTATATTATTGGCAACACCAACTACTGCTTAGATTAGCTCGGATGGTCCTTGTCCTGCACTGCATGCAGAAGCAATTCATCCCGCAGGCCCAGCTTGTCCCACTTCCTTAGCATTCAGTGGGCATCAGGGTGACTGCTGTGTACCTGCTGGGGAGATTTCCCCTCAGCAATAGCCTGAAGAAGGTCTTGTATGCCAGGATCAGACACCTGCTCATGCTGCAGGTCAGACTTACTAGGCTGAGGCAGGGATGAGAGATCCAAACCTGCGAAATTTAGATAAGCAGGTAGGATAGCTTTGGGGGGGTTCCCAGTACAGCTATACTTTGGGTGGCACACGTAATGGGGTCAGGAGGGGGCTCCACCAGTGAGCATAGCACTTGAACCAGGGCTAGTCTGACTTGGACTGGGGGGTCAGGGGTGTTGCCATGTGGGTGTCAGGACAAGGCGTCCGTATCCACATTGGCTCATCCACTCCAATGCTCCAGACTGAAATTGTATGTGGAGAGGGCTGACAGCCATTGGTACCCCACAGCATCCAACTTCACCGTGGTGGTGATGTAGATCGGGGGTTGTTGTTAGCATGCACAATGAACAGGACCCCATACAGATACTCGTGGAACTTTTCCATCACTGCCCACTTCAGTGCCAAGAACTCCAGTTTGTGAACTGGGTAGTTCCTCTTGGAGGAGGTCAGGCCATGGTTGGCAAAAGCCACAGGGTGGAACCCCTCAGGATACTCCTGATACAGGATGGCACCCAGCCCACTCAAACTGGTGTCTGTGTGCAGGAGATAGGGCTTAAGGGGGTTCACAAATGCAAGTACGGGGGCCTCCCCCAGCCTCTGGATGATCTCCCTGAAGGCATCCTCACACTCCGGAGTCCATCAGTCCCCAAAAAGTTCTCCAATGCGCAGGTACCCCTTATTTATTTATTTAAACAGCAGTTTGGAAAACCTTTGAGCCATAGGCTCATTTACAAAGGTACCTTGTCACAGTAAGACAAACAAAAATACACAGTATAACAGTACAACACAGCATAACAGTAACTTAAGACATAGCTACAAACAAGCTGGTACAGGTAGGATTGATGCAAACAATACCAGAGTTATGTTGTCCTTAGCAGCTTAGTAGTAAGCTTTGTCATAAGTATTGAGTACGGCTTTGACTAGTGGCAATTACAGCTTCTGGTTTTAATAAGGTGGTTACGTAAGGAAGTTTTGAAGCACGATATAGTTGGAGCTTCGGAGATGGAGGGGGGCAGTGTGTTGAACTAGGAGGGGGCCCTAAAGCTGAAGGCTCTTTGGCCGTGAGAGGTCCTAGCTCTAGGGATAACAAGAGAGGTTTTCCCAGAGGTCCGAGTATGAACTAGTGGGACAGAGCGGCGTATGGTGGTGGTCAATCCTAGTGGGGATAGCCCAAGGAGGTCTTTTTGTAAGGGTACAGGTCAGATGTTTGAGCGCTCATCAAGATCAAGTACCAGTGCTTTGGCGTACAGTGAACAGGTGTGTGTCAGCCTAGGTGCCCCAGTAATTAACCTGCAGGCCTTATTCAGAGTAGTACGAATTTTATGGAGTGCGGTCTGATCAGCAGCACCATACACCGGCAGTCCATAGTCCACTAGGGACAGGATAGAGATGGTGACTGTGAGTCAAAGAGCCTCTGGGGGGAGGCAGTGTTATACCGATGTAAGATGCCCAATCGGATATTAGTGGCAGTGGCTAGGGCAGCGATGTGTCCATGGAAGGAGAGGGAAGGGTCAAAATGGATCCCTAGGTATTTATAGGAGCAAACTTGTTCAAGTAGGAAAGAGGACCCAGAGTGAATGAGGAGTTTGAAGTTGCAGGACTTGTTTTGAGGATGAGTGAAGAACATGGTTTTTGTTTTTTTAAGATTTATCACCAATCTATGTTCCTTGAATCAGCCCTCGGCTTCAGCGAAGGATTTCTGCAGCGAGTCCTGGAGGGCAATGGGGTTCACGACTTGAGGCAAGATGACTGCATCATCGTGCAATAGAATGTTCCCCGAGCAAGGCGTGGAAGTGATGTAGGTAAAGGGAGAATAGTAAGGGCCCAGAATGGAGCCCTGGGGAACCCCAGAAAGATGGGACAGATGTCTGAGTAGGTCCCATTAATTTTTACATGCTGTGAGCGGTCAGACAGATAACTGGTGCACCAGGAGATAGGCCCAGCAGCAAAATCAGAGAGACTAAGGGCATCAAGAAGGAGGGGGTGGGAGGCAGTGTTGAAAGCTTTAGAGAGGTCAATGAAGACCGCACCAGCCAGAGAACCAGTGTCTAAGGAGGAGTGGAGAAAGTTGGAGAACTCTAGGAGGGCTGTGTTGGTACTGTGGCCACTCGGAAGCCATGCTGCTCAGGACATAGGACATTGTAGGTGGAGCGTAGTCAGAGATTTGAGAGGCCACCACTTTTTCCAAGGCCTTGAGAGAGGAGAGAGATGGAGATTGGCGATAGTTTCCAGCCACAGTCCTATCACCACCTTTAAAGATAGGGGTGACAGTGGTGACTTTCCAGGCAGTTGGAACCTTCCCCAGGCAAAGAGAGTGGTTGATGAGGCACGTGATCAGCATAAGGACTGTGTCTAAGACCAGCTGTAGGATACATGGATCCAGGGTGTCACTGCCTGTACTATTACTCTTGAGGGCAGTGACAAGGTGCGGCCTAAGTTCTTGGGAAGAAACACGGCGGAGGAGAAAATAAGGGTGAGAAAGATTTAAGGCAGGTGCTGGGGAGGAGGTCAAAAAATTTGTAGGAGGATAGGGCTAAGGTCAGTGAATGAGGTGTTGAGGTGGTTGGCTATGAGGGCTGGGTCTGAGGAGATCACGCCATTAATGTTGATCTGGGTGGGTGGGGGTGTGCACTCCCATTTAACTGTTTAATGTTATCCAAGAAGGTTCTGGGGTTCCCCCATGAGGCAGTGAGTGAGGACTGATAGTGCTCAGACTTGGCCTTTCTGATGGCCCGAGTGCACTTGTTTCGGGCTGCAGCATATAACTGCCTGTCACTGGGCCGGCCAGTCTCAATGGCACGGTGCCATAGGTTGTCCCTATGTTTGAGTAGGTGGATCAAAGCTGGGGTTACCCAAGGGGCATTCTGCCTTTTAGAATGGCAGGTCAACATTGGGGCAAAGATATCACAGGCATTATTAAAAGTTCGGGTAAAGAAGGAGGGAGCTGTGTCGATGTCAAGAGTTGCCTGTATAGGAGACCAGCCAATTTGGGATGGAAGTTCCTTAAGTTTTATCAGTCCACCAGGTATTAGACGCCGCTGGCATGTGGACTGTTCTATGGGTTTGGGGACTGAGGATGACCAGTAGAATAGAATGGGGAGTGATCACTGAGAGAGTCTGGGAGGACTTGTACATTGGGGATCCGATTAGGGCGGTTGGTGAGTTCCACATCAAGCAGGATACTGGAGCCTCTCTTGGGGTTAGTCCTGATAGGGTGGGTAACTAGTTGTGTTAGGTCTATTGCAGAAAAGGAGTCTCGGGTAGAGGAGGCGGAGGGGCTGAGCCAGTTGACATTTAAGTCACCCACCAGCATTTGATCAGCGGAAGGAGGTAGTGAGGAAAGGTATTCTGTAAGAGAGGCAATGGCCTGCATTTGGTCCCTGGGGGGGCACGTATGCAGTAGTCAGATAAAGGGGTCCCTTTAAAGGGTCAGTGGTTAGTTTCAGCATAAGCGCCTGGGCCCTGGAGTCAAGGATGGGAGCAGGCAGGGCTAGTACGGGGAGAGATTCCTTGACATAAATAGCGCAGCCGCCGCCCCGTCTCCCAATACGGTCAGATCGGAAGAGGGTGAAACCAGGAAGGGAGACTAGGGAGTCAGGGGAGGATTTCGACAGCCAAGTCTCAACCAGAGCGATGACATCAGGGTTAATTGATGTGACCAGGCATTGTAGTGAGTCAAACTTTTTTAGGAGGCTACAGATATTCATGGAGACCATGCATAGGCCTGTGGTGCTAGTCAGGGAGCTCCTGGGAACCGGGCCAGGGTTTGGATGAATGTTCCCTGACCGGAGTAGTAGCATGACTAACACCCTGGCTGAGAGATGGTGAGAGGTTTTCCTATGATTGGCATGAAAGGGGGGGAGGGGAGGCTAAGGGAGCAGGGGGTGGGCAGGGTGGTACAGGAAGGGAAGGCAAGAATAAGAAGACACCCAGATGTGCCTGAGGTGAGGAGGAAGCTAGGGGGAGGGCAGGGATGACCAAGACACACAGAGGTCCCAAGGGGCAGGAGAGCAGGTTCAGGAGCAAAGGGAGGGAGGTGCCAGGGCACAGTCGTGGAGTAGCAGACGAGTAAGTGGGCAAGTGCACTGCTGGTGGGGATAGGCACAGGCAGAGTGTGAGGCAGGGACAATACATTGTGGTGAGCAAGATCCAAAGAAAGTAGTACTGTACAGGTAGGAGTAGGAAGTAGCGAGGGAGCATAGGTCCCTCTAGTGGCCAGCAGGTATAACCTGCAAATGGGAAAGTGGGGAGATAGGTTCTGGGCAACAGGACGTGATGTCACTGGACATCCTTATGAGAGGTTTGTCCCTTCTTCTGGTTCGCTGGAGGGTAACCTTGCATCAGGTCGTTCAGAGAACGTATCACAAAGGAGTAATCCTTCATGAACTGATGATAGTACCCACAGAACCCCAACAAGGACTGCAAGGCATGCAAGTGGGTGGCCCAGGGCCATGATTGGAGGGTCTCCACTGTAGTCGGGTCCATCTCCACCCTTTCGGCCGAGACGATGTGCCAAACATACTTAACCGTAGGCTGACAGAACTGACATTTGTCGATGGAGATCTTTAGGCAGAACTCCTCCAGCCGGTCCAGGATCTTCATCAGCCGGGCCTTGTGTTCTTCCAAGGTCTGGCTAAAGATGATGAGGTCATCCAGGTAGACTATGACCTTGAGCAGATTCATGTCTCCCACAGCCCTTTCCATCAAGTGCTGGAAGGTGGCCGGGGCTCCAGATATGCCCTGGGGCATACGCTCAAACTGGTAGGACACCAGCGGGCATATAAAAGCGATCTTCTCCTTGTCTCCCTCTGCCATGGGTATCTGGTAGTACCAGCTCTGGAGATCCAGCATGGAGAGCCACTTGCTCCCCGACAAGCTGTCCAGTGCATCCTCCACTTTGGGTACCGTGTACTGGTCTGGGATAGTCAACTTGTTTAGCGAGTGGTAGTTGATGCATGTCCTCACTGCTCCAGTCTTCTTCCAGGACACCACAATGGGAGAAGCATACGGGCTCTGAGACTTGGTGATGACCTCAGCATTCATCAACTCCAGCAGGTGTTTCTGAACATCCTCCACATCCCCGAGGGCTAACCTCCATGACCATTCCCTGAATGGTCAGTCGTCTGTCAGCCAGATATGGTGTTCTTCCCCGGTGACACAACCCATGTCCCACTCATGTAAGGAGAAAACCTGCTGGTGCTTCGTCAACTTGTGACTCAGATTCTGTCTATAGATGTCAGAGACAGGGGAGCTTCCGAAGCCAAACAAGGATGGATGTCTCTCCTCCCCCAGGTCTTTCCCAGGTATTATGGACATGACTCCTTCACACCTAAAGATAGTGGCCCGCACACAGCCCTTCTGGATGGTCACTAGACTTTTGGACTTGTTTCAAACCCTCACAGTAACTTACTGGGCATGGGAACTGTCTGGGGAGGGCAAGACTCTTCACTGGACCAATAAGCCTTGCGGCAAGCTACCCAGAGGTGGGGCATTGAGTATGAAAGCAGCCCCCTTGGGGGATCTGTTGAACTGAGTGATGCCCACCATGTGGCATTTGGCACCCGGGAGAGGGTTAGCTTCCCCCCATACACCTGTTGGACCACCCGATCCTGCCTTTGTCATCCCCACTAGGGTCGCTCATTACCTCAAGCCCCACCCTTTTCACAGCAGCTTTAACTGAGGGGCTAGCAAGCTTGCCTATCTCACCCTGGTCAAAGCAGATCTGGGCCAACCACTTGATCATATTAGCATTGGTCCCAGTGAGCACCGGGGTGTCAGACATGCTCTTCCGCTCAGGGCAGATCAACGAAGGGCTTCTGGAGTGGGTAAGGTCTCTTCCCCCCTCATTGGGAAGGAAATGCTGACCACACAATACCCATCGTATGGGTAATCTGTGCTGCCTATACCCCACAGGGACAATCCAGACAGAGGTAGAAGAGGTAGGTGTGTTAGGTGTTCATCATAAAAAGGCCGGTGGATGATGGTGACCTGGGACCTGCTATCCAGTAACGCAGAACTGGTCACCCCCTCCACCATGACCTCAGTGTTTGCTCGAGGGCCGATAAGGCCCATTGGCATACCCCAATTTGGAGGTACCTGAGGTTAAGTCCAAAAAGTGGAGCAGGGCCATTTTGGGGTTGCAGGTTGCTCCGTTACCGGTCTCCATTGAGCTTTCCTGCTCCTGGTGTTTCTCAACCACCAGCTGCAAATTCTCCTCCCTGAGGCAGCCCTGCCGTGTATGGCTGTCCATCCCACACTTGAAGCAGAACCACCTATCCTGGGGAACCTGGGACAGTCAAGACCCGGGACAGGGGGCAGTATAGATGGGGGGTGGTTGCTGGGAATCAGAAGCCATCCTGCTGGGGAAAGGGAGGGATTCCATTGCTGTATCACATCTAGCGTCATACCCCAGAGGCTTTTCATGACCCTGCTTGAATTTTTCCTCCTCAGAACACCCCCACACCTGAATCATCTGGGTGGCCTGGCTGCTCCAGGAGTGGAAGTCATTCTCCCCTGTAGGCATCAGGAGGGGCCCAGAGAAGGTACAGGGTCACTTATACTGCTCATGGGCCACCTCCATATAGGGGGTCAGCCCACCTGGCAGTGTCATCGGGAGCACCTCACCTCCCGGGAGCAGAGCCCTGAGATCCTGCAGGGACTTCCCTTCCTCCTTAAGCCATGCCCCCAACTGGGTTTCAAAACCCTTCCACTTGTCGCTTAGATGGCAAGAGGGGCCTGGCTCTCCTGAGGGCAGGTCACTGGCCATCCCTTTTTTCAATAAGACTCAGGTCTCTTGGGACGCATCTGAGGTCACTTTGGGGGGTACTTCCACGAGGCCCAAGTCCTTTCCCATCTCCACGGTTATGTCCCTGCACCACTTAACCCGGTCTGTTGCCGCCCTTTGAATCTTTAACGTTCCACAGTTGGGCAGGGCCTCCTCTAAGGTATCTAGGATATTCTCTTTTTTCTGCCCCACTGCCACGTTGCACACTAGCAGCATCCTCAAAGTCACACCAATGCTCTACATCTTGGAAAGCCATTTTCCTATTCTCCACTCTGGGAAAAGAACCACCCACCAAATCAACCCCCAAACCGAAAAAGGAAAAATGTAAACAGAACAAAATGGGGGGGGGGGGTTACCAAAAGTCAACTGTATGTCTTTTGGGGCAAAGGGGCAGTCTTGGGGCCAACAAAGATCTCAGTAGTACCTCCACTTGTAATAGCTCCTCTGCTCATACTCACCTGAGCTGCCCCGAAGCCCTCGGGAGTCCTCATTGTACCTCCCCAAGGGGCCGGGCCTGTGTCCTGGCCAGATTTCCGATGGTGACTTGGTGCCTCCACCTGAGGCAATGGTGCGGCCTCCTGTTACCACTCGAACAATGATACAGTATATCCCCTAATGACTGAACCCTTTGGCACAGTTAGATCAATACCCCACCCTGCAATAATGAGAACAGCAAAACACAAACGCTTATGCAATATGCAAACAGTAATCCCTTGTTAATTTAAAATTACCTTAGAGGAGGTAAGAGCTATTTCCTTGACCCTCCGTACCAATAGGCACACAACACAGTATGAGCTCTCCTTTTTCCCTGGGTGTACCCAGGACAATCCCAGATGGTGGGTACCTCACCGCTCTCAGTTAGCATGCCTGCTGTCTCTCATTGGGGCCCTTGCTGGACAACACAAATTTGGGTGGATTAAGTCTATTGTTGGGGGTGGGGCTCTTCTCAGACCCTCTTAGCCGATGCACCAAAGATTCTCCAGAGCTACAGCTCGGGGTACTCACATGGACCCAGTAAAGAGAAGACACTTGCTGTCACAGGAACTGCAGCTTACATGAGTGAGGCTCTGATCTTCACCTGCCTGGCCTTTCCAGCTTCACCCAAAGGCCTTTGTATACAGAGTTCACCAGGCAGGCCTTTTCATCCTTCTTCCCTCTCTCCCTCTGACAATCTCTGCACTGATCTCAGCACTGCGGGGAACAAAGTAGCCTAGTCTCCACCGGATAGGGCTTTGGCTGAACTAGCCCTGCATCCAGGGTTCTCCCCTGGCAGAAACATTGGCCCCAGTGTAGAAAGGTCCCCAGGCCCAAGGCTGGCATCTACTTGGGGGCCAGGGAAACTCTAATTTACTAGTCGACCTCATGGCAGTGGGGGGAAAAGGAGACTGGCTCCTTTAATTCTGTCTGGCAGTCCCTGTGCATGTGCAGGTCATGCGAGACCTCCATCTTAAAAAGGATACCCCCCCATCTGCTCCCCGCATGGCCCCGGCCAGAGCAGCCCGCATTCTGGACCTGGGGCCATGAAACCCAGCACCCGGCGGCAGGACAGTTGTTCCAGCACCTGGCCCTGCTCTAAGTTGCCCGATGCACCAGAGGAAATGGTGGTGTGCTGCAATGGGGGGTTGCGCAGGCACGACTCCTACCAGAACCCCCCTCCTGGATCAAGGACAGCGATGTCCAAGGACAAGGAGCCCCACAGAAGGTAAGCCCATTTTGGGGGGCTTACAATTATAATAGTAAAAGGGGGTGTGGGGGGCACAGGGGGTGCAGCTCCCCACATAAAATGATAGGTAAATATAGCTTGGTACCGTGTGTTGTGGTGCTTGCTTATGTTGTGATCGCTGTAGTGCAGAAACGTAGTTTGTGTTTTTGGCATTGTGCACTCGCTGATGTGGATGGTGCTATTAAATCTTTGCCGTTATGACATGAAACTGCTACAAAAACAACACAGACTAGAACCAAAAAAGCATTAGTTTGTATTATGCATGTTTTAATATTGTTAAGCGCTCTGAGCCTATGGGAAGGAGCACTATATAAATAAAGTTCGTATCCTATACTAAAAAAGCAAAGGTACTCTCAAGGAAGGCAGACAGACTTGGCTTCTTGGTCCCCACTTGAGCAATAATTCATCAACAACATAGCATTAAGATAAACAACTTTTTTGTTTAAAACTAGCAGCAGAGATACATCACCCCCCTCCCACGAGAACAGCCAAACATTTTCACACATGACTAGTGCTTTCTCAAGTCCAGAAGCGGTGACTAACAAGTCAAACCTGTTTGCCTTCCTCGTAAATGCAGATATATTACAGTGCTAACAGGTATAACAAATGCAGACCCCAAAAATAACTTTTAAGAAACACTTCCATGATTAATTAGCACAAATCACACAACATGATTAAATTCTTAAAAGCACAGAAACTGCAAACATACATATTGCCCTCAGTGTGATGTGGTCCGCTGGTGTACCGTGTATCTACCAGTAAGGCTGGTGTTGTAGGTGCAGATCTAATCTTGCAGGATGACCCTCTGCAAATGCTTAACGCACTTGATGTAAAAAAGGAAAAACTTGGAAAAAAGAGGAGAAACCCCCATCTGGCTGATAGCAGTGAGCAGAAACTCAGTACTACCTGGACTCCTAATCAGTTAGTGCCCGAACCTGAAGTGCTGCTGCCTGCTGTGGCTCTACCACCTGGTTTGTTTCTGCAATAAATCACTAAGGTCTTTTACCACTTATATGCTTATGCATTTTGGCAGAGTGCATAATAAAAATCTTATACCATGCCATTTTGGGAATTGGATCCTACAACTTAAAGGTTCTTAATGACATGCTTATTTGGAAGACATTTGCCTCAAAGCACTGGGCAAACACATCCCTATCTTTGGAGCCTATTGGGAGGTATGAGTGCATTCAAGGACTTTATCAACAAAAATTTTACATGGCCGATACATCTGCCATTAGTCTGTAGGATCCACCTGCCAGTCTAATTATATGCCCATGTAGGGAGTTCAATGCTTGCTGTCCTAGTAAGCAATTATTTTTTTTTCTGCCCTTCATGGTTTCAACTTGCCACTGTGCTGCCATTCGGTATACCTTCTTTCCCTTCTGTTGTCCTCCTCCACCTTTCGACTCTGATATTTAGCCCCTCATGGCTCTGAAATATTGCTGCTGTGTGGCTTGAACTTTGTTTGTGCCTGCCACCTTTAGCTCCCCTAGGGAGGATCTCAAAGATTTTATTGTTAATGAAAGCCTTCTTAGGCATTTTGTTAGCTATGGAAAAGGCTTTCACTGTGTGTGGCTCCTGCCACATGCTCCTGGCTCTGTTCCCATGGGAACCACCTCAGTAAGCCAAACCTCAGGAGCAACTTTCATCAGCAAAGTCTTATGCTTCTGCTAGGTGTCTCTGGTTGTCACCCTTCTCTCTCAGTGGGCATACCCCAAAATTTGCCTTTTCCATGGCATTGGTATTTAGCCTTGGATGTGACTCTCTTGTCAGCAGCTCTTAGTCCACATTTTTTTTTAGCACTTCTCAACTTCACACACCCTCTGCCCTCTTCCAAACTGAGTCTATGCTGTGCTGGCTTTGGGAGAATACAGATGCTCTTGGCATCTTCTAGTCAAGTGTAGTTTCATTGTTCTGCTTATCTCCCTGCCTCCCCAACCCCCGCTATACTGTGGTCATAGAGACGCTGGGGAGGAAATGATCAGTAGGAGTCGGCAGACCAGGCAGGGAGAAGCTCATCCTGGACCCACAAGGAGCAATGGGTACTTTATTTTAAAAGACATGTGCTTATAGGTTAAATTTTCTCCTCACTGGCCTACTGGACAATCAGAATTTTATTATGTTTAAATGTAGGCTACACAATGGGCTAATGGTTAAACTTGAACACCCCCCTCTCAGCAGCACTTTTCATTATTCTTTGTCTTGGACTCTTTCTCTGTATACTTACTTCTTTTCTCTCTTTCTCTAATTTCACTTTTTCTGTTTTACTTCATACAACTGTACCTTTTTTGTAACATACCTTTCACTTGTTTCATCCTGTATATCATATAGCTCTCTGTTACTCTGCCTTAGCACCCGCTTTACATTTTTCCAAATGTTAACCCATTTTTTCCATCATTTCTATAGGTCTGACACCCTGCTGATAGGTTTTGCTATATAACCTTCTCTATCTGTCCAATTTTTTCTCCAAAGAACTACGGATCCTTTGTGACCCAATCTGTGTAGGTATTTTACATGTACAACTGGACATCGTACTGAGGTCCTCATCTTAGGCATGCCAGGGGTAAAATGTTTGGTGGGAGAGCTGTAACAGTAATGCATCCCCTCACATGTTACATGGGGTCAGCTTTCATTCTTTTGTAAATACTGACAGTGGAAGTATATTACCGTTTTTCTTTTCACTTATTTTTTTTCCTGATGACATAAGGACCCCTACCCTTGATGCTGGCTTTTTCTAAATGACCAACTGACCAAAATGGCTACAGATTGAGGAGTCTGGGATGGTTCCGTCTATTCAGGATGCCAGCAGCACTGTGCCAGGTTATTAGGGTACTGCATTTACATGTTGACGTTCCCTCTTTTCAAAAGGGGGCCCTACCCCCCCCCTTTTTAAACAGTCCAACTCTGGTGAGGTCAGACCTTGGGGAAGGGGCAGTGAATTCCATTATTTGGTGCCCTATTGATGGGTGCACTGCTGCAGGTGCTCTAATGGCTAGAAAGGGTCTGGGACTGATGCTGAAATGCTGTGCTGATGTGAGCAAAATCATAAAGGGAAGTTTGATTTTTTTCCCCTTTGGGAATGGAAAGTATTAATTGTTAGTGTGCCAGTGAGAAATCAGGTGAATTGCAGGTTGTGTTCAGGTCTTCTATATTGAGGGCTAATTCAGACTGCAGGTAGATGCCAGATCCTACTGGAAATTAAATGTTGCAGACCAACTGGGCTATCCTAGGTAAATAAATTGTAAATAATATACATATTTCTGAATTTGCTTGCCTTCCAGGGTGCATACTAGATGCATATGGCAAGATTCATTATTCAGATACAAATAACCAATAGTGGCACTATTTTTGGTATTTGGGGAACACAAAAAAAAAGCTAAAAGAAAACCTCCCACCCTCCTCCGCAACCCAACTGTTTACATATCCACAACCCCCATCTTACCCCCACCCCCCCAGCACCCATGATGAGAGACTGGCAACCCCGCATCCACAGTCGGCTGTCCGTTTAGTATATACATATTTTTTTTTAATTTAAAAAGATCTCTTGTACATGACCGGTCCTGTGGTAATGCAGGTGCCGATTATGATTCTGTGTAAGTTTTAATTTTTTTTTACTGCTGCAGACTGCATGCTTCACTGTAATGGGATTGGCTGCAGCACAATTGAAAACAGCTGATTGGGAGAGTTACTCAATGATGTAACTACTACATCAGAGCAAAGTCATTCTGCTGTAGTAGAAACACTACTACTAAAGCAGAAGTGTGTGTTACAGTGTGTGGATTTCTATACTCAACACTATGTCCTCATGCACTATATTTTATTAATTTTATTTATTTTGCAATTTTTGGCCAGGAAAGTCACTCAGTAAGTCAAAACTTGTTTCAACGTGCATCCTGTGAGCACAGGGAAGGTAACTGATTTGCTCATGTTCACACGGTATACAAATGATGGCTGTGGGATTGAAAGTCAATTTTCCAGGTTTGTAGGTCAGTGCTCTTAACCGCTACACCATATTGAGATGTATGTTGTGTTTCTCATACACAGAAGCATTTTGAAAACCTTTAACATGTGGAACAGTACATGCGTTTATACTTGCTAGGCATTTTGATAACTTTTTGCTTATGATAAGTACTGCATTGGCATGTGGTGTTGTCTGGTGCATCCACACATGGCGTGGCACACCGTTCTGAGAAGCAGTGCTGGTTGGCCAGCCATCTGCAGAGGGTGGTGACTTTCTATGTTTGCTTGCGCATTCACAAAGCAAACATCTTGGTGGAGTAACAGCACTGTATTGCCTCTGAAGGTGTAACCGTGTTGTGGACAATGGATCTGAGGCTGGTTGTAGGGTATTTATAGTGTATGAAAAGATTAGGGACCTATGCCCCACTCCTTCCTGCCCAGAGGAAAAACAAATAGGCTGAGTGTCTGGGTTATGAACTGGGAATCATTTAATTGAGGCTAATGGGACTCTAGACACAATGTCCACACTGGAGATGCCCCTGCTTTGCTGTGAACAGCCTGTTGGATTGAAGCTGAGGATGACATTGTTATGTTTACTGATGGGTGGAAACTTCTTTTATATGAAGGGATGAAGCTGCTCCTACCATTACAAGTTTTTGCTCATTAGCATACCAACAGGGTGTAATGACCAGTTTCTTCCCTGTCTGCCCCATCCAATTTTAAAATGTTACCTGACGTGGGTGCTCATTCATCTCTGCCAAGAGTATCCCCCCCTTACTACTGACCCACGCCTTACATGACTGGCAGTAGGTGCCCAGCCCTGCTGCTGGTATCCTCCCATCATCCTGATCTAGTGTTTGCACCCCCATGACCTGCCATTAACCCTGCCTCCACAAGCCTTTCAAGTTTACCAGCAGTTGGTGCCCAAAGCTGCTGCTAGTATCCCCTGTCTTGCCTAAGCCTGCATTTGTCAACCACACCCTGTGTAATGTCTAACTGTACCTTAATAAACACTGATGTGAAAAAATGTGCTTTCAATTGTTTTCTTTTTATGGACCGCATTCTGCGCAGTTCTGTTAATGGGACCAATCATCTGGAGTTTTCACTATATCACAGTCTGTGTGCAGACTGATAAGCATGAGTTACTGTCCTGTCAGACCCATGGTTGGAGGTCAGTGTACGACTGTGACGTTATAAACTCCAGGTAATTGTTTATGTGAACAGAACGGCAACAGAATGCTGCCCATAAGAAACAAAACAATGCAAAAATACAGGTTTTAAAACATCACTTTTTATTTAGGAACCGGTACATCTCGGTCATTTATACTTACTGATTTTTCTGTCAATGGAAACATTATAAAGAGCTACCAGTTAGAACCCATTTCCTGTCCTCGTTAATAACTGAATAGCTACAGAGGTCAGGAAATGCTTTCTAATTGGTAGCTGTTTATAATGTTCCCATTTGCAGAAATTAATTCGTTACCCTAAATGATCCATATGCAACTGTACCTGAATAAAAACTGATGAGAAAAACTGTATTTTACTTTTTTTTTATTGGCAGTATTCTGTTACACTTCTTTTCATGGAACCAGTGATCTGGAGTTTTAACTACAAAGAGAATAGTGGATGGGCAGCTATGCACAACTAGGGTGTTGTGCCACCGAGGGGTTCTGAATCCCTTTGGCCTCAAGAGCGATGCTCGAGAGGTCCCTGGGAATCAGAACCCCTTGGTGACACAACACACTGGTTGTGCATAGAGTTGCCCATCCGCTATTTGTTATAGTGTATATTCCCTTAAAAAATAATATAAACATGCAGTTTGATTTGTTTTCTAATAGAAAAATAAATTCTTACTGTTGCATGTTAGTCCGGGATTAAGACTGGTTGCTAGGGTCAGTGGTGTGGTTGTTAGGGACCAAACGTGCTTACGTCTATGGCACGGGCTGCTATTGGTTGTCAGTAGCATGGCAGCTGTATGTCTTGCTAAGTGAGGGGACTACGACTGGAAGAAACCGCTTTTGGTTCTGTGAGTAATTTAAAATATCTGGTTGATCCTGCTGTTGTATTTTTTGTGATATTTGAAAATATATAGTTGATCCTGCATTTTTTTTTTTGTCTCATCTGGTTGGTCCTGTCAGAGTCGTTGGTTTAGGTGATTGTTCTGCTGCTGCCTTGAGTGTGTATCTGGTTGATCCTGTGTCTCGTACACTTTGGAACCTCTAGTGATTTTTGAAATGTTGTTGTACTACAGTGGGGTACAATCATGTTCAACAACATTTTGACAGCCAGCGATTTCCATACACAACAAAAGCTGACTATACACTATGTCATGGTTTGTACATTAAGCATGGTTCTGACAGGACAGTAGCTGATGCTTGGAATTCTGTACACAAACCATGACACAGTTAAAACTCCAGAATGTTGGTTCCATGAAGAGAACTGTGCAGAGTGTTGCACATAAAAAGAAAACATTTGAAAATGCAGTTTTTCACATCAGTGTTTATTAAGGTACATTTAAATGTGACTTATTTGGAGACAAGTATTTCATTTCTCTTACTAAGAACATTTCTAACTACTGCCAATTAGCAAAGATTTTCTGTCCCCTTAAAGTTTTACTACATTTTTTTACCCAGAATATTTGAGTCTTATAATCATCTAATAAGTGCAATAATCCAATCCAGGTGTGCTGTGATGTCATACAGTACCACACTCCTCCATCCAGTTGAAAGCACCTGGATGCACCTCATGCCTCAAAACCCAAATTGGGCATGCATTAATTTAGAAGTACCATGCACACTGACAATGTTATCCCTTCCTTTAATAATGAAAAATAATCTATACATATGTAAATATTACAAACATATAAATAAAAACAAAAGCATTTATTAAGAATCAAATTATTTTTAACTTGTCCCGTTGTAGTTCCTCTACATATGTTATTTCCTCAATATATGTTTCACTGATTCAGATATGGAATGTATAGAGAATATAGATAAAACTGGATGGGCAACCATGCAGAACCAGTGTGTTCTGCCACAGAGGGGTATGATTCCCTGTGACCTCGAGAACAAAGCTCGAGAGGTCCGTGGGAATTATACCCCGAGGTGGCAGAACACACTGATTCTTCATGGGGTTTCCCATCCTGGATTTTATATAGTGTATGGTGTCCCTCTAATCATTTTTATACAATTTGAATCTATCTAAATATATTTTTTCATGTTAAAAGAAACTGCCATCTCCCATTTAGTATTTCAGGAGCTGCCTATGGCTTGAACCTATGGTGAGTTGTGTGGTTGCTAGGGACTGAGTATCCCTATATTAGCAACGCACACTCCCATTGGTTGCTGTTCCTGTGTGGGAGGGATTTAAAGAAAAAAAAACATGGTGAGCTGACCTCTTGCTTAACGAGCAAACTAACGAACCGGAGGGATACACTTCTTTGTAAGTACTTCTAGTCATAATATCTGCTTGATCCTGCATTTTCAGATACATTTTCAGAACTGCGTCCTTGTGAGCAAAAAACCCAAAATGCAGCGGCCATTGTCAGTTGTAATATTACCACGTGGCGGTTTTTGGTTTCAACTTTCAAAGCACAGCTCACTCTTTTCAGTCTCAAAGAATGGAATGCTATTCTGCATGTATGGTCAGTACAGTATTCCATTCATTGTTTTCTGTGTGGTTGAACAGCATTTCGGTATGGTGAAATTTTGAGTAAGAATAGCATTCCACCTTACACTATAATGCAGCTTTAGATGCTTGTAAATGGAAACAGATGAAAGCTTAAATACAGGTGTATTATTGTCATCAAACTTTACTGGATTATTACCAGAAATTGTAGTGCAAGGTTACGCTTTTGTACCAGAAATGTCTGATGATGAATTGGCAAGATTTGAGGATAGTGATACTATAAATTCTGAAGAGGAGGAAGTGATACACGATCATCATAATTGGCTGAACACAACCACATGGTGTCAGTGCAGCATTTGCTACAATTTGCCAACTGTTCAAGAAAACATATGCTGTAAAGAAGTACCTGTTATTCAGCATAGGACAGTGGTTCTCAAATGATGAGGCCAGCCTCCCAAGGAAGGCCCCAAATTGTTCCGGGGAGGCCCAGTCAAGTCTGAGAATGTACAGTATTAAAATTTTAACTTTTGGCTGTTTTGTGTGAAAGGATAAAAAAAATTAAGCACGGATAATTGCCAGTGAATCTCTTTACTTATGCACAAATATTTGACCAGGAAGTCCCCGTTGAGCCAACGCTTGTTTATAGGTGTGTATTTATAAATGAATGCCTGGGGAAGGCATGCTGAATCAAGGCTCATTTCTACAACAGGTATTTATATGCAAATTAGTAACATGGAAAGGGACACACTGAGTCAAGGCTCATTTCTATAGTAGATGTTTATATGTAAATTAGTGACTGGGAAGGCACAGAGATACGATGCATGTTTTCAGGTGCAACCTGAGGTAAGGGTACAGGAAGTTGCTTAACAACAGGGTAAGAGAGGGAGAGCTGAAGTGGCTAGGTTTGGCTGTTCCAGATAGAGAGGAAATAAAGTAACAAGGGCCCAAGAGTCTGAAAAAAGGAGTGACAAGTATAACCCGGGGTGCCAGGTCAGGGTGGACAGCAATAAGTTGAATAAAAAGAGAATATACTCAGTCAACTTTATTAATTTCACTTGATTCCTGGTGTACTGTGCAAAGTGGGAGTTATTTTTTTCTGTGGGGAGGCCCAAGATTTTTTTTCAAATTTGAGGGAGGCTCAAAATTTTTTCATGGCTTGAGGGAGGCTCACTATCACAAAGTGTGAGAACTAATAGCATAGGATAGATGGGGTTGAATGTATCATTAATATCATATACTTCTATCGGTTCCACCCTTGGAATGCGCCAGCTGATGTGCGCCCTGTCATTAGGGTGCCAAAACCGCATGTCATTGATCGCGTTTCATGCGGGGTGCTGTACCCCCCGAACCTCCCCTTAACTTAGGATTCTAACTCTGGGGGAGTGGACCTCAGGGAAGGGGCAATGACTTGTAGGTTTGGCACCCTAATGACAGGGCACACAACAGCCAGCACTCCATGGATGTGCAGTGATATCTATCAGGTGTGCGTTGACATAGAAACTCTTGATGTGGCCTTACTTAACAATAAACACTTACGAGTTGGATCACTTGAGCATTCTGTCAGGAATAGGTATGATGGTATTTTTTTACAAAAAAAATCTTTACAATAGAAATAAATTCATATGTTACAATGGCTTAGTTAATTTAGAAAAACAAACAAACAAAAAACAAACAAACACATTTTCAGAATTGCTCTATTGCTAATACTAGCCACTGAGACTAACAATAAGTATCATAAATAAGTTTGGAATGGCTGTAGTGTTGCAATACGGTACAGTGGCTGTGTGACAGGAATTTTAATTCAGACAGTCTGTACAATGCAATATGACCCCATCTACATGCACCCCCTCTTTGTTTAGGAAATAGGTCACTACATGCCATGCATGCTCTGCTGGCATATCTTTGACTTCTACCACTACTCAGTGGTCATCAAGTTTGGACCTGATGGTTTGAGATGCAGAACATATAGGCCTCTACAGCATCTGGATGGGATGCAGAACTATATGTAATTGTCCACATGAGGACTAATGTTGTACATAGTGTACATATGGACACAACTGTGATAGTGCAGCGGAAGTATCCATTTTAGGTAGAGCACTATATAGATTTCACTGAATATGAATATGACAGTATAGTGGATGAATCTCTGCAACATGAGCTTCAACTCATGTCTGTATTTTACCAGTTGTGCATATGTAAACTGCCAAAGGGGGGTGGTAAATGACATCAAGAGGACAGAAACCTCCTTCCCTACAAGCCAAAGTAGAGAGTAAAGAGAACCTGAAGAAAGGAGTCCCATGGTTGGTAAAGTATCAAAAGAAGCAAGGTGGAAGAAATAAGCCCCTCCCCCTCTACTCTTGCCCAGCTGATCACCCTCTGTAATGCCTTTTGTTGGTTTGTGACCAACTTTCCCCCTTGTACGCATCACTGCTCTCTCTTTTCCATTTTTTCTATCACCCTCTTACCTACTCACCACCACTCCCGTTGCTCCTCTCTTATTGGCAAATACTGGTTTACCTCACTCTTCTCTAATCTATCCTCACTACTTTGCCTCTTACAGTCCCCTCTTCCTACCCCGTTTGTTATAGAGTCTCCTGCTTCTTCTTTTTTTTTATATAGCTGTTCACCCACCCATTGCCATCTTCACCTGCCTTCGGCCCCAAGTGGGTACTCTGGGGGCCGTCACATATGGTGACATAGTGTTTTTCCTGGTTTTCTCCTCTTACATCCCTGGAGTCTCAGCAGACATGGTAAAGACCCCACTGTACCCACCTGGCCTAGTGCCTTCCCCCCATTTGCCCGATACTACCATTGAGCCTTCACCTGGTGGCAGTCAAGGGCCGGGAAGGCTAACCTCCCCACTCTGAGAGAGGAGAGCTGTCTGAGGGCTGCTCAGTCCTCTCCCAGTCCTCCCTCCTGGCTAACCCACAGGAGCCTGAGCATGCTCCTGAACTCGGGTCACCGGTGTGGGAGAGGTAAATCACTCCTCAGCACTTCTGCCCTCTATGCCACTGGGCCTCTCCTGCTTCTTCTTGATCCATCACCCTCAGTTTGGAGCTGGTCAGGCTGCCTTCTCTTACTGACTCCTTCCCTTTGTAACTTGTTCCCTCCTCTTCTTTGCCCCTTCCCTGCTATCCCTAGAGTGGTTCTTAAAACCAACCTCCATCCCCACTTACTTTCTCCTGCTTCTCCCCTTGCAAACATTCTACCCCTCACACCCCCTCTTCCCTCCTGTCTCCCCACTCTCTCTCCTTCTTTTTCCCGCTGTCCAACTACTCTATATATTTTTGCCTCACACTCCCTCCATCTCCCGTCTGAGGAATTTGCCTCAATGAATATCTACCTGTCTCCTCCTCTCCCCCAGCTACCTGATAATCCTCAATTGTCTCAAACACTCAGAATAGCTGCTAAATGGTGCCAAAATAGAAACATTCATAGATGAAAATGAACTGAACCCATTATATATTTATTTTAAATGATATGTTAATTTTTTTCTCTTCTGTAGGATGTATCGACTTGCTGCTTATAGACAATTTACGTTGTGGGCTCAAGGTCATCTAGGTAAATGTGTTCGATGAGTAATACCTTCATGCTGTCTGAAAATAATAAGAGAAAAGTACCCTGGTAGAAAGTACGGAGGTTTTCATGATGTGCTACATATTCCAATCTAAATTCAAATGTTATGTAATATAGCATATTTCATAGTTGTCACTATGCAGAAATGCTATTGTCTTTTTAGATGATTGTGTCACACAGTATATGAACCTTCTGTTGTGTTGCTGTTTATTTAACATTTTATTGCTGTACCTGTGTTTAAAATGTCCAGTACTCTAAATTAGCATACTATCATGATTGACAGGACACCATGTTTGTTTAAAACAAATTGAATGAACTGTTATATGTATGTTATTTATTTGAATTGCACAAAAAAAAAAATTCTACAAGAAGGAGCACCAAGGTAAGTGGTTGGTGGCCCCATCTTGAGGGGTACAAGTCGGGGGGGGGGGCGAAGCAGAGCAGGAGTGCAGGTTAGAGTTCTGGGGGTGGGGACCTGGGACTGGGGTGGGGGTCTCAGGTGGGCAGGAGAAGCTGCCAGTGGCTACATCCAAGGGAGTTCCCAGGGGCTGGCAACCGGAGGGAGGAAAGTTGGAAAAAAAAAAAAGAATTAACTACAATACCCAAATAAACATTTCATATTTTACAAACTGATAACTTTTGGAACTATATATTTCAACAGGCTCGATTTTCAAACAGGCCAGAAAATGGCACAGGTTGCACCAACTACCGGCATGCAGAAAACTATGGGTGCGCCATGGTCCCTGCAACAAATTTTGCTACTACATAAGTCCATTGTGGCAGAGTTCTCAGGGTTGCCACAGGTGGAGCCATACACTAGACAGGTTATGTAAGTGAGGGGTTTGACGCAGGCAGCCCTAAATTCCTGCCTGAGGAAACACAGCTGTACATAGGCGCTCTACTCAGGGGAGTGTACGATGCAGACTTGCAGAACACACATGGGGAGACAGGCATGAGGTGCGGGTCAGTACAAATACCTACGGGACCTGCAAGGACATACACCCATGTTGCCTGCTGTGATTATAGTCGGGGGGGTAGGAGGAAGTAGGCTGTTGAGTAGCTGGGATCTGCAGCTTATCCAATAGGTAGAGAAATGGGCAGACTGGGTGGGCCAAGCAATTCTTATCTGCTGTCAAAGTCTGTTTCAATGTTATGGGTCTGGGCACTGTACTGTGCAAAGTGTCATTCACTGGCCAGAGTCCCACCCGCATCACCAGGCCACCAGTGCCCACATCAACACTACTCACCCTGTGGTGGCATCATCAATTTGTTATCAGTGGCAACGGCACTCATAGTCCACCACCACAGCACAGCAGGGTACACTCATACCAGCAGACTGGAACTATGCAGCTGATATGATAACCCATGGTCTGGGTAGACAACCAAGTGTTGGGAATACATACTACAGACAAGGGCCCAGTGGGACATGGACAGCATTGGAACCAATATCATACCAACACCACCGGCGTAGTGGTGCCAGGCAACAGAATACTAAGGCAAGGCAGACAAGCCTACTGTAGTAAGCTGATGTGTACATCCAGCTGTGGTTCATACAGCCCTTACATAGAAACATAGACTTTAACGGCAGATAAGGACCGCTTGCCCCATCTAGTCTGCCCATTTCCCTACCTACAGGATAGGCCGCAGATCCTAGTTAACCACCAGCCTATTTCTTCCTACCCCCCACAAGATTTACCTTATGTCTGTCCCATGCATTCTTGAATTCTCCCACAGTTTTAGACCCCACAACCTCCTCAGAAGGCTGTTCCATGCATCCACTACCCTCTCTGTGAAATAATACTTCTCACATTGCCCTGAACCCCCACCTTTTAATTGTGTCCCCTTATTCTTGCACATCTCTTTTCTGAAAGATGCTACCTCTTGACTTTGTTGATTCCACTGAGGTACTTAAAAGTTTCTATCATGTCCCCTCTCCTTCCTTCCTCAAGGGTATACATATTAAGCTCCTTTAGTCTCTCCTCATATGGCTTCTCTTGCAGACCCTGCACCATTTTAGTTGCCCTCTTCTGGACTGCCTCTATCCTGTCTATGTCCTTGCAGAGATGGGGTCTCAGAACTGGATGCAGTACTCAGATGGGGTCTCACCAACTGTCTGTACAGAGGATAACAACTTCCTGTTTTCTGCTGCTGATGCCTCTCTCTATGCATCCCAGTATACCCCAGCCCTCTACTGCCTTCTCACATTGCTTGCTAACCTTAAGGTCATCTGATATGATTACCCCAGATCCCTTTCCTTTTTGTTGTTGTTACTACCTCCTCCCCCATTGTGTATTCTTCCCTGGGTTCTTGTTTCCCAGGTGCATTATTTTGCACTTCTTTGCATTGAATCCTAGCTCCCATACTTGACCATTCCTCCAACCTTGCCAAGTCCTTCTCATCCTTTCCATGCCTCCTTGTATCAACCCTGTTGAGATCTTTGTGTCATCTGCAAAGAGGCATACTTTTCCTTCCAGTCTCTGCAATGTCACTTATGAAGACATTAAAAGGACTGGACCCAATACTGAACCTGCAGTACCCCTCAGCAACCCCTCTTCTTCAGAGTGGACTCCATTTACAATTACCTTCTGTGTCCTGTTGTCCAGCTAATGTTTTACCCAGGCTACCACCCTGGGACCCACTCCCAGGCTGGTTAATTTGACTATTAATCTTTTGTGTGGGACTGTGTCAAATGCCTTGCTAAAGTCTAGGTAGGCCATGTCCACAGCCCCTCCCTGGTCTACTACTTTGGTCACCCAGTCAAAGAAATCTATTAGATTCATCTGACATGACCTTCGCACTGTGAACCCATGCTGCCTTGGGTCCTGCGCCCCACTGGCCTCTAGGTACTCAACTATTCTTTCCTTCAGAAGTGACTCCATCACTTTCCCTACCACAGAGGTCAAACTGACAGGTCTGTAGTTTCCTGCCTCTGTCTTGGTCCCACTTTTGTGAAGGGGAATCACATCCGCCTTCCTCCAGTCCTTGGGTACCACACCATCCTCCCTTGATTTATTAAAAAGAGTAGCCAGTGGTTTCACTAGTTCCCCTCTTAATTCTTTTAGAATTCTGGGGTGAATTCCATCAGGCCCCATTGCTTTGTCCACCTTCAGTTTTAGGAGTTCTTACAGAGCCCTTTTTTCTGTGAAAGGACTGGGATCGACCCCCCTAACAAGAAAGCTTCTGCTAATTGGATTAGGCACTTCCCCCTCCTCTTTTGTGAATACTGAGCAGAAATATTTGTTCAGTATCCCTGCTTTTTCACTGTCCCCCTCTGCTCACCCACCATTCATTCTATTCAGCGTCACTATCCCTCCCTTTGTCTTTCTACGCTCTCTGACGTACCTATAAAAGGTTTTATCCCACTTCTTAACCAAGTTGGCTGTCTTTTCCTCAGTTTGGGCCTTTGCTATTCTGACTTCCCTCCCTGCTTTCTTCTGCCTTAACTGGTACAGCTCTCTGTCCTGTTCCCTTTGTGTTTCCTTATACTTCTGGAATGCTATCTTTTTCTTTCCGACTTTCACAGCTACCTCTTTTGAGAACCATAGTGGCTTTTTCTTTCATTTTGATTTGTTTATTTGCTTCACACAAAGGCTTATTGCCTCTGTGATGGCAGTTTTGATGATTCCCCATTGTTACTCCATACCTCCTTCTAGCCTGCTTGCTAGTGCTTTTCTGAGGCACTCTCCCATCTTGCCAAAATCAGCCCTCCTGAAGTCCAGTATCCTCACTTTTGTATGGCTTGACTCTGTAGCTGAGTTTAATGTGAACCACACTGTTTGATGGTCACTTGTTCCCAGATGGCAAGCCACTTCTAGATCTGAGATCCTCTCACTGCCCCCATTTGAGAGTATGAGGTCTAAGATTGCTCCCTCACGAGTGGGTTCCGAAACTAGCTGTCTGAGGTCTGCCACCTGTAGGGCATCAAGAATGGCCCTGCTCTTGGATGTAGCTGCAGAAAACGTGCTCCAGTTAACATCTGGCATATTCAGGTCTCCCATCAACAGTATATCCCCTTTCTCTGCCATTCTAAGAATGCCTTCTGTCATATCCTTGTCCATTCCCTTCCCCTGACATGGGGGTCTGTACACAACCCCTGTGCAGATTGTGGTGCCCTTTCCAGTCTCCAAGGTGACCCACAGTGCCTCTTCTCCTCCCTGTTTACTCTTTTGTTCAGTTGCTTTTATCCCTTTCTTTACATAGAGAGCTACTCCTCCCCCTCTTCTCCCCTGCCTGTCTCTCCTGTAGGTTATGTACCCTGGTATGTTAACATCCCAGTCATGGTTCTCTGCGATGACTCAAGAGTGAGCGTGGACAACTGGATGGTGCAACACAAGGGTGCAGCAGATGTGATGAGCGCCTGGCAGTACAGGCCCATATCACTGATTCACAGCTGGCGCATGAGTCCAGGTGATAGTCTGTCAGCCATGGGGGGTTGGGGAACATTCCCAGCAGTTGCCATGCAAAGCTGGGTAACACATGACACATGTGCACCATTGCATGCAACAGTGCCAATCCACTGGCTTCTTGATTCCAACCACACAGACTACACCATGGACAGTGTCATATTCTGTGCATTGAAAACTGAGTCCATATACTTAGTTTGAATTAATGAACTGAATTTATAGCAGATGTAATCGTAACACAAAACCTTGTAACAAAATCGACATACATAAAAATTGTACATTATTTCTTTATATATGTTGAGAAATGTGATGGACATTTCATCCTGAAAATAAATTTCATATAGATGTATGCTATCATATATTACTGTGCCATTCCATCTTGTAACTTATCTTTAAACATGGCAATTGTACAACACCACCCTGCCTGTGTTATACTGGTTCTTTTTTTATCTGTTTTCAAAATTAGTTATTAACTTACTAACCTGGTGCAACGTAATAACTGTCATGGAATGGACCTTTTTTTTTGTAATAGGTTTACCACACAGTCATAGCATACTAAGGCATGAGAAAAGTCTGAGTGCCTCTGAGTTATGTAAGTCAGAAAGGCAAGTGAGATGCTATAGTTCTTAAGAAGGGGTATCGCCAGCAGGAAGATGGAGATGGTTCTGCCATGGTTCACACATGTCGGTGCGACAATGTTATTGCCAATGGTAATTACAGTGCCAGCATTCTGCCAAACAGCAGTCTGTGACACTGAATCTGAGCACCCAACAACGTGAGCGACGTACAAACATGGGGGAAAAGTAAAACAAATGTTTTGACACTGGAATACCCCACCTCATGTCATAATATCCCACAGAACAACATATATAACTTGAGTATTGCTGGGGTCTGCCCCCTGCACTCCCCCAACTTAATATTACCAACTCCACGGTCACACTACAGTTGCTAGGGGGTAGTAAATTTGATTGGTGGTACAGTGTTTCTGGTGGCAGAAAAAGAGACAAGAGGCTTAGATGCTGCATACTCATCCTTTACTACAGCAAATGCATAGGTAACACAGACTGCACAGTCAGCTCACAAAAGTACATAGGAGCTCAAAACAGACACAGGACTAAGCAACTCTGTGCCCAAATCAATTCACACAAAATCCACCCAGACGCCCAAAACACCAGGTTGCACTAGTGCCCCGCAACAATCCGTGGTTGCTGTAATGACATTGGCAATATTTAGTCAGCATCCTAACGGTATACCTGCTACCATTACATAGATTGCTTGCTATGACTCACCTTAATTACTGTTTCCAGATATGGTCAACACCACCAAAACAGCTTCGGTAACCTGGATAACGATTGTTAGGTCTGCATTGCTGCACATTAAGCTAACCAGTTGTGCACAATGGATATGTTGATGCTGATAAACATCAAATACATAAAAATATTCCAAAAGTAAAATACAAGTGATATGCATACTTCAAAATATGGGCTATATAGTCTTTTTGATATATTTAGTGCTTCACTCTTTCATTGTGTCATATAACTATCTTTTATAAAATGGGAAGGGAAAATCCTGCATCCTGATTGGTCATTAGATGTGCATTAGAAGTGTCTAATGCATAGCTAAAAACAAGTGTTGGCCAGCAGGACATGATAGAAATCCTTGTGCCACTCCTTGGAATGTTACTCAAAAATTCAGAATGTTAAAACAATGAAACCAAAAAAAAACCCGCCATTTTATTTTTGCCCTTACCAAGACTTTCCCCAGCTCCCTAACAGTCAGTCAATGGCAGGTAACAAACACTAAACTAAAGTAATATTAAGCACAGTAAACAGAATTTATTTTAATATCCTTCAGTTCTGTAATGTTTTTTTTCTTTCTCCGTTTAAACAGATTTACAGTGAAGTCTTACAAACTGCCCCTCTCCACCCCGCCAGTTCACCACTTGCTTGATTGGACTCTTGCTCAGGCTGCTTCAGTGTATAAATATATGAAACAGTTTAACAGCGATAAATATTTTTCCAAAAAATGTTTTTGTTTGTTTGTTTGGTCGCGCTCAAGCTCCCAGGGCACAATGCTGAACAGTTGAGAGGTAGGGCTTACTCTTGCAATTCCCCTAGAACCACAGTGGTGGAAAGTAAATGATTATCTGTCCACCCCCACCTCATCACTCTCCAGATTAGACTTTCCTTTTAATACTTTTTGCCACTTTGCCTCTGATTCCCCTTCCCCAGCACATACCACTGTGTCCTCTATGCTTCCCTCTCACTTTTCCCTCTGCATCTATGCCACCAACACCACACCACCACCCTTATATCGAAATTCTGATTAAGGTCTCTTACCTCTTATCTGTCCTCACTCCTCTCCCCATCATCCCCCTCCTCCTATCTACGTGCCAAAGATCCCCATACTTTCTCTCTCCCCTGTCCTCATTCTGACTCTGGGCGTGCACCCTTTTCTTACCATCTCCCCTTCCTCTAGAACTCTCTTCCAAGCTCTCTTCACTTATTTCCTTCTCTGCACTATCTTAAACATATTCTTTCCAATCGCTCCCTCCCACTTGCTTCTGTCCTTCTTCCTTCTGGCAGCCAGGGTGAGTCTCTCCCCACACATTCATAACTTGCCTTCCTCTAAGCACCACCTTATCATTCTCAGTTGAATCCCTAACACCTATAGCAATCTTCACTTTATCCTCTATGATCTTTCCTTTCACTCCTACCTCCCCTAGTTTCTCCTTTGAAGCGGGCTTCCTCAACTAATTTTAGTTGCTCAAAATGTTGCACATTAATTGCCAATTTAACATTGTTAATGTATAAACGTTTATTTTTTTATAGCCATCTCTATATTGTTTTATGTCTTTTTAATTGTTGCCACCCCCTTGTTTCCTGCCACCGGGTAGCACTTGGAAATGAGCTTCAGCTCAGTGTACCTCTCCTGGTTACCAACATTTTAAATAAATAAATAAATATGAAACTCTTTTTAAATCAAATGTACCTTTTCTAATATAATCTTTATCTCTGAATGAAGCCCACAAATGAAACTTCTTGAGTGCATATTGATGTTACCAGTTTCTAGAAGTGTTGCCCATTTCGTGCACAGTTCATCATTGTTTTGTAGTAGCTGCTGAAAATGCATTCTTGGATTACTAGTATAAGTACTGTTGTATTCAGGTACGATACAATAAGGTCCAAAAATTATTTTCTTTGTTGAAATTTTAAATTCTTTCCTTTTTTTCCCCCTTTTTCTGGGTAATTTTTATGTTGCTTTCACGCATGTGCAAGAAACATAGTGCCATCATCGGAGATTTCGGAAGTGTGGCACCTCCTCCTCCAATTCAGTCAGTGAGCTGGCAGGCGTGGCCCCTGTAAGCCAATGCATTTTGGAGCTCTGTATGACATGCTCCAAAATGCAGTGGCATACAGTTGAAAGGGGGAGATACGCTTCAGTGGGCACCGATAAGATATTGGCTGCTTATGCGCAGCCCGCCTCGAGGGCGCAAGGTCTCCCCGCACGCACTGTATAGCCGACGGGTGCCCAATCCCATCGGGCTGAGCTGCGTCCCTGCCCCCAGTAGCAGGTGCCACGCTGGGAACCCACCCCAGCGTGGCAAGCGTCCCATGACATCTTTTTTTTTTCCTGTAAAACAAAACGGTCCCGCGGCATGTCTCCCGACCCCCACAACCCGCACTCCACCCACTGCGCATCCAGCCTCCCCACACCCCTCCTCACCCCATGCTTACATCCAGACTCCGGCGCGACGATCTTCGTGGACCAGGAACACGTCTGCACTCTTTAAAGCCGACCCGTGAACTGAGGAAATGCGGTAGGCTGTATAATGGGCTAGATAGGGGTTCAACTTTGTTGCATATCTCAGGCATTTTGAGATTTTTGCAAATTTTCAACATGGGGTTTTAGGATCCTTCTCGTGAATGATGTCACTGTCATGGCGTTATTCAGGCCCGGGGTGATTTCGCGCAGTGACTGTGCAGTGACTGCGAAATCACTCTTTGGGCCTGAATACCACCATGACAGTGAAATCATTCATGAGAAGGGGTCCCAAAAACCCCATGTTGAAAATTTGGTGCCAAAATTCCAAACAATTACTGTTTTACGAGCGTGCGTTGCGCAGTTCCTACGCAGGCTCGTAAGTTCGTGAAATTTCAATATTTTCACTCCAGATTTCAACATTGCCATTTTATCACACCTTCTTATGAATAGTACAGCTGTCATTTTTCACATTTCACCCAAAATGTGTTTCTGCCCATGTAGCTAGAATGGCAGTAGGTGTACGAAATCAATGTATGGGACAAATTAAGAAAATCACAGTGGCACTGTTCATGAGCAGAGGTCTTAAAATGGCTATGTTGAAAATTTGGTGAAAAAATTTCTAAAAATGACTGTTTTACATGGCGTGCGTTGCGCAGTTCCTATGCAGGCTCGTAAGTTCGCAAATTTTCAATATTTTCACTCCAGATTTTCAACATTACCATTTTACCACACCTCCTTATGAGCAGTACAGCTGTCATTTTTCACATCCTGCCCAAAATGTGTTTCCACCCATGTAGCGCACAATGGCGCAGTCGGTGTGTAAACTCAATGTATGGGACACATTAACAAAATCACAGTGACACTGTTCATGAGCAGAGGTCTTAAAATGGCAATGTTGAAAATTTGGTGAAAAAATTCCTAAAAATGACTGTTTTACGAGTGTAGCGTTGCGCAGTTCCTACGCACACTCGTAAGTTCGCAAATTTTCAATATTTGCACTCCAATGACTTCCAAATACCTAAACAGCACATAGAAGCAAGCAACATTCAGCATTGACAAATGTTTGTTCTGTTTGCTTGCACGCATGTGCAAGAAACATAGTGCCATCATCCGAGATTTCGGAAGTGTGTCACCCTCTCTTCCAATTCAGTCAGTGTGTTGGCAGGCATGGCCCCTGTAAGCCAGGGCATGCTGGAGCTATCTATGACAAGCTCCAAAATGCAGTGACATACAGTTGAAAGGGGGAGCTATGCTTCAGTGAGCAGCAATAAGATATCGCCTGCTCATGCGCAGCTCCCTCTACACACACACACACGCATACTGCATGCTGCCCCCCCCACGCACACACTCTATAGCCGACGGGATGTCCAATCCCCCTATTGGCTGCTGCTGCCTCTGCCTAAGTTTCAAATGCCACGCTTGGGTGCCCACCCCAGCGTGGCAACTCGATGGTATAGCTGACAGGGTGCCCAATCCCCATCGGCTTCACTGTCTCTCCCCCATGTTATCACCAACTGGGGTGCCCAATCCCGTCTGCTTCACTCTCCCCCGGTACAAGGTGCCACACTGGGAGCCCCACTCCAGCATGGCAACAAATGCCATAGCCAGCAGAGTGCCCAATCCCCTGGCTCCCGCCCCCCAGCCATGCTTCTGCCATGCTGGGAGCCCACCCAGTGTGGCAAACATCCCGCATCTTTCTTTTTTAACCTGTAAAGCAAAATGGTCCCACGCAGTCTTAATGCCTCCCCAACCCACACCCACCCACTGGCGCACTCTACCCCCATCCCCACCCCATACTTACCTCCGGAGTCTGGCGATGACCTTCAGTGGACCGGGAACATGTCTGCACTCTTCAAAGCCGACCGCGAACTGAGGAAATACTGGTAAGCTGTATAATGGGCTAGATAGGGGTTTTTCAACTTTGTTGCATATCTCAGGTATTTTTTGGAATTTTTGCACCAAATTTTCAACATGTGGTTTTTGGGACCCCTTCTCATGAATGCTGTCACTGTCATGGCGTTATTCAGGGCCGAAGGGTGATTTCGCAGTCACTGCGCAAAATCACCTTTTGGGACGTTAACAAAATGACACTGCCAGTGTTCATAAAGTGGGCTCTCAAGAAGCCTATTTTGAAAATTTGGTGGAAAAATTCCAAAAAACGAGCGTGCATTACATAGTTCCTACGCACTCTCGTAAGTTCACGAATTTTCAATATTTTCACTCCAGATTTTCAACATTGCCATTTTACCACGCCTTCTTATGAGTAGTACAGCTGTCATTTTTCACATCTCACCCAAAACGTGTTTCCGCCCATGTAGCGCACAATGGTGAAGTCGGTGTGCGAAATCAATGTACGGGACAAATTAAGAAAATCACAGTGACACTGTTCATGAGCACAGGTCTTAAAATGGCTATGTTGAAAACTGTGTGAAAAAATTCCAAAAAATGACCGTTTTATGAGCGTGCATTGTACAGTTCCTACACACGCTCGTAAGTTCGTGAATTTTTAATATTTTCACTCCAGATTTTCAACATTGCCATTTTACCACACCTTCTTATGAGTACTACAGCTGTCATTTTTCACATATTGCCCAAAATGTGTTTCCGCCCATGTAGCATGCAATGGCGCAGTCAATGTGCAAAAGCAATGTATGGGACACATTAAGAAAATCACAGTGACACTGTTCATGAGCAGAGGTCTTAAAATGGCTATGTTGAAAATTTGGTGAAAAAATTCCTAAAAATGACTGTTTTACGAGCATGCGTTGCACAGTTCCTATGCATGCTCATAAGTTTGTGAATTTAATATTTTCACTCCAGATTTTCAACATTGCCATTTTATTACACTTCCTTATGTACAGCACAGCTGCCATTTTTCATATGCCGCCCAAAATGTGTTTTCGCACATGTAGCGCACAATGGTGCTGTTGGTGTGCAAAAGCAATGTTTGGGACAGATTAAGAAAATCACAGTTACACTGTTCATGAGCAGAGGTCTTAAAATGGCTATGTTGAAAATTTGGTGACAAAAGTCCATAAAATGATTGTGTTACGAGTGAGCATTGTGCAGTTTCCATGCACCCGCATAAGTTCATGACTTTGTAATATTTTAAATCCAGATTTTCACCAGTGGCATTTTTCCACACTTCCTTATTTACAGTACATCTGTCATTTTTCACAACATGGCCGAAGTGTGTTTTCACACTTTCAGCGCAGAGATGCGTGGTCGCTGTGGGAAATCATTGTTCAGGACAGATAAAGAAAACCACAGTGACACTGTTCATGATCGGAGGTACCAAAATGCCTGAGATGACAATCTGCTTTAAAAAAATCCCCAACCTAATTATATTACCATTGTGCGTTGCACAGTTTCTATGTACGCTCGTGACTTCACCATTTTTTAAAATATTTTTACTGCATATTTGCAACATTGCCATTTTTTACACCTCCCCATGAACAGTACAGCTGTCATTTTTTACATTCTGTTCGAATGTTTTTGCACCTCTGGTAAAGCAAATGCCGTAGTCGCTGTGCACAAGCAGCTTTCGGCTAACAAACTGATATTCCCCCTGTTCATGAGGTGGGGTCACAAAAAAACCATGTTGAACATTTGGAGTGAAAATACCAATGAATGCCTGAGGTATTAGGGTTTCCAACCATAATGCCCAACCCTGTAGAGAATGACAGGCAGCAGGGGTGTGACTTGGGATTCTTGCCTGTAATGCTCATACCATTCCACACCCTGCAGCCAGTGAGAGGCATTGAGGTATGCCTTGGACTCTTTGGCCCCAATGTTCACCCCATTCTCCTATATCGCACTCATCTCACCATATTTCCTAATGGAATGGGGTGTGCATAGGGGCCAAAGACCCCAAGGCACACCGTGACACTTGTCAGTGTCTGCAGGGTGGGGTGTGGTGAAATGGCGTGGCCGTTATGCCTGATGACCCAAAGGCACACCCCAATGCCTGTCACTCTCTGCAGGGTGGTGGTGGGGGGGGGGGGGGGGGTTGGCTTCAGTTCAATACTTCACTGCCATTCCTATGATGCAGCTCTGTAACTTCTACACTACCACTGCCAATGCCAGCAAGCAAATATTCGGCATTGACAAATGCTTGTTTTCTTCTCTAATGATAATATGTTATATGCTTCACTTATACAGTGGGTTGAACATTTGAGATACTCTATAAAGTATTTAGGCAACTAACAAATCTGCAAAATTTAAATATATGAATATTAATTAAGTGTTGTCCAAAAACAGATGACATCACTTCTCTGGACAGCACTCCAGTAAGTGAATTCTCATCCTATAACTATCTAGGTGTCTGGTTGGACCTACTACTAAACTTTTCTACTCATATTGACTACATATCTTCAAAACTTCACCCAAAGATTGGCATCCTATACCATAACAGGAACTCTCTGCCCCTCCCTGTATGATGGGAACTTCTATCCAAAATGATAACACCGATCACTGACTATGCCAACATAGTTTACTGCTCTGTGCCCTCCTCCTCTCTTGCTAGACTTAACTCCCTTTTCTATGCTTTATGTCATTTTGCCTCTAACTCTCCCCATAGGATGCACCATTGTGCTCTTCTCTCTTCCCTGGAGCTCCCCCCCCCATCAGTGTCTCATCCGCTCTATCTTCTTTGTCTCCAAATACTGGTTTAACCTACTCCACTCCTACCTCTCTGCTCACTTCACCCCGGTCCCTCCTCTACATACTCCCTATGTTCAAGAGACTCTCACACTTTCTCCTTTCCTACACCATCCTCAAATGTGGGCAAATCCGCCTACATCTATCGGCTCCCCTCTAGCAGGAACTCTCAGACTCCTCTCCTTCATAACTCTCTCTCTCTCTCTCACCTCTGTCATAATCTCAGTTGTGCCAGCCGCTCATCCCCCACCTGTTCCCATAACCTCATATAATATGTGCACTGTATGTGCTATCCACTCTGTATTATAACCACTGCTAATATTGCCTTCATTTTATGACGTATTTCATAACCTGTATATTGTTTGTAATGCATCTTGTATTGTTTGCCTCATGTATTGGCATCCTGTGTACTTATATTGTTTGTAATGTATCCTGTACTATTTGCATCCTGTATACTTGTTATGTTTAAAAAGTATCTAGTATTATTTGCTTAATGTATTTTGCATCCTGTATACTTTTTCCCATGTACCCTCTTCCTGGGTCACACCTGGAAATGAGCCTTGGCACAGTGTGCCTTTCCTGGTTATCAAATGTTTAAATAAAAAAAAAATGACTTACTCATGAAAACAAAACATCAGACTATACAAGACAGCACATACTGTGAATTGGACAAAATCATGTTTCAAGCCATCCCTCAACCTTATAATCCACACCAGGGCTGGGGATTGGAAATCTGGAAGGGGGGGGGTCTACTTGTTGTTAACATGGTTGGACAAGGTCGGGAATTAGAAGCCAGGGAAAGGTGTTCACTAGCCTCCATGAAATGTTTTATCCATAATGTGACTGGTGTCCCGGTGGTGGGGGAGGAGGGTTGACAGTAGGTACCAGGACTTCCTGATCTCTTTACCTGGCCAGTGATTGGATGGAGGGTAGAACACGGACAACAGGTAGGTTGTTGTTTTTAATAAGGACATTAATACTAATTGGAGGAGGGAGAAGGACCACTAGGTAATAGAGAATGTGTTTTCTTTATATGTACCTGAGATTGGAGGGAAGAGGAGGGTTAATCACAGGCAACTGGAAGTGTTTTTTATTTATACAGACTGACTGCTGCGGGGGAGGACCACTAGGCACTGTTAATTACCTTTAATTACCTTGGTCTGGCAATCAGGTGTTTGAGTGGTCCGCTAGGCACCAGTTGTTTTTTTGTTTATCACAGGGGCTGGTGATCAGAGGGTGGGTTGGGGGGTGGAACACTGTCCTCAGGGGAATAGTTTATTTCAGTATGAGAAGGTGATTGAAGAGAGGGGAGAGCACAATATGCAACATAGGAAGGTTGTTTTCTATGATAGGCTGGCAAGTGTGGGGTGGTGCCATGGACAACATGGGGCAGGTATGTTCCCATGCTGGTTAACCAACCAATTGACTGTATTGCCTCGAGCAACTGCAATGGTTACCCAGATTTAGAGGAATTTTTGATTGCCATTATTTGTGCCATACTAAAGGTCCATTGTAAACCATGTTACGCTGAGGAAGTCTGCTGAATATCATCATGCACTGATATTCCTGCCCACCCCCTACAATTGCATACCTTCAAATATAATGACTTGCGTGGGTGCTAACCCTGTAAGCCTGTACAACTGACCTTTCTGAATATTGGTCACTGGGGAAAAACCTGGTTTGCCCAGGCAAACACATGTTAGCCACCACACAAGCTTGTGAGTTTACAGAGGTCAAACCCTGCATTTCACTACCTCATAACATGTCAAACATACACAGTGGCTCATGGATTTGGGGGACTTAATATATATTTTTTATTAATGTTTGCTAATATAGAGGTATTCTCATTCGATGCCTCCTCCAACATACCAGAAAACAGGATAGCTTGAAAATTAGCACAGCCTTTCTGGGGAAACTGCACCTATGTACCAGTCTCTGGGGTGAGTGCCACTGACCAATTACAGTATATGCACTAAGGTAGTATTGAAGATAAAGATACAAAAGTAATAATGTTTATTATGACACCAGCACTTGCAATAGAAATGGTTTAGCTCATGTACTTCAAAATGCATTTGCGTCTTGCTTTATGCGAGGAAAAACACAGAAGCATGGTAGGAAAAATTAACTAGGTGCAGAAACAGCGGTGGTATGGGTCACCCATGATACAGGGAATTGATCCAATATTTGCACTGGAGTAATCTACAGCAGTGCTTCACAGATGAGAGAAATTTGATGTGGTACTGGTGTAGGAAATTGGTACATTGACAGAGAAAGTGGAAGACAGTGCATGTGGTGTACTTCGACATGTCAGATGTAGATTGAAACCTCCCAACACTGGCATCACCTAGAAGGAGTGTGATTATAGACTCTCTGAAGAGGGAGTTAAGCGATCATCTACTCATAGAATCCACAGTGACTGGGTGATCCTGTTACTCACTAACAAGAAAAAGTGCAGAAGATGTCAAGGTTTGATACAATTTGGGGTCTATTGCTCACCAATTAGTGCAGGCACTATGTAGCGTGTAGTGCCAAAATTATCATGTTGCAAACTGTGCATTTGCATGGGGCATCAAGAGCAGGAGTCCTCAGAAAGCCTCAGCTGTTCAGATGGCCTTCTTTCTTCCTGGTCCTCTATGTTCTAATTTAAGTAAAATGCAAAAGTGATACATAACTAGCTGAAAATGAAGATATAGGTAGGACGTCATAGAGATGAGGATGTTCCCTCGCAGGTTGGTGACCTCTGATATGTGGATATGGCGAGAAATTTTGCACATGCCCCCAGGATAGCTAGAGGCTGTGCTGGTAGCATGTGACTATGTGTGAACCTCTTTGCTGGGGCCCCCTATCAGAATTTGTGAATCACCACAGGAGCATCCTTATCCCTGGCATCATCTCACATTATCTTTATTTTCAGGTAGATTTGCACTTTTCTTGAGTTAGAACATAGAGAACAAAGAAGGAAGGAGGCCAACTGGACAGCTGAGGCTTTTGGGGGGCATCTGTGCTCTTGCAGTTCTGTGCATATGCACAGTTTGCACCATGCTAAGGCCAGCACAGATCACCATATTGTGTGGCTCCATGTAAGGATGGCTGGGGAACTGATACATACAAGGACAAACGTCATATACTTAATGAGAGCAGAATATAGAAAGATGGGTGAATGCGTCATGGGATGACCAAGCAGGGGTATATGGCCTGGATGTGATGTAAGAATCAGACAATAAATATACAAGGAAGCACTGTACAGTCAACAAACATATGGCCCCAAAAAACAATTGAAAAATGTGACTACTATGGCTGACAAACTATTTGACTGCATAGTAAAAGCTGAATTGGTTAGAATACAGAAAGTATACGTAAAGGTATAGAGAACAGGGTGTAAGAGGGGAAACAAAGGAATGCGGGGAAAGCAGTAAGGAGAACAAATGGTGAAAACTGAGGAGAGAATAGCACATGGGGTAACCAACAGAGGACAAGACATTTTGATAATTGGTAAAGAAGAATGTCATATTTATATCATTTTCAACTAGAAGCTCACATAAAAAGCATGTAAATTAGAATTAGAAAGGGGGATCTGCTCACAACATTAATAGATACAGCAAAAGTGAGGGGGGATTATTATACAGTATTGCATAAAAACATCATAATGCATGAACAATAGAAATTTTAAATAATGTGTGTGCAGTTGGGAATCCTTTGAAGTGACTATCTGGTTAAATGTTACACATTGTTAGTATTATTCATTGGCAATCTACATTCACAAAAGAAAAAAAAATTAATTAGTGTATTGCACAAGTATGTTAATGGGTTTCATTTTCCTCATATGTGAATATAAGATAGTGCAACAATGAAATGCAGCCACCATATCTTTTTGTGACCAATTTTCATACATGCATCTTGAAGTATCAGTATTTGTTAGTAACCATACACATTTGTCAGTAATAAAGTTCACTTGGCAGCAATATCAAGATACACATTTATCTTTAAATTTTTTTCATTCCTGAGACAAGATATGGGGTCTTGAAGTTTTTAAAAGTTCTCGCACCCATACCACACCCGCCATGAAAAAAATTAAATATTTTGTACCGTTTACTATCAGAAACATGTGGAAGAACTATCCCACTACAACTACAACATGAATCTAGCATGTACATTCAACAAGGAACACCAGGGCAAGAGATTGTTTTTAAATGGTGAATGACAGCCATCTTTAATGATGTGAGTCATTAATTACAAAAATCAGCTAAAAAAAGTATTAACAACATCGGAGAAAATAAAAAATGTACTGTGCATGAATCTTAGGTTGTCAGAAATACATTTTTACTACAAAACTATATGCTGAATTTTTTCACCAACTAACAAATATGGTCACTGATTTTTTTTGGTTTTTAAGGGCACAGTCCCAACAAGAAAAATAACAGATGAATCCAGTACTACAGTGTGAGCAGGGAGGTGAGCAGATAGGGGTGCAGAGCAGAACAGAGTCAAGCATTTGTCAATGCTGAATTTTGGCTGCTTGTTAAACAATTAGTTTTTTGGAATTCTGACCCCCAAGTTTTGAAGATTCTTGTTTTAGGATTCACCTTATAGACATGATATGTGCTATTTAAAGTATATTGGGCAAAATGTCATTTCACACCAGAGGTGCAAAAACACATATTGTCCAGGATTTTAAAAATGACACATGTCACATTTATAAGGTGGCATGGAGAAATAACTATATTGAAAGGTTGGAGTCAAAATATTAAAAATGAGTGACGGTATGAATGAATGTTGAAATAGTGTAACGTTCAATCATAACCTAGGCTTTTTATCATATTTGTACACCAAATGTTCAGCATAGACTTTCTATTTGTCCACCTAATGAATGCAATAGGTGAAAATGTTCAAATCCCTGACATAACGTCATTTCATGCCACAGGTACGAAAACATATTTTGACCAGGATTTGAACGATGACAGCTGTCACATTCATGAGGTTCTGTGAAGAAATGGCTATGTTGAAAATTTGGGGTCAAAATATTGAAAATTATGAAAGTTACAAGGCTGCATTCACACGCTTCGATGTAGGCTTATAACTATGTTGTTTTTTTAATATTTTTATGCCAAATGTTTAACATAGCCTTCTTATGACCCTACCTCATGAACAATAGTGAGGAGAATTTTCAGCTCCTGCCCAAAAGGTGATTTCATGCATCAACTGCGAAATCACCTTTTGGGATGTGAAAACACATTTTAGCCAGGATTTGAAAAATGACAGCTGTCACATTCATGAGGTGCCATGAAGAAGTGGCTGTGTTAAAAGTTTGGGGTCAAAATATTGAAAATTAGCAAAGTTATAAGCCTGCGTTCATAAATTCCAGCATAGGCTCATGACTTAATTGTTTTTTAACATTTGTGCCCCAGATTTTCAACATGGTCTTCTTATGACCCGACCCCGTGAACAATAGTGGAGAAAATTGTCGACTCCTGCCCAAAAGGTGATTTTGTGCAGCTAATGTAAAATCACATTTTAGAATGCAAAAACACATTTTGGCGAGGATTTGAAAAATGACAGCAGTCATTTTTATGAGGTGCTGTGAAGAAATGACTATGCTGTTTTTTAATATTTTTATGCCAAATTTTCAACATAGCCTTCTCATGATTCCATCTCATGAACGATAGTGGAGAAAATTTTCAACTCCTGCCCCAAAGGTGATTTCGCACAGTGACCCTGAAATCATCTTTTGGGACAGATTTACCTAATGTCACTTGCATTGTTTAGGAGGTGGTGTCCCAAAAAAGGTATGTTGAAAATTTAGGTCAAAAATATTGAAAATGTGCAAGTTTTGCTACTAAGTTCAAATCCCAATTGAAATACATTGAACAGCATACTTGATTTCCTCAGTTCACAGTCTGGCCTTGAAGAGTGAAGACATCTCTGTGGTCTGGAGAAGATCATGGCATCGGACCCCCAGCGGGTAAGTAAGGGTTTGAGGGTGTGTGGGGTGGTGGGTGCTGAATAGGAGGGTCGGGTGGGGGGACTAATGGTGCAACTGACAACGATGGATGATTTTCTGTTTTACAGGGTTAAAAAAAAACATCAACAACAAAATGACGAGGAATGGTTTTCTATATTTCAGGTGATGCCACTGGGGGATTGGGCACCCCCAGTGTCAGTGTTACATTTCATCACCATCATCATCATCAAATCTTTATTTATTCAGGCGAGCATAATTGAGCAAGGCTCATTTACAAGATGGACCTGATAAGGTCAAGGTTCGATAGTTGGTACACAACACATACATCAATGCACTAATATATGTATAACAGATACAGAAAAAAACGCTTATAAATACAATGATCAAGGGTAAGAACTTGATTCAGACATACATGACAAGGTAGGTTACAGGAAAATTATACAAAAGATAAAGTATTTACATATCCCAATAGAGGAGTCAAGGCATACACACAGCATAATGTAATACTAGGATGAATGGGGAGCATTTAGGGATGATGTAAGGGCCAGTGATTAGTGGGAGAAGGATTAGGTAGGTAGTAGGTAGTTAGGTAGAATTAAATGGAACAGGGGTACTATAAAAAGGGTGGCTGCCCGGGAGGGAGGACTGTAGAACAAAAATATGCCATACAGTATATGGTGGCTGTCTGGAAGGGGGGTTGTGAAGTGGCAAGTCTAGCTCTTGTGGTAGCAGTTGCATTTCTCTGAGAATAAGCTTGTGAAAATCTATTTAAAGGATGCTATAGGTATAAGATTGGACAGCTTTAGGGATTTCTGTAGAGTATTCCAAGCCATAGCTAGAGAATAGCTGATTGCCGACCTCCCTAGCCGGGTGTTGACTTTAGGTATTTTGAGCATGATTAGGTTGTTGCTTCTTAGGGCATAGGAGCTAGCTATGGCCTGGGTGAAGCAGTCTAGAATATAGTTTGGAAGTTTTTAGACAATGCTCTGTAGATCCATAGTGCTGCATTTCTGTTCCTTCTGAGATGTAGAGAAACCCATCCAACTGCAGCATAGAGAGAGCAATGATGAGTGTTAGCTGGAAGATCTGTTATGAATCTTATTGCTCTTTGGTACAGGGTATCCAGCTTGCTTAAGTAGGAGATGGGGCAGTGACTATAAAGGAAGTCTGCAGAGTCAACAACTGAAAGAAAAGTGGCCTGGACTAACCTCATCTTTGAGTCTCTTGTTAGGAAGTGTTTAATTCTATAGAATATGCCATACCTTTGGTGAAGTTTTTTCAGCAGTTCTTCAATATGATGTGTGAAGTCAAGTCTGTTATCAATCCACACACCTACGTATTTGAATTTTTCTACATACTCCAGATTTTCTCCAAGGATAGTGCATAGCTGGGGGAGACTGCTTAGTGGGGAGGTGCTGGTGGAGCTTTGATTGGAGAAAAGCATTGCTTTTGTTTTTTTTTTTTTTGCATTTAAAAGAAGCTTTGTCTCAAGTAGTTGATATTGCAGCAAGGAGAATTCTGCCTGTAAGACTTCACGAGCAACTGCAGGTGATGGGTTGCTGACAAACAAAACAGTGTCATCAGCAAAGAGGTGGACAGCGGCTTTAGTGAGATTTGAATCAATATTATTAATGTAGATAGCAAAAAGGATAGGGCCCAGGATAGATCCTTGTGGAACTCCTCTTAGCAGTGGTTTTAAAGGGGATAGATCACCTTCAGCTTTCACCTGCTGTGACCTATCCATAAGGTAACACCTGAACCATTTAAGGGAGGGTGGATCTAGGCCAATGGACTGCAAGGAAGAGAGTAGCAGCTCGTAGTCCACAGTGTCGAATGCCTTACTTAAGTCAAAAAATACTGCACAGGCACTATTCTTTTTATCTAATTTGGTTTGCCAGTCATTTGCAACTTTGACCAGTGCAGAGATAGTGCTGTGCCTGGCCCTGAACCCAGACTGAGCTGGATTCAAGAGGTTAGCATCATCAAGGTACTCTCTTAGCTGGATGCTCACTATTTTCTCTAGCATCTTGAATAGCACTGGAAGAATGGAAATGGACCTGTAGTTATTAAGGTCCATAGGGTCCCCTGATTTTAGAAGGGGAACCACTTGGGCTGTCTTCCACACTGTAGGAATAGAACCAGAGGTTAAAGATAGGTTAAAGAGATGTGTTAGGGGAACTGCAAGTACATGAAATGCAATCTTTAGAAAGCAGGGATCAAGAGAGTCTGCCCCTGCACTTTTTTTAATATCCAACTGCCATAAAAGATCCTCTACTTGCTTCAACAGGACGGGTTTGAAGGAGAAGGAAGAATCAGCTCTCTGAGCACCAGTGTACTGAGAGCTTAGTTGTGCACGCAGCAGATTAGCTGGAGAAGTGTCAAAGGCAAGGCCAGCAATTGTGAAGTGGTTATTGAAGGCATCCAGAACTTTAATTTTGCCAGAGATAGAACCATTATTGTGGTGCAACTGAGTTGGTAGAGAGGTACCAGAATCCTGCGCTACAATACCCTTGATGGTGCCCCAGAACCTAGCAGGATTGTAGTAGGAGGAGTCAAGTTCAGTCAAGTAAAAGGCAGCCTTTGCATCCCTTACTTTCTTGGTGCAGCTATTCCTGTCTTTGTTAAATAGCACCCAGTCATTTGGGTTCTTGGTTTTTCTTGCCATCTTCCATAATTTGTCAATCTTCAACAGTGCAGATTTGAGATCAGCTGAAAACCAGTGGCAAGATTTGTTTTTTATTTGGACACTAGTGATTGGGGCATGGGTATTAAGGGCACTTAGTATTATGCTGTTTAGCACCTGATGTGCTTTTTCCACAGAGTGTGCAAGATAAAACTCTTGCCAGCTTGGAGAGTGAGCTAGATCATGCAGATATCCTTCAATATTGAGGTTTTTCTTGGCTCTCCTCATTAGAAATTTTGCAGGGGTTGTTGGTTTGCTGGAAGATCTTACTCCTGTAATGAGGCAGTGATCACTTATATCACTGAAAGGCACTCCAGTGTGTGTGAATAGATGTGGTTTGCTCACCAGCAAGATATCAAGTAGTGTGCTGTTGTTTCTATTCTTTGAGTTTATTCTTGTTGGCCCATTTTTCAGTTGTGTGAGCCCATGTGTATAACAGAATGATACCAAAGGTGCAGCTGCCTTGGAAAGCCAGTTTAGATTCAGATCACCTAGGATAATGACTTCTTCAGAGCCTGGTTTGAGTAGATTCCCCAGGTGGGATAAAAGCTTGTAGTCAGCAGAGGGGGGCCTGTAGCAGCCTACTAGCTGGAAAGCTGCTGTATTAGGGACAGCTACTTTGAGGGATATACATTCAAATTCTTTGGGCATCGAGGTTGCAGTAAAGCAGGATACAGGTATACTGGACTTTACATATATAGCTACTCCACCGCCCCTTGTTAGGCGATCTGCTCTGAATAACTGAAAATTGGGTAGCTTAACATCCCTATCTGCTGTGGTGGGTTTGAGCTATGTCTCAGATACCACGAGAAAGTCTGGCAAAGTATGGGCAACCCAGCCTTGTATCAGTGTAAGCTTTTTCAGGAGGCTGCATGCATTAATATGTAGAAAACTGAGGCCTTTGATAGAGGTTAGGTCTTCTGGTGAGGTGATACACTCAGGGGAGCCTGGGTTGATTTCCACATTTCCAATACAGAGTAGTAGAAAGAATAGGAGTTTCATAAGGGCTGCAAGAGATAGGAAGAGGGGGGCTATCTTTGGTCCTCCTTTTCTTGCTCTGTCGCCACTCTTTTGGGGTGCTCCAGAAGGGGCTATGACACCGTGTCGAGACACCGAGTAGCAGTTTGGTAGTCAGGCATAAGGGGAAACTGTATATGCAGTAATGGAGCATTGATTGGAATACATACATGGTGATTTGCGTCCCTTTATGGCAGTCACCCCATGGATACTGATGCAGCAATGGTAGGGCATATATGAGGGTCTGAACATTATTCACTGAGGATGAGACAGAGAGGCTAGGCGGATGGGTCACCATATTTTGCGTTATATGGACATCCTCCTTAAGGAACCCCATGCATGACAGAGAGAGAAGTAGCAGGAGGAGTCTCCCCCATTGTGAAAGTGGTTTTGATGGTTAACTACCGGGAGAACAGTAAGGGAAGGATTGCTGATTAGGTGGTACAGCAGGATGGTGATGCAGTTTATTGGCTAGAGTAGTGCTGAGGCAGGGGAATAGATTTCGGCGGGAAGATGCCTATAAAAATAACACACAAGGAGGAGGAAGGGTGGGTGGGCAAAAATTTTGCAGTTTTCCAGTGCCTTTCCTCGGTGTGCCTCCCGGCCTCGTGGTCCCCTGGGTCGGCTTAGCGGTCACCGACCGCCCGCTGGCAAAGTGTAGCCCCAGCGCTCAACTGGGTGCTGTGGGCAGGGAAATCAGAGGGAGAGAGAGACAGAGGAAGGAGCAATAATTAGTAGAAAACAGAAACAAGTGTTTCTGCTGGTCAGAGTGACTAAAAATTGCACAACAAAAGGCTGTGGGGGGGCTGGGGCCGTAGCGTCTGGCCCACTTTAAGTTACCAAAAAAGGGTTTGTAATCACAAATGCACAGAATTTAACATTTTTCCTCTACATTAACAAAAAAAAAAAACAAGTAAAGCAGCTCTTTTTTTGAAGTTTTCTGCAAAAATTCCAGGTCCCAGAACAGCTTCAGGTAATGCAGTTTCAGTCAATACAATTCAATGGGGCAGGAGGACCAATCGGCTGCTCTGCCTTAAAAGTGCTCGCTTACCGATTGGCTGCAGCTTTCCTGTGCCTTTCCTCAGTGTCCCTCCTGGCCTTGTGGTCCCCTGGGTCGGCTTAGCGGTCACCGACCGCCGCTGGCGGAGCGTAGCCCCGGCGCTAAGCTGGGTGCTTTGGGCAGGAAATCAGATGATTGCGCGGCTTTCCGTGCCTTTCCCGGTGTCCCTCCCAGCCTCGTGGTCCCCTGAGTCGGCTTAGCGGTAGCCGACCGCCCACTGGTGGAGCGTAGCCTCGGCGCTCAACTGGGTGCTGTGGGCAGGGAAATCAGACGATTGGCCGCGGCTTTCCTGTGCCTTTCCTCGGTGTCCCTCCCGGCCTCATGGTCCCCTGGGTTAGCTTACCAGTCGCCGACTGCCCGCTGGCAGAGCGTAGCCCCGGCGCTCAACTGGGTGCTGTGGGCAGGGAAATCAGACAATTGGCCGCGGCTTTCCTGTGCCTTTCCTCGGTGTCCCTCCCGGCCTCGTGGTCCCCTGAGTTGGCTTAGCGGTCACCGACTGCCCGCTGGTGGAGCGTAGCCCTGGCTCTCAACTGGGTGCTATGGGCAGGGAAATCAGATGATTGGCTGCTGCTTTCCCGTGCCTTTCCTCGGTGTCCCTCCTGGCCTCGTGGTCCCCTGGGTCGGCTTACCAGTCGCCGACCGCCTACTGGCGGAGCGTAGCCCCGGTGCTCAACTGGGTGCTGTGGGCAGGGAAATCAGATGATTGGCCATGGCTTGTGGTTCCCTGGGTCGGCTTAGTGGTTGCCGACCGCCCGCTGGTGAAGCGTAGCCCCGGAGCTCAACTGGGTGCTGTGGGGGTGGGTGGGCGGTGGGTGCTGAGAGGGAGGGTCGTTTGTGGGGGGGAGTTACCAAATGCCTGCAACAGACATCAAGGGACAGTTTTCATTGTTACAGCAATCAATATAAACTCAAGGTTGGTAAGCAACAGCCCCCTCATTTGAAGGACATTTGGCAATCTCTAGCCATTATCCCCAAAGCTAGCTGCTGTCAGGAAAAGATAAGGTTAAGATGGGGAGAGACAGTTAGCAAACAAAAAGCCCCAAGAAGGAAAACACACTCCACCCCCCTCACAGCTCACTAGCGATCAGCTCTCTGTGGAAGGAGCCCAATGGAAATGCTGGTCTGTGACACTCTGCAGCCAGCAGTCAACTACAAATCCATGAGATCCTGCTCACAGTTAAAAGGGAAAACATCTGAAAGCACGTGAGAAATCACAAAAACTCTGGTACGGTAGGAAAAAAAGCATTTGCTTTTGTGATAATGGCCTCATCTTATTTTACTACCATCAGAGCAAATCTTCGCACACCTGTAGACTGTGCTCTGATTTCAGCTATGTTGCTCAGCTGCAGATGATGCTGAATTAGTGTGTGAATGTTTTTTTTCCCATTGCAACCGTTTCAAGCAGTGTGTCGCGCTTGTGAGTCAGCTTCTGTTACAGAGAAAACAAGCATTTGTCAATGCTGAATGTTGCTTGCTTCTATGTGCTGTTTAGGTATTTGGAAGTCACTGGAGTGCAAATATTGAAAATTTGCAAACTTACTAGTGTGCGTAGGAACTGCGCAATGCCAGCTTGTAAAACAGTCATTTTTAGGAATTTTTTCACCAAATTTTCAACATAGCCATTTTAAGACCTCTGCTCATGAACAGTGTCACTGTGATTTTGCTAATGTGTCCCATACATTCAGTTTGCACACCGACTGCGCCATTGTGCGCTACATGGGCGGAAACACGTTTTGGGCAGGATGTGAAAAATGACAGCTATACTGCTCATAAGGAGGTGTGGTAAAATGGCAATGTTGAAAATCTGTAGTGGAAATATTGAAAATTCGCAAACCTACGAGCGTGCGTGGGAACTGTGCAACGCACGCTCGTAAAACAGTCATTTTTAGGAATTTTTTCACCAAATTTTCAACATAGCCATTTTAAGACCTCTGCTAATGAACAGTGACACTGTGATTTTCTTAATATGTCCCATACATTAATTTCACATACCGACTGCGCCATTGTACTCTACATCGGTGGAAACACGTTTTGGGCAGGATGTGAAAAGTGACAGCTGTACTGCTCATAAGAAGGTGTGGTAAAATGGCAATGTTGAAAATATGGAGTGAAAACATTGAAAATTTGCGAACTTACGAGCCTGTGTAGGAACTGCGCAATGCACGCTCGTAAAACAGTCATTTGTAGGAATTTTTTCGCCAAATTTTCAATATAGCCATTTTAAGACCTCTGCTCATGAACAGCATCACTGTGATTTTCTTAATTTGTCCTGTACATTGATTTCGCACATCGACTGTGCCATTCTGCGCTACATGGGCGGAAACACATTTTGGGTGAGATGTGAAAAATGACAGCTGTACTGCTCATAAGAAGGTGTGGTAAAATGGCAATGTTGAAAATCTGGAGTGAAAATATTGAAATTTCGTGAACTTACGAGCCTGCATAGGAACTGCTCAATGCTCGTAAAACAGTCATTTTTTGGAATTTTGGCACCAAATTTTCAACATGGGGTTTTTGGGACCCCTTCTCATGAATGATGTCACTGTCATGGCGGTATTCAGGCCTGAAGGGTGATTTCACAGTCACTCGCAAAATCACCCTTTAGGCCAGTCAATAACGCCATGACAGTGACATCATTCATGAGAAGGGTCCCAAAACCCCATGTTGAAAATTTGTGTAAAATTCCCAAAATGCCTTGAGATATGCAACAAAGTTGAAACCCCTATCTAGCCCATTATACAGCTTACCAGCATTTCTCAGTTCGCGGTTGGCTTTGAAGAGTGCAGGCGTGTTCCCGGTCCACCAAGATCGTCGCACCAGAGTCCGGAGGTAAGTACAGGGTGAGGGGTGTGGGAGGCTGGAGTGCGCAGTGGGTGGGTGTGGGTTGTGGGAGGGTCGGGAGCCGCATGAGACCGTTTTGTTTACAGGGTAGAAAAAAAAAAGACGTCGTGGGACCGTTTGCCACACTGGGGTGTGTCCCAGTATGGCACAAGGACGTTGGGGGGCATTCAACTGACGGGGGATTGGGCACCCCTGTCGGCCATGGAAGTTATTGTCACGCTGGGGTGGGCTCCCAGCGTGGCACAAGGACGGGGGATTGGGCACCCCCGTCGGCAAAAGGACTGCTTGCCACGCTGGGGTGGGCTCCCAGCATGGCACCTACTACTGGGGAGGGCAAGGACGCAGCTCAGCCGACAGGGATTGGACACCCCGTCGGCTATACAGTGCGTGCGGGGGCGCATACGCCTGCGGGGGGGGAGCTGCGCGTGAGCAGCCGATATCTTATCGGTGCTCACTGAAGAGTAGCTCTCCTTTTCAACTGTATGCCACTGCATTTTGGAGCGTGTCATACACAGCTCCAAAATGCATTGGCTTACAGGGGCCGTGCCTGCCAGCACACTGACTGAATTGGAGGAGGAGGTGACACACCTCCGAAATCTCCAATGATGGCACTATGTTTCTTGCACATGCGTGCAAGCAACATAAAAATTGTATTTTAGTAGTTACTCTTTAGTATTTGGGGTACCATGGCAACCAGTCACAAATCCGCAAGTAAGCAGCCCCACTGTATAGTAAGAAATGTTAACCTTGTAGAAATGGCAACTATTTATGTTAGCCTTGTTCAGCTAGAATGTTGCCTTATTCATCTGTACTGTAAATAAATGCCAGTCCTCAGTCTGCATGACAGCTCCTGTATGCACAGGTCACAGGTAATGGAGCTCTATGGCCAGTCTGGATCCTGTAGAGATGTTCGAAGGATGACTAACCCTCTCCCCAAATGCCTACCACAGAGGCTGAAACATGGGGATCTGAAGAGTCAGGGTTAGAAGAGAATGGGGCTAAGTGATCATGGGAGATCAGAGAGCAACAAATGTAGGGCTGGTGGGAGAAAATGTATATATATATATAACAACCCCCCAAAAAAAAAACTTACGTATAGTTTTCTCAGCCAAATACTAAATGGATCATATGACATACCCACCAATAACAAAAGCAGAACATCTGCAGAGGTAAGGGATTCAGTACCTCAACCCTCTGTTCCAGCAGCATTTTTTCTTACTTGTTTACAAACCTGCATTGAAAATGGCAGCCAGACATTTTCTTCCATGGCTATACCTGCCACCCCTCCCCCCTTGAGACTGCACTTGGTGAGAGCACTAATAACATAGTAGGATGACGTGTGAATGATTCTTATTGTACAGTGCCTTATGAAGTCAGATTTACAATCTCATATCTCCTATTCCATAATGTATTTGCCAATGTTAAGCCCAAATGCCATGTTTATGTAAGTATATGAAAAATATTCAAAGGGAATACATTTGATAAGAAATAATCATATTTAATTTCATTTTGCCTCTTTCCTGAGCACTTTTCATTAAAGACAGCATACATATGTTTCCACAAGGTGCCTATTTCAACCCATGAAAAGACTGCAAAAACCAATATACTACCTCAGCTTGTTACTTCATACTAATGCAATCTTGGCAGAAGTTGTTTTTGCTACAGTTCAGACATCATAACACAATTTTCAATGTATATTGAATGCCACACATTGCATTAATCTAATTAATTATGGCACGATCAAATTAGAGCAAGACATACAAAGTGTCCGAGTTCATAATTCTACCTGACAGTGAAATGTCAGATGAAAAACAAAACAAAAACTGTCAAGCATTCAGTATGAAAATGTTGAATTACTTCCATCATTTTGTTTAATAAATGGGGAGTTATTCATGACCATCTATAAGGGATGAGAACAGCCACGAGCAGATGACTAGCTGCAAACTGATATGAATATGCCAGCACAATATTGACCAAATCACCATATGTGCAATTTGAATCATCTTATTGTTGTGGGAGGAGCAGCTACTGCTAGTGACTGATTTCAAATTCCCCAACCCTCACATACACCTTCTTCCCCTGTGCCCCTCTCTTTCATTTAAATTTCATCAGCACATTATTTCCATCTCCCACCTGTCGGTAAATCCCTCTTTGTCTGTGTCTCTGTGTATCTCTATCTCTTTCTTTCCCCACCGCCCACACTCATCTACTTTTTTCAATTTCAGGATGTTTCTTCTCCTGTTGCAGTGCTACTGCTGGGCTCTGTACCCTTTCTCCTCGACCTTGTCCACCCTTCTTCTCCACTACTCTCTGTTCTGCACATTTTACCTTCCTCGTTCCTTGTCACCTCCCTCTCCCCTCCCATCTACACCTCTCTTGTCTAACCTCTATACCCCCCTTCCCTCCATGGCCCTCCCCTGCCCCTCCTTGACACTGAAGCATTGACATCAGCCAGCTGCCTGCCCCTGGCTCTAACCTGAGGTCCACTGGAGGGCACTTTCTTCTCAGCACCCTCCACTTCCATCTTCTGAGATGAAGTAGGGCCTGCGGTGTTACAGTAGGTAGGGAACATAGGCAGATGTGGTGGGCCAAGAGGTCTTTATCTGCCATCAATATCTATGTTTCTATGTTTGCACCAACCTCATAAGCAGGCAGACTCACATAGCTAATTACAATATATGCACTGCTCTTGCTGTAAGGTAACACTGACCTTAACCACAGCTTAACCCCAGCCCCTGTCCATATCCTTCTCCCTCCCCAAGGAGGTGAGCACTGTCCATCTTAATAGCAAAAGCTTTGTAAAAATGGATTAGTTTAGGCTGAGTGCTCTGCACCTCAAGTCTGGGGCCTGATATTCAAATCTGGGCAAAGCAGAGGGCACAACTTTGCACTTCTCCATGCAATAGCCCAGGTGCCCAAAACTGCTATATTCAATGGAATAATGCATCATGCTATTCCTCTGAATATAGGCCAGTGAGACCCAATGCTATGCTACCTTGTGCCGGGCAGACATGGCCCCCACAATAGGGTGACACAATTGCTGCTCCTGGGCAAAAAAAACATATTCAAAGAGACCTATGTAAATGAGCCCAATAGGCATGCAAGGTGCTAAGGGGCCAATTGCATACCCATTATAGGCCTGTTATAGGCCTGATAGCCACCAGGAGGGAGTCTATTTCTTTTATGGCAAGCCAGCAATCAGGGAACTGGCAGGGGACTACCATCAGGGAAAACTCTTTTTTGTTTGCATATTCTTTCTATCCCCACCTTACCTGCATCCAACCGCCCATTCCTTTGAGCAGCCAGCGTTTGCCCACCACCACCTCTCCCATTCTGCCATCCTGCTTCTCCCTTGACCAGCTGACCTGGATGTATCCCATTCACTGGGGTGGGCTCCCTTGCCTGTCGGGGGCCATCAGGAGGGGAGACCAGAGTGCACCTCAGCACTCCCTTGCTACTTTGCCGGGCAAGGGTGCACAGCATTGGGGGCTTCCTGGCATCGCAACATGGGAGGTGGGGCCACCGTCATCCAGCCGGTGTGGATACCATTTTTCACGTTTTTCCTGCCCCTACTACCACACCACTCTTGCAGTGCTCCTGATCTCCACCGGGGGCCACTACAGAGTGATGCAACTCCCCTACAACTCACCCCAGGAGAGGAGAGGAGAGGAGTCCTCTGGATGCTCAATCCTCTCCTTCTCCTGCTGACCCCTGGTGTCCTGAGTCTGTTCCCAAACCCGGTTGCTGGTGTGGCACGAGGTGTGGCTCCAGTGCCTCAATCCTCAGTGCCACTGGGCTGGCCAGGGAAAACTTTTCATTATTTGTATATGTACTTCTTGGGCTGGTGATCGGTGAGGTGGGCACTAGATTATCTAAGACTACATAGTTTTAAGGCACTGTGTGATCGGAACCGCGCTTGCCTGGGGAAGGGACCACTAGACAACCAGGGTACGTCTTGCATGTATATAAATCCAACAATCAGAGAAGGAGGATCACTAGACCACCAAGGGACTATTTCCTAATACACTGACTGGTGATCAGGGAGGGTGGGGGGCCACTAGACCACCATGGAGTGTCTTATTAGTGGGACAGCGATCAGAGCACACGGGGATGAGGGGCACAAAATTCCACCTGAGCATGCATTACTTTCTGTTTTAAACTGTAGGCATGGCAATTGGTGATTGGAGAGGAGAGAGGGAACCACTGGACTACCAGGCACTGATATGCCTCATCACCAGGATCGGGTTCAGACAACGGGGAAGAACCATTAGACTCCTATGGAAATATTTTAACAGAACCAGAGCAGCGATTGGAGAATGGGAGGGGAGGAACCAATAGACTACCAGAGTTATGTTTTATATTTTTGAACAGGATGGTGATTGCTGGGGGAGGGACTGTGGTGTTGGGGGTGGGGAGCCTGCCCTTCCTCATGAGTTGCTAGGGCTGCGCGGGAGTAAGTTGGTGTTTGAATTGGCAGTATGCATGCTGTGCAAGGGGACTGAGCAAAATGGCCTTGCTTGATGCACATACTCTGAATATTGGAGTACACCAATATTCAGGCCCCCACCCCTCCTCATTTAAATTGCGACCCCCTCTGCCCTTTGCCCTGGTGCAAACCAAATTTGCCTCCGCTAACTGGGCTTTTCAAATCAAATCAAATCAAATCAACTTTATTTTTATAGCACCTTTCAGAGCCAAGGCGCTGTACATAAAAACATATACATAATACAGATTAAAACAACATTAAAATATATCAACCATAACTAAATAAAAGTTAAACTAAATAAATAAATATTGTCCTTCAGTGCAAAACCCTGTTTGCACTAGAAAACTTGGTTTTGCACCCGGACAAAGTTTTGAATACCAGGCCCCTGATGTCTTAGTCATATCTGAACCCAGGTTCACCAGCAGGATTCCTAAAGTGATTATCTCCCTCCTGGTTGGACTTTCTTTTGGTAGAATCAAGGTAAGAGGTTATGTAGTTTGGCTTTGTACATCTCATTCAACCTTCATGGTGTTCATAGATTAGCTCCTCCATTTCCTTCTCTCATGAGAGCCCACTTGGCAAGCGCTCTGCCCTTCTCTACCCTGTGTTCATTGCTAGTGCCTACAGCTACGCTAGTATCAAACCTAACTCCCTTGTAGAAATCTTCTCATTTGTTTCCTCCCTCATATTCTCTGGCAAACTCATAGTGTTGGGAGTTTTTATAACAAAGAAGGCCTCCCCTTTCTGCAACAATAGTACCAAAAATTCAGTTCTTACACTTCATGCAGCACATTTATTACAAAACCCATCTGATTCAACCTATCTTCTACCAGTCACACCCTTATTGACTAGGATCTCCCCTCCCACGTCCATTGTATTAAGCAAGTTGGTACTTTCTAGAAAAAGCAGAAAAAATGGCTAATGCATGCTGAAAGTAAAGGACCAGGTCATGGTCACAGGATAAAAAATCTTTTCCTATGGCCACATCCTACAGCCTTCACTTTCAGGGTATGTTAGCCATTTTTTTTTTTTTTTTCAGTGATTGTTGCATTTAGTTCAATGCACGTTTTCCTGAGCGACCTTTAGTATTCTGTTGTCATCCTTCCAGAAACTCTCAGGGACCACTGAATTGCCTTCTATGTATGAGAGATTAACCATCCCAAAGCAACCCCTAAGGTAATCCAGCTCAGGTCTTTCAGGTTCCTCATTCTCTCTCGTCCTACCTGCCCTGCCTGCTGATCTGGATGATGCTCACTGACCTTTTTTTTCTGAGTACATTGATGTGAGTAATGATGTTTATTCATCTATATTTCTTTATTTATGTGTGCAATTTTTATTTGGAAAATTTATCACCAGGAGGAGCACGCTGAGCTACGACTAACTTTTGTAGATGCGTCCTGTGCAGGGGCAACAGAGGGAACTGTGTCACAAAACAGTTAATAAACAGAAAAAGATATAATATAAACAAGCATTTGTCAATGCTGAATGTTGACTTGCTGGCATTGGCATTGGTAGTGCAGGAGTTAGAGATGCACAATAGCAGTGGCAGTGAAGTATTAAACTAACGCCAACACCCCCCCCCACAGAGACTGAAAGTAGTTGGGAGTGTGGCACTTTGCAGACACCAACAGGTGTCGTGGCGTGCTTTGGGGTCTTCAGCCCTTATGCTCACCCCATTCCATAAGGAAATAAGCCAAGATGGGTGCAATATAGGAGAATGGGATGAACTTTAGGGTGACAGAACCCAAGGCACACCTTGACGCCTGTCAGTGGCTGTAGGGTGGGTGGGGGGTAGAATGCTGTGAACATTACGGCCGATGAACCCAAGTTATGCCCCTGATGCCTGTCAGTCTCTACAGGGTGGGTGTATAGTTGGAAACCTTAATGCTCTGTGCATTTGTTGGTATTTTCACTCCAAATGTTCAACATTGGCTTTTTTGGGATCCCACCTCATGAACAGTGGCACTATCATTTCGTTACTCAATCCTGAAAGGTGATTTCGCACAGCAACTGCGCCATTGGGAGCCACAGGTGTGGAAACACATTTCAGGCAGGATATTAAAAATGGCAGACGTACTGTTCATGAGGGGGTGTGAAAAAATGGCAATGTTGAAAATCTGGAGAGAAAATATGAACAATTTGCAAACTTACAAGAGTGAGTAGATACTGCGCAACGCACACCTGTAACGTGGTCATTTTTGTGAATTTTTTCACCATATTTTCAACATGGGCATTTTAGGACCTCTCCTCCTGAACAGCAGCACTGTGATTTTGTTAACCTGTCCTGAAAGTTGATTTTGTAGAGCAACTGCGCCCATTGTGCGCCACAGGTGCGAAAACATGTTTTGGGCAGGATGTGAAAAATGACAGCTGTACTGTTCATAAGGAGGTCTGAAAAAATGGCAATATTGAAAATCTGGAGAGAAAATATGAACAATTTGAGAATTTACACACATGCGCAGATACTGCACAATGCACACCCGTAAAGTGGTAATTTTTGTGAATTTTTTCACCAGATCTTCAACATGGGCATTTTAGGACCTCTCCTCATGAACAGTGGCACTGTGATTTTGTTAATCTGTCCTGAAAGTTGATTTTGCACAGTGACCATGCCCATTGTGCACCACAGGTGCGAAAACATGTTTTGGGAGAGATGTGAAAAATGACAGCTGTACTGTTCATAAGGAGGTCTGAAAAAATGGCAATGTTGAAAATCTGGAGTGAAAATATTAAAAATTGGCAAAGTTATGAGCGTACGTAGAAACTGCACAACACACGCTAGTAACACAGACATTTTTTGGAATTTTTTTCATCAAATTTGCAACACGGGCTTTTTGGGACCTCCCCTCATGAACAGTAGCACTGTCATTTTGTTTATCAGTCCCAAAAGGTGATTCCACGCAGCGACAGCAAAATCACCTTTCAGGACCGAGAAACAAAATGACAGTTACATGTCCACGAGGTGGGGTCCCAAGAACCCCATGTTGAAAATTTGGACCAAAATTCTTAAAAATGGCTGAGATATCAACCTAAGTTGAAACCCCCCATTATAAAGCTTGCCATCATTTCTTCAGTTTGCAGTTTGACTTTGAAGAGGGCAGACATGTCCCACTTCAGAGAAGAATGCAGGTCCCGACCTCCAGATGGTGAGGGGGGGGTGCGGAGAGGTGGGTGCACAGAGGGAGGGTGGGGATGAGGGAAGGGGAGTTAAGGGAGACATCAGTGGACCTTTTTCTGCTTTGCAGGGAAAAAAACAGAACACGAGGGAAGGCTTTCTTTATGTACAGGTTTGGACCGCTTGGCTCTTACACACACAAAAAAAAATGTTACACTGGGGTATGCTCCCAGTGTGCCACAATTTAAGGAGTGGGGGATGTCGACATGGGGATTGGGCACCCTGATGTCGGCAAGCTGAATAGATGGGTTGGGGGAAGTGCATCTGACACCAAGAGTGGGCATCCCGGTGGTGGAAAAGGGAAGATGTTTAACCAGGAAAGACACACTAAGAGGGGGAATGCCAGCACAGGGACTGAGCACCCTGATATTGGGATTGGGTAGCAGATGGCAGGAGCTGCCATATGTATTTAAATGTTTCACCTGGAATGGCACGTAATGGAGGCATGTCAGATCTGCCACTGCAATGCCTGTCTCTGATTTCAGTGGCAGATTCGTTTCAAGTTGGTGGCACTCTGAAACCGCTGTCATCGGCAGCATGCTCGCTGGTTGGCGGCTGAGAGACACACCAACAAAAGCATCCCCTTGATTCGCCACAACACTGACACACCTCTGAAAGTGCTGCTACCCCAATATGTTGTTTGTGCATGCATGCGTATAAACCAACATAATAAAGTGCAAAGAGCCCCCACAAAACATACCACCACCAGCAGTACATTTGTTGCTGGCTGATTGATTCTGCTCTTACCTCCTTGTTTCTTTTGTCCATAGTTCTTTTTTGGCAGGAGAAGACCCCAGCCACCCACCCCCATCCCCAACCACCCCACACTACACTCCTTTTATAGGGTAGTACAGTCGTGACATTTCCTGTAGCTAAGCAGGAAGGGGCGGATTAGTGGGGTATCTACACAGTGACCTCATTCACAGGGGAACTAGTAATTTAACTTGTTATAACAAGTTATACAAAAACAAACAAACAAACAAACAAAACACAAAATCAAACTTTTGCTTTCATTTTCTTCCTTCTAGTTACTCTGACCAGGTTATAAACCCAGCAACTTATCTGGAATGGATATCATTAACTGCAGGTACTGTGGAACACTTTTCAGAAGGGCAGTTTTGCAGGATTTAGGACACTGTCCTACATGCTGGGCCATTGGAGATCTAAGGGCTCAGCTCCAGGAAGCATGGGCAGAGATTACACGCCTCAAATTGCATATTCAAGAGGAAATATATTATAAGAACCACCTGCCACTACCCCAACATCCAACAGAAGCACCTCGACTGAAGAGGGTAGTTGGTCCAGGAAGCTGACTGGTGGTTAGGAGGGGCAAATCGGGTGCCCCATCACTTGGTGCTCTCCAACATATTACCTCCATAAACCATATAAAAACTACAAACAGGTATCTGCCTCTATCTCTGAAATCAAACAAAGGGACAAAGGACACCACAGAGCAGGACACTGCAGCACAGGAGCTAACACAACAAAACTCACCCAAAACAGGAACCAAAACAAAAATAGCAAAAAGGAAATCCAAAAAACTTCTGATCATAGGAGACTCCATGATTCGGGGAGTTGATACCTATCTCCAGCCAGGGGTAATGATCAAATGTGTCCCAGGTACATCAGCATGAAGAGGCACTGACCGCATTGCTAAAATTGTTCAGGAAGCAGGAGCAAACATTGATGTCCTTGTACACATAGGGACTAATGATCTTGCCAGCCAGTCAGTTGTAGAGACCAAGGAATGCCTGACCAGACTGGGTGACAAACCATCATCCATTTTGTCTGGCATCTCCTTCTCTGAGATCCTGCCAGTCTGGGAGAAGGGGGCAGGTGGATGGAAGGTCAAAGAAGGGGAGATAGGGGAGCTAAACATGTGGTTCAAAGGTTGGTGCCAGGAAAAAGGACACACATTTGTAGGGAACTGGCAACAGGTTTGGGAGCGCAAGTTCTTTAAATTTAGTGGACTGCATCTGACTAAGGAGGGAGTCAGTGCATTGGGGCAGAAGTTTGACATCTTTGCAGAATATTTAAACCAGCAAATGGGGAGAGGGGTGCAGCACCTCATAGGTTGAATGGGAAGAACACCCCTCTCTCCTCAGCTAGTGGTCAAACAGGAGTTCAGCATGTTTGTAGTTCCTTTGCATCACCAGGTAAGGAAAAAGGTGCAACTCCCCATACGACGCACTGGGGAAATGCCAGACCTCATCCAATGACTAACACACTGAAATCTGGCCAATGGAAAATCATGTACACAAATGCTCACAGCCTGGGAAACAAGATCCCAGACCTGCTGGCAATAATGATAGAGATTAAACTCGACATAGTAGCAATTAACAAGATGTGGTTGACCAGTAACCACACTTGGGAGACTTCAGTACCTGGCTATGTACTGTTCAGAAGACACTTAGGTGCAAAAAGCAGGGGGGGGAAGGTGGAGTGGCGCTGTACGTCAATGAAAATATCAAAGCTACAGAAATTCAGAAGACACATAAAGAGCTAGAAGAACTGTGGGTCACCCTGGAGACAGGAAATGGGACTGCCATGCAAACTGGGGTTGTCTGCCGGCCTCCAGACCAGGGGGAGGACATATACACTTTACTGTTAGAAGATATACAAAACATGAAAGCTAAAGGGGAGGTTCTGATAATGGGAGACTTCAACATGCCAGATACAGACTGGTCAATACCAGCAAGAACATCTGCCAGAACTTAACAAATAGTGGATTCCCTGCAGGGGGAGGGCCTCAAACAACTGGTACAACAACCCACAAGAGACAGGGTTATCCTAGATCTAGTACTGACTAACAGGGAAAGGATCACAGATCTCCATGTAGAAGGTCACCTGGGGGCGAGTGACCATCACATGGTGTGGTTCAGTTTGGCCACTAGAACTAAATCATCCCATTCCAAGGCAAAAATATGGGACTTCAGAGGAGCTGACATTGATAAGGTGGCCAACAGAGTTAAGCTAGCTCAGGCAAAAAGAAATACAGGTGAGGGGGTACAGGCAAAGTAGGCAAGTGTTAAGGATGCAATACTTGAAGCAACGTCCCATTGTGTTAGAGAGAAAAGGAAGTTCAAAAGAAGGAAACCCCTTTGGTTCTCAAAAACAATAGCAAAAAAGGTCAGAGCCAAAAGGCTGGCCTTCAGGAAATATAAGGGAACACAGCGGGATGAAGATAGGGAGGCATACCAAACTTCCCTAAGGGAAGCAGGGAAGGCAGTAAGGCAGGCAGATACCCAAACTGAGGAAACACTAGCACAAACAGTAAAAGAAGGTGACAAGACTTTCTATATATACATTAGTGAAAGGAGAAAGTCCAGAGTGGGTCTTGCTAAGATTAAAGGAGATAAGGGGGCATGTGAGGAGGAGGACCATGTAAAAGCATCTATCCTAAATAGATACTTCTGCTCAGTATTTACTGAAGAAAAGGCAGGGCAGGGCCCATAGCTCAGCACCATGGACACAGGGGGAGGGAGGGAGGTGTGCACTAGTCCCTTTACAAAAGAAAGGGTCCTACAAGAGCTCGATAAGCTCAGGGTGGACAAGGCAATGGGACTTGATGGCATACATCCCAGGGTACTAAAGAAGCTAAGTGTGGAACTGTTTAGTGAGTCTCTGAGCACAGAAGAGGTCCCAGAAGACTGGAGAAGGGCTCATGTGATCCCGCTCCACAAGAGTGGTAGCAGATAGGAGGCAGAAAACTGCAGACCAGTCAGTCTTACCTCAGTAGCGGGCAAGATTATGGAGGCACTCCTTAAGGAAAGGATAGTGCAACACCTGGAATCCATAGGAGCACAGGATCCAAGAAAGCATGGGTTTACTAAAGGAAGGTCCTGTCAAACTAATCTCACAGATTTCTTTGACTGGGTAACCAGAGTGGTGGCCCAAGGGGGAGCAACTGACGTCACCTATCTTGACTTCAGCAAAGCTTTCGATACTGTTCCACATAGAAGATAATAAGCTGGGTAGGTTCAGGGTGGGTCAGAAGTCAGTCAGCTGGGTGGCAAACTGGTTGACAGGCACAAAACAGAGAGTGGTGGTAAACGGTATACACTCAGAAGAGATGCAAGTCACAAGTGGAGTACCTCAGGGATCAGTCCTGGGGCCAGTCATCTTCAATATCTTCATCAGTGACATTGCAGAAGGACTGGAGGGTAAGGTTTGTCTGTTTACAGATGACACGAAGATCTGCAACAGAGTAGATGATTTAGATGGGGTGGGCAGAATGAAAAGAGATCTGGATAAACTGGCAAAATGGTCAGAAGAGTGGCAACTGGGGTTTAATGCAAAGAAGTGCAAGATCATGCACAAAGGGAAGAGAAACCCTGAAGCCACCTACAGGCTGGGAGGGGAGTTGCTGGCAGTTACAAGAGAAGAAAGAGACTTGGGCATCATTGTCACCGATGACCTGAAATCATCCAAGCAGACCATTAAATCAGTAGGTAAGGCTAGGGGGATGTTGGGCCATATTAGTAGGGGTATCACACGTCGTATGAGGGAGGTAATAATCCCTCTTTACAAGACACTGGTTGAGCCCCATCGGAGTACTGCGTGCAGTACTGGAGGCCACCTTCACTAGGACATTAACCAAACTGAGGCAGTCCAGAGAAGGGCAACCAAAATGATGCAGGGACTGCAACAGAAAACACATGAGGACAGATTAACAGAGCTCAATATGTATACCCTAGAGCAAAGGAGGGAGAGAGGTGATATGATCGAAACATTCAAACACCTTAGGGGCATTAACAAGGTGAAGAGTCTAACATGTTTCAATATAAGAAAAATGGCAGGACAAGAGGACACAGCATGAGATTAGAGGGAGGCCAATTAAGGGGGAATGTGAGGAAGTTCTTTTTCACAGAAAGGGTGGTGGATGCATGGAACAGCCTACCTCAGGAAATGGTGGATATGCATACAGTGCAGGGCTTCAAACAGGCATGGGATAGGCATAAGGGAGAAATAAAGATGAGTATGAATAGATAGGCCATTGACAGAGCAAAGGCTGATGGCACATTTATAAGGCAGAAAAAGAAATGGACAGACTGGATGGGCCTTGCGGTCCTTATCTGCCATAAACGTCTATGTTTCTATGTAAACAACAATAATTAAAGTGGGTTTAAACATAGATATTGTCAAAAATGTAAAATATAATACAGTAATTGTTACTCAAAGTAAAAATATTATAAAGGAGTGTGGAGCCCACACCAGGATCAACAGGCATTTTCAAGTGCTCTTACAATGTTAGACATGGAGGTGGTGCAAGGTACAGTGCAGCTACACAGTGGCTTTACCAGATCATGCAGTAGTGGCTTAAGAGCATTGCACGTCCAGCAGTGATTTCATGTATTTCAGTCAGCAGAAGGTTCCAGAGAGTGGGCAGTCCATAACTGAAACCATTGGAAATGAGCTGACTAATAGTTTTCCTGCATATGCTGGTAAGGAAAGTATTAAGCAATTACTTCCAATCTAAATTCACTGTGGCCTGGGACAGATTTGTCCCTCTTTAAGGGTTGCATGTTAAGGGCACCAATCTCCCATGGGTGTCTTCTGAGTTTATTGCCTTCTTAAAGGCCAAATGAATCAGCCTGTTACCTTCACAGGTCTTCTGGTTCCCCAATTGCCTTGCAAGGTTTATATAAGCAAGTTTTAAATGCCAGTACTAAGGTTACCAGACTGGCTAAATTAAAATACTTTTCTTGCAATGTTCAGCTGGCCCCTAATAACCCATACAAATTCCTTTTCAATCCCTACTCCCTGGCAATAATGTCAGTCCTCAAACTAGGTACTTCAGTCTTTGACCCCAGTGAGATCGTCTGTGCTTTCAACAATTTTTTTGCACCTCTGCTCGCTCCCTACTTCTTCCAATGTCCATGTTCCACACTCTTTCTTCTCCCCACGTCTCCAGCAACTGTCCTCTCTGCCCTACTGGCCATTTACCTTGTTAGAAGTAAGACTCCTGATGATGAGCTCAACCCCAAACTCTTTCATCTCATTGCACCCACTATCTCTTCCCCAATTCTGCTCTGCTGTCTCCCTTCTTCACTAGCATAGTTTTAAAAGCATGGATGAGGGCAAAGGTTCTCACCCTGCACAAGGATGATGGTCCCTCTGCTCCTAGCAACTATCATCATATCTTCCTACCTCTTGCATTGGGCACATCTCAGGAAATGCCAGTGATCTCCCAACTCTACTCCTTCTTTTTCTCATATTTCTTCCTCAGCCCTTCCCAGGAAGACCTATTCCACCATTTCTTCCCTTGACAGGCTCACTAATGCCATCCTTAAGGGACAGGAGATGAACATGATCACTTCTACCATCTTTGTTGACTCTGTCAAGGCTTTTCACACTGTTGCCACCCACCTTGGCAGATAAGCTTGCTGTGGCTGGGCTCTCTGGTTCTGCAGCCATGTGGTTAAGTAACAAGTTTTAGTTTAGAAAATTAAATTACTTACTAGTAATAGTGGATCCTTAGGAGAATCTCCTCCATAGAGCCATACCTTTGAAACTATAAGCTCTTAATGTCAGGACAGCTGATAAATGTTTACCTAGCTGAGGCCACCTGTGTTAACATATGTCAGTACCCTCTACAAAACATGGGTGGCCTCATACAGCCTCAGTTTCCCACTGGAGACAAGCTCAGATTTTCATCATACTGACAGGAATAGGAGACCAGAACTGGACTAAGTGGATATGAGAGGTGGCAGTTCTAATATGAAAAAGCCCATTTGCAAGGGCAGAGATGAGATGAAGACCAAGCATGCAAGAACAGACATGTATTCAATAGTATGCTATCTGAAATAAAGAAGGGGGTAAGTGGAAGGGTGAGCTGTGGCTCTATGGAGGGGATTCTCTCGCAAATCTGCTGTTACTGGTAAGTATCTAAACTATCTTCTTTAAGGATATCTCTGTCCACAGAGCCACACCCTTGGAATGATTCTCAGACAGTACAGAGCTGCATAGTGGTAGGAAGGTCAGACACAGATACTTAGAAAACGCTTATGTAAGCAGGCCTTAAATGATGGCAAGGCCAAAGCCAGCCTGCTTACCAGACACTGAATTCAGATTGCAGTGTTTAAAGAAAGTATGGACAGAATCAGAATGCCATGTGGCAGCAACGCACATGTCTGCAACCAAAAACTGAGTGAAAAACAAGACACAGGCATGGCCATGTCATGGTGGCATGACCACAGACAGGGCCAAGAGGCTCCTTACCGTGCTTCTGGTAACACAAACAAATGCAAAATGGCAACCATTTAGAAAGCCTTGGCTTAGAGACAGGGGAATCTGCCGTCCTGAGTGTGAAGAAAACAAAAAGCTGGGAGGACTTTCTGCAGTACTTCATGCAGTTCCAATAGCAGCATAAGACTCTGTGGACTTAAAAAAAATCAGGATAACCACTACCTCATTCTGAGGTGAAGGAAATAATATAGAAAGGTATAGAGTTTTGTTCACTGTGAATGCAGAAACAACCTCAGGAAAGAACTTGAAAACAGGTGTGTCTTGAAATCCGGTCCTAGTGCAATAAAAGGTATAGATAGAGGATCCACAACTAAAGCCCACAACTTGGAAATTATTCAAGCCAAGGTAATTGCCACCAGGAAAAGCATTTGCCAAGAAAAGAAACACATATCACAAGTGGCAATATTTTAAAAATAAGTTTGTGTAAGAAACTTCCAGAATCCAATTAAGGTCCCACACCAGCACTGGTCTACAAACCTTGGAATGCAGATGCAGAAACTTTCTTTGGAACCTACTGGATATCTCCAACAGAACCACCATCATCTCCACTGTGAGGGTCTGAAAGGCAGAAATGGCTTAAAGGTGAACCTTCACAAAAGAATACTGTGCGCAGGAGTCTGATAAGTGGTTTAAGATGCTCTGTACCTGACATGAGAAATGATCCAGGGAGCAAGAGGCAAATCAAATTCTGAAATGTTTCCTCTTCAGGGAATTAAGTGTGAGGCATAGAAGGCTTACAAGATACCAAGAGAATGCCCGAAACCGACAGAGTAAACCCTGATGTGGGAAGTTATTTGTCCTCAGGACAAGGTGTGACATAGAAGGGACAAAAGGTCCTGATGCAACAGATTGCCCTAGTCAATGGTGTAGCAGGACAGGAAGTTCCACTGCACTCAACCATAGTAAAGGGAACCGAATTTATCTGGGCCAGAAAGGACCACAAGTATCAAGATGGCCCCTACCTCCCAAAGCTTGAACAATGCCCACTGCATCTGAGGAACTGAGGGAAAGCATATGGAAGCCTTCCCTTTCAGGAAGGGGTCAATAATTCTCCTGAAAAAGATGCCACTGAAGTGAGCAAGCAGAAACAGAGTTTTGCATTGTGTGGCGAAGCAAAAAGGTCCATCTCTGGATGACCCCTGCAAAGAGGTTTGTGGCCAGAAATCCAGGAGTTTTGATTCATGGTACTGAGCAAACAGACCTGCTGAGAGAGTCTGCCTAGATCTTCAGAGTGCCAGGCTGAAACTTGGTGATGATGAATAAATCGTATGCTAGGGCCCATTCTCACACCATCATGACTTCTCTGCAGAGGTAGTAGGGATGGGTACCTACTTGTTTGTTGAGGTGCTGCATGACACAAAGGTTGTCCATCAACATCAGATGATGACACAGAATATGAGGGACAAATGCCCCAGGGCCAAAAAGAAAAGTTTTGAGAAAGTGGCCTATAGGGGACCACTAAACCTGAATTTTTAGGGAACCCAGACAGGCCCCAATCATGTCCTGGAGGCATCCATAGTGAAGACATCCCGAAGGGACAAAGGGAGAAACAGGTACACCTGAAACAGATGGGACCACTCCTGCCACCAGCAGAGAGTTCTGCACAAGGCATTCATGACCAGGACAGAGGGAACCTGGAACTGTGTAGTCTATTCTCACTGGACATGCAGCATTCACTGGGAAATATACATGAGGAAGCAGGCCATGGAAAGAGTCATGATCACCACAGCCACGAGTCCCAGGAGCCAAAGTAATTTCCTGCTCGGACCTGGATGCTGGAGGCAGTCAACATCACTTGAGCAGGAGTGCAGCTAGCCCAGATAGAGGAGGAGAAGGATCTGGGGGTGCTCATTACAGGGTCAATGAACAACTTGGCACAATGTAGGAAGGCAGCTGCAAAGGCCAATAAAATGTTAGGTTGTATTGCAAGGGGTATATCCTCGAGGAGGGAGGTGAGTCTGCCACTGTATACGTCATTAGTTAGACCACACCTGGAGTACTGCATGGAGTACTGGCACCCGTATCTGAAGAGGGACATTAAGTTACTGGAGGGGGTGCAGCGCAGGGCGACAAAGATGATCAAGGGGCTGGGGGACTTATCATACGAGAGGAGGTTGAAGGAGTTGAACATGTACTCACTGGAGGAGGGAAGGGACAGGGTGACATGATTGAAACCTTTAAATACATGAAAGGAATAAACAAGACAGGTACAGAGGGCTGTTCAAAGTAAGGGAGGGAGGGCCACCAGGGCTATGATATGAGACTGGAGGAGGAAGGTTCAGGAGGGAGATGAGGAGACACTTTTTTACAGAGAGGGTGGTGGCTGGGTGGAATGCGTTACCTGCAGAAGTGGTATCCAGTAGAACAGAGGACTGCTTCAAAAGGGGATGGGACAGGACAAGGGGGAGGGTTAATGAAGGGGAAGGGTGGAAGGGAGAGGCAGCTGCAGAATAAGGGGTGCTAGCTGCACATTCGAGCAGACTTGATAGACCTCTAGGCCTTGATCTACTGGCAAATTTCATATGTTCATATGTTCATAATCAAAGTGTCCACACTGGACTTTGGAAGGAAGCTCGTGACAGAGACCAGTCCAGGACAACACCTATGAACTGAAAGCTCTGGCATGGGGACAGAACTGATTTGGAATCTTTGACTACGATATCTAGTTGGGTGAACAACTTTCATAATTGGTGCACAGTCTGTATTGTTGTGTCTCTGAAGGTACACAAGAAGGTAAAGCTGTCAGTAGGAACGGGGGGGGCTGCTCTGTTAAACACACAGCCAGGACAATAGCAAAACTGTACACTTACCCTCTTCACCACTCCTTCTGGTATGCAAGTATATAGAACAAAAGGGATACCCAATAAGTATCTCAAGAAAAAAGGGTCCTTTATTGAAAATCCAGGCATCCAGAAATAGTGCAATAGGAAGTGAGTGCATACATAGCTCCCACACCAACAGTTCGTGTTTCACAATGCATGCTTTTTTATGGTACCATCCCAACACCTGAACTCCAACACCTGAACCGCCTTTTATACCTGTAGCAGATATCAATTAATTTAAGAAGGTGACTAAGGAGCTCATACAGAATCTTTACTAGGTGTGCATGATATTGCTAAAGTTGAACATCACCATAGAACATAGAGCTTTGCCCTGGTCAGGTATTCAGTTGGAGAGATGTTACTGCCAGCAAAGTTTTATTTATTTATTTAGTAAAGAATCGGAATTATAAACCTTTGAGCTAAGAGTTCATTTACAGAGGGTCCTCATCAATCATTAAAGATGTTAAATGAACTATGTAGTTCATTATTTAGTCCTTTTCTGAAAATATACACTGTCATCAGAAAATATATACTTCATTTTGATTTGATTTGATTTGATTTTATACTGAAAAGGTCTGTGGGCAAAGTCCATTTTCACATACATCTAGTACATTAGATACAAAACATTACGAAATACAAACACTTTACATAAATAAGACAAGCCAGGAAAAACATTTACTACAATATTGGTGCTTATTAAAACACATGCAAACAGTATTTATCAATAAATTTATTCATGGTGCAGTGTATGCAACTGTCTTAAATAAAGACATTTTTTGACATCTGACATTTAAACATGTACATCAAGTAGCACAATAACGGTTCAAGAACCAGCTGATTACTTCAGAGGCCAACTCAGAAATGGGAGTCAATTTTAAGTAAAGGCGGGCATCCTTTTCAAAATGTTGTTGGTAAAATGTCCTTCCCTTAGATTCTGTTCCTCCTTTTCCAAACCCGCAAAACTAAATTGATATTTACAGTTTCCTTTGTTAGCCACATGGTGCACTGCTGTGGCATACTTCATGTTCCCATCACTAATCATCCTCAGCTCTTCCCTTATTGTTATCCTGAATTGACTCACTGTCTTGCCCATGTATAATGCATTGTTCATAGACAAGATGGAGGCAATTCAGGGCAACGATCTTGAAAGGGGAGTGCTTTTGGATTTTTTACACTGGAGCCAGGGAATGACCAGGATTGAATAGGCAATTGGAATTACACTTGTTTCTGACTTAGAGACATGTAGGCCCTTTTGTCAAAGCTCTCTTAATTTTACCCCCCCCAAGTTGATATTACAATAATTTGTTCCCTTTTACTTAATTACCTGTTTTTGATCTTTTCTGTGAACTTTCCTGTTTTTATTTCACCCTCCACCTGTTTCAGCCCTCTTAACGGCCTCTATTTAGCAATGTGCATAGCCTGCTATGCACTGTGTAAGCAGGCTGTGGAGGGCCATACATGTGAATAATGAGCACGTTACACTCAAGTGTGATGCACAGCTGGGACATGCAGTGTGCAGAAATGTGGTGTGCACACACCCCTGGGAAGCTTGGCACAGGGGCATGTTGGAAGGCAACATGCAGTATAACATGGTTATATCATCCAGTATGTGTTGAAAATGTGTATATGGAGGTTGCAGTACAGTTATGCTAGGCAGACCCCTGTTGTAAACCCGTCTAAACAACCAAGCACACAGGGCTAGATCAGAACATGCAATACAGACATGTCTGTTCACCCATATATGCATCATGCAGTCCCTATGTTCTGAGGGATGTATAACCTAAGGCATACCAGACCTGTCCACTGGGGATGGAGCCACAGATGCTGACACCAACCAGAATGCCATGTTGGGGACAGGAACTAACAGTGCCTGGAACATGGCATTAGCCATAACAGGACACATCTGTTATGGAGGTTATGCCACACCGCAGGTACACAGTCCACCCATATGATGCCATTTCCTGTCACCCCTGTGCACCCCCTCACTGCAACAAGTGCCACTACTTCTGACACACAGTGTCCCCTGAGCATGGCCCACTCACCTGGACCCATAGTGGCCCACACATGTACCATCCATCTGCAGGACATGCAGCAGCACCTTGTTTCAGATAGTAGGGGATTTCCAGTGCCACGCATGCAGGGTCAGCAGCATATGTCCAAACACAGGTATCCTATCCCAATACAAGTGGCATGCCCATGTGACATCCCTATAAACAGGGACACATACAATCCAGCTGAACCACCATAGATGGATGCATGTGCACTATGTTCATTTCAGGATAACCCCCTGGCCCAATGCATGTACCCTGCCACACATATAATGCCAGCAATGCCCACTGGTGACCCTGCACACAAGCAGCACATGTAACACATGCAAGGATCACAGGAACCATAGGGACACAGCATGGTGCAGTGTATGCAATTTATTCTGAAGGCCCACCATGTTCATATGCCTGGGACTCAAGTACTACAACAAATGTGATCTGCATATACCACACAGCACCCTCCATGGCACAGAGATGTCTCCATGGTCAGTCCCCAGTGATGGATGCAGTCAGTATGGGCAATCACACATGGCCCCACAAATGGCAACATACATCCTGCATCAACCGGAAGCCACACAGCCCCATGGTGGTGCATTTAATAGTGTCCTCTTTGCCCACTCAATGGACAGCCACTCCCTGCAGTGACAATTCAAACATGGAATGTCCATTGTAGCCCTGGCATTGTGGCCTACTCCACATTATCCCCATGGTGTTCCATGCACTACATGGCCTCCCTAACTTTCTTGGGGCCATTGACTATACACACATGGCCATACTATCCCCGACATGGAATGAGGCAGTATAATGCAGCAGGAAGGGTTTCCACAGCATTAATGTGTAGTTGTTGTGTGATGTTGATGGTGCCATCACCTATCTGCTGGCAAAGTACCCTGGCTCCTGCCACAATACCTACATATTCAACCAGTCACCTGTATGGGCACTGCTTGAGAAACATGGCAGCCGTGAGGGGTGGGTGATTGGTGAGTACACGTGTGAAGGTGATGTATGTCTGTCACTGTGATGGTGTACAGTAACTAACTGTTCTATCCCATTTCACAAGTGACAATGGATACCCACTGAGTCCATACCTTCCGATGCCCTTCCTGTCCCTAACTCCTGAGGTCAAAAAGAGGTACAATGAAGGGCACCATCAGATCCATTCAATGGTGAAGCATACATTTGTATGCTGAAGATGCATTCTCGCTGCCTGGACAGGACAGGTGGCACCATGATGTTGGCACTGGGGAAGGTGTGTCACGTTTTCATCACATGCACGATGCTGCGCAACATGGCTGTCTGATGCTGCATACCTATGCCAGAGGACATACCTGATGTGGATAATACCAATGTGGATGATTATGTCGTTTCTGGAGAGGTGCCTGCAGACATGGCTCTGCAGCATGACTGTGGACTGTCTGTGAGGGAGGCATGGCATTGACTAGTGCAGAGTACATTCAGCAGTTAGAGTGGTCTATGGGGTGGATATGCCTCAGGGATGGCTGGACATTGCATGAGTGGTGGACTGATGCAGGGGGCTGCCACAGTGAAGCTGAATTCAAAAAATCCAGTTACCTGCTCTTCAAGAGGTAGCAGGATGCTCAGTAAGGGTAGCTAACCCTAAATACACATCAGGTACCTATAATGGAGTCCTTGGCCATTGCCAGTTACTTCAACTCCAACTTCAGTGACCTTGACAAATACAAACTCAACACCTCACTTGACCCCATATCTCCCATGCTCCCCACCCAAACCTCTACCCCAGCTTCCACTTTCTCTACCTATCTCCCCTTGAGGTGACCAGCCTCATAAAAATGAATGATCCCAGGCCAACCCTAGGTCTTGACAGTATTGACTACCACATCCTTAAGCTGGTCTGTGAGTCTATCGCCCTACCCCTAACCAACATCTTCAACCACTCCCTCTGTACAGACACCTATCCCCTCAAATGGAAATGCACCACCTTAAAACCCCTACACAAATCTGGCCTCAAAAATCATGTGGTTAACCATAGGCCTAGCTCTCTCCTGGCATCACTTTCCCAAATTATTGAAAAAATCCTACTTAGCCAAACCCTTGAATATCTTGAGAAATACAACCTCCAAACTGATTCACAGCATGGTTTTAGGACTGGCCATAACATCGAGACAGCACTTATCAAATTCACTAATTTCATTAACAAGGCTAATGATGAAGGCCTGTACACTGGCTAGAAGTTTGTAGATCTCACTAAAGCTTCGACCTCATCAACCACATTACTCCTCAACACCCTCTCCAGTCTCAGCTTCTCTTGGTATGTAGTAAACTGGTTTTCAAACTACCTCAGCCACAGATCCCACAAAACAGTGATCAAAGGTGTTCTGCTTGACACCTGTCCCATCAAATATGAAGTCCCCTAGGGCTCCATTGTGGGACCCATCCTCTTCTCTCTCATGGTTAACTCCCTCCCTGAGATTTGCAAGTACACAGAAATCTTACTATATGCTGACGATGCAGCACTGTTCTGTAAAGAAAAGGACCCATTCATCTTCCATGACAAACTCCAACATGATTTCCAGTGACTCCACTCCTAGTTCTCCTCCAGGGGACTAGTGATTAACTCAAAAATAAAACAAGTCTATGGTCTTCTCTGGACCTAGAAGAACTGCTGCCTTTGATTTTAACCTGGTTAAAGATGGCAACTTAACAGAATGAGTCAATGAGTTCAAGTACCTTGGCCTCCTATGTGACTGTCACCTAACCTACAAGCTTCACATTAATCAGCTCATCAAAAAATCACACCAAAGGCTAGGCAGGCTATACAGAGTCAAACCATACCTCATCCCTGAATCCAGGACCCTGCTTGCCAACAGCTTCCTGCTCCCCATCTCTGACTATGGGGCCTTGATCTACTACCCCTCCCTCTCACAAAGAAACTTCTCGAGGCTAAGAACCACCTATCACAATGTTATCTGGTTTGCCACCGGCCTTCCTAGATTGACCCACCACTGCAACCTTTACAAATTCTCCAAATGGTCCCTGTTAGAAAATAGGCTAGATAGCAAAATCCTAGCCTTTTTCTACAAAATAACTTGGGGACTCTTACCAAATAACACAGTCTCCATTTTCCATAGGTTGACCCACACAAGGCCCACCAGAGGGTCTGCCTCCCACTACTTTGCTCTCCCATCATGTTGGACTACCCAAGGCCAACACACCTTCTCCAACAAGTGCATGAAACTGTTCCATAGCCTGCTCTCTTCCTTAATTCAGTGCCCTTCTCTGGCTTCCTTCTAGTACAACCTAAAGGGTTACCAGTCTAGTACCCTAACCTATAAATGCTACCATCCCTGCTGGTCATAGAAGTCTTCAGCATACACCATCCAATGAATAACTACTATCATTTTGTGTATGTATATGTATGTATGTATGTATATATATATATATATATATATTTATTTATTTGATTTCACCCTGTATACCCTTAAATTATTATCTAAACCTTTTCTGTATTATACTATTGTGTATAAACTGTACTGGAACTGTTACTCTATAGTATGTATAACTGGACACTTGTGAAAATGGGCAATTTTTGCTCATGTCTTTCCAGTATAAAAAATAAACTGAAAATGAAATATAACAATTGTCCAGAACACAAGTGCCACTCCAAGTCTTTGCAGCATAAATGAACTCTCTTACTTCAAATGTAAGAAAAATAAGGAATTTATTCAATAGAGAACTAAGTTTTGCAATCATCCAGTGTAGGCACACTGAGGAAGGCTTGTAGCCAAAGCACTGGGGCAGTGTGCCTACACTGGGTGATTGTGAAACTTGGTTCTGTATTGAATAAATTCCTTATTTTTCTTACAGTTGAAGAATGAGAGTTTGGGGGGGTGCTGCTAAGCTTGGATCTATGTGAACGTGTTTGTGTGGAACTCTGCAGTTGAAGTGTAGAGAAAAAGCCATACAAAACATTTTTTAGCTGCTAAAACGCTTGCATTTAATAATGAAAGTAGTGAAGGTTGTATGGAGATTCCGGCAGCAAATATGGACAAGTTTATATCCCCAAATATCACATGAAGAGGTGCCCCAGCCTCTGGGCCCGCTGGCTTTCTGGATTGGCAGGAGCAGGGAACTCTCCTGCTACAACGATATGCTCCGAAGCAGGTGTAAAATCCAAGGCAACTACAAAACCAGCCCTGACTTTGATACAAAACCTTCTGACTGATTTCCAAAGTGAAGTCAGACTATCAACCTCACGTATTGAAAATACACTATTCGAAATATCATCTCGATGTTCAACAATTGAAAAAAAGGTGGAAGGCATGGAGAAATCTATCAAAAATGCTGCTGTGGAAATAAAAACTGTCACTGTAAGAAACTTACCCTTGAAAGAGCAATGATTGCTGCTTTGCATTAACATCTGGTGTAGGCTGCTAGGTTGGAAAGAATAGAAAATAACATGTTGAAATGAAAACTTAGATTAATTGGCTTCCCCAGTTCTGTTGCAAACTTGGATTTGAAAGAGGCAGTGCAATTGATGCTGGCAGCTGTTTCTTCAATGGATACTGTACCTGTATTGGAATCAGCCTTTTGTCCTGCTTCTAAGCAAGTGAAGAAACCAAGCAATGAATCTCAATTTATTGGAGCTAGATAAATAATATTAACATTTCAAAATCTTACTGAGAGAAATACAGTTCTCCAAATGGAAAAACAAAAGAAGCAAATCTACTGTGAAGGCAACAGCATACATCTATATTCAGACTTTTGTCTACACAGTGTAGATGTAAAAGATTCCTTCTTATTCTCTCTAAATTCAAGGACGATGGTGTACCAGCTGCATTACTTGTTCCTGTTCATCTTAAAGTGCAGTTTCAGGGGGAAAGCCTACTTTTTTGAAGATTTGGCTGCTGCTCATGCTTTCTACAAGAATAGTATTAAATTTCCTGAAGATCTTGGTTTGGATTTTGAACAAGAAGCTGAGCTAACTGAATACCATCCCATTTAATTGAACACTCCGTACTGTCACACCCTGGAAGGAATGACTGTTAAAGAATATGTCCTTTATGGTTTGTCTCGACTCTGGAAAAAGAAGGGGGTTATATCACAGTATATGTGCCTTTGATTTAGTTTCTGTCTTTAGACTCTTGCTGGGAAGTTTAAGCTTGGAGTATGTGCAAATTTTGTATTCTTTTTCTTATAAGAGACTTAGGCAAACGCTTTCATTATCTTCTTTTTTTTAAAAACCCAAAATTATAGGCTTTGTTTTGATTTATTTAATTATTCATATGCTTGACTTTACACATCTAAATGTGTTTCTATGGCTTTTTTTATTGTAACCTGAACTTTTGTTTTAGAATAAAACATTAAAAAAAGGGGGTACAAGAGTTCATTTATGCTGCAAAGACATGTAGTGGCACTGCTGTTCTGGACACAGTGATGTTGACCAGGTAATGGTACATTCCCTGAGGGGAGGGGGGATGCTGCAAGGGGGGGACTACTTTCCCCTCCTGATATGGGTTGAGGAGCATATGCCAATGTACTTAACACTGGCATTTGCACCTCCAGCATTGGCGTTACTTTGTGTAGACTGTGCTGTACACTGATGTGCTCCTGTGGGTTGGCTTGCTAGGGCAGGTAAATCCCTCACAGAGGGGAATTTTGTGTGGGCATTTGCTTGAGTGTTGGTGTTGTGTGCCTGGGCACTGGCATTGTGTGCCTGGGTGCTGGCCTCTATAGTGGACAATGATGGTAGGTGTCATTGTTGCATTGTTTGCCTTCAGAGTGTCCCTGATCTGGCCCAGCATGCCAAGGACACCACACATCTCAGCTATGATCAGGGCTGCCTGTTCTGTGTTCTCCCGTGTGGCACAAAGTTGCAGGAGCTCCAGGTTTCTGAGCTCAGGGTAGTGACACCTGAGCATGCTGGTCATCCATGTATGCCTTTCCTGGCCGCATGATGGGGGATGGTGGGTGTCATGGTTGGTATCTGTGTTGTCCTTGACCCCAAGGGATGTAGAACGTGTTGCTGGTTAGGCTGATCGGCACATGTTTATTTCCTGTGTGTTTCACCATGGAATGCCACATGACATACATGTCTTCACTGGCATCTCCTACTGTTCTGCACAGTCAGTGTCCAGGTGTGTCAACACTGTGCCACCATGTACCATGTCCTGTTCCACAGGGCATGGTGCCACTGGTCTCACCACTGGTATGCCATGACCCTGTGCTTGTTTTGCCAATTGATCCAGCGAGGCAGTGGAGGGTGAAATGGTTGCTGGTCTTGTATGGGGTATTGTCTGTTGTATCATTTATGGGACACAGTCATCACTGGCAAACATTCCCTGGTACTTCTGCTCACTGTGTGCCATCCGCAGAAAGGACAACAGTGACATGGGCATGTCATGGTGTAATCCAGGTTTGAATGACCTGCATCTGTGGTAGGGTGATGTGGTGATTATATGCTGTGCCCACAGGGGAGGGCTGGCACCTGGTAGGGTGCCCATTCTGTCCCCCTCCCAATTCAACACCTATGCAGTCATTGATTCAGCGATGATGACCTTGATAAGTCAGAGGTCTACGAAGGGTTCCGAAGAGGGAGCCACCACTGGTCTGCCTGCTGTACCAGCATGACATGGCCACCTTATATTCAGCAGTGATATGTATGTCACACCATTAGTGTTTGATGATGGACAGTGTGTGTGGCTTGGTGCCATAGGCATTGAGGGTGGTCTGTATGTCCAGCCATATCCTGACCTTCTCCTCTGCTGGCACGTTGAGTGAGCTGGTGCTATACATGGTGTTGTAGTTGCTTTGGATCTCATTTCCATCATGGCCACCTTCTGGAACTGAAGTTAGACAACCAGGACTGTGTCGGCCCACATGTTCCTCCCTTTGTTTTTCTCCTGCCAACCTTAACTAGACTCCAATAACACTGTGTTTTGTCCAAACTGTACCCCTTTCTGGACTCTTCATCATTATTTACCCCATTCCAGTCTGGGTTCAGAATGTTTCACCACACTGTCTCCACATCCTTCTGCTTACTAATTCCACCCTGCAGGGAAGGGACCAGGGCTTGATACCTCTGCAATTGTTGTTGACCTAGCTAAAGCCTCTATCATCCATCCCATTTTCCTTGACAAACTTAAGTGTGCTAAACTCTGATCACTAAGTTAGATAGTACATATTCTACCTGGCAGAGAGGTCTCAAGCTGTCAGTATTAGCAAAGAACTAACTTTCTCACTCCCAATCAGTTCAGGTGTACCCCGGGCTCTGTCCTTGGTCCTACCCTGTTTTCAATCTTTCTGAATGACATTCCCAAAGTTTATGTCTCCTTAAACATTTATACAGTATGTGTGCTAATGACACTGCTTTTAACCTCAAACCCTGTGCCCCTGATCTAATGGTTTGGCTCCCACAGGACTTTAACGGCATTTAACACTGGTTCCACTAATCATGGATTGCACTGAACTTGAGGAAGTTACTTCCTTTAAGTAGCTCATGGTTTTGCTAGACCACAGCCCTGACTTCTCAGATCATGTGGATGCCATTCATCAAAACTTTAGCCTAAGCTTGTCATGGTATAGGAACAAAGCATGTAACCCACTCCATGTCCCTCGAGAGAATGCAATGAAGATGATTATCCTAGTTTTTGATTACAGGCATGTTGTGTAAGGTGCAGTGCCCAAATAACTCCTTCTGACACTTGATTCTTACATCCCCCCACTGCAAACACCACTGCTCCTTCTACACCTCCTTCTAAGTACCCTCCTTCAAAGATAGATGCCTCACCCATGGTGCTAATTTATATTAAAATTTGGGCATGTGCCAGCCCCATGGTACTGGGTGATGGGGATCACCTGGCATGCTCGTGACCCGGGTTTTTTGGTATCATGTTTTGCTGATTGGGTGACCACACGTTGTATGCATGATCATGTCAGGATGCCACGGCATGCATTCCAGTGGGCGGAGGGAATGAAAAAGAGAAAATGGCCACCTAAGCTGCCTGGATGATGGTGGTCCAGCCTCCTGTCGCTGCAAAGCCTGGTATGCCGGTGCAGTGCCCTCACTGCCCCTGGTGAGGATTGAAGAAAGTGCCTACAGGCACCAGACAGTCTCCCCTTCTGGTCCCCACCATGGGAGGGGGGATCCCAGTGAAGGGATATGTCAGGTTGGTCGGGGGGTGGCACGTTGAGGGGCAGTGGATACAATCAGGAGGAATGGTGTGGAGGGCTTGGCTGTTCAAAGGAGTGGGCAGCTAGGCTGGTGGGGGAATGATGAGATAATATATAAAAAAAATTCTGACATGGAATCTCCCCCCATCTTAACTCACTACTTTCCTACCCCTCTACCCCAACTCACTCTCTTCACAACTCAGTCATCTGCTTTTGGCCTCTCCTCCTCACAGAATCATATGTGGGCCAATCCGCTTTCACCAACAGACCTTCCTGGCTGTGGTTAAACCTTCCCCCCTGCTTTTCACTGTTTCTTCTCTTGCAGCTCTTAACCCCTTCCTACATGATATCGCAGCCAATGTCTGCAACCGTGATACCTCTTGGTATCTTATACCTTCATTAGTCACATGAATCAGCTCCGCTGTCTCTATCTTGAATCATTCACAGCAGAGGCCAATTACCTACTTACTTAACGAGTTACAGTCTACCTCTGGAGCCACATTGCATGGTCCATTTAATGTTGTACACTGTTGCTTCTGCCATTGAATTTGCTTATTTATCTGCTGTAAGTTACCTCTCCATTTTCTTTAAGTGCAATACTCCTATTTTGTTTTGTTTGCTATTACATAGCACTGTTAGTAATTGCTGTAACTGTAAATGTGATATTCTATGCCTTGTTGTACTAAAGAGGGATAGAGGTTAAGGATGGTAGTCAAGAATGATGAGCACAAGGCAAATGTTTTTAAATAAGTACCTCTGTTCAGTATTCATAGTGGAAGATGAAGGGCCTCTACTAGAGAGTGAAGTTAAGGCATCGACTAGGGAAGTTTCAAGAAATGAGGAGAATAGACATTACAGTGACTAGGGTAAGGAAATGGCTAGCTGATCTTAAAACAGATAAGGTACTGGGCTCAGACGTGTTACATCCAAGAGTGTTCACAGAACTGGTTTCAGCACTGACTGAGCCATTGGTTAAGCTATCCAATGGTTCACTGTAGTCTGGGGAGGTTTAAAGGGATTGGAGAACTGCAAACATGGTCCTGCTCCACAAAGGTGGGGATAAGGAGGACTCAAGCAATTATAGACCCATCGGTCTTACCTCCATGGCAGGTAAACTGGTGGAGATTGGAACAGTGGTATCAGCTCCTCAACATGGCATGCCAGACTATAGCCACAGAGAAAATAAACTAAAGAAAGTCAGCACCACCAGTTAGAATTACAAAAGTTTAATGAGGCAAGGTTTACTCACACAAAGATTGGTGCAAAAATCCATTGTAAATATTGCTGCGAAAAGCAGTTGGGGAGCAGGGCGGCAAAATAAAGTATCACATGCCCCAACCTTTTTCTGAGCTTAGTGCCTCCTCAACTTTTTTCTTTTAACTTTTGTAGTACTAACTGTGGTGCTGACATGCTTTTGTTTACTGAAAATGATGCAAAGCCTAGTTAGGGAAAGCCTAGTGACCTACCTGGAAGAAAACAGGCTACACTCAGGATAGTAAATGACATATCAGAAAGTTAATGTCAGACCAGTCACGAGGGTGGTAGTTAAGGGCAGGCTGTAGATTTACTCTACATGAATTTCAGCAAAGCCTTTGACTTGGTGCCCTATAACAGGCTGCTGTAGAAGTTAGAGAAGTTGGGAGTTGGGAAGGTGGTTGGGAGGCTGGCTGGGGGAAGGCAGCAGAGAATGATGGTTAACAAGATCAAATCAGGGGACAGAGGTAGTCACAAGTGGGATGCCACAAGGGTCAGTCTTGGGACCTATTTTTTCAATATGTTTATTAGTAACATAAGGGAAGGTATATAAGGCAAGACATGTCTCTTTGCAAATGACATGAAGCTTTGTTTGAGATAATGATAGATTGATAATTTATCTAACAATGCCTTTCCAAAATCAGGACGCTGTACAGGCAAAATCTCAAAACACCATGCAAAAGAAAAATATGCATTTTAAACAAATATTACAACTACAGAGAACAGATAAATAATAAGTAAAAATATTCATAGTAGTTGTTTAACATGCATATCATTTGTGGCAGGGTGGATACTGAAGAGAAAGTGAGGGAGTTACAAAGAGATCTGAAAAGACTAGAGAGATGGTTGAAAGTATGGCAATTGAGATTCTGCACCAAGATGTGCAAGCTATTGCACAGAGGGAAGAGTAACTTGTGGACAGAGTATTGGATGCAAGGGGTTATACTGGCCACTACAACCACAGAAAAGGACCTGGGAGTCATTATCAAGTGACTCCCTCAAACAAATATAGTCAGTGTAATAAGGCCTAGAATAAGGCAACAGACATGCTGTGTGTTTTGGGAGGGGGTTCGACAGTTGGAGAAAGGCAATGATATTACCCCTATATAGGCCACTGGTGAGACCTCATCTGGAATACTGTGCTCAGTTCTGGACCGTACACCTGAGAAAGGACGGGGTAGACTGGAGTCAGTGCAGCAAAGGGTCACCAAGATGGTTCAGGGCAAACAAGGGAATTCCTATGAGGAGCGGCTAGAGGCCCTTAACATGACTAGCTAGAGGTCAGAAGAAAGAGGGATGATAGGATACAGACCTATAAGTTACTTAGAGGAATAAATAGATTGAACAGTACAAACGTGTTCAATAGGAATTGGGGTGTTGTAATGAGTAAGCATGAATGAGAGCTAGTATTGGGGAAGTTCAGGAGGGATGTGAGGAAAATTCCACTTCACAGAGAGGGTTTTTGAGCAATTTAACAGACTACTGGCAAAGATTATGGGGAAAGGACTATAAATGGGTTCAAGCATGGATGGGACAGGGTAAGGAGACTGATACTCCCCCAAGGGGAATTAAGTAGGTAGGTGATTCAAGGGGGAAGGGCAGGGATAAGAACTCCATCAGGACATTAGGTTAGGGTTGAGGTACAGCTACTTATTTGGCAGACTGCATGGATCCTTGGTCTTTTTTCTTCATGCAGTGTCTATCTTTTAGTAATATGATCATTGCATTTCATACCCCGTCCTTGTATGATACTATACAATGCTGTCAGTAATTGTTGTAATTTACTTCACTGCTACTGCTTAAGTGTGATATTGCATGTCTTGTTGTATTAATGTGATTACTGTACTGTACTGATCCCCATCTCCCCTTAGGACACATCTGGAAACATGCTGTTTCTAGGCTTAGCTTGCTTTTGGAAAATAAATAAATAAAGTTTTATGGGACACCTTTAACTGACTAACTTGTAATAATTCTGGGTTGTAGCTATCACCCAAGTAGCTTCTTGAAAAGTAGGAGCCTAACACACAGATGCTAGTGGCTGTCACTAAGCTGTCACACCAATCACTAAATGACAGTGGCAATGTAACTCCATCGTGCTACATTATGAGGGTCGCAGTCTTTCACTGTATGGTCTTTACATGCCTTGTGACCATACAGGTAAGGGGTAGGAGTCACCATGCAAATGACTCATAGGTCCATACACAAAGCATGGCAACCCTCACAAACCCATTTAGAATTTTCTGATACCCACTGCCTGTAGAACTTCAACAGACAGGTAGTACAGATGTTGAAAGCCAGAGCTGGGAGCATACTAACAGGCATGGATAGAAACAATCATGGGATACCCGCTTTGCATCATGCTATTGGGCAAGTAAGGCTAAAGGGCATTACACTGAGCCCAAGGGGGTGCATTCACCAAAGGATATGGGTGGTGGGGCACTGGACTACCAGGGAAGCTGCACGTGTGCTGAAAAAATTAGCAGACAAGTTGCCCAGACATGGGCAGAAGGGCAAGAGAAGGGAGACGTGGGCACCTCTACATGGTGCCACCCATATCCAAACTCCTACAAACTGATATAATGTTATGAAACTGGCACTATGGCATATAACTACAATGTGGGTATTAAACACTAGCACGATAGTGGGTGCAAACCCAGGTTACATCCTTATCCCCCAAATATTGCTAATAAAGTTTCACAAAGGTGCAGCTGTTTGCCTGGGTTTTCAGTGCCACCCTTTGTGACTTTGAATGGAGCCCTTGGTATTTCATCTAAATGGTGCACTCCTGGTGTGTACAAATTCTAAATACATTTTGTAGCTAAATAGAATTATTTTTGTGTTTTTTTTGCGCAGCAAAAATCTTCCAATTTTTTATGAAACTGTACTAGATTTTTTTGAATTTGTTTTATTACTAAGTAGGGAAAAATGGATTAAGCCTAATATTTCCATTTCTGACCACATCCCAGGGTATGATATTATAGGCAGCAAGTTGTCTGAAGCATTTACAGCATTTCGTTAGCTAATTAGTACACATGCATGAATATTCAGTGGTAATCAAATCCCTTAACTCATTTGTTTTAAAGTCCTGGAATGTTTCACATTTATTAGAGAACTCCCCTCCTGAAATTAAATTCCTGTGGGCCCCCATCATTTCCACTACTGCATTTTGAGGGAGCGATAAGTGAAGCGCCACACTGGAAGGGAGAATATATTTAGGTGTGCGAAATGTCTTGTAGGAAAAGACACATAGAAAAAAAAGAGAAATACAAATGGTGAAGCAAGCCAATTACCATCTCTAAACCCTTCATTATGAAAATGTCTTTCATATTCTCTGCAGCCATGCATTGCTTAAAGCTCTGTTTAAGTTCTACAGATAGTAGTGGGAATGATCTATTGTGACGTAGGCCACCAACAGAATTAGAATTTACTGGAATGCTTGACAGATAAATCAGATCACAAAACAGCAAGAATACCATTCGGGTACTCTGTGAGCTGAGTCATATATTGAGGATCCTGCCTCTACAAATGAAGGGAATTGTTATTGTGGTGTAGGTGTTTGCTATTGCAAGGCTTTTGAAACACTGGCTTTATAATAATGCAAAAGAAAGCATGGTGTGACCTATCAAGGATTTGACTTTAGGCCTCCACCCCCCTTTTCCCATCAAGGTGTCTGATCATTTGAGCCCCTCCAATCTGTTGTTGCCTCAAACAGCAGGAGTCAGTGTGGTTCTGTTCGTTAGAGCTTTGGCTTGGAACCAGAAGGTTCAAACCCATTAGAGGCAACTACTCAGTGCATGTGTGACCCTGAGCAAGTCACTTAACCTCTCAGTCCACCCAGCTGTGGAAATATTCAGAAGCAGGATCCTGCCAGAAATTAAATGTTGCATCTCATCTGGACTAGTATCCTAGGTAAAGAAGTTATAAATAAGGCAGCTTGTCTGGAAACATTTCCGATGGAAAGACATTGTTGGTTTAACACTGGCTGCCACCAGAGATTTGAAAGACTGATGGGACTATTGCCTTGTCTGCGGTTGTAACATTTTTGCAATTCCAGAAACACAAGTAAAATGGCAACAAGCAGTAAAGAAGGCAGCACATCCACCACCTTATATTTGTAACCTATAACCTTTTAAGCTGCAGAGATAAACAGGTCATTTTTTTACTGTTGACATTCTATATGGGTAAGAAAACTCAAGGAAAACTTTTGCATGTAGATTGTGCTAGCAGGAGCTTCAGGGCATAACCCAGAGCCATCACTTCTCTATTCTGCACCGAGGCCACTGACAAAAGAATTGTGCAAATGAGCCTTTAAATCCCTAAATAGTCCCCACACAATGCATGAAAGAATGTGGGCTAGGACAAAGGGCAATATTCACAGTTTATCTCAGGGTGATGGATTTGAATCGACGCATGAACATGGGTTTGCTGTGGGATGGAGTAGGCCACAAACCCCTGCTGAGAACCCAGTGGCCTCACTCGGCAATGCAAACAGCCAGGCTGAGCCTTCAACAATTAGGGTGAACTGAACTGCCCATTATCTGAACTTCAACTTGTTCTCATGATTGATATGGGAAATAGAAAGTTGTATACATCTTTTTAAAAAGCCAGCATGGTTTTCCCTTACTTATTTTAATTTTTTTTTAAATGTATTCACAACAACTCAGTCTTCTTATAGTGCTTCAGTTCTCAGTTATGAATCTACACATAAGAGAAGCTGAGTCTCCAGAAATATCCCTCATTCATTAAAATTTCATTTTTGTTCCGCTGATGAATTTTAGTAGTATCACCTTTATTAGTTTTCCTGTTCAAGTAAACCCTGTATGATTCCCAGTAAAGCAGAAAAATGTCACCAAAGGTGTAGACTCCTACCATGTCAAGCTTTTTATCACATGTTGGAGTTGTTGCATTTAAGAAGACTGAACTATTTATTATTCAGGAATAAAACAAACAAACAAAAAAACACTCTGAATTTCCCAAACTGGTATGCTGTCATTGTCTGAACCTTAGTACCCATAATTGTTCCCATACTGCAGACCAAATAGGGCAGAAAAAAAGAAAGTCTTGTGGCCTCAGTCACACTACACAATCATTACTCAATCCTTGTCCCGTAGTCCATGCACTCTTACTTATAAACACTAACTATTATAATTATGAACCTTATCCACCGGCAGTACTGGATGATCTGCTTGTTTGGGTACCTAATAAGGACAACCATGGTTGCCAGTGGTGACCTCAGTTCAGAGTAGCTAAATTGATTGGAACAAATGTAACCACTGTGGAATTTAAGCTCTCCTAGTCTACTGATGCACTTTAACATGATCAGTTTTGCGCTGACTCTATCACGGTCACCAGCTCCACCTAACACAGTCTGGCCAATGCAGTGCTGCTTTGTAGAAGTGCTGGGATTCTTGTTGATGTTCCACGCCATCAGCATGTATCTGGGAAGTGTGTTGTGCCCTTGCTTCCTAGAGGCAGTATCACTCCATTGCAGGCAGCCCCAATGATTCCGTGATGACTGATAGGTGCTACACACACAGACTGGAAGAAGCAGGCAGCATCTCCGCAACATTCTCCCACCATTTACATATTGCTGCTGGGCTCCATGATGGGGATGGAGGGTGAGATTACATGCTAAAAAGTAGTGGCTAACCCTAGTCACAGACGGCTTAGAAAACTTGGTAAGTTTTAGCCATAGTCGATGGCTAATACTTTTTTGACCCTAGTACTCACCCATTGTGCACTCTTCCTTCCTTCCTTCCTTCCTTCCTTCCTTCCTTCCTTCCTTCCTTCCTTCCTTCCTTCCTTCCTCCTTCCTTCCTTCCCAGAAATAGTGAGACGGTCTCATGAGATGCAGTATTTATTTTTAGGAGGGTCCCTTAGTATAGCAGGGTATAAAAACAATTTAATTCATACTGGAGTTGACTGCAACAGGATAGACATACACCCAGTTCTCAGAGGTTTTTTATTTGTGACAGAGATACATATGCATACAGTACTTACTTAGCATCCCTGGACACTAGCAGAACTAGCTGTGTAATGAAGTTGTTACAATCCCCCCTACAGCCACTACCCCTTTGGGACAGCAAACTGCAGAACCTGAGTTTTAAAAAGAACTCCTTTATATTGTTCCTGGGAGAACTGCTAACTCTCTAACAAAATACTTGGTTCCCTCCTATTTTTGAATAGGGCTCCTCTATCTACCTGCCTGCCTGTCTGTCTGCCTGCCTGCCTGCCTGCCTGCCTGTCTGTCTGTCTATCTATCTATCTATCTATCTATCTATCTATCTATCTATCTATGTTTTTGTCCACCTTTATTTTGTCACTGTTATGTTGTATGATGAACTGTTATTGCACAGATCCCTCTGTAAGCCCCCCCCCCCAACTTGCACCTGGAAACAAACCTAGGCTAAGTGCACCTTTCCTGCTTACCAGTTTTAAATAAATAAAACAAACTAATTCACAAACTAACTAGTCAACCAATAAGAAGTTAAACTTGCTACAGTAATGCACTATATAAATGAAATATTTCCCCAAAATAATTATCATTGCTACATAGAATTCATAGAGAAAACCAAAACATTGGATGAGATGTTCCTCAAAATCACAAATGATCTACTTCTGTTTTTTTTTTTTTTGAGGAATGACTTATTCATTTGATCTGGTCTTGTTTTGAAATGGAAATGAGGCATCCCTTGTGCTTCATTTGAATGTAAATGCTCCTGCACAGTGCCTTAGTTTGCAACACAAACAATGTAGCAGTCCATCTACAGCGTATCTGATACAATTATCATTTTAAAATCGTCCATGGCATTTACATGCTACTTTGAAATACTCATGCATTGTAGTTTGCCATATTACTTACATGCCGTTATTTTAATTAGCTGTTGCTAGGGGTGGGGCATGTCTTTGTCACATTCTTCACTCTCTTTGTCCTTTGCAGTAGTTGAAATACACAGAAACTTACATAACGTACCCCTCCCAAAAAAAAAAAAAAAAAGAAAATTAAAAATGTTTCTTTCTCATATTAAAGCCATCAGTAACAGGTGACCAAATGGGACACCCAAGTAAGAAAGGCCTATCTCCCAAGATGTCTTTCTGTTTTAAAGAGAACAATTTTAACAAATGCAAATACTAAAAATATATGCACAAAGTGTCAGTAAATTCCCAGTCACACTGGACCGGCAAAAAGACTTATGCTGCAATAATCGTGATGTTAGGCCAAGGAGCAAGGCTTGAAAGAAATCATTTTAGAGTTGGCAATTTACAGTTAATTTACCCATGTGTGCAGTGGACTGTTATTTCATGGTGACAGTTCCTTTTTCTTGCACCTTCCTTCATTAGCAATGATGCCATTTTTAGATCAGCCTAATTAAAATGGCAGGCCACGTTCTTCTGTGTGAAGGGTGGGAACATGGAAGATGGAAAGTGAAGCCATGGAAAACACTCCTCTGGTTGGCATTTTCCAGAGCAATAGCTCTGTGGAACTTTGGCTGCCAGTTTGAACCAAATTGTAAACATACATGCAAGTACATTACTGCAATAGGTGCAAAAAGGGGTCAACTATCAAATCTGGTAAGTGTACACCTCCTTTCTGCTGAGGTTTCAGGGGACATACAGTATTTTCCAAGCAAGTGTTTAAGTTTAGTTTTTTTATAATATGGTACATTCTGGTGCTATTGGATATCCTTTTTCCATTTAATTAAGTCACCCAATAGGTTTCCTTAATTTTTAATTGGGCACCCAATTTTAAATTGGATGAATTTCCAAGTACCCTGAAATGTGTTGACAGACACTGCACATAAAAGAAAGAACTAAAACTTTACCAATCATATGAGCAAACACAACTATAACTGTTATATGTGAAATACTGTACTAGTGCACTCAGTAGTCATGTCATGTTGTATACTAATGTACGACTGTATTTTTGTAATAATGTCTTGCAATCGTAATAGCAGGATGTAATATTGGCTCCCAGCCAGTCAAGAGAAAGCCATAAGAATCTCCTAATAAAAAAGTATATTAGAAATTGAGGTAAAGCCAGGATACTGTTAGTGAAACAAACACTCTTTCCTACAATGGACTCTAGTTTTAAACAATATTTCAGTTCACATTTTAAACAGATACAAAGCCTGATGTAACAATATCCCTTCTTTCACCCTTCTAGTCCCCTTCAACACCTACCAGTACACTCTGCATCTGTAAGTTTAATATTCTCCCATTTTCCAACATAATTTTGTACAATCAGTAAATGTTATCCTTAAAAATGTATCAGATGAACCAGCTACCAGAACTGGCATGTATCCTGACACACTCGAATAATCCACACTTAAATTTATCCTTAAGTAAGAAATTCTTACTCAGTAAGGAACAAAAAAACAAACAAACAAACCAAAAAAAATAAAAAATATACGAGCAGCATTTTCACATAATGCACCTAAACTGTTGAACAACTTGTTAAGTGACAGCAATCTGTTGTATAGTGTTGCTCATTTTTCTAAGAATCTTTTGTGTAACTTCACGTCAAACTGTACATGTACTTGTCAACAATATGTAAAACTGATGATTCCTTTCTGTATGATATTCTGTTTGTCTGTGTTTTATATCAAGGCGTGCCTGAAAATTGATTACTGACCTGGTCCACTATCCTCATTTAACCTGTTAGTGCTCCAGTCTACCCAGCTGTGGGAACAGGAAGAAGATAACCCCACTGGAAATGAAATGTTGCACCTCAGCTGGGTAAATACACTGCAATTAAGTAAAAACATCTAAAACAAGCATCTTAGAATGTACATCTTCTGCTGCCGTTTGCCTTGGTCACTCCTTAAAAAAAATGACTGTCCCCCAGTAAAGTTACATAGCAAAGAAATAAATTCCCAACAATCTGAAGAACATTTTCTGACATAGAAAATCTCAGATGTCAGTCGATATGCTGTAAGGGCAGAATGAAACAATGTATGAACATGAGAACAGACTATTTAGACTCATATGATAGGATTTTCAAACCAGATTTGTTCCCCCATAATTTCACTGTGGACTTCTGTCTAGCAGTCTAGATACAAAACATGGAGTTTACAAAAAAATAAAACTATGCATGCATTATTTCTTTGATACATGTACCATTTTTGGATGCATGCACCATTTCTTTTTCATGCATGAATCTTTTTTTGAGACAAGCTACCAAAAGTCATGGAAAGTATTGTAAAAACTTGTGACCCTTTAAAATAGGGCTGGTTAGTTTTGGCACAATCTGGCTGATGCAGACACAAGCAGAAAATACATTTTCATCTGCAACTCCTCCTTTTTTTTGAAAATCTGCCCATAGTCTTTTTTCTGTCCTTAACAATCTGTGTATTTACTTACCAGATAGGGAAGCATGTAATGATGGTTTCAGAACAGGAATTAGCTGCCAGTACACATTTAGGGCATACATATACTACAACTATCAAACAAACAGCACAAAAAAATGAACAGTGCAGAAATGGTCAGGGCCCATTTGCAGGTGCAAATCAACTACAATAAGATATATTTAACACCATATAATAGGGCATCATAATACTTAACATTACAGCAGTGTGTGCCATCACAAATAGGGCAAATGTGAGGTAAATTGGAGGCAACCAGAGACATTTCAAAAAACGGGCAGTGAATTAAAAATATAGTTGGCTAATACCAGGAGAAAGTAAAAAAAAAAAAAAAAAAACAGACAAAAAAAGTATAAAATACTGAGATGAACACATACTGCAATTGTTGTAAATATAATAGTTTTGAGCCTTCCTTCCTTTCTTTCTTTCCTTCTTTCCTTCTTTCTTTCTTTCTTTCTGTTTTGTTAACCAGGTCAGTACTTAAGCAATATACCACAAGAGACTGTGGGTGATGCCAGGATTTACCCATGCCTGGTGTTTTTTTTCGTTTGTAGTTTTTTTAATAAACATATTGTTCCGCAGTACTGTAAATAGTCCTACATAGATACATAGACAGTGTCAGCAGATAAGGGCCTATGGCCCACCCAGTCTGCCCATTTGAGCTTGTAAGTTCAGTTTATGTTTTCCTAGAAGTCTGTTGCCCCTTACCCCTGACCTCCAGAATTCCTTTATGTCTATCCCGTGCATTCTTAAATCCTGTGATTGTTTCAGCCCCCCACCACTTCCTCTGGCAGGGTGTTCCACTTGTCCACCACCCATTCTGTGAAGAAATTCTTCCTCATGTTTCCTCTGAATCGTCCTCCCTCCAACTTCATCCCATGCCCTCTAGTCCTGGAACATCTTTTTCGCTTAAAAATAGCGTATTCCTGCACCCTGTTCCTCCCTGTGAGATACTTGTATGTCTCTATCATATCCCCTCTCTCCCTCCTCTCCTCCAGGGAGTACATATTCAGTTCCTTCAACCTGTCTTCATAGGACTTGTGATGCAATCCATGCACCATCTTTGTTGCCCTCCTCTGAACCTTCTCTACCCTGTCTATGTCCTTACGTAGGTATGGTCTCCAGAACTGTACACTGTACTCCAGGTGGGGCCTCACTAGTGTCTTGTATAGCAGAATTATGACCTCCCTTTTCCTGCTGGTGATGCCTCTGCCTATACATCCTAGCATCCTATTTGCTTTACTTACTGCCTTGTCACACTGTTTCCCTACCTTGAGGTCATCAGAGATGATAACCCCAAGATCCATTTCCTGCTTGGTGCATGCTATATCCTCGCCCCCCAACTGATATATTGTGCGAGGGTTTTTGTGCTCCATATGCATTATCTTGCACTTCTTTGCATTGAATTTCAACTGCCAAACCCTTGACCATTCTTCAAGTTTCTGCAGGTCCCTTCTTATTCTGTCTACACCCTCTGGTGTGTCTACTGTGTTACAGAACTTTGTGTCATCAGCAAACAGTGAAATTCTGCCTTCTAGGTCCTGTGCAATTTCACTGATGAAGATGTTGAATAGGACCGGTCCCAGCACTGATCCCTGTGGTAGCCCACTGGTCACTCTTCCCTCTGGGGAGTGACAGCCATTTACCACCACCCTCTGTGTCCTGCCACCAGCCGGTTACCTACCCACCACACTACTGTCCTGCCCACACCCATATTCCCCAGTTTGTGTAATAGTCTTCTATGTGGCACAGTGTCAAAGGCCTTGCTGAAGTCCAGATAGGCCATGTCGACTGCTCCTCCCTGAGCCACCTCCTAGTCACCCAGTCAAAAAATTCAACGAGGTTGGTCTGACATGACCTCCCCCTGGTTAAACCATGCTGCCTTGGGTCCTGCAGTCCACTGACAACCAGATGTTCCATCAATCTCTCCTTCAGTAGTGCTTGCATGATCTTCCCCACTACCGAGGTGAGGCTGACTGGTCTGTAGTTCCCCGCTTCCTCTTTGTTCCCGCTTTTGTATAAGAGGACTACATCTGCTGTCCTCCAGTCTTTGGGTACCTCCCCTGTTTCCAGTGATCACCTAAACAGGATAGCCAGATAGTCCTGGGCAAGCTGTTGTGAAAGCACCGAGCCAGTAATGTATGTAAGCCATTTATTCCTGTTTGTTACTTTTATTAGAGGAAGTTGTGCAGGATGTGAGAATGGAGAGCTAGCAGAGTTTTTTGGGAGGCAGCTTTGCGTTCGAGCCACCTGTTATTGAGATGTTGTGAGGAGTGCAAGTAACAGCAGGGCTGTGAAATATAAAAAGCAAGGTACTGTTTTGGGAGTGGGGTCGTCTCATGATAATACAAGAGTTTTGGGTTTTATGAACTCTTGTTCCCTGGCTGTCTTCTGATTTTGGGCCGGAATAATTTTAATTTTGGTGTGCAAGGAAGAGGGTGTGAGGTGCTGAGCAGCAACCAGCACAGTTTTGAAGTGTTCAGCTGGTGTTTATATACTTAAAGGGCTTCTGGACCATGCTTTGTCAAGCCCTGGGAGTGTAACATGGACAGTTCGGGAGAGGGAGGATGAGGGCAAGGTGCAAAAAAAGAGAGAGAGGGGGTAATTTTTCTTTTCATGTGGTCTGCTGGGTCAGGACAGGACCAGAGAGGGAGTGGGACTGGAGCTGCGATCAAGAGGTTAGGTATAGCAAAAGACATGGTACGGTGGTAGTGAGGGAAAAAAACATGCTTGTGATGGTGGGTTGAATTTCTGGAAGCTGTGTGGCGGCACTTGCTTGGTGGACAGCTTGTGGATAATTTCATTTTTGTTGTTGTGTGCTGGTGACAGACTGCTGACAGGGATGGGTGTTCAAGAAGGAATCTGAGGTAGGGGCACCAGTACAGCGGTGAGTAGTTCTGCTGTTGGAAGGGTCAGAGTGATACTCGGCGGCCATTTGATTAGGCTGGCTGGCACTTTTACCCATGGGGTGATGGCAGGATTTACACATTGTAAATCGTGCCAGCCAGCCAATCAGAAGCCAAGATTTAACTTGCCTATTGTATAATTTAGGATAAAATGGGAGTATGGTTAGGCACAACCCAGGCAAGTAACAGTTACAAATCATACAAAGTGTACCTGTCCGCGCTAATGTGATAGTACCTCACCCCCAGTTTTCCATTTACCTACCCCCCTCTACATCTTTCTGCTATATACCACTTTTTTTCCTTAACCTGCTCTCCTACCCCCAAGTACCTGATGATGGCCTCACTTGGTTGAAAGCTTCACCTCTCTCCCACCTCAGATGATGCCACCTCCGGCTCACCCCCTCCAACCCCCTCTTATCTAATCAGTCTATCTGTCAATATGTACTAATTTGATGTGTATAAGTTCAAATTTTACTATTACTGTCTGTGTATATGCTTCAATGTTTTTTTTTTCTCTGTAAACCTTGTATTTTTGTAATGTTTGTTCAACACTGATGAGGAATTTTTGAAAATGAGTCCTTGACTCAAAGGTATTAATCCCAAACTGAAATAAATAAAAATAAAAATACAGTAACAACTTTTAGTAAACAACTGTTTAGAATACTGGCACATGCAGTTCATCTGGAACAAGTACAAATGTGAGCACTCAGTAAGTATTCTTTGAACCTACTCCTAAATTTCATGTTGCTATCTACATTTTCCTGCTACCTTTTCTTTAGTATGCAACACAACTGAAATGGTAAAGAAAAAAGGAATATGAACTACTGGAGCAAAACTGTGGAATGACTACACACACATGGGATACAGTTCAACAATATGGTTGGAAGCTGCAAAGTGAAGGTCTTCAGTAAAACATTTCAAAGTACAGCTTTAAACTTTTCTGTAGGTTGAAGTTCAGAAAAATCCAGAGCTGCACTTAAAAATGTTGTACGGAAGTATAACTTCTTCATGTTGTTGCCAGCAGGAGACAGGAACTGCTGGTATTTCAGGAAATCTATTAATGAGTCAAAGGTGGGCCTGCCTGCCTGCCCAGTTGTTGTGCGATCACTTGCAATGCCAGGGACCTGGGCTTGGATGTGGACTTAGGAAGCTGGAGGACTGGCTGGAGGGGAGGAGGATAAGCATCCAAGGGACTGCTGTCCTCCTCTGGGGAGGGAGGGTTGCAGAGCTCAGTGCATGCCTAGCCCCTAGTGGTGTGCTGGCGGATAGCCACCTGAGCCTGCCAAGATCCAGGTGGAGGGTGGGCAAATGCAGATGTCTGCTTGCAGGTGTGTGTGTTGACATCTTGGCATCATTGTATGCCGCATCCCTCTTGAGGGAAACCTACTACAAAGTAAAAATCTCCAAGTGCCTGAGAACCTCCTGGCTTGGCTACCATTTATTTATTTTAACTTTTGTTTATCAGGTAAGCATATCGGCCAAAGGCCCCTTTTCATATGTGACCCAAGATCATTTCTTAAACAGTCAAGATAGTTAGTATGCACAATTAAATTGAAACATGTTACAAAATATTGTAAAAAAAAATTTAAGTATAAATTAACAGACATGTTACAATACAAATAAGCCATAACATAGCAATATATAAACACATATCAATTAAAATGACAAGAACATTGCAGTTGATTAAAAAGATGGCATTTCAAGTTGGTTTTATACAGCCTCATACATTACCGCCACAGGAGTACCCTGTGTATTACCATCTTCCAGTGTGGCTCTGCCATGAGGGGGTAAGCTCATGGGGTTGGAAGTCCTGTGGCAGTGCAGTGTCTGGGGAGTGGAGGGCAAGCTGGGGGGTGAAGCATCTGCTGGGGAGCTAGAAAATATAAATTGTAAAATTAATCAAAGGATGGGCACCCTAGCAATCTATAGGTATGTAATACACAGTACTGCAGGATTGTAAGACACACAAGGGTGGGAAGAAGAAAAGCCACAAACTGCTACCAGACCCTGCAATCAAAGTAGTTAGAAACAGAATCCCCTACTTTTATTTATTTATTTAAAAGTTTGGTAACCGGGAAAAGCACACTGAGCCAAGACTCATTTCCAGGTGCGACCTGGGGTAGGGGAAAGAGGTAATAATATGACATCATATACAGGAGGGGTATACATACAAAGGAAAAACAATAAATACAATATTTACATTGATGTGAAAATATTATACATTGTGGCTAATATAGCAATCAAGTATAAGCAAAGTATTGCATTAAACAGCTAGTGTACCACCTGGAAACTGCCTGCAATTAATTGTAACTTTCAGATGTAGTCGGCTATCACTTCTTATATCTCAAAATGTTTTTCCTTTTCTGTTTGCTAATTAGAAGATTTTCCATCTAGCAGTACTTGGGTGATATGTGGAGCAGCACTCTGTATGGAGAAAAAAAAAAGCCAGTTCTGTTCCTACCACTACATCAATACTGAGACCACACTAACTATGACATCACTTGTAATCAATGAGAACCATTTATCACTGCCAGGTTTCACTTTCACATGAAGCAGCAGGGACTGGCTCTTCCTGGTTACTAGTGATGTCACAATTTCCTGCATTTTGATTGGTAGCTTGTGAGAGTCACTGCTCAGGCTGCCAGGATTGTGGTGCCTCAAGGTGTTTGGCCTCATTTTTGATGATGTAGTAGGAGGAACAGAACTGACTTTTTTTTCCTTCTGATAGAGTGCTCCCACATCACCCCAGTTCTGCCAGGTGGAAAATCTTCCAATTAACAAACAGAAGAGAAAAAAACACTTGAGATACAAGAAGTGATAACTGACTGCATCTGAAAATTACTGTTAATTCCAAGCAGTACACAAGCTCTTTAAAGTCCGGAGGTGCCTATCTGAACAGTGAAGCACAGAAAAGCAAACAGGGGGATTTATATAGGTCTGTCTAACTGGTAACTGGGAGATTCTGCACTGCAGAGTTGTAATTTGTCAAGAGTGCCAAAGGAGGGGAGCAAGGTGAGGGGAGGCTGTGAAGGGGTATAAGAGGGTAGTAGAGTAAATGGGTGGAGGGTGTAAGGGGTAAGGTGTGGGTGGATAGGTCGAATGGGGAAGGTGGGGTGCATTGACTCAGGTGTGGGGAGAGGGAGAGCATAAACAGGGGGGAGGGAGAGAAGTTTGAAGTGCTTTTGGAGGGATAATGCAGCTGGCAGAAGGTGGTCCAGGTGAGGGAGGCTGTTCCAGAGGGCTGGGAGCCTGTAAGCAAAGGATAATTTAACCAAGAGCAAGTGAGGTTGGGGTACAGCAATGGAGTGGAGATCACGAGTGCACAGTGAGCATCCCAAGTTGGACACAGGGGCTAGCAGTGAAGAAAGGTAGGAGGAAAGGGTGCCAAACCAGTACTTGGCAATGAAGGTGGTGCAATGAGCAAGACAACAGTTGGTGAGAGAAGGGAGAGAAATTGCTCAATAGAGGGAGCAGTGGTGAGTGTGGTAAGGGAGGTTTGTGGCAAAATGGCAGAAGACATGGAACAGTGGGTCCAACTTGACTAGAGGTGATTGGGGTGCCAAGCTATAAACTACATCAGCATAGTTAGTAGACGGGAGGATGAGCGTGATGAATTCCTTCCTGATGGGGAGTGAGAGAATGCCCTTGTGTCTATACAGCATGCCTAATTTAGGATGCAGTTTGCTATGGATAGCATCAAGGTGGCAGAAGAAGTCCAGTTTGGGGTCCATCCATACACCCAGATACTTACAGGAATCAACGGACTTAGTTATGGATCTATCTAGGGCAAGGAAGGAGGGGGAGAAGGGAGTTTTGCCAGCTTCTGTGCAGAATCAAATGCCATGGCAACCATTTTCTTGGTGTTACATCTGAGTGAACTGATCTGAAACCATTGAAGCATTTTTACAAAGTCAGCCTGGAGGATGGGTTCAATATGCAGAAGGGCAGGACTAGATGCAAAAATAACCATGTCATTGGCATACACGTAGACAGTCGAGGCAGAGCAGATGGAGGGGAGGTCATTTACAAATATAGAGAAAAGTATAGGCCCCAGAATCAATCCCTGTGGCACCTCAGCAAGGATGGGGGGAGGGAATTTGGTATTGCCCAGCTGCACATATTGGAATCTTCTCCAACAGATAGGCCTTGAACCAATCAGTGGTCAAGGGTGAGAGGCCAATAGGGGAGAGTTTGTCCAAGAGTAGTCTATGGGAGACAGAATCAAAGGCCTTGGCCAGGCCAATAAAGATGGCCAGTGTCAGATGGCCCTTGTCCATAGCAGTATGGATACGATTAGTAAGACAAAGAAAGGAGGAGAAAGTGGAGTGAAGATGCTGAAAGCCATATTGGTAAGGTGTCAAGATGTCATTTGTGGCCAAAAAGGATAGAGCAGGAGCCAGATGCATTTATCTATGTGTCTGGGTCTGAAAGGTTTGAGTGTTTCTCATGTAAAAAAGTGTGTAGAATTCAGATTTACAACTCTTATTCCTCCATAGTTGTACGTTTTCTTGGTAAATGCACTTTCTTAAGAGTAACTAAAAGTTTTACATTTATGTAATAGGCTCGGTTTACTTAGTTATTTATTTAATTTATCTAATTTAATATACTCAGTTTATTTATTAATGTAATTTATTTAATGTTTCAGATATGGCTAGCAAGACTTCTGACAAACCGCAGAGGTGATGCATCCTACACACTGATCCAGGAGTTAGCGTAGACCATGGAGACATACTACCTTTTGATGATGCTCATTGGGAGAAAGTAGTTGATGCAAAGGAAAGTCGTTCTAGTCAAACACTGTCAAAGTACAACATGGTGTGTTATGAATTGCCTGATTGTTACTCCAGCAGCCATGCGTATCATTATATCTGCTACAAGAACTTCACTGCATGTAAGAGTTCTGGTAAACTTGTAGCTGACGAAACTTTAAAAAAAGGCATCATAAAGAGTTATCCATCAAAATTTCTTCACTCCAAGATCATAGTGCTCTGTCTGAATCTGCAGCGTCTACATCAGGCATATTTCCAAATGAATGTATATTTTGCAAATCATACAAGAATAGAAATCCTAAGGGGTCAAAGGAGACTTTTGAACATCCGTCAACATGTGTAACTTATAGGGCAGCAGACAGCATAAAAAATGCAGCAAAAGAAATGGACGATCGCCAAATGGATATGATGGTAGGCAGTATTGATCCCATAGCCAAAGAAGTGAATTACCACAACAGGTGTAAGAACAAGTATGTAAAAAAAGGCAGAATGAGTAAAGGGCACAGGTACAAAATATGAATACAGTCAGTTGAGGAACAGTCACCAGGTTGCCTTTTCCATACTTAGGTATAAGCAGTGCATCATTGTTAATGAAATGCAAGAATACTCATTGCTATCTCTACATGAAAGGTACATTGGCATTCTTATGGAGTGCAGTGGGTGGGAAACAAATTACGACCCACAGAACTTGCAGTCAAAACAGGCAGATCACTTCTGGCAAACTGGTTGATGGGCAGAAAACAGAGAGTGGTGGTAAATGGTATACAGTCAGAAGAGATGCAAGTCACAAGTGGGGTACCTCAGGGATCAGTCCTGGGACCATTCCTCTTCATTTTCTTCATTAGTGACATTGCAGATGGACTAGAGGGTAAGGCTTGTCTGTTTGCAGATGACACCAAGATCTGCAACAGAGTAGATGATCCAGATGGGGTGGGCAGAATGAGAAGAGATCTGGATAAACTAGCAAAATGGTCAGAAGAGTGGCAACTGGTATTTAATGCAAAGAAGTGCGAGATCATGCACATAGGGAAGAGAAACCCTGAAGCCACCTATAGGCTGGGAGGGGAGTTGCTGGCAGTCACAAAGGAAGAAAGAGACTTGGGCACCATCATCACTGATGACCTGAAATCATCCAAGCAGACCTCTAAAGCAGTAGGTAAGGCTCAGGGGATGTTAGGGTGTATTAGTAGGGGAATCACAAGTCATAAGAGAGAGTTAATAATTCCTCTTTACAAGACACTGGTTAGGCCCCATCTGGAGTACTGTGTGCAGTACTGGAGGCCACACCTTCACAAGGACACTAACCAAATTGAGGCAGTCCAGAGAAGAGCAACCAAAATGGTGCAGGGACTGCATCAGAAGACAAATGAGGACAGAGTAACAGAGCTCAATATGAATACCCTTGAGCAAAGGAGGGAGAGAGGTGATATGATCGAAACATTCAAACACTTTAAGGGCATTAACAAGGTGAAAGAGTCTAACTTGTTTCAATATAAGAAAAATAGCAGTACAAGAGAACACAGCATGAGATTAGAGGGAGGCCGATTAAGGGGGAATGTTAGGAAATTCTTTTTCACAGAAAGGGTGGTGGGTGCATGGAACGGTCTACCTCAGGAAGTGGTGGCTATGAATACAGTGCAGGGCTTCAAACAGGCATGGGATAGGCATAAGGGAGCAATACAGATGAGTATGAACATGAGTATGAATAGATAGGCCACTGACAGAGCAAAGGCTGATGGCACATTTATAAGGTAGAAAAAGGAATGGGCAGACTGGATGGGCCTTGTGGTCCTTATCTGCCATAAACTTCTATGTTTCTATGTTTCTATGTATCATATTTGATACCAAAAGTAAAAAAGCGGGTACAATCATCAAGTCTGCTAAGAAACAGGCTGACTGGAGGGAAGCACAAGCAGCTCAACACATAAGAGAACAGTTGTTGGAACTCCTAAAGATACAGCCTCATAATAAAACCAAAGTTAAAGTTAAAGACTTAATAGAAGAAAGTGTAAAACTGCCACCCGTTCTTCAGACATTCCTACGTACTGTACTAACAGGTTCATCAGAAGTGGGCAGTGAACAACATGAAAGGGTAGTTCAATCTATTACAGATGACATAGTGTTTGTAGTGTCAAGGGAAATAATCAAACCACAAAAACACCTCTTGTTGAGCATGGGTATTAAATCCATGACAGGCAGTAAGAAAGTTTTAAGTATTTCGAACAGGTTTGGTCACTGTGTTGGCTAGCATGCTGTGGGGGAACTTGAAACTGCAGTTGCAACCAATATAACGGAGAAGAATATGACTACACCAGATGGATTGCTCATACAGCCAGGTTTAGGCACTGCTTTGGTTTTCAGCAATTATCATAAGATGACAGACACTTGACGGTCATGACGCTTTGCATGACACTGTGGGTATAGCATACCAAAACATACCATCCAGTATTGAGGAGACAGCTGTATCCAAAGAAAGGTCTGAAGAAGCTATGACAAGAACTCACACGGATGACCAAGCGCCATCAAGAAATAAAACACACACAATAGAATCAAGCACAGATAAGCAAAGATCAGAAGTTGATGCCCACAACCAGGCAGGGCCATCTTTAACATCAAAGAGCAAATGACGTAGAACATCAAAGACAAAGGCTGAAGATTTTGATGAAGACTATTTGCCAAGTATAAAGAAACAGATATTGCAGCCAATGGCACAATAGGAACAAGGCACTGTACCCCAGGCACATTCAAACATCTCAGAGGAAAAGAGCTCTAGATATTGGCGAGAAAGACATTCGATCATATACATCTGGAAAACCAAAAATAAGACAGTATCAATATAAGGTGACAGAAAGCTCTGAACCAAAAAACCTCATGCAAGCTATGAGAAGGGACACTGCCTGGATGATATCTTGTGCAAGTGTAGAAGCTACTCCAATGTGGCATGGATGGAATGCCCTTGTTTCTGTAGATGACCTGCCACAGCAGATCATATCATTCATGAACCCTATAGGAAAGACTCCTGCAAGACCTGGTGTAGTGCAAGACACCATGAATACTGCTATCAAGGTTATGGATGAATGCCAGGAGGACTATATGCCTATTACATATGACTTGGCCATAGCAAAACCTGCACTACAAATTCAGTCCGCAAAGTCCCCAGAATATGACAGACTTTTCATATGTTTTGGACCATTCCATATATAATTAGCATATTTAAAAGGTCTTGGATAACTCCTGAATTGTCCTGGTGGAAACCACATTCTTGTTGAAAGTGATGTATTGGCATTGGGATCCCCGAATGGACTTCTTCAAGGAACTTTTTCAATTAGGCAAAGAGGCTTCACCCGATGATATCATTGGCATTCAGAATTAAACATTTGCAGTGCTTTATACAACATAAAGGTCTGTCAGACTTTCCAATCTCAAAGCATCTGCAGTAGCTACTTAATGACCCATCACCTTCCTCAATGGTGGACCTAGAGAATACAGCTGAGTTCAAGACATTCACAGAAGCATATGAAACGTTCTCAGATTCCACACATCATGGTGAGCATGGTGCAACTGCCTAATTCTGGCTGCAGTACTGCAGTTTGGTATAATTGTACCAACTCTTCTGCTGTTTCATCAGGACAAATGACTTGCCTTTCTTTGTATATAGCTTGGAAAAGATGATACCTCTTTACTTCGCAACTGAGCACTACAACTAAGTGGATGATCTTATACCTTATGAATTTGCTAAACATGGATGAGACCCACCCTGGACTAAGGAAAAAATTTGAGAATGGAGCATTAACCATTGCAAGATCAGAGAGGGTTTAGCAGAAAAGATCAAAGCAGCAGATGCAATCTCGCTCCCACCATGCAAATCAACTCTGACACAACACATCTGCCATGCAAATTACATTTCATTGCTATGGAAAAATGCAGACAAGCCAGAAATGACACTACTGAAGCCAGAGGACAGTGGCTGGACCTATGAGGATGGCAAATACAAGCCAACATGGTTCACATGTGAAATACCACCAGCCTCTAGTGAACAACTGAATGAACATGACAACAATCCAAATGAAGAAGATGATGACAGTGACTGTGATGTCGATATTGATGAGACAGATTTGCTTAACATGTTAGATAATGAAGACAGTGAACAAGAATACTGATTGTTGTACTTAGGTTCATAAAACATCATAAAAAGTTGATTGCTTTAAGTTAAATATAGAATAAAATAAATAATAACATTAATATTAAGCCTTTGATACATATATTGCTGTTTGTTACAATGTCTGTAGTATTTCAATAAAAACTTATGGAATTGAAATTAAAGAAGGAATCATTAATTAAAATATACACAGTTTTCACCAACAGTTAATTTTTTCATTGAAGAAGTGCATTTTCCAAGAAAACATTCAACTTTGAGCGAATAAGAGTTATAAATCTGGATTCTACACCCTTTTTTACATAAGAAACAGTCATCAGACCTTTTGGACCTAGACACATAGATAGATGCACCTGGCTCCTGAACTAGGAGTTTAATCTTTTAGAAATGAGGGATACAAGAATTTTTGAGATGGAAGGGAGGAGAGAGATAGGGCTGTAGTTGCCTGGAATGGAGAGATCGCCCCCTTTGTGAAGCAGGATCACTGTGGCTAGTTTCCAGGCCTTGGGCAGTGAGCTTTGAGAGACAGAGATTGGCTGAAAATATGGATGAGTGGCAGAACTATTGCAGGAGCAGAAATCTTAAAAAGATTGGGATTGAGTCCACTGAGAATTTGCTTTGAAGAGTTTAGGGATTTGAGGGCATGGAGAACCTCTGTAGGGGTAAAGGGGGAAGATGTGACTGGACACACGGGAGGATGAAGAGTGTTGGCCGGATCAGGGGCAGGTGATCTGGGGGAGGAGAGCGCATGTGGTCAAAGGGGTTTTGAAAGAGGCAGCAGAGCTGGGGTCGACGCCATCTGTGCCAGGTGCAGATGTGGGGGAGGAGGAGGAGGAGGAGTGGGAAGGGGTTCCAAGCAGGGAGTGGAGGGTCTTCCAGAACTTCATAGGGGAAGGGTGGCAATCTTTGAGCTGTAATTTAAAGAAGTGTGCTTTGGCAGTACGCACTGCCTTGGTGCAAGTGTTTCTTAGGGATCCATATTTTTGAAGGTCCAAGGTGTTGGAGGATGCTTTGTACACTCACCAGGTGTGGTCTCTAGATTTGAATAGTTTAACCAGGTTTGATGTGACACAGGAAAGGTGCTTGCAGTGGAGCTGTAACCTTTTTTGGGGGGGAAGGGGGCGTGGATATTCCAAATATTCAAGATGGTATTGCTGAAAGCAGCCAGTGTAGAGCTAATGTCTAGTATGGAGAAGACTTCAGACCAGTTGGCCAGGTAGACATCTGCTAGGAGAGCTTGAGGTTTAAGTGACCTTAGGGATCTGAACCACAGGCACTTAGGTGGGGAAGGGGTGGGATTTCCTGAGGCAATGAGTGACACGCAATGGTCACTGAAAGTGTCGGAGAGGATCCCACCTATAGAAAACTTGAGGGGATGTAAGCTAGGATCCAATCTAGTAGTGATGGTTGGTTGCATGGGGGGTTGAGCCTGGTGGGTTTAGAGATAAGTTGTGTAAGGTTAAGGGCCTCAGTCTCCTGGGTGACAGATCTGGTTTGTGGGGCAAGCCAATTGAAATTAATGTCTCCTAGGACCAGGAGCTCTCCAGATGCAGCAGAAGAGATTAGGGTGGCTAGACTGGTGACAATAGACAAGGGTTTAGCTTCGGGAGAGAAGTAGCAAATCCTGATGAAGAGGGGAGAGGAGAGTGGGAGCGCCAGCTTGGTGAGTAGGAGCTCATGGGACTTGGGGTGGGGGGGACCTCCTTATAGATGATGGAGGAATGTAGGGACTCGTGGAAGTAGGTGTCAACCCTGCCACCACAGGACAGATCCTGTCAAAAAAAAAAGTAGCCAGGGATTGCTATCATTGAGTCTGAGACCTTGGCAGAGAGCTATGTCTCGGAAACACATAGGTTATCAGAGGAACTTTGAGTTATCCAGGCCCTAATGTTATCCAATTCAGATTGGAGACTTCTGGCATTTATGGGGTATTTGCCATGGCCATTAGCAGGGGGAAGGCTGTAGGCCTGGTTAGGGGGCCCAGAGTTTATTTCAATGTTTCCAGTGAGGAGGAGAAGTAAGAGGCAGGGAGCAAGGTATTTGGGGAGGCATTTCTTCCTGAGAATGCCAGAGGGGTAGAACCATGGTTTTAGGGCAAGGAGGGTTACCTACCATAGGGAGAGAGGGGGGCATGGAAGGGATGGGCTGGGAGCTGAAGGAGAAAGGAAGAGTGGGGAGTAATGGGGAAGGGTGTCATGGATAAGGGGAGTAAGTTTAATTTAAGCTGGTAGATGAGAAGGGTGGAGAACTTTGGGACAGGGGACCTGAAGGGGGAGTAGGGCCAACAGAATGAGTAGGAGGGGGGGTTATAGTTAAGAAAGGGGAGCAGCATGATCCAAAGGATTGTAGACGAGAGTTTTTTTCTTTTTTCTCAAGATGTTATCTAGAGAATGTGATTATACTAGGGTAGGGGGAGTAGGGCGTAGGTGGTGACTGCTTCTTTGTGGCCTGCTGAGGGGGTGACTAAAAGCAAATTGAATCCTCAAGACCCTACTAAAATCCAGAGGTGAGAAGAGAGAGGCTATTGGAGATGGCAGAGCCCAGGTAGGAATACAGTGGGGGAAGAGGCATAGAGAATAAGAGGTACGATGAGCAAGGTGAAATTGCTACATCTGAGATGGCCTAGAAGTTTGGATCACTGCCTCTATTGTGAAAAGTCGAGAGTTTGAATACTGGGTTGAAATGCAGGGTAGGTGGTGGTGGGTTTCACCAGGGGTGGGCAGAAAAGGAGCGGGAAGCCTAGGAGAGGAGCACTATACAGCAGTGGTAGAGTTAATTATGCTAAAGGTGTAGGAAGGAAAGTGCCAGCACAGCAGTGAATCCTAGTGGCCATATAATATAATCTGCTGTAGGGAAACTTAGGAGATTGTTTCAGGAATGGCCAGTCACGTGATGGATCACGTGACATAGGCTACCCATAAAGGTATGAGTGGACCAGGGTGGGGGGGTGAGTGGGGCAGTTGCCACGTAAGCAGTGACAGGCTCAGATATATCCAGAGTATGTACTTGTGCCACTGGGCTGCTGGAGCTCTCCTGTTAGCTTGACGGGAGGGGTAGACTGGGAAGGTAGCCTGTGGGAGGGAGACAGAAAAATAGGGTTAGAACAATAGAAGGATTAAGGGGTCACTACTCAATAGGTCCAGGGTCAACTTGATGGCCTGCATAAAGGGCTCCACATTTCATCAAATTTTTGCTTATCCCTGTTAGCACTTTGCAGGGTTCTCTCCAGTTGCATCCATTGAAGTACGTTTTTGCTCCACAAGGCTGTTATGGGTGGGCCTACTCCCAGCCATTGTTAGGCTATGGTTTTCCAGGTAATTGGTTGTGCTACAGACCATGGTTTTCTAGAAGATTATGGACTGTTTATGGAACAGTCAGCACCCAGTAGCTACTCCAGGGGTACCTGGTAATTGCAAACCCTAGACTTTCTCCATCAGTTGATGCCTTTACACCCAGTATGGTTGGATTTTGGGGACCATGAGCATCATATGGAGAAATTAGCCCTCCACAGTAGCCCGTTTAGAGCAGATTGGGGACTTTTTCTGGGCAGATATTGTGCATGTGAGCTGGTATAAGATAGGCTCTATACATAAAATTCATGTGTACCTGCTTTAACCTGTTGGTGCGGGAGCACTACCTGAAGTACTGAATAACCCCTTATTTTCGCTGCAAAAATATATTCGCTATATCCGCTGATAACTTTGTGACCGCGGAAATACTTTGACAGCTAATATTGTTTGAAAGTGAAATATAGGGTGATGCAGTTCTAAATGCTTGTTAAACTGAATCAGAGCATAAGTAATGGCAACCAAAACAAATGCGTTAAATTCGTTCTGTCACCTTAGTATAGTAATGCAAAACACACCAACCATTTTCCATTGGCTGTCGTCTCTTGTTCGGCTCATGATCAGCTCCCTTGTTCGATTCACCCATTGCCCATCTCCTTGTTCTAATTTCCCCCCACTGTCACTTGTACTGTATTATCCACAACATTTGAACTGTGATTCTTAGAGGTTCACTGTACCTCTCGCTGATGCCCTGCCCAAAAGAAAAATAAAACACCCCAACATTATTCTACACATTCAATTTTTTCTCAGAATTGTCCCTTCTAGTTTCTTATCAGCAGCTTGCAGTGCTAGAATCAAGCCGTTGTCATGGTTCTTAAGTCCAGCTACCCTTGCGACTCCCTCTTCTTCCCTCATCACCTATCGCATCCTTGTTTGATCTGTCTCCTCATGCTAATTAATCCCCACCTTCACTCATAGTATCCCCATCCTAATCCTTATGAGTGACTCACAGTGAACAAATCAAGCCACTTTCATGGTCCTCAATTCCAGCTACCCTTGTGACTCCTCCCTCCACCCCCCAATCATGAACCACATGCTTGTGTGACTCTCAGGATGCAGATTGCATGTGCTAAATTGAACAGTGACACATTTGGGGCAAGTGGAGGTCAGTGAATTCTCAAAACTTTGTTGTCAAAATAAGGTCTTTTTATGTGGCTTTATTCGGAATGCTTTTTGTAGCTACCGTATTTACGCTAATATAAGTTGATGCAGATAAGTGTCTGTGACTTAGCAGCGCAGAATATAAGGTGCGCTAATATTTTGTGTTATACAGTAGTTGGTTGCAGCTTTCCACATTTGTTGTGTTATCTCGATACTGAGGTTTGTTTCCCCATTTAGAGAGCATGTCCCTGGTAGGTAAAGAACTACTTCCCGTGATCAGTCTATAAAAAGCCATCAATGGCTTCATGCTTAGCTGTGGCTGGTAAAGTTTAGCCTTGGCTAGGTTTAGGGCAGCCATGGAAGAGGTTGCTTCTGGTCCATCATATAGCATGCGGCATACTCTCAAGTACACAAAGAAATCCTTTATTTGAATTTTGTATTGTTCTTTAAGTGATATAAATGATTGCATTAGCCAGTGTTGGAATTACAGGGGGACTATGAATTGCACTGAATGGGGTCATTTCACGGCTTAGGTAGCACTGTGATGGTGGCTGACTACATGGAGGGGGGCATGACACCAGTGTGCAGACTCTAATGTGCTATTTTGAGATGGGAGCATGCAAGTCTGGGAGAAATACCTTAAATAATAGGGAGGCCTTCCCTCCTCTCAGTGTTCGGACAGCCCTGCCTACTTCCTCCGCTGATAAGGGATGATCCAGAGATTTCCTGGTTTCCATGGTCACCTGGGGCATAGGGCGTTATCAGATAAGGCTTTAAATTGCTTAGGGGTGGAGTCCACCTCCAAAGTGTATAGGAATTGGTAAAATGCATTAAACACCTCCTCACTGTCTTGTCTACCTGGGGTAATCGAGCCACCTGTCCTTTGAATCTGTGCAATGGTACAAGCACCATTCCTGCTAGTCCAAATACATTCCTCCTCGGTCACCATCCAAGTATTGGTCAGCTTATCAAGGAGAGTAGCCTGCTCCACCACAGCACTGCAAAGAGTTTGATATTTCCACTGGACCCATTGAAGACAGTTATATAGAGCTGGCATTGGGTTGTCCATAGTGCCTTTTGTTACACGAGGTCCCTGCACCCTAATTGGTACCCCAACAGGTACACCACAGACAGCAAGCATTTAGGTATACTGTATGTTATACTAACATATAGGGCTAAGGGCATCTACTGTATAAGAGTAGATGTCAGGATATGCATGCATATTATTGTTATACACTTTATTTTCTAATATACACATGTATTTCTTGCTTACAAGATGTTAGGACATCTGTGTCCTTGTAATGATTATGATATATGAGTCGGCATTGCCATCTTCTGATGATTTGTATTATTACACGGCTATGTGCACACTGTACCTCTTTGTTTCTACAAAGTGATGACTACTACAAAATTGTATAATGTTATCTTGGACTGTGGAGCCACCTCTTATTTAGCCAACAGGGCTCATCTCTGTAACTAGAAATGTTTCTATCTTACATTAACCATGGTAATTATCATTGGTATATAATGTAAGACATTACGTCTTCTACTTCGGAGACCCCAGGAGACACGGATATTTCTCAAGGTATAGGGATTGCTTAGCATTGGCTCTCAGTTCCTAGTCGTAAAAACTGCTTAGGGCAACTGTGATTATCATTTTGGTGGTAATAAACAAGTTTTATTACTCTTATGCAACATGTCAGTGATTTCTTGCATGCCCATTATTGCCAAGAACCTGAGAGTGAGGTTTTGACCTCCTAACACTCTTCACATATCCTGTCTTGCTCGCCAGCTCATTCAGGCCTGTAACATGGCCTATTTTATGAAAGCTGACAATTTATATTATCTGGCCTTTTAGATAAGCTTTTAGAGCTGCCCGTGGAGTATAGGAGGTGTCCCCCTCTCTACTGTGGTCAAGAAACTCTGCTGTTACAGGAGATACAAATACAGTGTAACCCTCTTAACTATATAAACCTTTGCCAGTATTCTTTCTTCACATAAATGGACTATGCGCATTAGAGGTTGAATAGAAAATACTCTGTATTTTTTTCTGTTAGTAGAATCAGGTTTGATCTCAGAGTCTTAGGCAGAGAGGGAAGCCACTGCTATTTAGGCACAGGGCCACCACAGCTTGGTCAGGGGTCAGTATGGACTCATGCACAGTGCTGTCCACTACAGTTAGCAGGGAGGTGGAGGCAAACATTCTGTTAGTTCTAGTGTAAGAAGAAATGTGTGCACCTTGTAGGGTTAGTGTGCAACCATGTGTCAATGGGGGCATGTTTGGTGTTTGAATCTCTTAGGGCTTTTGCATTCCAGGACAGTGGGGAAGGAGCTGAGTTTGAACAATTTAGTACAGCATCCATGACACAACTAATGTCCGTCCCCCCAGCACCCAGGGAGCAGGGAGAGCAGCCACGTATAGGGCCAAGCAGTGAAGAAGGTCACCATCCTGTATACTGGGTTCATAGATGGAGCCCACAGAGAAGGAGGAACCATCATTCATTAGAATCTGGGTGAGAACGTATCTGCCACTTTTGTTCAACTTTGTTTCAGTGATGGTACCTAGAAAGTTAATCCATAATCACATGTCCGCTCCCCTGGATTTGGAATTAAGAAACATTCCCACCAATGTTTCCCTCTAACAACCAGATGTTCTTGTCTGTTCCCCCTCCGACATGTGTGTCTCCTGTAGTAGCAGGACATCGGTTTGGATTTTTTTGACCCTGGCCAGGACCTTTTTCATTTAATAACATTTTTTAGCCCATTCACAGCTCATGATGTGAAGTGCAGCTTTTCAGCCATTATCCAGAGTGTAATGGGGGCCCCAAACCATTATATACTCTATGTAACATCTTATTTGAGTGCATAGTACACTTAGCAAGGTGATTTTATCACTGTCTCTAATGTGATATATAAAAAAAATGAAACCAACATGGTTTTTGCAACTGTAAATAACCACCCTCCAGTTCCCCCTTCCCCACCCTCTACCCCTCCCAAAATGCATACTAACAACTTGAATGGTAAAACAAGCAACAGTGCAAATAACTGCTCTCCCCTCACAAAATCACATGCGACTTAGTGCAGCTTCCCCATGAACCACTGGTAGTGGTAATCTTGTCCATCTGTGGTACTAGGACACCAAATCAAAGTTTCAACACTGCAAGTAAAATTAGTTTTATAACCTGGGACAACAGGCATAATCTAGCTGCTGCCACCGTAAGCCTATATCAGATTCGCTGCCTAGTGTATCTGGGTATCAGAAAGGAGGAAACATAGTTTGTCAAAGACAACATTGAGTTCAAAACACCTGCATGGGCATTTGGCTGTTCAAGAGCATATGAGGGCCGATGGTACATTATGGCTAAAAGTTCCCACTTTTTGTTGGTATATTTCATGTCCATAGATGTACGGTACCTGGACCTTTATTTATTTATTTGGATTTTGGTGACCGGATGGGCCCACTGAGACTAAAAGTCCCTTTTTCAGGGGCAACCTGGGTTTAATTACATATAGCTGTCAATGTACAGCAATTGATATGCAAGCCGTTAACAAAGATCTGCAGGGCAAATTCAATTATAAGGTTTTTCATGGTAGTAACAAAAAAAATATGACAGTTTACAATTAATCAAAACAAACAAGTGACATTGATTTAAAATATTACAGTTTCCAATTTTTCAGAACAGACATGAGACAGTAATTTGGGGATAAGCAATGGTTATTACTACAGCCACAGTTGAGAGAGTTTAAACATTGACACAGAGGAGAAATGCTTGTAACAGAATTATATAGTGGCCATGGTGAGGCTGCTAAGGGACTTCAGCCTGGGCAGGTACATGGACAAAACTTCTGGAGCAGGTTACTGAAGGAAGTTTTGAAGGACTTGAAGTTGGAGTAGGCCTGTGTGCTGACTGGTAGGTTGTCCCATAGCATAGGGGTGACAGAGGCAAAGGACCTCATGCCAGCAGATGTTGTGGACTTTGGGATCTGGAGGAGTGAGTGGGAGGAGAATCAAGCTTTCTCACAGTTTTAGACATCACTGGAGCTTCAGAAGTAATGAGGGCACTTCTGGATGGGTTACAGCTACATGACCATAAAGCTATATGTAGAGACCAGACTGGTAATCCCACCTCACTTATACCTGATTTCCACTGTGATGTTAGATCCATCCAGTCAAGGGGAAGCCTCTAGAACTGTGACATGAGCTGCATGCCCCAGGCACCATTTTGAAGCCATCCCTTGAGTAACTTATTTTAATTTTAAACTTAGCAGTTCAGATGCTCCTCAGAAAAGAAAGAACAACCTCTCGGTGTAGCTACAGGCCATATGCCATGCACGTATGTTGTGGCCAGAGAATGAGAAAATAATGAACAATCCTCCTGCTTTCGGTCCTCTGGTGCCCCACCCCTGCTTGTTTCATGGCTTGTGTAAGGAAAATGTGGCAGGAAAGTCAGTAAGCAAGCTGGGGTTGTAAAATCAGGAGGCCCTGGACCTGAAGCACCATGCAATGCAAACTTTTGTGGCAGGTAGCCACCGTATGTTAAAAGTGCTGTCCAGGACAACCTTCTATGATCCCATTACTAGCCAGTCAATCATTTCCCATAACTAGGAGAGATGTTTTAAGTCAACAAAATAGGAGTAAAACGAATAGAGTAGAAAAGTGGACTGGGGCAGCTAGTGGAGCTTGTAAAAGTCAACCCTCATCATTCGATGCCGTGATTCACAGGGACCTAGTGATTCTGACATCAGGGGCTGTGATATTGGGGAGAACACAATGCAGGTCAAATGACTTTGGTACTCATTCTTCAGAAGCTACTATTCTTCACGATACTGGAGCCATGGTGTTGGTTTGCAGTCATCCTGTGGCTTCTTCTTTTGGTTGACAAAGTCCTCAGTGGTTTTGGGCTAAGTGAAGAAATTGGGAGGATGATCAGGCCACATGATATGGAGGCATGAAGGGTAGAAGTGGGCAAATTCCAACCTTTGTTGATGTAACTTAAATTTCACAGCTGCAGACTCCTGCCATTTAGCTTGAAGCTCTCTACTGAAGTCCTGAACTATAAACACTTTGCCTTGTTCCAGTTTGCTTTGGCTGCTTTAAGTACTGTTTTTCTTTCTGGGTACTTTAGATAGTTTTATTAAAATGTGTTGTGGACAATCTCCAGGCTTCGACTTTGGACCTGTATGGTGTGCCTGTTCTATTTCATAAGCTGTTGCTTCTGGTCATATGTTGAGAGTTTCAGCCAGCTGTTTCCAAACTGCTTTTTCTAACTTTTAGCCCTTGAGGCCCTCCAGCAGACCCATGATGTGGAGATTGGAGTGGCATGCATGGTTTTCTTGTGCCCGCTCCTGTAAGGCTGTTACAGTTTTTTTTCAGGTTATCTTTCCCTCTGGCGATATCTGTGACCACATCCTCAAGGTCTCTGGTCCGGCGATCAGATTCCTCCAGGTGAGCTTCGTGGGCTGTTGAGGTCTTCCTTATGCCTGATATGATGTTCTGTAAGTGATGATTTGTGCAGTGATATTTTGAATACCTGCCTCTACTTCATTTTGCAGGTTGTTGATAAGAAGTGCTGGGGCTGCCATGAGAGAGTTATCAGGCACAACCTGTGCCGAGTCTCTGGTGGTCGTCATTACATCTGATATGACCAACTGCGAGAGCATGTGATCTTGTTGATGGTTCTGCAGACCCAAAATTTTAATTTACTCCACTTTTTTTGCCATCGCTGGGTGGCCACATGTAGCAGCTAGTCCTATGTCATCGAGGACTTCCACTAGGTGTAATTAAATCATAGTTTATGCTGTTTTAAGGTGATGTCATGCAGGAGCTGAACTAGAGAGCAGCCACCCTCTTGTCCTGCCAAGCCACACTCCCCCCGCTCCACAATTTTTATTTCCTGAACATATTAAATGAACTCACATTAGAAGTGGAGTGAGCTCCATCAAAAGGTGAAGGGTTAAACAAATGTCAACTTTTGAAACTTAGATTTAACTTTCAGTATTTGAAATTAAGCATTGTTCAAACTATGCAGAGGACAGATGGCATTCCGCATTTTTTTTAATTTTGTTTTTGTTGACCTTGAAAGGAGGGCTGGGAAATTTTGCCTATTTTCAGCCTTGTCCCAGGGGTGAAGAGGAGAGATACAGATGGAAACCGCCTAAAACTGAAGCAGATTAAGTTGTTGGTGGTATTTTTAGTGAATGGGGGGAAATTTGGCCAGGATAATGCCATGGATGAAAAAATGGAAATATGAAATGATAATAGTATTAGGGAATTTCTCACAGTTAAAGCATACATATGAACTAAGTACATTAAATGTTTTATGTGCAGTTTAAAGTATTATTTATGGCAAGAAAGGTGTCAGTTTATGCTGCATCAAAAAATTATAGTATATCCAGTACTACGTAGCTTAGTAGAGTGCACATTGAAAGAAGTGTGTAACAAATATATGACATTTCATCCAAGGGCACAGGTGTCAATGTGGTGGAGGGGGTTCATGTTCATCTAGAAATATGCATAAAAAAGGGGCAGTGGGAGAAATGGGGTAAACAAGAAATGCATAAGGGGAGGGTTAAAAACAAAATAAAAGACAGTGCATGTAATTACACAAAAGGCAGTAAAGGAAGACGGAAAAGAGGAACATAACGGAAAAGTATGTTCTGCAGTATGATATATGATTAAAGTGAAAAACTGATTGTAACTATTATGTGGATTTTTTCAATAAAAACACCCCATTTCTGTCAGGGGGGTGGGGCGCTGTTGGACCACTCTGATGGAGGACTACGTGTTGGAGAAGCAAGCTGAAGGGCAGTAGGCTGGGTGAGGGTTCTCTGTCCCAGCGGAAGCAGCAAAGGAGGATGGAGAGGATGAAGAGGAGTTAATGGAGCCAGTGAATTTGGAGAAGGAAGAGACAGACTTCTTGGAGGATCATGATGAAGAACAAATGGAGGATGTGAAGCAGGTTACAGGTAAAAGCATGATGGAGACTACTGAGGAGGACATTTGTACTGCAGAAGTGCAGTTGGAGAGAGAACTGGATGAGAGGCATTCTACTCTGTTCAAATTGTTGGCTGAGGATGAGGAGAGTTATGCAAGAAGAAAGATTGCATCTCGCATGTCACCAGTGAAAGGGGTTGGAGCAGCATGGATGGAGATACCCAGGATGAGTTCCGGGAGGACAGCTGAGAAGAAGGTGGAGAGGGCTGCAAGACTGAGATGGAAAGAGAAGGTGAGGGCTGGAACAGAGATGGTGTTGGCAAAAGAGTTGATCAGACTTTCAAATGTCTGCAGAAGATGAGGAAGTTCAGATCTGGTCACCAGACAAAGCCCTGCAGGATGCAGTTGGAAGCAGAACCAGTAGGGAAAATTACTACTGGACTCAGATGTGGGATTTTAAGACATGGAGATGTGCAAAACTAAGCAAGCGGAGCCCAGGAGGAAGAACTAGAAATGCAGGTACTAGGGCAGTCTACAGGTGAAGGAGACATCCAAGACATAAGGGAATGGGGGTTGAATATAAGGCCTGATGACTTGGAGAGGAAAAATGATAATTCAGGAACTGGCTGTGGAAAGGGGAGGAAAGAGAAAGAAAATGAAGGGGATTTGGAGGCAGTAGAACAGGACGGTGCAGAAGAAGTAGCAGGAGGACAGCAGCAGAATATGGAGAAAATTAATTTTGAGGAGCATGAAAAGGTAACCCCAGACAGGGAAGGAGACAATATTAAAGGTACCCAAAACTAGAAATGCTCAAAAAGCATCAGAAGGGACAAATGAGTGCAGGGGTTCGAACCACAGGTCAGATGAGAGCGAAAATACCCCCCCACCGGGGCAAGACCTAGATTTTCAGATCTCTTCAACAGAGTGGAACCTGCACCACGGAGAAATTTGGTTAGGATTAGATGCAAGGGGGGCTTAGACCAGACAGGCTGCATGTCGGTCGAGTATTGTTGAAAGAATCAATGAAGTTTATAGCCTTGGAAGTTTACGCACTTATTGATATATTGGGGGAGGATAATTTTGCTGTGGGCTTTTGCTTCCCACACTCTCTAGAAAGGTTCTGGGTAAAGTACAATCAATTAAAATGTTCTCCCCTGTGGACTCCTTTTTTCTGCATACCTCTCTGCAAATCCATTATAAAACACATAACAGTAATGTTTAGAAATGAAGGGGTGCATGTGAGTAACATTTTACATTGGCTCAACGGTGCAAAGTCTTGGACACACCAGAAGCAATATTGGATGAGAAAAACTTCTAGACAGGGGCCTGGAAATTTAAAGTTAAGTTAAGACAAACTATGGATGGAACAATACATTTGCCTAACAGCTTTTTCCTGGGGTGGTACAGAGGCATGTGCTTCTAGTTGGGACAGCCGAAGGCTTGCCATAGGTGTGGAGCCAGAACACATCAGGCAAGCTTTTGTGATAAGTTAAATTGTGGAATATGTGAGAAATTGGGCCACATAAGCCCGCAGTGTGCAAATCACATCAGATGTAATTTATGTGAGGAAAATGGACATGATTCCCAAGGCTGCCCCTGGGCAGCACATAGTAAAGCACTCCCAATCAATCAGGATGACCTGATCAGAAAAGCACAAACAAGAGAGGAAGGCCCTGCCAAGCAAAGGGAGCAAAGAAGTGGGCTACAGGAGCCACAAAACCCAGGTGATTGAAAGAGGAGAGATCGAACCCCTACCACGCAGTCACAGGATATACTGTGAGTATAGAAGCAGAAGTGGCAAGTGAAGTGGTGGACATGACCACTATTGAAGTACAATTGAGGTGAATGAAGTACCTGACAGCCAGAAGGTACAAAAAACCCCAGGATCACCTGAATGGAAAACACCCCAGCCAAGGCGAAGAAACCTGAGGCAGTAGAAAATGCCCCCAGCAGAGGTTGAGGTAGAACACCCCTTCGAAGAACTAACGAGTGCTAGTGGTGGAAGCTCAGAAATGGGAGGGAATGGGTGGGGAGGAAAAAAAGGAAAAAAAAGGAGGAAATGAGAGGAGGACAAAAAAAAAGAAGAAAGGAAAAAAAAAACAAACAAACTGATATGTCTAAGTTTTCCCCATTAACTTTAAATATACACAGTATAAAGGATGGGGGGGAGCAATATTTTCTCTGATACATGACTTAGATGTGGATGTGTTTTTTTTACAAGAAACGTAGTTTAATTCAACAACTTTAGTAAATCAAGCAAAACGGGATTGGATCTGGGGGCCTTCATACTGGTCCTTTAGGAGGGATAAGGCAGACGGGTGGGGGAGCTTTTTTCAGGATCCGGGTTCAAGTTTCAGAGAATAGTAGATATACTGCCAGGTCAGGAACCGATTCTGGTTGGGATACGGCATGACAAACCATGCGGATTTGTGGTAATATATGGAGCACAAGTGAAAGCAGAGAGAGTTGAACTGTTTACAGCCATATTTTGTGACAGCTAAAATGCATACTTTGGAGGAGATTTTAATTGTATGTTGGACACAAGGTCACATAAACCATGCTGGTGGTCCAGTGAGGTTCAGGTAGTGGTCAGAGAAAAGAAGGCAGCCTACAAAAAATATAAAACAACAAGAGGGGATAGGGATAAGGAAATGTACCATCTTGCATTTAGAAAAGTCACCCAGGTGGTGAGTGGGGCAAAGTCCAGTAGAGAGCAGAGGCTGGCACAGGGGATACATGGAGGGGAAAAGGGGTACTTCCAGCACATCGGGGAGCAGAGAAAAACTAAGGGCCATCTCAGCAGATTGAGATCAGAAGGAGGGTGAGTGGAAGAGGCGAGGGACCAGGCAGAGGTATTAAATGAGTACTTCGCCTCTGTGTTCACTAGGGAGGGGGATGGGATATCTACAAAGCAAGGCATGATGGGGATAGAAGCGGCAGTGAGTGGGATCAGGGGAGCAACAGAAATGGAGCAAGAGGGAGGGAGAGGTACCACAGGGGTATCACATCAGGATAAGGATAAAAAGGCCAGTAAGATGGAGGGGACGGATGATGCTATCTCCACCGAAAGGGTGTGGTTAGCCCTCAAGGCCCTAAAGAAAAGACAAATCTCCTGGGCCGGATGGCATTCATCCGAGATTACTATGGGAACTGGTGGACATACTGGCTGCAACCCTGGCGGAGCTCTTCAACAGATCGCTTGAGACAGGGAGGGTACCTAGAGATTGGCATAAAGGGGGGTCGAGGGAAGTACCAGGTAACTATAGACCCATCAGTTTGACCTCGGTGGTGGGAAAATTAATGGAGAGTATACTAAAGGAACGATTGGGGGTGTACTTGGAGGAGGTGGGAGGTCTGGATAGTCGGCAACATGGGTTTGTGCCAGGTAGATCATATCAAACCAATATTGTGGAGTTCTACAAATGGGTAACATCAGAACTGGACAGGGGAAATCCTGTGGATGTATTATTCTTGGACTTCAGCAAGGCGTTTCACTCTGTCCCCCCACAATGGTCTGGTGGAGAAACTGATGGGGTTGGAAGTAGGCCCTTTGATGGTCAGATGGATTAAAAACTGGCTAGCTGGATGCACCCAGAGAGTAGTGGTCGGTTGGGGGCTCTCAAACTCTAGAGAGGTCGGTAGTGGGGTACCGCAGGGCTCGGTCCTGGGTCCGATCCTGTTTAATGCATACATATCAGACATCAGGGAGGGTATAGGGTGTGAAATGAGTCTCTTCGCTGATGACTACAAGATGGGAACAGTAGTTGAGGGGGAAGAGGGGAGGTTGGCACTGCAAGGGGACCTGGACACCCTGGAAAGCTGGGCTCACATATGGAAATTACATTTCAATATCACCAAGTAAAAGGTGTTACATCTTGGGCGGGGAAACCCTTAACACAGTACACCCTGGGAGGTGAGGCGCTGGAGGCTTCAATAGGGAGAAAAGACTTAGGGGTCATGGTGGATGCATGTATGAATAACTCTGAGCAGTGCAGGAGAGCAGCTAGCAAGGCAAACAGGATGTTGGGATGCATCGTAAAGGGGATCACCTCTAGGAGCAGGGAAGTGATTCTGCCGCTGTACAGTGGACTGGTTTGACCACACCTTGAGTACTGTGTACAGTACTGGAGACCACACTTGAAGAGGGACATACAGTTCCTGGAGAAGGTACAGAGGAGGGCAACTAAGATGATACGAGGACAAGGGGAATCGACGTATGAGGACAGACTTGAGGAGCTCTGCCTATTTTCATTGGAGGAGAGGAGAGACAGGGGGGACATGATTGAGGTCTTCAGGTGGAATAAATAGGGTAAACATGGAGGGGATCTTTAGACTAAAGCAGGGAGGTATCACCAGAGGGCATGGTTTGAAGTGGTAAGGTGGAAGAGCGAGGGGGGGAAAAGAGGAGGAAGTTTATCACTGAGAGGGTGGTGGACCCTTGGAATGGCGAGCTGATTCAGAGATCCACAGTGGAGGGCTTCAAGAGAGGGTGGGACAGACACAGAAAGTGGATGTATCAGATGATGGCCTGGCCCAGGGGGGTGGGGATGGATGATAGGGGTTTCTGGAACACAAGGGAGGGGGAGGGCCTCGGCACCCAAGTAGGGATCTGAGGTTCGAGCAGACTCGATAGACCATAAGGCCTAATCTGCTGGCAATTAGTATGTTAGTATGACATACATCACCGGAAGGCACAATGGAAAAAAGTGTACTGTGATGCAACAGCATTACAAAGATGCATAGAAACAGCAGAATTGAAGGACTGTAGTGAACATGCTCAGCCAGACATAACATATACGTACGTTAGAGGGAATTTAACATCCAAAACAGATTACATTTTTGTATCTAAAAGAGTGCAAGTGTTAAACGCTAGGATTATTCCAATGGAATATTCAGATCATGTGGGGGTAGAAGCAAATATTTGCACAGAGATGGGGAGGTATGTTCCGAGACAGAGATGGAAAATGAATACAGTGAGTCTAACAAAACCGGAGGTAAGAATAAGACTGCTAGATGGGTTAATAGCAAGAGTATCGGTCTTACCTTTGTATGATGATATGGGGAATGATGGCAGCAGACTGTGTGTGAGATCCAGAGGGGAATGCAAACATTCGGGAAACAGGTAGTAAATGAAAAAAGGTTAAGATACTTTACATTGAGAACGTAATTGTATAAATTGCTCACGGCAAAGTATGAAATGCAGGGAGATTTTTCAGACCAGATTATGAAAATAGAGTAAAAGATGAAACAGGTGCAGTATGATAGGGTACAAACCAAACTGAGTTTCAGAATAAAGAAAACGCCATATGCAGACCCTTGCGCTGCATGTAAAGATAGAAAAAATGTATCACAGTTTATTGAATTAAGGGATAAGGTGGGGGTCTTAAGGTCAGATAGGGGGGTATCCTGGGAGCCGTGGAAGGACATTTGGAAGAGTTTACAAAATTGGAGTTATTGGAACAGAGGCTGATAGATAGGTATTTGGAGGAGTTACAAATACCTGAAACAGAACCAGGAAAATTCATACCATGGGGCGGATATACAAGAGGACAACATTTTAGCAGTAATTAAAACGTTAAAGATAGGGGTCACACAAGGAGAATATGGTATTCCAAATAAGTTTTATAAAACCTTTCCAGAAATCGTGGTGGCAAATTTGGTAAAAATATATACAGTATGTATTTACTATCATTACAGACCCTACTGGCAGAGTTTACACAGGGGTTGGTGACATACCTTTATAAGGCAGGGGATAAGGCTCAGATTACAAATTGGTGACCAATATGTCTCTTAAATTTAGATTTTAAATACTGACATTTTTGTTGCAACAACAATAACAAAATTATTGCAAAAGTCATACTACATCTAATACAAACTTGTGCCTTACCAGGACGTAATATTCAATAAAATTTATGCATAGTAAGGGACATGTTCTATTATTGTGAAAAACATAAAATTCAGGGATTCTTACTGTCTTTGGACCAGGTTAACCATGAGTTTCTATTTGAAGTGCTAGCAAAATATGGCTTACCGTCATCTTTTGTAGGCTGGTTATAGCTATTGTATGGAAACATGGTGATAGCTTCAGCACTGACAGGGAAGGAAGTTTAGGACACAGAAAGGAGTGAGGCAGGGGTGCCCGTTAAGCCCCCTATTATGTATTTTTACTTTGAATCCTCTAAGAAAAAGATAGTGCACTCTGAATTCCAGGGAGTTTCTGATGTAAACGAGAGAGATGAAGTAAAGACCTTGGCATACACTGATGATATTTGTGTTTTTGCAAAAAAATGAAAAGAGTGCAGAAGCGATGCTGAGGGAGATGGAGATGTATGGGCAAGTGTCAGTGTCTCAATTAAATTTACAGAAATGTGGCGCTATGGACTTAGGACAAGGTGGAGACCACAGTGGTGAAGCTGGAAGGATAGCTCTATCAGAGGAACCCATTAAAATACTGGGAGTTCAGTTTGGCATGGGAGATATGGCGTACCAAAATTGGGATAGGGTTATTCAAACTGGAGAGAAGAAAGTTGAAAGATGGAAGGGGTGGAAATTATAAAAGCTGGAGAATACATATGATAAGGTAGTTTTTATTACCGTGTTTTTTGTACGTAAGTGCAGTGTTTTCTTTGCCAATAGCTCTAGACACTAGAGTGTACCATATATTCTTTCAACTATTGTGGGGGAGTCACTTGAACCCAATGAAAAGGGAAGTAACACACTTACCAAAGGCAAAAGGAGGATTAGGGGTGATAAATCCCATATCATTTTTTCATTACTTATTTTGGAACATAAATATTAAATCAGTAATTTTAGCAAAAACAATGTTGGTAAGATTAAGGTTGGTGAAAACATTTCAAGATGTATTAGGGAGGTGGAATAATGAGCCTATACTGATTACAGGGACAGTGAAAATATAGAAGTATTTCAAGATTACTTTTCAGAAGATGTATAAATGGAAAATTATGAAGCAAATGATGCTGCAAAACATTAGACAACAGCTGGATCACCAAGTGCTAAAACACATTGGGCCTGAAGAACCACAGTTTAAAAACTGTGTAGCAAATAAGAATGATTTGATGTATAAAATGTTTATGAATCCTAGGATTCCCATTAAAATGTGGGACACGCAATGACTTTGTGGACATGGAAGGATAAGGGTTAGAGCTAACCACAAGCATAAAGCTAAGGAGGATAAAAAATGTTTATATCCAGAATGTGCAGAACAAATGGAAACGCAGGAACATTTCTTGTTAGAATGTTCCTATACAATACGATTGTGGAAATATGAGGCAAAAAAATGGAAGATGCCTTGGATGAGAAATTTGACATATGAAATATTGGGAATAGGGAATTTTACCCAGTTAAGAGGGGCGTATGAGACAGGAACTTTAACAGTGCTATTTGCATGTTTGAAGTATTACTTACGGCAAGGAAGATGTCACTCCACCCACCCTGTTTATATATCAGTGTGCATATGTCACGATTGCTGAACTACAATCCTGTATAGGCCTGTACCTGCAATTCTGAGTTCTTCACCGCACTCCTGCTGTCTACCTCTACTGTATATAGTGTCTTCAAAGTATATTTGCCCAATGATCACTCCTTTCTTGCTTAGCTACCATCATGTATAGGGCTGTCTCCTGCAAGAAGGGGCCTTCTCTTGCTGATATGGCCTACTTCACCTGTATTTAATTGTACACATTTTTATTGTAAATATTATTGCCATGCTACTGTTCCTGCACTACTGTCTGTTTTCCACTCACTGTATGTTTCTCCTGCCCCGTCCTATTCTGTGTACGATGATGAGCCTTTGTAAATGAGTCTTTGACTCAAAGGGTTGCAATTCTGATACTGTAAGAAATAAAAATAAAGAATAAATAAGTTTTTATTTCAGCAAAAATATATGTTATATACTACATACTGCTTAATAGTAGAGAAGGCATTACATGAAGTGTTTTTTTAAGGGCACGTGTGTTGATGTGGTGGAGGGGTTTGTCATTTGTTAAGAAGTACTGTATACATAGGGTGTGGTGAGAAGTGGGGTAAGGAAAATGTGCTATTTTAGGTAAAAGTGTATACTGAAGATGGAGTTTCTTTGATGATTTGTACATATAAGTTTGCATTTGTTTCAATAAAAACACCCCTACTTTTTCAGGAGTCTCTGACATCTAAGGTTGCATCTGTCATTCAAGCCATTCAGCTGCAGTAATTAATCAGATGTCCTCTCTCTACAACCACTTGTTTATTTATTATTTATTTTTTTTTGTTAACCAGGTAAACACACTAGACAATGAGTGCCTATTTTCAGGTGCGACCCGGGAGGTTACAGTACAAAGAAACAATAGTACATATACAGTGTGACATACAAGCCCGCAACTACAAGTGGGCCAGAGTGGAATACAGTACACAGCACATTAAATAGACAAAGAACAATCTCACCCACGCACAGGTGGGGCCAGGGAAACAGCATAAGGACAATAGTACATGTACAGATCAACAAACTAGAATGCAACTACAGGCTCAAAAGCAAAAGTTCATATTGAAGCAGTAGGTGGTGAGGGGTAGGTAGCAAGAATTAGCAGTGGGCAGTATAGGGCTAGAACCAGGGGGAACCACTAAGGCAGAAGCGAGCACGGCGGCAGGGGGAACTGACCAATCCAGGGACTGGCCCCAGTAGGCAGGTCTGGAGATGGCGAGGGGACACCCTCAGGAGCCACGAGGGAGGGAGAAAGAAAAGCGGGAGGGGATCTGAGACAGCATAGTGGGGGGGGAGAGGGTGCACCCGGGGACAGTGGGGCTGGGAACTGCTAGAGGGCAGGGGGGAGCGGATAGGTGCAGGGGAGTAGAAGAGGTTGGGGCCGAGCCCTACGAGGTGGAAGAGGTGTCGGGCAGCCAGAGGTGACAGATGCACGTTTCCACACGGGCAGGTGGAGCCTTGAATTTCCAGGCGGGACGTTTGAAGCCAGAATGTGGAAGGGGCTGCATGAGCGGAGAAGAATGGAGTTCCAAAATCTGAGGCGAGGCGGAGAAGGCTCGATCCCCGGTGAGGGAGCGGGTCCTGGGGACTTTGCAGGTGGGAGTCGAACTGGGCCTAAGCCGATAGGTCGGAGTGCAGGGTAGTAAGGGGAGGGCAAGTGCAGGGGGGCAAGCAGTATGGACAATGCTGTCTACCATGCTACCAAAGACAAAAGCTCGGTGTTTGTCAGGGGAAGCCACTCCAGGCGGGCATAGACAGCACACCAATGCGTAAGGCGATGGGCTGAGAGGGCAAAGCGACAGACATTGTTATATGCCGTGTCCCATTTAGCTAGGGAGGCATTCAGGACAGGCGCGAACCCAACAAGCCCATAACAGAGCATAGGTAGGAGGATCCCCCTGGCTATGGCGAGCCGAGCAGCGGGAGTGAGGCAGTCCTTAGCCCTGTAGGCTAGACCAAGCTTACAGTTTGACGCCTTGCAAATGTTTCGGATATGCTCGGTGAAATCAAGCTGGGGGTCAAGGGTCACTCCTAGGTACCTGGCAGAATTCAAGACAGGCAGGAGAGAGCCGTTCCCCCCATTTATGGTGAGGGGGGGAGGGGCAAGAAGCAATTTTAGCCGACGACCCGAATACGATGGCGTGTGTTTTGTCAAGATTAACGGTAAGCTTATGTCCCAAGAGCTAGCCTTGGATCTGCCCAAAATCAGAATTGAGTTGGGAGTTAACGGTAGCGGGGTTCTGGGCACTAGATAGTAATACCAGATCATCCGCATATACAGTAGTAGACCCGAAGGTCATGACTGAGGGGAGTTCATTTACATAGAGGGAGAACAGAATGGGCCTGAGAACAGACCCTTGGGGTACTCCACATTTGACTGGGGAGAGGCCTGAGAGGGCACGGTTAAAACAGGAGTATTGTTGTCTCCCCTCAAGGTAGCTGGAGAACCAGTCAAGCGCTTGGGGGGAGAAGCCTTGCCCAAGTAGGGTGGAGAGAAGGAGATTATGGTCAATTCAGTCAAAGGCCTTTGAGAGGTCAACAAAGATGGCCCCAGTCAGTTTTCCTGCATCGGTGGCAGCTCTGACCTGGGAGGTGACCGTGGCGAGAGCGGTGGAGGTGCTATGCCCCTTCCTGAAGCCATGCTGGGCAGGGGAGAGAACTGCATACTCCTGCAGGTAATGGGAGATTTGACCAGCTACAGCTTTCTTAAGTACCTTGCTGATAGCTGGGAATATAGCAGTAGGGTGGTAGTTATTTAATTCCTTGGGGTCCCCATGCTTAAGCACCGGGACAACCTTAGCCACCTTCCATATCTCAGGTACAATTCCAGAGGTGAGGGAAGAGTTAAAAATGTGGGTAATTGGCCGAGCAAGGTAGGGCGCCCCTAGACTCAGGAGCTTAGGTTCTAGGACATCGAAACCTGCCCCCGAATGGTGAGAGAGCCCGGCTAGGAGAGTTAGAGTTTCTCTGGCTAAGACTTGCCTCAGGTAAAAAGGAGGCCGGGGGGGAGGACCTGAGGAACCATAGAGGGGGAGGGAAGGTGAAGGGGAGCTGGGAGTTCAGAGAACAGACAGTTGAACACTGAGGCGATTGTCAAGGGGTTGTTGCAGTTGACCCCCTCTAAGTTCATGTCAATGTCCAAGTGCTTGGCAGATACACCCACCAGGATTTTAATGTTTTTCCAGAAACTCCGGGGATTGTATGCCGACTTGAGCAAAGCAGATTTACAGAACTCACTCTTGGTGGCATGCATGGCGGCCTTACAAGAGTTCCTCTGTCGTCGATATTCAAGGTGATCTCGTGGGTAGCCAGAAATTTTGTATTTGATCCAGCACTTGTCTCTCTGTTTCATGAGCGCAAGTAGTCCACTATGCAGCCACTTGGTGACAGTGCCCCTAACCCTTCTTTTAGTGAGGGGAGCATGCTTATCCTGCAGTGGGATGAGAATCGATAGGAAGTGGTCTAATGCAATGGTAGGGTCACTGGTGCTAAATACCCTGGCCCAGTCAGTACAGCGTAGGTTGTTCAGGTAGTCGACAGGGATAAGTTTGGAATAATCCCTGACCTGAATCAATCTATTGGGAATGTTTGGGGTTGTGGATCCCCATACGCAGTAGATGGGCAAGTGGTCAGAGACCGCGTCCGGGAGAGTACCAGATTGCAGGATTTTATCCCGATGGTTGCTCAGTAACCAGTCGATTAGCGAGCCCTTGTCCCCCCGGGTGGAGATATGAGTGGGTCCGGAGATGGTCTGACAAAGCGCAAGGCAGGACAGAAGCGGCTCAAATAGCTTGATATTCGGTCCCAACCAGTTGAGGTTGAGATCCCCCAGGATAAGGACCTCATTTGACCCAACAGTGTCCTTTAAATGGTCAAGCAGAAAGGAGAGTCCAGGTAATATGGTCTGGGTTTGAATCTGTAGTTGGTGGAAGTGAGAGAACTGGAACAGATAAGGCCTCTTGGTTGAGCTATGCAAACTTCTTTTCTGTACTTTTTCACTTACGTTTTATTACATTTTCTTTTATGCCTTCCTTTAACCTTATGGTTTTGTATCATTTAGTTTCCATGCATTTTTGAGTTTTGTTTTGGTTTGCAATGGTTTGGTTTCCATTAGTTTTTGTCTTGTATGCATTTTTCCATTACACTTGTTTATTTTCAGAAAAAAAAATTCCCCTACTCTTTTCAAGAAGTGTCATGGGAATTTTAACTCCTTCTCTCCCAGTGGCCATTCTGAGTTGGGTTCAGCAATGGATGGTTCTGACACCATATGGTGGCTATGGTAATGAAAGACCACCAAAGCAGGCAGATGGGACCTCGGTTTAACATCTCATCTAAAAGACAGCACCAATGTAAAAGAGAAGTACTATTCTTGACAAGTAAGGTGCAGCTAGTTCATTAACAGATTTCAACATCATCTTAGCCAGTTTGCACCACTCCTTTGATTTAGAGATGGCAGTTTAATTAGGATTTGCACCACTCCTTTGATTTAGAGATGGCAGTTTAATTAGGACAACATTCAGCGGTGGTGTGTCCCATAACTACATCTAAGATCAGATCTGGTTCTTCTGTTATATAAAACATCATGTCCTAGCTCATGGAGTACTGTAGGTCATGCTAATCTGTAAATAGAGTTGCCGTAGTAAAATAAAGATAACTCTTAGTATTGTGCTATATGTGCATATGGCTAAAGCAGCAATAACAGTGTGGAGCCTTTTTAAGGCTGCCAGTTTGGATGTAAACCTACAGATGAGTTTTATTTTAATATTAAGATACCCAGCAGAACCAAGAGATGGCCAACAGGTTCTGGTACACCACACATTGCAGTTTTACTGGTATAACTGAGACCATCACATGGTAAAATTATTAGAAGCAGAACTGGTTTTCTGACCAGGCACATGGGAATTCAACTTGTTGCCCCAGCTGGGATACTGGTTTGTGTGAGATTTATGTTCACTGTCATTTAACTGTCTTTTAATTGGTATTTATAAATTGTGAGTTCTGTATAGTAAATGTTTTTTATTGTTATATTTTATCCTTTTGTATTTAATTTAGGCAACCATATCCATTGTGAGGAAGGACCTCATTGCAAATGAGCTCTGCTCAATTGAGCTTCCTGTTCATACGAAATATGAATAAAGTTTTACCCTACCATGCCCATTTCATACTATTTTACTCGTTGTTGCCTCAACTACCTATACCATACTCCAACACAGGGCATGCATTTTGGGGTATTCAAAGAATACAGTTGCATGCACTTCAGTATTTTTTTGTAATTTTTGACTAGCAAAGGAATATTGAACTGTGACAGCTTGTTTCCAGGTGAATCCTGGGGGTCAGATACATTGACCTGTTCTATTGACAGGGAAATGTTGGCCAGGACACTGGGGGAAAATCTAATACTTTCAGTATAGGTTCTTAAACTTTCACATGGAAAACCACCAGGGATCTTCTGGCCTCAGAGTTGAGCATTTAACTTACTGAGCCAGTAACATATTTTTTTTTCATATACTTTTTCCACCTGGCCAGTAGCTTATCTTCTACAGGGATATATCTTGTTGGCAGGAATATACATTGATCAGGCTGATCAGGTTCCCCGACATTATGTAGATGGCTACCAGGTTTTGCTCCCCATGTTTTCTCTCCTCTCCCCTCCTCCCCAGGCATGGACAATGCCTTTGTCAGCCTCTCACGCACACAGCTTCCCCTGTTGCAGGAGCACGTTCCCTGACTGAGCTGCAGGGATCACAGTGTTGGTGGAACCCACCACCACCCTCCCTGGCTGGGATGCATTGCTGAGTTGCAGCTGTCTCGGCCTGGCATGCCTACTGACATGACACCTCATGTTTACCAGACCACTGGAGTAGCCTCACTGAGACATTTTTTAATACCAAAGTTCATAAATTCAATAGATGGTATCCTTATGTAGGAATGCTTAGGGGACACAGGAAAGGAATACAAAGGTTTAGTAGGATTAGAATAACACTGGGAGGCTTATGATTTGAAGGAGCTTACTGAGGTAGTCTGTGAGATAGTACTGTTTGTAAAATGCTTATGCAATATGATTGCAACTTTGGGTTATGCTCTTTCTGCCCTTGCTACATGGACTACCGCACTTCTGGGGTGTTACAGACACAGAAACACTCTTGTGGAGGGTTCCATCCCTAACGGTGTCAGAGGGACAAGGTCCACTTAGACCCAAGTTAACTTATGGTAGAAAGAAAGAGAGGCACTGCCTGAGGAGAAGGGGCAATGGTGGCATCAAGAAACCGAGCACGCAAAGTCAATAAAACTGGTCCATGCAACCACCCCCTCTGAAAAACCTGGAAACAAGCTATCATAGCTTTATGTTCCTTTCCTGGTCAAAAAATTACAGATAACTAAATAAACAAGCATTTGTCAACGCCGAATGTTGATTGCGTTGGTGTGTTGAGCTCGCTCACTGCCCCTCTGTCACTCACTCAGTCTGTTTCTCCTGGTGCTGCAGGCTGCTGTTTTGTACTGGTCTCCTGCCTGCATTGGCACCTTGTTCTGCCAACAAACAAATCCACAGCAGTCATGATAGAGCTCCATTGAGTTTGCTCACTCCCTTTCCATCACTCGCTCATTGTGTTTCTCCCAGCGCTGCAGGCTGCCCTTTTGTACTGGGCTCCTGCCTGCGTTGGCACCTTTTTCTGCCCACAAAGAAAACCATAGCTGTCCTGACAGAGCTCCGTTGAGGTTGCTCACTCCCCCTGTGTCACTCACTCATTCTGTTTCTCCTGGCACTGCAGCCTGCCCTTTTGTACTGGGCTCCTGCCTCTGTTGGCACCTTTTTCTGCCCACAGAGAAGTCTGCAGCAGTTCTGACAATGCTCCATTGAGCTTGCTCACTCCCCTTCTCTCACTCACTCATTCCATTTCTGCCCGTGTTGCAGGCTGCCCTTTTGTTTTGGGCTCCTGCCTGCATTGCTGCCATTTGCAGCAGTTACAATACAGCTCCGTTGAGCTTGCTCACTCGCCCTCTCTCACTCACTCATTCTGGTTTTCCCACCACTGGAGGCTGCCATTTTGCACTGAGCCCCTGCTTACATTGCTGCCTTTTTCTGCCCACAAACAAATCTGCAGCAGTCCCAGCAGAGCTCCGTTGAACTCACTCACTCCCCCTCCCTCACTCGCTCATTCTGTGTCTCCTGCCACTGCAGGCTGCCCTTTTGTACTGGGCTCCTGCTTGCATTAGTGGCTTGTTCTGGCCAGAAAGAAATCTGAAGCAGTCCTGACACAGTTCCATTGAGCTTGCTCACTCCTCCTCTCTTACTCACTCATTCCGTTTCTGCCCGCGCTGCAAGCTGGCCTTTTGTACTGGACTCCTGCCTGCGTTGCCACATTTTCTGCCCACAAAGAAATCCACAGCAGTCACAATAGAGGTCCGTTGAGCTTGTTCACTACCGCTTTGTCACTTACTCATTCTGTTTCTCTTGGCGCTGCAGGCAAAGCTTGTGTACAGGGCTCCTGGCTGCATTGGCACCTTTGTCTGTCCACAAAAAAATTCGCAGCTGTACCGACAAAGCTCCGTTGAGGTCGCTCAGTCTCCCTCTGTCACGCGCTCATTCTGTTTGTCCTGGCGCTGCAAGCGGCCCTTTTGTACGGGGCTCCTGCCTGCATTGGCACCTTTTTCTGTCAACAAAGAAATCCGCAGCAGTCCTGATAGAGCTCTGTTGAGCTCACTCAGTCCCCCTGTCTCACTCACTAGTACTGTTTTTCACACTGCTGCAGGCTGGCCTTTTCTACTGGCCTCTGCCTGCATTGATGCCTTTTTCTGCCCACAAAGAAATCCACAGCAGTCCTGATAGCGCTCCGGTGAGTTTGCTCACTTCCCCTCCCTCACTTGCTCTCTCGTTCTGTTTCTCCCAATGCTGCAGGCTGCCCTTTTGTACTGGCCTCTTGCGTTGGGACCTTTTTCTGCCCACAAACAAATCCGGAGCAGTCCCGACAGAGCTCAGTTGAGCTTGGTCACTCCCCTCTCTCACTCGTTCCATCTTAATCTGTCCCAAACACTGATGTCCCACAGCGACTGTGCTATTCTCCATCAGGCGTGCAAAAACATATTTTAGTCAGCATGTGAAAAATGACATCTGTACAGTTCATAAGGAGGTGTGAAAGAATGCCAGTGTTAAAAATGTGGCATGGAAATATTACAAATTTGCAAAGTTACAAGGGTGCGTGGAAACAGTTGAACGCATGCTTGTAACACAGTCATGTTATGGAGTTTTGTCACCAAATTTTCAACATAGGGATTTTAGGACCTCAGCTCATGAACAGTGCCACTGTCATTTTCTTAATCTGTCCCGACACTGATTTCCCACAGTGACCACGTTATTCTGTGCTGCAACTGTGAAACCACATTTCACTCAGGATGTGAAAAATGACAGCTGTACTGCTCATAAGGAGGTGTGAAAAAATGCCATTGTTGAAAATGTGGCATGACAATATTACGAATCTGCAAAGTTACAAAGGTGTGTGGAAAGTGTGCAACACACACTTGTAACACACTCATTTGAAGGGCTATCATCACTAAATTTTCAACATAGGCATTTTAGGGCCTCTGCTCATGAACAGTATCACAGTCATTTTATTAATCTATCCCGAACAGTGATTTCCCACAGCGACCGCTCTATTCTGCGCCGGAACTGCAAAATGGCAATGTTGAAAATCTGGAGTGAAAATATTATAAATTTCATGGTTAATGAAAAGGTAAACTGCGAACGCATCGCTCATAACACAGTCATTTTATGGAGTATCATTACCAAATTTTCAACATAGTCATTTCAGGAACTCTACTCATGAACAGTGTCACTATCATTTCCTTAATCTGTCCTGAACACTGATTTCTGACAGCGACCGCGCTATTCTGCACTGGAAGTCCAAAAACACATTTCCGCCAGGATATGAACAATAACAGCTGTACTGTTCACAAGGAGGCATGATAAAATGTCAATGTTGAAAATCTGGCATGAAAATATTGAAAATTAACGAAGTTACGAGCGTGCATAGCAACTGCGCAGCGCATGGTCATAAAATAGTCATTTTTTGTTTTTTTCCCACCAAATTTGCAACATAGGCTTTTTAAGAGCCCACCTCATGAACACTGGCACTGTCATTTCATTAATCAGCCCCTAAAGGTGATTCCATGCAGTGACCACAAAATCACCCTCTGAGCCCGATTAATGCCATGACAGTGACAGTATTCATGAGGAGGGGTCCCAAAAACCCCATGTTGAAAATTTGGTGTCAAAGTTCCAAAAAATGCCAGAGATATGCAGCAAAGTTGGAAAACCCCTATTTATTACATTATACAGCTTACCGGCATTTCCTCAGTTTGCGGTCGGCTTTGAAGAGTGCAGACATGTTCCCAGTCCACCGAAGATCGTCGTGCCCAGCTCCGGAAGTAAGTATGGGGTGAGGGGGTTGGGAGGCAGGGTGCACAATGGGTGGATGCGGGTGGGGGGCCGAGTCTATAAGGGACAGTTTTCTTTTTTCAGGTAGAAAAACCTAAAGACTTTGTGGGACCGTTTTTCCCTTTAGGGCCATGTGGCATGCTGGGGTGGGCTCCCAGCATGCCACAGCTGTTTACTCTTTTTGGGGGGGCTAGCTGTAGCCAATGGGGGTTAGGCACTGTCTGCAAACAACAAAAGGGGGGAGGATTCCTTTGTGCCGACGGGGATTGGGCACCCCCGTCAGCAAACAGCAAAAGGGAGGTTCCTTTGTGCCGACGGCGATTGGGCACCCCGTCGGCAGCCAGTTAAATGGGGGGGGATTCCTTTGTGTTGATGGGGACTGGGCACCCCCATTGGCAAACAACAAAAGGGGGGGATTCCTTTTTGCCAACAGAGATTGAGCATCCCGTCGGCAGACAGTTAAACAGGGAGGGCTACATTATCCCGACGAGGAGTGGGCTCCTTCATCGGCAGAAAAACATGGTGGAGGGGGGGTTAATATTGTTTGTGAACACGGCAGCAACCCGTTGCCATGTTCACAAACAATATCAGGGTTTTTACATCCCGTCCTGCAATGATTGGTCACTCCCTCATTGCAGCAGATGGCTTATGCTGCAATGATGGGACGGCCCCTGATTGCAGCTGCTAAATTGTCACAAGTTGGTGCAAACATTCCAAACTTGTTTCACCAGCAGCCTGCCATGGCATTGGGGGAAGTGGAACAAGCCTTTGCAGGCTGTGGGGGCATTGGCCACAACAGTGCCCTGCCTCCACAGACTGCTTCTCAGCAAACTGTCCCAATATGTTTCTTGCGCTGCACGCAATCAGCATAAAAAGTGCTTGGATGGGTATGTGTGGATTAAGAACTGCTTGTGTGGGGGTTGCGTGTAGTTGTAATTATTCTTTCTCACAGCTACAGTAAGTCCCTTTTCTTATATACTTACTATTCTAACACCATGCCACCAGTGATCACCAACCAAGTGAAATTTTGACAAAAGAGAACTGAGGGACCTTGTGTGAATTCAAACTCTCAGCCTCTTGTTTATCAGGCTGTAGACCTTTCCACTACACCGCCAAACTGGCACAGCAGTAGAGCTCAGGTCTTTAGCTATAGAGGTTAAATCCCTGCCTGGGAGCAAGAAAAAACATGTGGGAGGGCCATTTAGAGACCTGATGAATAACCAATCAGCAGCAACAGGCAGCAACCTCAGTTACTGCCTTCAGAAGATATTAACCAATGAAACACAGCACAGGGCAGGATAAAGTGGTCTGCCTACGAGCAGCGGCATGTGTAACCAATCAGCAGCAAGAAGTGGGCAACCTCATTTACTGTCCTTTAGAAGGTATTAACCAATAAGACAGAGTGGAGGGCAAGATTAAGTCATCTGCCTCCGAGGCAGTGCTGCCTCAGAGGCAATATTCATTTAAGAAAAGTGTCTCTTGTGAGGTAATAACCCAAAGGTCCCTTTAATGCTTGGTGCATGCTATATCCTCACCCCACCAACTGATATATTGTTCCAGGGTTTTTATGCCACATGTGCATTATTTTGCACTTTTTTGCGTTAAATTTCAACTGCCAAACCCTCGACCATTCTTCAAGCTACTACAGGTCCCTCCTCATTCTGTCTACACCCTCTGGCATGCCCACTCTGTTACAGAGCTTCATGTCACCAGTGAACAGGGAAATTCTGCCTTCTAGGTCCTGTGCAATGTCACTGATGAAGATGTTGAATAGGAGCTGTCCCAGCACTGATCCCTGTGGCACCCAACTGGTCATTTTTCCCTCTGTGGAGTGACAGCTATTTACCACCACCCTCTGTGTCTTGCCACCCAGCCAATTACTCACCCACTACACTACTGTCCTGCCCACTCCCAGTACCATCACCCAGCTCCAAATCTTTGTGTGAAATTAATCAATATTAAAGTTATGGCCCCTGGCATAGGTTAGAAGATCCCCTCCACCCTGGAGAGGAAACCCCTGAGAAACCAAGGCCATTTTCACCATCCCACCAGGCTTTGGCTATTATGATGGCTCTGATCACTGCTGAATTTGGATTCCAATTCAGTGGAGGGGTTGGGATGAGATGGCTCTAACTGTACCATACTAACAGGATAATGCCATGAGGTTCTGTTGAGTTGATCTACACATTCAGAGGGGCCCACTGCACCCACAAAGGAGAGGAGAGTAGTGACTGCTGGATGGCATGCACCCGATCTGAGGTCCAAGAGGAGGCATAATCTATATCTGATTATGGCAACAGGGGAATTAAAGGAATGCAAATATGGAGCAAGACCTGGAGGGCCATAGGCAGGCCCTGGGATGACAGCATGGAGAGGTGCCACTGGGTTGATCTTCAGAGCAGAGATACTCCAATGCAAGAATCCCATCCTCAAGAAGCAGGAGACAACATAACAAAAAAGTACTGCTGAGTCATGCTGCACAGCTCTAGGGCCCCATATGGAGAGTGTACCACCCTGAAGAAGCAGAAGCTCATAAATGCTACACTGCAGTCTGCACTGTGCCACTGAGTTGATCCACATGATTAAAGGGGGACTCCAGAGCAAGTGTCCTACCCTTCAGACAGTGAAAGGGGCAATAGGAATGCAGAGAGGTGCCATCAAGCCAATCTGCATGACTAAAAGGACCCTGTTCAACAAGGGCCCCATACTTGAGATGTGGACTTCATAATAGCGGAATGAACACATTGATCTTTGGTTTTATGTGATATCAGCAAAAGCCTAAAGGTGATTGCTGTTATCAAGAAGTCAAGAGTGCCAAAAACATTTTCAGCACTCTGACACCCCGGTGCACAGCAAAACGGCACTGGGGACTTAGTTTATTAATGTTTTCTATGGGGGACTGTGCCACCCACACCCCACCTGGTGGGGGGCTTTACCCCCCGCACCCCCCTACTAAAGGATTCTCAACTCTGGGGAGGGTGCATGTTGGGGGGATGCAATAAAAATGCACCAGCACCCGGACCTGAACCCTGTACTTTGCTGACCAGTGCTGGCAACCCACCCACCTCGCTATGGGGTCAGCTCAGCAACCACTGCAGCACAACCCCTCATGTCCCCTCGCTGTGCATGCTCACTTACCCCCCCATGTGAGTACGTATGGTGACATCCTGTTGCTATACTCGCTGACCCCCCCAATCTGGCCACCCTACCCTACCATCACTGTGAGGGATTTGCTGGGGAGCGGGTCATCATTATTGTTGGTACCCATTCCCCAGCGCCCTCATCATGGGATACCTTGATCTTCTGGGCTGACAGACAAGCAAGGCCTAGAAAGATAGCCCTTGAGGGGCATAGGATAAATAATATATGCTGGTGACAAGTGGAAGCAGGGGGGTGGAACATAGGTGACAGGCAAATTAGATTTGCATGCATTCAATGGGCCTATGCAGCTTGTTATAGTGTTATGCTTGTGTAACTTAGATAATCTTTGGTGGTTCGCCTCTCTATCCATGGGATGTACCACCCTGTAGGGGTACGAAGGCAAGGAACCCTAGAGGAGGGTTCCATCCCTAAAGGTGCTATGGGAATGATTCCCTTGGCTAAAGGTAATTTAGGAAGGAGCCCACGGGGGGGGACAGAGATACGAGCCACTGGAGGAGGAGGGGAGGATGGTGGGGCAATGACAAATGATCGAGAGAGCAGGGAGGAGGAGCGGCCCTTTTATGGCCTGAGCAGGGGTGTGGTTAGTTGCTCCATCCCATTGAACTACAGGCATAGCCTTCCAATTCAATGGGCCTTTCTATCTGTGGGATTTACCACCCAGTTGGAGTATGAAAGGAAGGAACCCCAGAGGAGGGTTCCACCCCTAGAGGTGCCATGGGAATGATTCCCTTAGCTAAAGGTACCTTAGGAAGGAGCCCAAAAAGAGTGTCAAGCAGCACATAGGAGGTGCTGAACACTTATCTGAATTGTAGACCTGTATGTAGGTCGGTAGGTGGTATGGACAGGAGCTTGAGTAGAGCAGGCAGGAGGCAATGGATGCTCAGTGACCCACTCATAGGTCTGAATGTAAGGCATGGAGGCTTGACTTCTTGAAGAGAGGGAACAGCTATGGGGGAGAGAGAGAATAACTACGGAGCCACCATTCATCTCCATCCAACAGCAGAAACCTCATTACATAACCTAGGGAATATTACTACACCTATTTAAGTATTATGACCATTGGCACGGAGGAGAGGAAAAAAAAACCTTTTGAGGAGGAAACCTCTGGGTATCCAAGGCCTAGGTCACCTTCGCCCCAGGCTTTGGGACATTTTGATTTAGTGATGGCTCTGCTACTGCAATTTAGGAGGCCAATCCTGAGGTGGATTTTCAATTTAGGGGAACACTCTCACTCTAACCATCTAACAGGAATGCTGTGAAGGGTTACGAGTGATCTCTGCAACATGGGGGACACTGTGCCAACCTCCAAGTTGGGAGGAGGAGGACAGTAACAACTGCTGAGGCACTCAGCTATCCTACCGATCCAAGAACAGACCAGGTGAACCAGAGGTGGTCATAGGGAGAATAGCTTAACGTGTGCTTCTGAACCCACTCAGGCAGCTAAAGGGGCCCTTCCTATGAAAGCCTCACCCCTTGCTGTTGAAGTCATAAATTCTACGTTAAGAGGTGCCATTGGTACGGTTGACAACTGAAGGTCCACCTAGGGTGAGGACATTCCCACTATGGGCCAGATGAGAAGGACCCCTCTCTGAGCTTCGCATGCTCAAGATGTGGACTTCATGAGTGCAGAGCAAGACCATTGACTGCAGGCTAGCCCCGAGCCATGGAAGTAATGGACACAGTTGGCATGTCTCCGAGTGGAGAGAATGTAAAGTCAAGATGTAGTATGGACTCACACATGGGTCATGCTCGGATATTTGATCATGATGATTAGACCTTCACATAGGTTGGACTGAGCAATGGGGACCCTGATGTGGGTCTAGATAAGGCTGATAGAAATTTGTAACCACAGGAGTGCATGCCAACCAGGTCCATTAAGAAGTCAGATTAGAAGTGATTTGAATTTTATGAGTGGGAGAGATGCTAGAAGCCTGCAGCTGGCGATTAGGTAGGAGGAGGAGGCTGCGAAGCCAGTATGTGAAGAGGTGATGTTTGAGGATGAAGAGACTTGAGATGCTGATTGTGTAATACCATGAAGGCTGATATGTACAAATTACATGCAGTGCCATGAGGCAACTGAATAAAAACATGAACCTACACAAAACTGCTTGTGCTACCCAGAGACATGATGCCCACTGCGACACCACAGTCACTGACCATGGGAAAAACAGAGAAGCCATAAATGAAGCATTGTGATGCCAAACAGCTAAATTGATTAAATACTAGCAGCTGTAGCTGGGCTGACAAGTCGTGGAGTAAAATGCATAGCAGAGGTAGCTGCAATAAGCAATTTGAGGGTCTTATAATCCCCTTTTAAATTCCCATGGTCCATTTAAACAAAGTTTCATGGACTGAGTAGGTAATCAGCATGGAAATCCTATACACTGCGTGGCTTGTTATGGCAAGAGGTGAAATCGATACTGCTGGAGCAAAGAGTTCCTCGTATGAGTGAGGACTAGAGAGCATGGCTGGTTTTGCTACCAGGGTCTATGATGCTGGAAGCTAGGGGTAACATAATGCTGCACCAACCTGGAAGAGAGAGGTGGGATGTTGGGGTGCTTCGAGCGCTGCCCAGAGGGCAAGGAGCAGTTTGCAGTGGAACCAGAGGAGAAGAGGGGGGCATGAAAGGGGAAGGCAGCTGGGAATAAGCCACCAGCAGCAAAGGAAACCCTAAAAAGGTATGGAGACAAATTGGGGGGGACACAAACATGAACAGAGACACAATGGGCAGCTGCTAAAGAGTGGCAGGGAGATGAGAAACGACACAGCAGGAGGGAAGGGACTGACAGAGAGCCACAAAGCATGCAGCCATGGGGATGGAGAGGAAAAGCCAAATAGCCATGGAATAACAGCACAAGGGAAGGAAGGGAGGAGGGGAGACAACATGAACACCACAAGATGAGCGGAAGACAGGGAAAGACAACGGGAGACAGAGAAACAGGCAGGCAGATGGAGGCAAACAGTAGACAAGAGAGAGAGAAAGGGTGGAGGAAACAAACACAGCAGCAAGGAAAAAAGGAGGGAGAAACGAGGAGGGCAGAGCCTCTGGCTGCAATGAAAAATGATCAAGGGAGCAATGAGGAGAAGCGGTCCTTTAATGGCCTGAGCAGAGGCGTGGTTAGTTGCTATGACCCATTGAACTACAGGCATAGCCTTCCAAGCCTGTGGTGCATGATCTGGGTGCCTCTGTGGGAAGGAGCATTCCCCAGGGAAATAACCAATGACCAGAACATGGCAGCACTTCCCTTCCAGGTAGCAATATCATGAGAAGAATAACTCAGGAGAAGATTGTCATCTGACATTGATTTTAAAAGAAAAACAAATTTAAATCAAAAGGTGATATTGCTGAGAACACCAAAACCCACAGACACAGGTGCCCCGGAAGGGAGTGCTGCTGTGTTCTAGTCATTGGATGGAACATAGGTTAGTTGAATGATAAGGAGGGGGGAAGCCAGGTAGACAGTATAATAAGGAGGGTATAGTCTAGTAAGGGTAGTGTAGATGGTAGGTGAAGTCCCAAAGATCAAGGAAGGATAGACGCAGAACAATGGCCCAGGGCCAGGGAAACCAGAGCACAGCTGGTCTGAGGGCAGCGGGGGGTTGGGCTGAGTGTTGGTGTATGACAAAGAGACTGAAAATGGTGGGCCAAGTCCACAGAGCTTGTAGGCTAAGGAATGTGAATTCCAACTATGCTGATGACTTTATAGAGTATGAGGTAGATGAATGCTTTGATAGATAGTAGCAGTAGCAGACAGGACAGAAAAGGCATGCAGAAACAGAGAGGCTAGATTGGGTGAATCAGGAAGAACTCAAGGGGTCATAGGAGAAGGAGGCTGACAGGCATGAGGAAGCTAAAGGGATAACCTCATAACTAACCACAGGCAGGGAGTCAGGAGAGTGGGAGTAATCCAGAATAGTTTATACCAGGACAGGAGAAGGGGAACCATGAAGCACTGGCCAGTGAATAGCACTGAGACAGGCAGGAGGGATGGTCACCAACTGGTGGAAACCCAGGAGTGCAAGGAGCAATTTTATTTATTTATTGTTTATTTATTTATTGAAATGTTTCACTAGGAAGGCACACTGAGTGACAAGTCACTCGTTTCCCAGTGTGACCTGGGGGGAAGGGGTACAGTAAGAATGAGACATTAAACATTCAAGTTACAAGATCAACATTAACATACAGTTGTAAGGCAGGTGTTACAAACAGTGTTACAACAGTGTTGCTCATAATAGGTAGAAAGAGTGGACAATAATAAGTGCTGGGTGACTAAATAAATAAGTGCTTACGTGAAAGAAAAGGGGGAAAGAAGAGGGAGGGTGAGGGGGGAGGAGAGAGTTTGTCCCTGGAGACCCCTTCAGGATGGGAGAAACCCTGTAAAGGGGACTGGGGGAACAGAAAGAAGGGGGAGGCAGTGTACCAGAGAGACCCCATTAGGATGTGAGAACTATGCAAGGGGTGGGACTAGATAGAAAGTGGTATAAGGCTGTAGAGATTTAAAGAGGAGGAGAGAGAAAAGGAGAAGGTGTGACTTAATGCTAGGAGGGGGGAATAGGACCTAACTCAAGAGAGGACCCTTCAGGATGCAGGATACCCTGCAAGGGGATTGGGGAATGTCAGTAGATAAGGAGTGATAAGAGAGGGAGGGAGTGAGAATTGAACCCTTGAGGGGGAGAATTTGCACCTTTGGAGGAGATGGGGCCTAATCAATAGTCCATCAAGATGCATTGGACCCAGCTAGTAGTCATGGAAAGCCAAGATAGTGGCTAGGTAGAATAGGGGAGATATGCTTAGTCTCAACTGGACCCCTTCAGGATGCCGAGAACCCTGCAAGGAGACTGCGATGGCCAGGGAGAAAGGTAGATAGGGAGGGGAAGGAGAGGAGACAGGATTAGGAGCTTTAGTACCCCCTTAGGATACTGAGAACCCTGCAAGGGGGGCTGTGAAGACTAGGGAGAAAGGTAGATGGGAGAGGGGACGGACAGAAGACTAGCTTAGGCCTGGTAGGACTCCTTCAGGATGCTGAGAACCCAGCAAGGGGACTGTGAAGGCTAGAGAGACAGGTAGATGGGGGAGGGGAAGAAGAGGAGACAAGTCTAGATTCAGTAGGACCCCTTCAGGATGCTAAGAACCCTGCAAGAGGACTGCATGTCTAGGGAGATAGGAGGTATGGTGAGGGAAGGGAGTAGATGAGAGATACAAGCACCTTGGGGGGGTAGGAGAGGGACCATGAGAGATCTAGGGAGGCCAGTAAGGGGGAGCGATTTGGGGGAAGGAGAGGAGAACTAGAAATTTGGGGTGGGGGTGCACAGGGAAAAATGAAGGTGATGGTAGAGGGGTAGGGTTTGTCCAGAGCTTAGAGGAGGGAATTATGGAGGGACATGGCAGGGGCAGCTAGGTGCAAGGTAATTATTGAGGGCAGAGCTGATGGAGTAGGTGGAAGATGAGTGCCGGATTTGAGGGGGGAAGGAATTCTAAATTTTTGGGAGGTGGACGGAGTAACTGGATTGGCTGATTTGGGTGGATCGGCGGGGGACTACCAGGGTGTAGGAGTCCATTGATCTAAGGGAATGGAAGGATGGGGGGGCATGTTATAAAGGAGGAGGTGAGGTAGGAAGGGAGCTCACCCAACCAGTGCTTGGAGGTGAATTTAGCACAGTGGGAGAGTCACCTATTTGTAAGAGGGGGGAAGGATAGGGCACAATAAAGACTGCAGTGGTGAGTGTGAGGGGGGCATCTAGGGCAAGTGGCAGGAGGAATTGAAGAGGGTGTCCAGTCTATCCAGGGGGGACTTAAGGGCAGCACCATAGACTATGTCACAGTAGTCAGAAATGGGCAGTATCATCTTCTGAACAAGTTCATGCCTAGCCATATGAGGGATGCAACTATGGTTCCTGAACAGGGCACCAAGGTTGGGGCTCAGTTTTTTCTGGATGGTGTCAATATGTCCAGAGAAGTTTAGGTGTTGATACAACCAAACACCTGAGTACCTGAAGGAAGATGTGTCCTCAAGTGAAGTCCCATCAAGGGTGTGGAAAGTGGGTAGGGAGGGAAGCCTAGAGAGTCTCTGCATTGTGCCAAAGGTCATGGAGACAGTCTTCTTGGCATTGAGAAAAAGTTGATGGTTAGGAAACCAGAGCTGAACCTTGTCGAAGTCTTGCTGTAAGCTGGTTGTAACCTCAGCAGGACAGGAGCCACATGCATACAGGACTGTATCACTGGCACACATATGTATAGCGGAGGAGGGGGAACAAACAGAGGGAAGGTCAGTTATAAAGATAGGGAATAGGAGGGGCCCTAATACAGAGCCCTGGGGGATGCCAGTGCTAATCGGTAGGGGAGAGAAAGTGGTGTCCAAGATCTTAACTGATTGGGTTCTGCCAATAAGGTAGGCCTTGAACCAGTCTGTGGTGGAGGGAGATAGGCCAGCTGCTGGGAGTGAGTCGAGGAGAAAGGAGTGAGAGACCACAGAAAGCACATATTTTCAGTCCCTGGTGCTGTTTTTCTGTGCTCCGAGGTTGTCAGGGTGGCCAAATTGTTTTCGCTGCCCTGATATCACCATTCTGCTGGTCTCCCTTCCGCTGTTGCCCATCTCACATAGCACCTCCTACATCTAAACACCCGCAGCTTGTTGCAAAAAATAGACCAGATTCAGACCATGGTATGCGCTCTAAAACCAGACATTCTAATCATCTCAGAAACTTGGCTAAAGAGCATCATCCCTGATCACTTGGTCTCCATTCCTGGCTACTCATTGCTAAAGCAAGACCGTGCTGGCAGGGGTGGTGGTGTGGCCATTTAAGAAAGAATTAAAAACCTTTTTATGGAAAATGGCCTTTTTGGAGATTTAAGTTAGTTGGAATTAGACTGGATTTTACTGTAATTTATTATGTTTTTATGATGTATTTTATGATGTGTCTTTATATGTTTTTATGTTTGTATGGATATTTGAATTCATGTTATTAATTTGTTCAGCGCTTTGATATTCTGAAAGGTGCTATATAAATAAATTATTATTATTATTATTTATGTCCTAGCCTCCATCCAATATTCCATCATCTACTCATCCTTCAGTCCTGAGACCCATGATGTCCTAGCTATCCATGTGACCCTCCCCTTCACTCTTCCAATCTTCATAGCCAGCATATACTGCCACCTAAATGTCCATCCTTCAGTCACACTAGATCTTCTACCCTCCATCACTTCCCTTGCTCACTCTGGGGAATTATTCATCCTAGGCAACTTCAATATAAATAGGTTGTCACCTAAAACTACCAAAACTAAAAACGAAATCAGAGCCCTAAACCTCTCCCAACTGATCTCTGAACCCACCCACCCAAACCACAAGACACAACAACACTCCCTACTTGACTGGGCCCTTACCTACCAACCCCACCATTTCATTACCTCTGGCATCCTCCCTAATGCTCTCAGTGACCATAACCCAGTATTCATAGTTAGGAAAGTCCACAAAACTAAATCACCACACAAAACCATACAACTACACTTTGTCAAGTCTCTTGACCTTGAACCTCTCCTGAGTAACCTTGCCACTTGGACTGGTCCCCCCAACCTCCCTCCCCTTGGTTGATAAGGCCCTTGCCTCCTTCAAAGAAATCTTTCTTGTAAACTGGAATGCCTTTGTCCCACTCACACAAACTAGAGTCAGAGGTAACCACTTACCTTGGATAACCCCTGAACTTCTGGCCTGCCTCAGGGCTAGAGATTGAGCCTGGAAGATTCATAAAGTTACCCAGCATCCTAGTGACCTCGTAAACTACCACATGTTCCGAAACGCTTGCCAAGTCCATATATTTCAAATCTGTCTTCATCACCAACATAAATTTCCCTTCAGAGTTCTGGAAGGTGGTCCATGTCCTATTTACCCCTTCATCTCATCCCCCCAGCACTTAAAGTAAATAGCTCACTAGTGTCTGACCCACCAGTCGTAGCTGCAGAATTTAACTCTGCACCCCCCTACTTAAGGATTCTCAACTCCAGGGGGGGGGGTGCATATGGGGGGGGTGAAAGCAAAAAAAAAAAGGTTTTGGGCCGGGTGCAAGAAAAGCATAGTAGCGCCCGGACCCAGACCTGAACCGGGAACCCCAGCACTGCAAGCGGAGGCCAACCCACAATGCCACGGTGCAGCTCAGCAGCTGACTGCAGTGCCATCCCTACCTCCCCTCTGCCCCCTTCCAGGCCATGATTCCCGTGCTCACTCTCCCCCACGCGCGTGTACACGTAGCTACATCCTGTCGCTAGGGTCACCCACCCCACCACATCCAGTCACCCTTCCTGCCCCCTTGCCTTTCAGGCTTTCACCCATATCATGTCGCCATTTCAGATGGCGCCATGATTCAGGCGCCCACCTCACGTGCTACCATGTAGGATCTTTAAGCCCTTTTGGAGGACTGAGAGAAGAAAGAGCGGGGGAGGTAGTAGAGGAAAAAGCACCAGAGGAGCTAGGGGCAATAGATCGTGAGTTGGGGTGGATATCCCCGGTGGCAAGCAAGAGGAGAGCAAGTATGAGAAAGTGGAGCTTAGGGGATTTTGAAGAGGCTGGCAAGGAGGTTGGGAGTTTTGAGGAGAAGGGCGTGGATGAGTGATGAAGAAGAAGGTGAAGAACCGCAGTGAAGGTGGACACCGTTATCAAAGTCACATGAGGAATAATGGTAGAGTGAGACCATATTTCAAATGGGGAGGGAGGGAGTGATAGCATGGACATGGGTAGGGGATTGGAGATAATAACTGATGGGAGTGGGAGAGTTATTAAGAATAGATGAGTACTGAGCAACTGGAGGTGGTAAAGAGAGGGATATGAGCAGAACAAGGTGGCTAGACGAGTGTAGGGGATGCATTGTACATAAAGGCAGAGAAATTAGTGAACAATTGATTTAGTAACAGGAAGAATTTGTAAACAGAGAGCATGGAGTGGGGGCTGGTCAGATGCAGGGGGTAGCTGTAGTTTAGGAAGGTATCTATATGAACAACAGGCAAGGATCGCTATAGATAAAGATAAAGATTGTGTCCCTCTAGTAGCAGTGCAGTATAACATGCTAATGAAAAAATGGGCACTTAAAAAGAAAAAATTCAAAAAAAAACCAACTTGGCTAACCTTGTAGCCCTTGTAGCTGCAAGGAGCATCAAAACCAGTCGCCAGAGGAACCAAATTGCTGGAGGTATGGACAGGATGCCCAAAAAGTAGTTGCCAGTGGTAGCGGAGGAGCAGATCCAATGAGTCTTGGAGACAATGGATAGAGGAGCTAAGCAATGTAAACACCAAGGCATGCAAAGTTGCCTCCATGTGGTGACCACCAGGTAGAGGATGAGCAGGGTGGGCAAGATATCTAACAGCCATGCTGTAGCAACAAACTAAGCATCCGAAGGGCACTTGGGCATGCACGGATTAAGTACCACTCGGTGGTGGCATAGAAAATGTCAACCAGTACCCACCAAGCCAGGGGTTAAGCCCTTCAATTGTTATTGGATATGACTCCATTAAGGTCACTTAATATTTCAAAGTAAAATGCATATCCATTATCCACATTATAAAAAGAAGAATAGTTACAAACAGGGTGTGATTCACCTTAACCAAGTACCACTAGCATCTTCTGCATACCTGACCCCATCCCCAGCTACTTAAAAAATTGTCACTTTTTATGTTTTTACAAGGGATCATAAAAAAACCATAGAACCAGAGAATTTGTTTCAAGCAGAAAAATGTTGTGGTTCATCTAGTCTGCTGTTACTATTTACGCAATCAATCAAAGTCTATTGTTCGACATATATTGTCATTACATACACAAAGTTAAAAAGTACAGTATTAATTCAGACATATAAAAAATTCTTCTGTACCGTAATATTTTAACATCATGACAAAAAGTATTGTACATATATACACTTAAGTCTATTTGTACATCTCTTATTACAGTGATGTTGATCCCTCCCAAAACTTAATATTTTTGTTTTATTTAATATACTTTATTGAGGTTTAACAACCATACAATGTATACATGAGTACCAGGTTAATATTGAGGTGATATTACATATCATTAATACAGAATATATGGGTATCAATCCTCTATCAAACCTTGGTAGGGAACCGTTATTACTATATTCCCCACCACCCACCCTCTCACTTATCCCTCCCACAATTACCCTGTGCCATGTCAGATATAGAAATGTCTCTGCATCACAGCAATATACATGAGTACAAAATAAATTTGCAATATTCTATGACTTGCAAGCTATCAGCAGGGCCTCCAGAGAGCGCCATTTGTCTAGGTAATTCTGGTTTCTATTAGATAACAAAGCTATATATTTTTCAAGTTGTAGGGCTATTAGAGCTTCTCTACGCCATTCACTCACTGGTGGTAGGGAGTCATCTTTCCAGTGTCTTATAAGGATGAGTTTGGCCACTGCTGAAATATGGGCCATGTGAGCTTTCCTAATCGTAATGGTTCCCACGCGGAAATCATTAAGCAGGCAAACTTTGGGGGTAAATAAATCTTGCAGGCCCAATAATGGATCCATAGAGTTTTGAATGTTATTTCAAAATGTTAAAACATTGGGAGAAGACCATACAATATGGAAAAAGTCACCTGGGGATTCTTTACATCTTTGACACTAGGGAGATGAAAGCCCACCCATCTTGCAGAGTCTAGCAGGTGAAAAATATAAATTATGCAAAATATTATATTGCACCAAACGGAGTCTGTCTTGTTTGATAAATTTATACATATTATACCAAATGCGACACCAGAATGATACTTCAGAGGGTAGAGATAGCTTATTCACCCAATAATAACAGATACCTTTAGGTAGACATTGATCAAGGGCTTGCAATTTCTTGTATACCATGGATATTGCATGGGGTTGATTGACTTCCAATAATAAGGGCTGAAGGTCAAATTCAGAGACAAGTACTTGAGGATTTTGCCCTAGAAATGACAGGACCACTCATCGAATCTGCCAATATTTAAAAGGATTTACATCTTGTATATTAAGGTTTTGGCAGAATTGCAAAAAGGGAATAGCATTGCCATCAGGGGCAAGATCCATCAGTTTCATATTTTTTTTTTTGCATCATTTGTTTATTATTTCCTTTTTTTCCCATAAAAGAACATACAGACATACAGACGTATACAACATGAACCGTAATTCATAACCTATTTACATCAAGATCCATTTCGCCATTCCAACATCTCATTCTATCCATTCAGTTAAAAAGCTTTCCCCTTAAACAATTATCCCAGGTGATAAGGAGTCAGGGCCCTTGTTATTTTAATGTCCACCTATACCCCTCCCCTTTTATATTCACTTCAAACCCAGCCCTCTTTTAACATAACACTCTCTGCTATTGTCAGCAATGAAAGGTATGGTTGCCAAACTCTGTAAAAAAGCTCCTCTTTATCCTTAACTGCATATGTCAATCGCTCCAGAGTAATGGCCTGTATTATCAGGGTTTTCCATTGGGCTACAGTAGACTTCGCAGCCATGACCCAACTGTTAAGAATACAGTGCCTAGCCATATATATTAGTACCCTAAGCCATTTTTGTACAGGGGCCCAATCTTCTTCCCCTGTTTCCTCCGCCCCAAATAGCAACAAGAGAGGGGACAAAGGATACTGCTGTCCTCCTATCCTTCGCAATTCAGATACCACCTCTCCCCAAAACTGCTGTAAAATCGGGCAGGCCCAGAAGTAGTGGTCATATGAAGCTAGGTTGTTATGACATCTAGGACATACGGAAGAGACTGCAGAGTTATACTTATGAACATCCAGGGGTGGGCAGTATAACCTATGGCAGAACTTATAGTAGGATTCTTTATATTTGTTTCATATTTTTTAAAGGGGACCAGAAGGAGGGTGGAATAGGTGTGTGGTCAATTTGAAGGATAAAATTGTTAATAATGGGTTGTTGTAATGATTTATTTCAGTGGAAATTCCAGAGTTTATGTACTTGGAATAGTACTTTAAGGGACCAGCCCATTGGTGTACTCTTGAGGACCTTAGGAAGCTGCCAAGGAGGGGAATATATAAGAGCAGGCAAGGAGCAGTGATGTGTTTCTGCCAGAAAACATTCATTGCTCACCCAGAGGGGTTTGGGAGGGTTAATGCTTCCTAGGTTGTGCGGTAAGATCCAGTGTACTACTTTAGTTATGTGTGCCGCACAATAATATGTAAAAAGTGAAGGAAGCGATAAGCCACCTTGTAGCTTTGGCGCAGTGAGCTTGAAATAAGCTCTCCAAACTCTCTCCCCCTTCCAAATATATTGGTTAATTAGGGCCTGTAGTTCATGGAACCAATGCTTTGGGAGAAAAACACCAAGCATATTTAAGGGGTAGAGAACATGCAGCAACACATTCATTTTGATTGTAGATATTTTACCCCACAAGGAGACTGGGAGAGCGCCCCATCTTGCCAAATCTGCCTTAAGCATCCCCATTAGAGCAATGAGGTTGCCCTTGATTATTGAGGGGAAATCTCTATAAATCTTTAAACCTAAATATGTTAAGTGTTTGGATTCCCAGATCAAATCCATTCCTTCAATATCAGATGGTAAAGCTCTCCTATTCATTGGAAAGACTTTTGTTTCAGAGGGGTTGAGTTCATAGAGCGATACTTTAGGAAACAGTTTAATTTCTTGCAGTAGGGCAGGCACTCCAGTGTCCAGATTTTCCAAGTGCAGCAATAAATCATATGCATAAGCGGAAATAAGATGATGCTCAGTACCAACTTGTATATCTTGGAGTACCGGAGAAGCAATTCGTTTCCAGATAAATGGTTCTAAGTAAATATTAAAAAGTAAAGGGGAGAGGGGACAGTCTTGTCTGGTGCCACGGTTTAGGGAGAGGGGATCAGATGGCAACCGGTTGCACCAGACACGGGCAGTAGGGGCATTGGACCCAAGTAATAAAATTGGAGGGAAGTCCTACTTTGTTTAAGACTAAAAATAGAAAGTCCCAGGACACTCAGTCAAATGCCTTTTCAGCATCTAAGGAAATCAGGCAAGCCGGAGTGTCCGAGTTGTTGGTGAAAGACAGCAAATGTAGTAAACAACGGATATGGTCACTGGAGTTTCTGCCTACCATGAAACAAATTTGTTCAGGGCTAATTAAGAGATTCATAAGGGGACTTAACCTATTATCAAGAACTTTTGCGAGGATCTTAATATCCGAATTTAAGAGTGAAATGGGATGATAATTTTTTCCAGACAAATGTTTTTTTTATCAGGTTAGGGTATTAACGTAATAATAGCCTCCTGAAAATGTTGTTCCGAGTATCCCTTAGAAAACCAGTAGTTGTAGACTTCTGTTAAAAAAGGGTCTAGATCTTTCACACATGCTTTAAACAGATTGTAAGACCATCAGGGCCTGGGATTTATCTAGGGGAAGACTGGCAATAACATTTTCAACTTCCCAAGTCTGGATGGGTGAACCAAGGAGGGTTGTCTGGTCAGCAGGAAGCTGAGGAAGTTCAAGTCTATCCAAATAATCGGAAATTTCTTTATGGTAGGCCTTATCTGTTGAAGGTACCAAGCATAACGCTTGAAAATATGACTTAAAAATAGTAGAAATTTGTTGAGGATGGATAACTATGAGATCCCTATCCGTTACTTGCAATGTTGGGATGCAGCAGTTCATTTCTGCTTGTTTAATTCTGACAGCTAATAGCTTATCCGCCCTCTCACCAGACTCTAGGTATTTAATTTTAGTTCTCTGTAATGCCAATTCTGCTTTCTGGGACATGAGATCATAATATTGCGCATGCAGTGTATGCATTTTGATCCAGTCTTCCTCAGGGGAATGACGGTTAATATTTTTTTCAATGACTTTAATATCCCTCAATAATTTTTAAGCTTTAGCCTTAAACTTCTAGACCTCGTGGCAGCTAGACAAATGCATTTGCCATGCAACATACATTTAAACGCTGCCCATACTAAATCTATTCTGGAAATTGAGTCTTTATTAGACATAAGAAATTGAGAGACAAACTTTTTAATATGTGTTAGAATATCTGGGGATTTGAGTAACTGATTATTTAGATGCCAGAGGGAGTCTCTTCATACCCCCAGACCCAATAGATAGGAAATTGAAACTGGAGAGTGATCAGAGATTACTCTAGTGTGAATTTTGCTATCCATTACCCCTGGGATTAGGAAGGAACTAATCAAAAAATAGTCAAGTCTAGAACAGGTACGGTGGGGCATGGAGAAAAAGGTATAGGATCTTTCAGTAGGGTATAATATTCTCCATATATCCACTGTTCCCACTCCAATCATGAGATCTCTGAGTGCCCTCTGGGCTGGGGAAAGGCCAAGTCTTTTAGCATCAGATTGATCCACACTTGTTTGTGGTGTTAAGTTCCAATCTCCTCCCAGCATTATGGCATTCTGTAAAAAGGGAGAGACCAAATTAAGGAAATGTGAAAAAAAAGGGAGTGTAGCTAGATTGGGGCCATAAACGGACCCCAATAGAAATGGTTGGGATTGTAGCGTGCCCTGCACTAGCACATATCGACCTGTTGGGTCCCATATCTCTTGGTTTACTTTCAAAGGGATTGACTTGGCAATGAGTATGGCTACTCCCCCTCGGCTGGTAGAGATACCCGCTCCATAGGCTTGGCCTACCCAGTTTTTACACAGAAAATATGTATCTTCCCTCTTTAGATGTGTCTCTTGTAAACACACAATTCTAGCATGTAGGTGGGCTAAGTGCTTTAAGATCATTTGTCATTTACACCTATCCCTAGCTTCTCGGATATTCCACATTACAATATTATAAGAACCCCCCATTATATTATTCCTGGATGATACCCAGACAGGCCATTACATTTTGTAAGATTCATTCTGTGGAGCATAGCAGTTAATTCACTGCAATTAGAAAAAGAAAAATTTGGCACATACCCTCCCCTCCCAGTTCTACCTTTAGATTTCCCCATTATCTATGCAATTCAAGTTCAATTTCAATCCCTAACCAAAAGAAAGTACCAAAAGCAAAAGAGAGCAAACCCCTCCCTTTAGACCCTAACCCCTGGTTCTAGTAATCGTACTTATACAATATACCGCCAGGCGATGGTTTATTTGGACCCCAGTGACACAACTTATCTGGCTCCCCCTTCCCCCAACCTTTCCTCCCATAAATATTCCTTCTTTGGATTACGTTATAACCTTCAGAACTATAAAACATTGAACTAATATCAGAGAGATACACCATATTTAGTAATGCCAATGTTTGTTTGGTAATCTGTGTGGGGTGTACAAAAATTCATATCTAATTAACATTATCCTCATGTACAACAAAGATTTGACCCTGGCAATCTCCACCTAGGTTGTCAAGAAAATAATATTAAGTATACAACAATATTTCAGTAAACACATCGCAAGACAGGATTTGCACATATATACCTTGAACATGAGAGACGCAACAGACTTAAGCCCTAACAAACCCCTTATCCATTTCAGGGGAAAGAGTTGTAAATAGGAAAAACGGGTTTGGGTCTGGATACCTACATCCCCGAGTTAAACCGTAATCTCAAATCTCATATGAGAAAAAAGATCCTACCAAGGATCAATTAGGGCTCCTTGTTTGCGATCTTTGCTGAACGTATTTCAGTCTTATTTTTTTGGCTGCAATGAAGAATTCTGCCAAATCAGTAAGAATTTTCAGATTTTCAGAATTTAATGAAATATCAAGAAAATAACGTGAAGATATGATATATGATGAGAAATATTTAGCTAAGTAGTTCTTCCTTATTTTTTCATACCACTGGTGTCTTATAAGTATATGATGTAGATCTTCAGGTTCCTTTAAATAACATAAACAGGAGAAGGAGGGACTTGTCGAGAATATCTGGCAGTTCAGTAAGGCATTCGACTCGGTGCAGCATGGAAGGCTGGAAAGTAAGTTAGTAGGCACAGGAGCCGGTGCAAAGCTGGTGAGATAGGTAGGAAACTGGCTTCAGGGAAGGCAACAGAGGGTGGTGGTGGGTGGGGAGCTCTCACACCCAAAGGTAGTGATGAGCGGTGTTCCACAGGGCTCGGTGTTGGGACCAGTGTTGTTTGGGATATTCATTACAGACATATCATTGGACATCAAGAGCAAGATCAGTCTGTTTGCTGATGATACCAAGGTAGGAGCATTGGTGGATGACCTAGGGGGATGGCAGGGGTTGCAGGATGATCTGGCAAAGCTTGAAACCTGGTCAAACACCTGGCAACTGGGGTTTAATGCCAAAAAGTGCAAGGTGCTGTATTTTGGGATAAAGAACCCAAGGAGGAGTTACCAGCTGGGGGAGCATGCAGCTAGCCAGACAGAGGAGGAGAAGGATCTGGGGGTGCTGATTACAGGGTCCATGAACAACTCGGCACAATGTAGAAAGGCAGCTGCAAAGGCCAAGAAAATGCTGGGTTGTATTGCAAGGGGTATATCTTCGAGGAGGGAGGAGGTAATTCTGCCACTGTATAGGTCATTAGTGAGACCGCACCTGGAGTACTGCATGCAGTACTAGTGCCCATATCTGAAGAGGGGCATTAAGTTACTGGAGGGGGTGCAGTGCAGTGCAACAAAGATGATCGAGGGGCTGGGGGACTTATCATACAAGAGGAAGCTGAGGGAGTTGAACATGTACTCGCTGGAGGAGAGGAGGGACGGGGGGACATGATTGAAACCTTTAAGTACATGAAAGGAATAAACAAGACAGATACAGAGGGGCTGTTCAAAGTAAGGGAAGGGAGGGACACCAGGGGCCATGATATGAGACTGGAGGGAGGAAGGTTCAGGAGGGAGATAGGGAGACACTTTTTTACAGAGAGGGTGGTGGCTGGGCGGAATGCGTTACCTGCAGAAGTTGTATCCAGTAGAACAGTGGACTGCTTCAAGAGGAGATGGGGTAGAACAAAGGGGAGGATCAATGAAGGGAAAGGGTGGAAGGGAAGGGCAGCTGCAGAATAAGGGGTGTTAGCTGCACATTCGAGCAGACTTGATAGACCTCTAGGCCATTATCTGCTGGCAAATTTCATATGTTCGTATGTTTGTAGTTAGCATACTGCTAGGAAATAACTCATATCTGTAAAGACTCAGAATTTTCCTGTGAGTTGGATTAGTTATTAACAGTAAATACTCTTTAAGAGCATTTATTATTTATTTATTTATTAGCTTTTGGTAACCGGGTAAGTGTGCTTGGCAACAGACCTGCCTATTTTCAGGCACGACCCAGGAGAGCACAGGACATTGGTTACAATATGCAGAAATGCACAGACATAATATAGGTGTACAGGAGCAAAACAAGATATACATTGGGTAGCACAGTAATAGTTACATAAGGGTACATTTTAGGCATAGATCATAGTAAGGATGTAAAATAAAACAATTAGGGTAACCATAAGACAGCTGAGGACAGTAAAGACATCAAGGTTGATAGCCACCTAGACAAGCGTATTGCATGTACTGTATATAAGTAATTAACCAGGGAGAAGCTTTTAATTGTTTGATTTTTTTGGTAAATCAGTTTCCCTGTCCTTTCTTGTAATCACTGCAGAAACAACTCTAGCGTAATTTTTATGTATTTTTATTGCATGATCATCCCAATATCGTAAATGCATAAGATTATATCTCGCTAATAAAGAAAAGACAGTTGACAGCCAGCATTCACTTAGCAAGCCTAAATATGTTGTTTTTTTCTTTCAAATATGATGCAACAGTGGGACCAGATGGTTCCTGTAACATATTGATCCAGAAATGTATTATTCTTATGTGACTTTTAGCTGCAAACATAATTTGACCAAGATGTGCCCTAACCAGTGCGTTGGCTGCCTACTATTTACCCTGCAACATCAGCCTACTGCTGGGATTGTGTTGCCACAACCTTTACTCATAGTGCTTCCCCCTCTTCCCCTTGAACATGTTTTTTTAAGTTTTTCCCATATTGGGTTGTTCCCTGGCAAACTCAAGGAGGGCTGTTCTGTTCCATCATGCTCCACCCTCAGCCAGCTACCACCTCTTCCCAGTGCTCACCAGGATATAGTTACCCCCACGGCTTGCCTTCCATCATGCGACCAGGCAGAGGAGGTCCATCCTCCCCCAACTTGAAGATTTATCATCCAGTGTGGATTGGTGGTCCAGGTGGTGGCACAGGTTTGGGTGGGTGGACGGAGCTTCATGGATCCAGAGTCCGCCTTCTTTTTTGTGTTTTCCCTGGGTCCCCTCCAATGCAGCACGAGTGTGCATGTGTGGAGGCACACACATGCCACAGAACCGTGGCCTCTCCCTTCTTGATGCTGAGATGTCAGCAGTGCCTCCCATACCACCACCTGGGGGCAGCCAAGGGCTGAGACTGCAGACCTCCCCACCCTGAGACAGGGGAGCAGTCCTCTGAATGATCAGTTTTCTCCCCACTGGCTGACTCTCAGTGACCTGCACTCATTCCTGTACTCAGGTCACTGTCATGGCAGGAGGTAAGGTGCACAGTGCCTCAGTCCTCCACACCACTGGGCCAGCACCCCTTGAACATGTTTTATTATCACCTGTCCCTTATATATGTTCCCCCCCATAAACCCCCCACTGTTTCTGACTCTGCCAGCTCCCCCGGCAAACTGTTTCACCCCCACCACCCTGGTGACATGTCTAAAGAATCAGCTTCATAAGTCTGTCCAATAATTACATGTGTTGATGTACATCAATACATTTTCCACCATAATGTTATGGTTAAAAGTATATTGATGTATATTGACTTGTGTTGAAGTGTATTAATTCATGGAAACTGCATTCACAGGAAAAAATAGCATGTTGACATAAATTCAAGATTTTGTTAAAAAAACACAAAACAAACTAAGTCTGTAGCCCTAAGGATTCCCACGTTGCCCTTTTCTAATAAATTATCATAAGAAAGGGCTAACTTCAGTGCTATAATGTCTAGGAACTTAATTGTTTTACCATAAACGTCTGGAGTCAGGTCAGCATAGATAAGTTCTGTGGATAGAGTCGGTTTCAATGTGTCAGTAGCTCAAAATAACATTTTACTACATTTGACATATCGATAGGGTTTCATGCTGTATTTATAAATATTTTTGCTAACTTTTAAAAAAATGATTTATTTAAAAAATGTTTTAAAGCTGTTTTTTAGCTTTTTATTCACATTTAGAACAAATAACCAATTTTGAATTAATTCTAATAAGTATAATCTAATTGCAAAGTAATACGTATAAATCACAAAAATAGTACAAAAAAATAACTCAATTTCATGTTGGCTGAAAACAAAATAATCATTGCTTTCTCAGGCAAAAGCTGTGGAAGATAATAAAAGGGCTAGGTGAAATTAGCAAATTCTGATTTGTGGAATTTTCCAGAAATTCCACAAAGTTTGCAAAATGCTGCAACATTTTGTAAAATTTTGCAGAATTTTCCAGAATTCTTTAATTGATCATAACTCAGTCTTTTAGCTAGAGATCTGCAGATTGGCATGTGCACTATTTGGAGAAAGGCCCTAACAAGATGTCAAGTGTCATGATATTTGGATGAAGGGCAGTGAAGTTACAGGAGTTCAATGTCTAGCAAGTTATTGTCCATGTGAACATTTCTGAAACTATTTTTATGCTTCCAACTTACCCACCTTTGGAGCTAGATAAGTGAAAATTTATATTCTATATGGATAATTTCTATGAAGAATTTTAGAAACTGCTAAATGGTGAGGTAGTTGATTAAGTAAATTTTACATTACAGGAGTTCAAAATCTCACAGTTTATTTTTTAAACTGTGTGAAAATTTTCAACATATGTGAATGTTTATAGCTCGACTACTATTGCAGGTATACATTCATGCATATCCAATGTAGACATTTTCTGGAATCTAATCAAATTGCATAAACATGGCTTAGTAGGGTAACATTTGTTGTGGCTACTTTAAAAATTACTAATCGGAATGTTTGCTCACAAATTCATGGATGCATAATGGGTAATGCCACTAGAATTCCACTTCTGGTATTTAACTTTCAGAAAGCACTTATAATCACTGAATTACCTTACCTGCACTAGCATCATGACTCTGCAATACTCTTCCAACACTCCTGTGACAGTGATGCCCAGCATCATGCTCCATCATGAATCACCTTACCTGCGCTAGCATCATGACTCTGCAATACCCCTCCAACACTCCTGTGACAGTGATGCCCAGCATCATGCTCCGTCATGAATCACCTTATCTGCACTAGCATCATGACTCTGCAATACCCCTCCAACACTCCTGTGACAGTGATGCCCAGCATCATGCTCCGTCATGAATCACCTTACCTACACTAGCATCATGACTCTGCAGTACCCCTTCAACACTGCTGTGACAGTGATGCCCAGCATCATGCTCCATCATGAATCACCTTACCTGTACTAGCATCATGACTCTGCAATACCCCTCCAACACTCCTGTGACAGTGATGCCCAGCATCATGCTCCATCATGAATCACCTTACCCGCGCTAGCATCATGACTCTGCACTACCCCTTCAACACTCCTGTGACAGTGATGCCCAGCATCATGCTCCGTCATGACTGAAGATCCAGATACTTCTGTCAAAATGGCCAAAGTCACTACTAGTTGTAAGGTTTGGTGTCATTTGGTGCCACTGTTTTCAAAAGTGGAAATATACATTATTATCTAACGGGTCATTAAAGATTCTGCAGGTGGCATTGATTGAGTCAGACTGGGTTACAGGGGGCCCATCTGGATGGTGGATACAGGGGCCCACCTAGAAAATCAGTAGTGGAGGGCCCAGGGTGTTGCCCTCATATCAGTATTCCACTAAAATTTGATACACTAGGTCTGTGTTTGCATCTTACATTTACTTACAGTGCTCCAAGTACTTGATTTACTTAGAAACAGATGTTAAGTGCAAAGATGTTCAGAGTTTAAAAGGTGGCCAAGTACCTAACCGGGTGGGGGGGGGACATGGAAATTTCACGATATCCTGATGGCCAGCCCAAGAAACAATGCTACCCATGCACATGCTTCCACAAGTCATTAAGTCAGTGTGATCTAGTGGTTAGCTGGTACATTGCAAGAAGGCTGGCTAGTGCACAGTGATGTCCATGAATATTCTTCATGGTTTGTCACTCAAGATAGTGATCTGGCACTTGGCATCACCATTCTTTTACATGGAGCCTCCTATGAATGCCACCTTATTGCCACTTTACCCAGCCTTTACCTTCCTCTATGATGGCAGCTCAGACATATGACTGGGCAAAATGTATGGACATGGCTTCAACAAAAGTATTATAACATTCTACAATTTCATAGAAGCTCCTAAAATTCAACTTTAATTACTGATGTTATTTTGGAATATTTGGCTGCCTTTAACTTGGTCAGCCTTTGAGCAAGAGATTAGAGTTGACACACACAGCCTCTTCTTTTTCCACATTGTTTTTTCTCCTGTGCATCAGCTCATTTCTCAGGAATATATTCTGTTCTCAGGGATATACCCTGATCAGGCTGAACTCAGCCATCATTCGCTTTTCTCCCACATTGTTTTTCCTCCCACCTCCCCTGGTGGGAGTAGTGTCTCTGTCAGTGTCACACAGCCACAGCTTCCCCTATGGCAGGAGCAAGCTCACTGACCCAGCTACAGAGGTAACAGTGTTGGTTCAATATGCTGCTAGTCCTCCCCGATTGAGATGTACTGCCAAGTGGCAGCTATCTCAGGCATGGCATGCCTCCCAACATTACTTTCTGGGCTAGTTTCCAAATCCGTGATGTCATCATGGCAGTGTGACGCTCTGCTACTAGGCCATGGGAGTGGCCTCAAAGCCTAATATTTAGGGTTAATAAACCTAACAAAACTGGTGATATTCAGTTCCCTAGTTTTAAAGATATAAGGACATAAAATTCTTCAGTTTACATAATTGGGAAATGTAATTTTAAAACTTTCTGAAAATTGGCAGGCTTATAACTCAGTCAACTTTTAAGATAGACATTTGAAACTTAGTACACATCTGTATAGACCTCAGTAGTATCTACATACCACACTTGGTGTAAGTTGGACACATATGTTTTAAATTAGATAGAAATAATTGAAATCACCATTTCTGTGAAATTTCCCAAACCTTTCGTGGAAATTTTGCAAAATATTGCGGAAGCAGAATCATAATTTTGCCAGAATTTATTTATTTATTTATTTGTTGACCAGGAAAGTACACTGGTCCAGAGGACCATTTTCAGGTATGACCCAAGCCATCTAGGTGGCACACAGTACAAAAACATAATCAACAGTACATTAAGATAGCACTAGCGGACAACAAATTTCACCCAGCCCAAGTAATGACTGTATAACTGCATTTTCCATCACATTAAGAAAACAGTCACAAAGGCTGTGAGCAGCAGAACCTCACCGAGGTCCCTTCTCATGTTGTCTGCTGAGCATTCACAGACTTCTAGTACCTGCAGGATTAATGCCACACACTTTGCAACATCAGTATTATTTAAATACCACTTTTGTACCAGAGGGAGCCAAGTCCTCAACGTGCTTAATTTTTGAAGTAGAGCTACCAAATCCTCAACCCCTTAAATTAGGGGAATCTCTTGATTTAGACCACTAAAATCAGGGTGATTTTCTTTGAGATAAAATGTATGCGTCTGAGTGTTGCATGGTAGAAATGCACCCATGAAAAAGGCAAGAGGAATAGTTTGTCCACTGAGTTTCTGACTTTGGTGGAATCGTACTGTAATGGCACACTAAAAGAGCAGATTGAATGTCAAAAAATGCAAAATCATGGAGAATCCTTGAATTAGGGGTAACTTTGAAGGCATGTTCATACAGCATTTCAAGTCTGATGCTACGAGATATTCAAATCAGTCAGATGTTTGCAGTTTGGAGCTCTTTTGGACTAAATTGAAATTCTAGGGGGAAATTTGCAAACTAAATGTTCTAATTGGTTCAAGACAGAAAAACCAGTCAAATCAAACTAAACTTAAGGCTGCAGGTTGGATTTATTTTATTCAACAAAAAAAAACCCCAAATGCTCTCAACCAACATAAACACCCCCCTTCCCCCAACAGAACAAAGAACACAATCCCTCCTGGTCTTTTTCTCTATCCACTATTCTCGATTATAAAATGAGTAGGAAAAATACTGCATCCTGATTGGCTAAGAGGACTCAGAACCAGGTGCTTACGGAGCGACAGTCACCTTTCTGGGGACCCTTTTGACAAGCAGAACACAGCACAAATACATATCCATGTCCGCTAGAACTGTTAACATAAATAAATACATTTCTAGCAGCCATGTTGTATAACTAAAGTAAAAAACATGATTTACCCTAACCTCCTAAAATAATTTTATTTAGCTTTTTTTTAAAAACTCCCCCTCCAGCATCCAGTATAGACATATAACTTTTACGCATATTTTGTTCTAAGATACATCTACTTTTTTCTAGGTGTACCTGCTTTTTGTTTTTAAGGCTGTAAATCCTCAGTCTGAAATGTTTCTGTGTGCTTCCAAATAAAGACTGGTCTTTTGCTCGCTCCCTCTAACACTTCTATTTTACTTTCTGTTCCAGTTTTTTCAATTGTGTTGAATTCGATGGTATTGTGCATATTCATAATTTTAATTTAACTGCTCCCATGTGAATGTCCCTGCTCCATCTCTGATGTCACATGTCCCAATCAGTCTTAGTTACTGCCTGACTTTGCGTGGCACATGCAGAAGGATTGCATCATCACTCAGCAGTGTGCTGCCCCCATCACGCAGCAGATGGTGCCTCTGAACTGCCAACTTGGCGGATCCATTGCTCCAACAAAGACTAAATGACCAACGAGTTGGTGGTTTCAAATAAAAAAAAAATTTATAAACTCTGCTTTGGCAGAGTGGCTCCCAAGCACTGTGGTACCTTTGGGCTCTCATTAAATGTCTCGCTCGCAGAGCAGTACCCATTAAACCCAAAAAAGGCTTTGTTGTTATACACTTAACCAACAGCACCACATAGTGGACATACAACCAAAGCAAACAGGAACTATTTTTCCCATTTTTTGCCTTAAAACTGGATTTTGTGAATGTTTCCTTGTTCCCTAATTTATTTTATTACAGTATATTTTCCATTTTGTTTCATGGGGACCCATTTTATGTGCCCAATCAGACATTCTAGGTTGATGTTTGTCATGGGATAAACACCCTCCCATGTTCTGAAGGCCCAAAATGCTCACTACACACCTGGTTGGGTGTCTATCTCATGAGAATCACCTCCCCGTCATGCCTTATTGCTTATATCTTTGTACTTTAAACAGTGAGGGGAGGCTTCCAGACCCATAAATACAGCTGCCCCTGTTGCTGCCTGCAGTGTCCTGACAGAGGGATCATGGTCCTACCCTATGGTGGCCTGTCATCACCTGGTTTGGTAAAGCCAGCAATGGAGGATGGGGAAGGGACTTCAGAGTGCTCCTTATTACCCCAACCTGCCTTGCCTTTTCTGGCAAGCTGGTTTCACAAGCACCCCCGTCATTCTTCTCCCACGCTGCCGTATCCACAACCAATGTACTGGTCATCCATTGCCACAACCAGAACTGCCAAATGTTGGGTTGGCTTTGTGAAGCTTTCTGTCTGCCCCCACTGTATTGCTCAGACCTGCTGTTGCTTCATCTGTCAGCTGGGTCCTCCAAATGCTGCCAACTTTATTCACAGCAGTATATCATCTCTGTAGTGACAGTGCCCTTTCTTTTATTGGGCATTGTTTTAGCTACTCTTCCAAAGGAAAAGTGCTGTTTCCATGGTGATGGCATGCTACAGTGAAAAGAGTCAGTGAGCAACAATGGTGATGAGAGGACCTGGTCTGCTAGACAAGGCTAGATAGGTCAGAGTAATACTGGTGGGGCCAATTAAAAGGTACCCAATATTACTCCCACCCTTGTCAGTACATGCAACAACAGATGGTTACCAAGTGGCAGGGGTACAGCAGTGAAGCGACAATAAAGGTGGTGTGGCACTGAGAATTGGAGTACCTGGCCTGCCAAAGAAGGCAATGGCTGATAGGCATAGCAATGGGGTGGGCATAAGATTAGCATATTAATCCCTGCCAGAGCAGGTGCCACTGCCAGTATTGCAATGAGGAGTCAAGGGCTAGCAGTGAGGTGTATACCATTGCCACAGTGATGGAACAACAGCGAAGACCATTACAATGACAGAATCGGCTGTTTGCTGTAATGGTCCACTGTTGTTCCAACATTGCTGTCTCTGGGGTGTTAGCCACCTTGCTGAAACAACTCCAACTTGGAATTGGTAATCAGTAGGGAGAGGCCTGTGGAGGGCAGAGGCCCTGCATGGGGGGTGCGGTGGGCAAAGCCCCTCCACAAAAAAAACTTGGTTCTCCTGGTCGCACAATTCCTGCTGTTGTTATTGTGCCATCACTGTAATGCCCATCAACAGAATTCCTGTCGATGTGGCTTGGTGGAACTGCAGTGAGAAGGGGTTGGGTCAATTATACTCAGGGGATCAGGAGTTCCTCATCAACAGTTTAAAGATACAAGGATTGGGGGTAGTGGCTCTGTTTTTTAACTTTTAAATAGTCCCCCTTTCCCATAGCAGCTTAAAACAATCATTTGTGAAATGGGCAACTTCTTACATGAAACTGATAAATTCTAAGCAAACTATTTTGTACTTTTCAGGGTAGGTGATGTTGTCGACTTTTATGGGGACAAAGCTTGGGCATTCAAATGTAGAAAAGTTTATGCCATTTTTGCAAACCTGTGCAAGGACAGAAACTGCAGTTTTGCAATTTCGCCAGAATAATACAGTTTTGGCACATCACTCATCACATGTCACAGTCAGCAAAGTCATACAGTGCTGATGAGGTAAACAGAGGAATTTCATCCTGTCAGCTTTCAGGTAACGTACTCATCTACACAGTCTACCTCATACTGTTATTCAGAAACTCTTTAAATGCACATAGAAAAAAGAAGAAAAAAGTAGTCTGGAAATACAGTTATCACTGGCTACTTTTTGAAAAATTCATATTCCAGATTGCCATTTGCTGTTTAGGGGATATTTAACATATTCCCTGTATTGAAATTTGGGTTGGACAGCTAGCGCTCTGTCCAAATGTATTGGATCTGTTTATCTCAAATGATGGATTTATTTAAACAGTGCACTATCTACCCCCTGATTTATGGGTAGTTCACCCTATCCCTACTATCTAAAACTGAATTAATAGCATTGGTGCAGTTTTAATAGAATTGCACCTAGCAGTCTTCAGGGTTGTTCTTTTGTCTTCCAGTGCTTGGCTCTGTCAAAGTACTGCATTCAGTATATTTCTAAACATGTTGTTTTAGTCAGTGCAGTGCTACTGTGTTAGTGGGCAAGGACAGCACCACACCATAATCTGAAACTTGTGTAAGTTCTGCCCATGTCCCTGCTGCTCTCTCACACACACATACACACACACACACACACACACACACACACACACACACACACACACTCCAGCTGTTCGAAGATTTAGATAACTAATTATCCTGGACAGAATTGGGCACATAAGCTTAGGATGCCTTTGGAAGACGGGGCCCTCCTGTTTACCTTACCCTTTGGATAACCAGGCCCATTATGTGAATGCCCCAGCAATTGAAAAAGGATCAGTGAGTGGAAAAGGAATTCTCTTGGTAATTGCAGTCCCTGGCTTCCAGGAGTGAACTTGTAAATATAAACAAACAAGCAAACCCCAAAACCAACAAACACATTATGAATTAATTGGGCTCATGAATGTCACCCAAAGTAAAATGCATAGCTCTGTACTGCAGGTAGTGCTTTGAGAAGAGTGATCTATGTGAAGTGCTTACAGTTCTATAATAGGCTTGCACAAGGGCCACCAGGACAGCGGACGAACTGCAGGGACTTCAAGGGGCTCCCTTCAAAGCAACCCGCAAGATTCAAAAATACCCTGCATTCAGGCTGGGGTGGATTTTGCTTTTGTCTGCGGTCATCAGAGGCAAGTGACATCTTGAACGCCTCAAAGAGATTAAATAGCCAAGCTCAGTCGGAAGCTCAGAAAAAGAGAAAAGAAAAGGGACAACTCAGCCATTATGGAGCAGGTCCTTTCTTGTCTGTGAAAGAGCTTTCAAGAGTGCTATAGGGAGAAGAAGGGGCAGATAAAGAAGACAATGATGGAGAGAAAGGGAGAACTCCGAGTGGAACCAGAGGGTGTGGGCTGCAGTGAATAGAAGATTAGTGCAGCTTCACAGAAAAGAAAAGGGGAATCCGAGTTGCGCAGAAAATGAGGAATTACTTTTTTGGAGACTTCAGTTCACTGAGCAGCAACAATGCATGATGGGAGGTACTTGACATAACACTCTTCCAGGCCATGTTTGCCCTCCATGTGGGACCTAACCAAAAAAAAAATCCTAACTCGTTAAATGTTTACATATTCATTTATGGAAATCTTGAGACCTCTTCCTAGAAAAATTGTTCAGTCGTGTCTACCATTTGTAAAGTGAAAAAATACTTTGTTTTGCTTGCTATAAAACAAATACTCCCAAAACCTAACTTGTAAAAGCACATTCATTTTCAGTTAGTAAAGACAATAATAATTCTCTCATCATCTGAAGTATCCTTCTAAGAGGCAAGTCATTGTGTCTAAACACCCCTAAATCACTATGGGTGGGGTACAGTGGTATATTAAACTGTGGACCCAGTACTCACACATTGGCCCATTGCTTGCATAAGAGCAGTGAAGCAATTTTGCAATATTTATATTTTCTGCACACAAGATGGCAGAGAGAGCCCCCGGGTCACCTGTGCAAGCAGATAAATAAAACCTATCCTGCAGTAGTCATGAAAAACCCCCAGTTGCATGGGGGTACATGGGAGGGGGCCTAATTCAAAGATGATTTTCACTAGCCCATGGATTCCAGTGTACTACACTTCTAGCTTCACTTTTAGGGCTGTAGGAGTCCAAACTCCAGTGTTACTTGCCCTGATCTTTTTAAAGATATAGATCATGTTTGGCCTAATGTGGCCCAATGGGACTGTAACTTGGCACCAACTGGCCAAGACGTTACCCACCCCCACCAACCCTGCTCTTTGTTTGTACTTTTTTTTAAGACTTTAAATGCCTAGTGTCCTTAATAAATTCCAACCCTTGCTGAGTAGGCTACTGCGGGTTGGAGGGGGGAGCAGACTACAGTGTGGGGAGGGGGGCATAGCCATTGCAGATGGTGTACTCACACCAGGTCCACTGCACTAGCAGCAACGTATCTGGTTTACAGCTTGTTAAAGTTATCCAAAAATAAATAAATACAAAAACTCATGGACCAGTGAGCCAGGCACAATTTGATCTGAAAATGAATTGACATTCAATGCCAGTTTGCTTAAATGAGTTGAAAATAAGAAACTGTGGGGCTCCATATTTGAAACTCATGTAAACTCAAGTACTAAGGTCTGTTCGCATGCACAAATGTGTGCATGAAACCACAGAAGGTGTGTACTGGAAGAGACACATCGATAGGAACCCGAGTGCTATCAGGTTTTCAGTATATCCCCATCAGAGCAGCACAGCTAAAGCATTAACATTTGTTGAAGCACAAACCAAAGATGTGACCACACATGCAAAGAAGCACTTCACTCTGAGCAAGTTAGGCAGTGTGCGAGGCACAATCCCATTAGTGCTTCTGTGTAGAATTGCAATATTGATGCAAAAATGCTAATTACCCTGCTCAACCTGCAAGGCTATAACACTTCCTTACCATATCATTACCTGCTATTTACGTAAGCAATAAGGCCTGGCAGGGTGTGGAGTGTTGGAAGATACCTGCAAGCCCAGGGTTTATTGAGGACTGACACCATAGGCAGAGGGTCTTACAGTCCCAAGAAGTAAAGGTATCCTGTAACACCCTCAGTGGTCTTGCTGCCCTTAGAAAATGGGCTTTTGCTATAACAAAATAATAAAAAAAGTATTTTAAAACATATGAAAAACAAGTTTTATATGTAAAATAGTTCTCAGGTAGGTACAGTGCCAGCTCTTTATTAGAGAACTCTGTTGCTTGATAAACTAATACCTTGTGATCGCAGTCAAGTTACAAGATTTTCATAATCTATTTTGTAAATGTCATTATCAAAACACATTGCTCTTGTGAGCTGAGGACTACAACACAGCGATTCAGTTCTATATGTGAGAAGAGTGAGATATGAGGATGCAGCATATGCCAGAGTGAAAGAAAGGTATTGCTGTGTTTAGGGAGGTCAGTATGACATTGTAATGTGCTCATTCAAGGTCCACTATATCAGTAGGGTATTATAGTGAGGTGCATTGTCAAAGCAGGTTTCAGAACAAAGTACTCCACCCTGTATTGCCAATACTGCCAAGAGCTCCCTTACAAGGGTTTGTCTGTCCCTTTGCTCACCATTAAGTGATAACTGGCTTTTACAGGGCTCCACTACAGTGTTTGATATGGTACACACTATTCGCATGCTGATAAAACATGCTTTTACCAAGCATTGACTGGTGTTGTGCAAGCAGTCAGCACTGGGTTTCCAGCTGAGCTTCAATGCCAAAAAGTGCAAAATGATGCACCTAGGGCACAGAAACCCAGGAGCTGAGCTTAAAATCGGGAGGTGGGAGGTACTGACAGTCACTAAGCAGGAAAGAGACCTTGGGGTTATAATATCTGATGCCCTCAAATTGATGAAGCAGTTTAACAAGGCAGTAGGCTGGGCCAGTGGAATGCTGGGGTGCATAGGGAGAGGTATCACCAGCAAGAGGAGGGAGGTGGTGCTACCACTGTATAGGTTGCTGGTGAGATCCCCACCTAGAGTACTGTGTCCAGTTCTGGAGGCTGCATTTCAGGACACAGGGTGGAAGCAGTCCAGAAGAGGGCAACTAAAATGGTGCAGGGGTGGCACAAGAAGCCCTGCAAGGGGAGACGGAAGGATCTCAACATATACACTCTGGAAGAGAGGAGGGAGAGGTGAGACATGATAGAGACCTACAAGTACCTCACAGGAGGCAAACAGGATACCAGAATTGGGTCTATTTCAAACAAAGAAGTGCATCAGAACCAGAGGGCATGTGATGAAGTTAAAAGGTAGGGGGTGTTTAGGAGAGAATTGAAGAAGTACTACTTCACCGAAAGAGTGGTGAACACCTTGAATAGTCTGCCAGCAGAGATAGTGGGGACAATAACAATTGTGGGCTTCAAACATGCATGGGATAGGCACAGGGGAATACTGGTAAATAGACAAGGAGGGTCGCTGGAGACCAGGTAGGGTCTGCAAAGACAGAATAGACAAGGAACATCTGGGCAGAATGGGTGGGCCAAGTGATCCTTTTCTGCCAACAATGTCTGTGTTTCTGTGTTTCAGTATACAGCTGCACCATGTATCAAATCAAATCAAATCAAATCAAAAATCAAACCAAACTTTATTTTTCAAAAGGAACCTTTCCTTAGATCAAGGTGCCTGTACAAAATTTAAAACCCAATTAGAACACAACACAACAAACCCCAATAATTTAAACAACCCTTAAAATTCAGTACAATAAACAGTATTCATAAAATCCGTATCTACTAAGTAAATAACTTCCAGAACTAAACTGAATCTGGACACGCCAGGCTAAATATAGTATATACTGCATGGCTTCACCTTTCATTTACATGTACTCCAGCCCTGTCTGAGCTGATGCCACTAGCACAAATTGTTTTGCGCCACACAAACTGCAGCTTCCAATGCTTGGATTAGCATGCAAACAACTATTTGAGTGTGAAAATCCCAGTTTGTGCTGCACAAACACAGGTTGCACTGTGCAAACACTTTGAAAATAGGGTCCCTTGTCATTAAATCATACAGAACTGCATGTACATAATGAAATATTTCAACATGTTTTGTCTTTGTGTCTCTGTGGTATCACTCATCTCTTGGTGCAGAAGGTCATGGGTTCAAGTCCCATGTTAGGACCTTGGGCTCATACCCCACATTAACACTGCAGTGCAGTACTCCGGGGATGGATGCTGCTGTGTTGGAGGTGCTGTACTTTAATCACGTGCCAGTAAACTGAAGACTCTTTTGTCCATTTTCTGATGGATGTTGCCATGGAAGTAAGAGATGCAGTGGCTTTTTTCAAAATTAAGCAAGGCAATGCTCCAGTTTCCTGACCTACCATCTTTCTCTCGATAAAACACATTCTTATGCAATTGTGCATGACTGTGTGAGGGATGTTGCTGAGTGCACAAATGATAATCCATTGTGTCTGCATGCAGTCACTGACTGCACTACCAGAATCAAATGCGTTCCTTTTTAGAACAAGCTGGTAGAGGATGTAAGAATGACCTCAGAAACAGAAAACACTCAGTTTAAGAATGTACTCTCAAAGCTCTTCTAGGTGATGAACTGATTATAGCACAGGGCTATCTGTTTTCTATATTTTGTTATTTCAATAAAGCAATCCAGCAGTATAAAATAGTTAAAATCTCCCCCCAACCATGGATGAATGGTGGGGTGCAGCACACTGGAAATATCAGACAGAGAACCTGATGCTCGTGTTGAGACTGTAGAAAAATGCATTCGACTATAGCAGATATGATGGGTATCACTCCTGGCAATATATTTTCTTCCTGCATGAAATACCCTGGACTACAGAAGGTCTCTAAGGAGGTAGGTAGAGCTGGTGGAAAAACTGGCAGAAAAAACATTTATTATCAAAACTGCGGCAGTGTTAGTTTCTTCCCTGCTGCCCTAGAGGACCCACTAGAGAAATAGGTACCTGCCTAAATGTGAGTGACTATCCTGGAGTGCAAGAGGTATAAATAATAAAAATTAACACCAATAATCTAGGCAGGATGAGAGGGATTGCTAGAGAGACTGATATTTTTGCTTTTTATGACTTCTTGAAGTAAGAAAACTCACTTAAACAGTTCAAAGGTACAGTCAAAACGATTGCAATTCTAAGTACAGTATCTAATGAAATTAAACAATTAAGAATACAGAGAATACTGGATGAGCAACCATGTGCAACCAGTGTGTTCTGCCACAGAGGGGTTCTGATTCCCTCCATCCTCGACAGCGAAGCGTGAGAGGTTCATGGGAATAAGATTCCCAAGGTGGCAGAACACACTGGTTGTGCATAAAGTTGCTCATCCTGTATTTTTTCATAGCGTATAGTATTATGTGACGTGTACGTGGCTATTCTTTCAGTTTCAGAATGAAGCTGACTTGTGCAGTCTCTAGGGGTTTCAGAATGCTGTTGTACCACAGAAGGGTACAATCACAAGCCACAACCTTTGAACTGTGGTACAACATCATTTTGAAATGGATAGCACTCTATACAGAACAATTCTCTACTATACACTGTTATGTTATACTGCCTAAAGAGAATCTTAATATTGATTGATAAAGACTGTTTAGTAGTGCATCCTAAGTGTAGTAACGGTGCATCATGGAAAAACAGCAGTCCCTCTCAGACCACCACACCTCTCAAATTCTTAGTATTAAAATGTGAACCACTGGCCTTTAAATCCTGGAACAAATGGCTGGAATGTGAAGAACATTTTGTAATTTATAAAATACTAATACAGCCCAAACCCTATCCAGTATTACGTATGTCCATTACTATGGGAGGGGGATGGGTGGGGTCTTAAGTCTTTGGTAGGATTATGGGAAATCTGAGTGCAAGGTGCACCTTTAACTCTTCATCTGCAGTAATCCAGCAAATTAATTGTGTGCACTAGTCTCTTCATTCAAGCAGTAGGGGGCAACCTGATACAGGCTGGACTCCCTTGCTACTCCCACATATAAGAGCAGACACAGCTGAGACATTTCCATTACTCAGAGGCACCTTAGTTAATTCAAAAGTTCATTTGCCATTTTGCTTGGTAGCATTACAGTAAATGGTCATCTCTCTAAACTTGTTAGCCACATTTGCATAAGTTTTATTTATTTTTTTTATTTACATTTATTTTGGTTTTTACCCCATTTTCTCCCATTGTGCCGGGGGCCCCAGCACATGGCCATGCGTGGGCATGGTGGTGCACATGCACCCCGTGAAGCTGGCTCAGTCCCTTCTTCCCCTTCCCTGGCAATTGCTGAGCTCCCTGTTCCCCAAACTGCCATCTGTCCTCCACCAGGTGGCAGCCAAGGGCCATGGAAACTCCACATCCCTCCCTGGGGGAGGAGAGTCACCTCTTGTCAACTCAATCCCATTCCTCCCCTCCCATTCACTGACCCCCAACAACCCAAGCTCGTTCCTGAACCCGGGTCGCCAGCATGGCACAAGGTGTGGCATCCAGTGCCTCAACCCTCAGCGCCACTGGGCAGGCTTGCATAAGTTTTATTAAAGGTGCTCTTGCATGACTGCACTGTCACAAACCTAGGATTAACTGTTTTTTTCTCCTGCTCCAGCACAGTTTGAATAAACACAGCATTTTGCACTGTATCCTGTGGTGATTTCATTTGTTGCTGTGCTCATTGCCTTGGAGTGCTTATATCTTGGGACTGTGTCCTGGCACAAACCTGACTGGCTTCCACAGCAGGGATGCAGAACCAGGATACATTTGGCTGGGTGACCAGTAGAAGATCTATGATTTTACTGTTGGGGTTGCAGGGGTTGGAACTTGGGGGTGGGACTTGGCATGGACATTTTTAATGGTTTTATTACCTTCCTAGAATCTGCTATTACTTGTTACATTTTTAATAAAAAATATAAATCACGCAGTTTTGGTATGGTTTGAGAATTAGCAGCCAGGGATGGGAAATATGGCATTAAGTAAGTTTAGTGTGCAGGGGGGGAGTGCCCACTCCACACCCCTCCAGATCTGCCACTGTGGGTGACTTACATCATAGCCCCTGAGTGGCTGCTGCTCTATGGCTTCTGCGACTTCCCTCCTGAGCTACTGCGGCTCTGCTTCTGACTCAGAAAAATTGAGGTCTTGGCTCATTATAACCTGCTGTGCAGACTATTAAGCCTGCACTATAAATCCCAACCTCTGGAGCTGATCTGCATTGAACCGTCCATGAAATGGCAAAGCCATGTGGCTGAAGATTGGGGTGTGGGTGGGGTGAAAAGTTATGTACTTACTGTAACTGATGATCTTCCTGAATATATTTTCCTTTCTGTGCCACTAATGCGCCTGGGCAAATCTTTGGCCAGGGCCAATAACAACAACTACTGGGCATGGTACCTGTGCATCCGCATATAGTATAGCATGCTATCCAATAATTGTTGCCGGCTCCTTCACCAACCACAATTCTGTTAACCCCGAGAGAAGCAAAATGGGGAAAATAAGATAGGGCTTAAAAATTCACTGTCCAAAGGGATAGGTAAAGGATATAGGAAAAAATGAATAACTAAATAAAACCCCGACTACCAACTTTGAGAGAAAAAGAAGAGTGGGATGCATTGTGGTAGCACAGATATGATGGCCTGGGTACTGAGCCAGAGCCTCAAGAATCCCTACTAGCTACAGCAGGAAGCAAGAACAGGCTGAGAAAAGTAGTGGCCATAAGACAGCAGCCCTGTATGCTTATGGGATCTGACTAATAAGCTAAAGGTAAAGGCAAGATAAGACCCCTTTGCAAATGAAGTGGCACACGTGTACCAACCAGTAGAGCTGCAAATGACTCCTAATAAGCAATTAGCACGCAACCAGTAACAGGGCTATGTTTGTAAACAGTCAGTCTGCCCTCCCACAAGGAGGAAGGGGCAGAAGAAACAACTGGTGCATGTGACATTGTGGGGCTACTCAGTCTGAAGGAGTGAAGATTTGGCCAACCCCCCAGTTATCCCTGAGCCTGCTGGACATGTGGACCAGAATATCTCCTGAAGGCCTGAATATGGGGCCAGATGGCCAGAATATGGCCTTGCTGGAAGAGGGACACATGGGTATTGTGGCAGTCACAGAAACATGGTACACAGAGAACCATGACTGGTATGTCAGCATACCAGGGTACACAATCTACAGGACGGACAAGGAAGGTAAAAGAGGAGGAGGAGTACAGTAACTCTACATAAGGGAAAGGGTTCAAAGCAATGGAACTAAAGGGTTAACAGGGAGGAGAGGCGAGGAGACACTGTGAGTCACCCTGGAGACAGGAAATGGCACCACAATACATATGGGGTTATATACAGACTATACTACAAATTGAAGCTCACCAAGAAAATAAAGTGCGTGGGCCAATTACATAGAAACATAGAAACATAGAAGTTGACGGCAGATAAGGACCGCAAGGCCCATCCAGTCTGCCCATTTCTTTTTCTACCTTATAAATGTGCCATCAGCCTTTGCTCTGTCAGTGGCCTATCTATTCATAGTCATTTGTATTGCTCCCTATGCCTATCCATGCCTGTTTGAAGCCCTGCACTGTATTCATAGCCACCACTTCTTGTGGTAAGCCATTCCATGCATCCACCACCCTTTCTGTGAAAAAGAATTTCTCACATTCCCCTTAATCGGCCCCTCTAATCTCATGCTGTGTCCTCTTGTCCTGCTATTTTTCTTATATTTAAACATGTTAGGCTCTTTCACCTTGTTTATGCCCTTAAGGTGTTTGAATGCCTCGATCATATCACCTCTCTCCCTCCTTTGCTCAAGGGTATACATATTGAGCCCGCTAATCTGTCCTCATATGTCTTCTGATGCAGTCCTGCATCATTTTGTTGCCCTTCTCTGGACTGCCTCAATTTGGTTAATGTCCTTGTGAAGGTGTGGCCTCCAATACGCAGTACTCCAGATGGGGCCTAACCAGTGTCTTGTACAGAGGGATTATTACCTCCCTCTTACGACTTGTGATACCCCTACTAATACACCCTAACACCCCCCTAGCCTTACCTACTGCTTTAGAGGTCTGCTTGGATGATTTTAGGTCATCAGTGATGATGATGCCCAAGTCTCTTTCTTCCTTTGTGACTGCTAGCAACTCCCCTCCCAGCCTATAGGTGGTTTCAGGGTTTCTCTTCCCTATGTGCATGATTTTGCACTTCTTTGCATTAAATCCCAGTTGCCACTCTTCGACCATTCTGCTAGGTTATCCAGATCTCTCTCATTCTGCCCACCCCATCTGGATCATCTACTCTGTTGCAGATCTTGGTGTCATCTGCAAACAGACAAGCCTTACCTCTAGTCCATCTGCAAGGTCACTAATGAAGATGTTGAAAGGACTGGCCCCAGGACTGATCCCTGAGGTACCCCACTTGTGACTTGAATCTCTTCTGACTGTATACCATTTACCACCACTCTCTGTTTTCTGCCCGTCAACCAGTTTGCCACCCAGTTGACCAACTTCTGACCCACCCCAGCCTACCCAGCTTATTTATCAATCTTCTATGTGGAACAGTGTCAAAAGCTTTGCTGAAGTCAAGGTAGGCGACATCAACTGCTCCCCCTTGGTCCACCACTCTGGTTACCCAGTCAAAGAAATCTATGAGATTAGTTTGACAGGACCTTCCTTTTGTAAACCCATGCTGTCTTGGATCCTGTGCCCCTATGGATTCCAGGTGTTGCACTATCCTTTCCTTAAGGAGTGCCTCCATAATCTTGCCCACTACTGAGGTAAGACTGACTGGTCTGTAGTTCCCCGCCTCCTCCCTGCTACCACTCTTGTGGAGCGGGATCACATGAGCCCTTCTCCAGTCTTCTGGGACCTCTCCTGTGCTCAGAGACTCACTAAACAATTCTGCTAATGGCTCTGCTAGTTCCTCCTTTAGCTCCTTAAGTACCCTGGGATGTATGCCATCAGGTCCCATTGCCTTATCCACCCTGAGCTTAGCAAGCTCTTGTAGGACCCTTTCTTTTGTGAAGGGAGTAGTGCTCACCTCCCTCCCCCCTGTGTCCATGATGCTGAGCTGTGGGCCCTGCCCTACCTTCTCTTCAGTAAATACTGAGCAAAAGTATCTATTTAGGATAGATGCCTTTACAGGGTCCTCCTCCTCACATGCTCCATTTTCTCCATTAAGCTTAGCAATACCCCCTCTGGACTTTCTCCTTTCACTAATGTATCTATAGAAAGTCTTATCACCTTCTTTTACTGTTCGTGCTAGTGTTTCCTCAGTTTGGGACTTTGCCTGCCTTACTGCCTTACCTGCTTCCCTTAGGGCAGTTTGGTATGCCTCCCTATCTTCATCCCGCTGTGTTCCCTTATATTTCCTGAAGGCCAGCCTTTTGGCTCTGACCTTTTCTGCTACTGTATTTGAGAACCAAAGTGGTTTCCTTCTTCTTTTGCACTTCCTTTTCTGTCTAACACAATGGGATGTTGCTTCAAGTATTGCATCCTTAATGCTTGCCCACTTTGCCTGTACCCCCTCACCTGTGTTTCTTTTTGCCAGGGCTAGCTTAACTCTGTTGGCCATCTTATCAAAGTCAGCTCCTCTGAAGTCCCATATTTTTGCCTTGGAATGGGATGATTTAGATGTAGTAGCCAAATTGAACCATACCATGTGATGGTCACTGGCCCCCAGGTGACCTTCTACCTGGAGATCTGTGATCCCTTCTTTGTTAGTCAGTACTATATCTAGGATAGCCCTGTCTCTTGTGGGTTGCTGTACCAGTTGTTTGAGGCCCTCCCCCTGCAGGGAATCCACTATGAGTCTAGTTCTGGCAGATGTTCCTGCTGGTATTGACCAATCTGTATCCGGCATGTTGAAGTCTCCCATTATCAGAACCTCCCTTTAGCTGTCATGTTTTGTATATCTTCTAACAGTAATGTGTCTATGTCCTCCTCTGGTCTGGGGCCTGTAGACAACCCCAGTTCTTATGACTGTCCCATTTCCTGTTTCAGGGTGACCCACAGTTCTTCTGGCTCCTTATGTGTATTCTGAATTTCTGTAGCTTTGATATTTTCATTAACATACAGGGCCACTCCTCCCCTTTGCACCTCGGTCTCTTCTGAACAATACATAGCCAGGTACTGAAGTCTCCCAAGTGTGGTTACTGGTAAACCACTTCTCATTAATTGCTACTATGTCCAGTTTAGCCTCTGACATTATTGCCTGCAGGTCTGGGATCTTATTTCCCAGGCTGTGAGCATTTGTGTACATGATTTTCCATTGGCCGATTTTGGTGTGTTAGTTGTTGGGTGAAGTTTGGCATTACCCCTCAGGCTTATGGGGAGACAAACCTTTTTTCTACCTGGTGATGCAAATGAACGGCAAACATGCTGAATTCCTGTTTGACCACTAGCTGAGGGGAGGGTGTTCTTCCCATTCGACGTATGGGTGCTGCACCCTCTCCCCATTTGCTAGTTTAAATATTCTGCAAAGACGTCAAACTTGCCCCAATGCACTGACCCTCGTTAGTCAGATGCAGTCCATCAAATTTAAAGAACTTTCGCTCCCAGAACTGTTGCCAGTTCCCTACAAATCTGTGTCCTTTTCCTGGCACCAGCCCTTGAGCCACGTGTTTAGCTCCCCTATCTCCCCTTCTCTGACCTTCCGTCCATCTGCTCCCCTCTCCCAGACTGGCAGGATCTCAGAGAAGGAGATGCCGGACGAAATAGATGATAGTTTGGCACCCAGCCTAGTCAGGTGTTCCTTGGTCTCCACAACTGACCGGCTGGTGAGATCATTAGTCCCTATGTGTACTAGGACATCAATGTTTTCTCCTGCTTTGTGAACAATTTTAGCAATGCGGTCAGTGTCTCTCCATGTTGATGTACCTGGGAGACATCTGACCATCACCCCTGGCTGGAGATGGGTATCAACTCCCCGAATCATGGAGTCTCCTATGATCAGAAGTTTTTTGGATTTCCTTTGTGCTTGTTTTTTGTTTTGGTTCCTGATTTGGGTGAGTTTTGTTGTGTTAGCTCCTGTGCTGCAGTGTCCTGTTTTGCAGTGTTTTCTGCCTCTTTATTTGATTTCAGAGATAGAGGCAGATACCTGTTTGTAGTGTTTATATGGTTTTTGGAGGTAATGTGTTGGAGAGCAGAGAGTGATGGGGCACCTGATTTGCTCCTCCTAACCACCTGCCAACCTCCTGGACCAACTACCCTCTGCAGTCAAGGTTTTCTGTTGGATGCTGGGGAAATGGCGGTGGTTCTTATAATGTATTTCCTCTTCAATATGAAATTTGGGCGTACAATCTCTGCCCATGCTGCCCGGAGCTGAGCCCTAAGATCTCCAAAGGCCCAGCATGTGGACAGTGTCCTAAATCCTGTAAGACTGTCCTTCTGAAAATTGTTCCACAGTACCTGCAGTTAGTGAAATCCATTCCAAATAAGTTGCTGGGTTTGTAACCTAGTCAGAGTAATTAGAAGGAAAAAAAGGAAAAAAAATGCAAGTAATGGTTTAATTGTGCTTTGTTTAACTTGTTATAACAAGTTAAATTACTAGTGCCCCTGTAAATGAGATCACATTGTGGAGGCCCCACTGATCCGCCCCTTCCTGCTCTGCCACAGGAAATGTCACAACTGTGGTACCCTATAAAAGGAGTGTAGCGTGGGGTGGTTGGGGATGGGGGTGGGTGGCTGGGCCCGTCCCCTGCCTAAAAAGAAGAACCACGGATGAAAGAACAAGGAGGTAAGAGCAGAAACAATCAGTCAACAACAAATGCAGTAACCCTGAAAGCTTATCCTAATGTTAGATAAAACTGTAAAACCTGTAAAGCACCACCTGTAATAATTTCAGAGAAGATATACGCTGTAAGAAACACTTTGCTCCAGAGAAAATAAAGCAGTAACAGAAGATATACCTTGCAAAAGACAATTTGAATCAGAAGATTACAGCAGTAATCTGTTAGCACACACCTGTAGGCACACCTTGTAATAATGCAGAAGAAGGTATACCAGCAACAACAATTTGAATCAGAGAAAAATAAAGCAATGAAATGTTAGCAACAAACAGTAGCAATCCCTGTAAGTAAAAAATAAAAACACCACCACACAGTAAAACTGCTTAGCCAAACTAAGTCTTAATCCTTTTCCCTTGCTCTGGTAAGTTTCTCTACTCTGCCTTTCAAGCAGTCTTAGAAGGAAAGAGCTCAGGTGAAGCTAGGTGCCTTGGCCAGCAAACCAAGTCTTCTATTATAAATAATACAGAACCCCAGAAAAGGCTTGCACACTAAGTGCACAAACGCACCATGACCACAATGTATGCATATAAAATATATGTTACTGCTCACCATAAAAGTTAAAGAACACAGAAAAAGGCACTCCCACAGCCCGACTAAATGACCCAACGGTGTTTTGAACCAACAATGGCACTCAAGGGTAAAATTCACATAGTAGGTTGTTGCTTAAATACATATAATTGATGATGTCATAACAGGTGAAATACATAAACAAGTAAATTACTCGCCACATCTAAAAATCAATACCCCTTTGAAACATTATTAAAGTGCAACACAAGTAAGGACCTAATATGCATTATCTGTAACCAACGTCAAAAAACACATTAATTAAGCATTCTTTTATCATTTATTTAATTATTTATTTCAGTCGCAATAATTTAATAAAAGTCCAAAAAATAGCTTGGAACCTTGTAAGCAAGATGGCTGAGATGCTGCTGAATGTGATTAATAATAATGAGGACACAAATCAGGCCTCCACAGCCTGTTATGGGATCTTTTTACACACACCGGGAGTCTGAATCTCCTGTTGTCAGTGGCAGCCCCTGAAGTACCGACAGGTGTAGATAATGTTGAGCCAGAAATGAACATAAGAAAAGCTCTTTTTGCTTCAGAAAAAGTAGCATTAAAAGCATGATGGGTCTATTGGCAGCAATCAACACTAGAAGCCTATTTAGCGGTTAACTGGGTTCCACAGGGGCTCCATATATTGAAATGGCCCTCCTTCAGGCATAATAGGGAGAGTCAGATGGACATTTGGAAAGAGGCACTTTTAAAGGGGAGTGCACTCAAGCCATACTTACCAACTCAAAGAAGTTACAAACTGAACTAGAGAATGAATTAAAGGCTTGTGAGCAGCAGATTAATGCCTTTGAGCAAAATCCTGAATATGGGACTTACTTGAATAACTTAGAAAAGTCAATCATGTGGCAAGATAAAAAAGTTAAAGCCGCTAAACAAAAGAAGTTTTTGAGGGACCAGAGCAATTATGAAAATGGCTAGATCTTTGACTGGTCAAAACAAAAAAACAGCAGCCATCACAGAAGTGGATTTTGAAAGTCTCATCAACTGGTGATAATACCCGCGGGGAATCAGATGCAGACAGTACAGGCTCTACAGTTTTTTTACCCAAAGAAATGACAGACCAATTGACACCAGGACCGAGACAGAGCCCACAGATCCGATTCCAAACACTGGATGGAGAAAGAGAAGCGGTCAACGACAGGGGAGGCGAGCGAGGGAACAAGGAACACTTGGGGAACCAGACAGCAATCACAGCAACGTGGGAGAGGTCAGGGACAATTGTGCAGGAAGCATAACTGGAAACAGAGTCAATATCAACATCAATACCAGAAGGGCAGGAGATACTGTCTATGGTGAACCTTTCAAGCCATGTCCTTACTGAAGCTGAAATACAAGTTCTTTCTAAAGTTTTGTCATTTATCCCTACTACTGATATTAATCCATTTGATAGTGTCATTGAATTGTATAGATTCACCAGGAAACTTAGTTTAAAACATTTTTTTGTAAAAAGAAATCAGAATGTACTGCATATGAGTGTGGATCCATTTAAAAGCAGAAGGTCTTAAAGAGAGACTCGCAACTATAGTTTGGGGTAGAGATGTTGAAGAGTACTGGACACATCTCAAGGGAGCTATACTTTGGACTGCAAACCATTGTGTAAAGAAATTGAGTAACGCAATAAAGAAGAGAAAACCACTGTGGTTTACTAAGGAAGTAGCCACCAGGGTTAGGGGGGAAAAAAGTCTGCTTTCAGGAAATACAAGAAAACAGGATCCAATAAGGACCAGGAAGACTACAAAATAAAACAAAGGGCTGCAAGCAAGGAAATCAGAACAGCAAAGGCAACAAGAGAGAAGAGGATAACCAGAGAAGACAGAAAGGGAGACAAAATCTTCTATATATATATATATATATATATATATATATATATATATATATATATATATATATATGTATATATATATATATATATATATATATGCATATTAGTGAAAAAGAAAGACCACAGGGGTATTGTCAAACTCACGAAAGAAGATGAAAAGACCACTGAAGATGACAAGGACAAAGTGGGAATCCTAAACAGTTATTTCTGCTCTGTATTCACAAAGGAGCAGGATGACTGTGGACCCACCATTACAGGAGACAATAAAAACGGCAACAGAGTATACTCAGGACCCTTTACAGAAGAGGAAGTCCTAAAAGAACTGGAGAAGCTCAATACAATCAAAGCCGTGGGACCAGACGAAATGCGTCCTAGACTATTAAGACGACTAAGAAAGGAATTGGTGGCTCCACTGACTGATCTTTTTAACTTATCATTTGAGCTGGGCGAGGTCCCACAAGACTGGAAAATAGCCACAGTTATCCCTCTACACAAAAGCGGTAGCAGAGTGAGTGTGGGCAACTATAGACTGGTAAGTCTCAGATCAATTGTAGGCAAAACAATGGAAACCCTTCTCAAGGAGAGGATTATATACTTTCTCAAGGACAACAACAAATTAGACACTAAACAGCATGGATTTACCACAGGGAAGTCTTGTCAGACCAATTTACTTGACTCATTTAACTGAGTAACGAAAATAGTAGACCAGGGAGGTGCGATAGATGTAGTGTACCTGGATTTCAGCAAAGCCTTCGACTCGGTCCCACACAGAAGGCTGCTAAACAAATTAGACAGCATGGGAGTAGGTCATCAGGTGGTAAACTGGATAAGAAGTTGGCTTACTGGTAGGACCCAAAGGATATAAGTGAACAGCTCACTCTCAGAGAAAAGAAACATAGCTAGTGGTGTACCACAGGGTTCAGTGCTTGGCCCAGTCCTATTCAATATCTTCATAAGTGACATTTCTGGTGGACTGGAGGGTAAGGTGAGTCTGTTCGCAGATGACACAAAGATAGGAAACAGGGTGGACACCCCAGGAGGAGTGGAGAAAATGAGGGCTGACCTGGAATCTCTAGAAAAGTGGTCAAGAACATGGTAACTAAACTTCAGTACTAAAAAAATGCAAAATCATGCACCTTAGAAGGACTAACCCAGGAGTGGATTACTACCTAGGGGAAGACAAACTGGAAGCCTCTAAACAGGAAAGGGATCTGGGAATAATTATGACAGATTACCTAAAAAAGTCCAATCAATGCAAGAAAGCAGCACTGAGGGCAAATGGTATATTGGGATGCAAAAACAGGAGGATTACCAGCAGGAAAAAGGAGGTTATCCTTCCACTCTATAGATCAATGGTGAGGCCACACCTAGAGAACAGTGTACAATTCTGGAGACCATACCTCAAGAAGGATATTACCAGACTGGAAACAGTGCAGAGGAGGGCTACTAAAATGATTCATGGATTCATGGATTGCATGACAAATCATATGAGGAGAGGCTATGTGAATTAAATATGTACTCCCTGGAGCAGTAGAGGGACAGAGGAGACATGATCAAGACCTTCAAATTCCTAAAAGGAATAAACAAGCTGCAGATCCAGGACATGTTCCATTTCAAAAATCACTCAAGAACCAGAGGGCACAACATGAAGCTAGAGGGGGGCAGAATCAAAGGGAACACATGCAAGTTCTTCTTCACTGAGACAGTGGCTGATCCATGGAACTGCCTTCCACAGGAAGCAGTGGAGGCAAAAATGGTGGAAACTTTCAAGAAGGCATGAGATAGATACAAGAGTATCATAACACTGAAAAGCAGTTAAGGGAAGGGGAGGATTATGGGCAGACTAGATGGGCCACATGGCCCCCTTCTGCCATCACTATCTATATTTCTGTGTTTCTGTGTTCTATGTTTCTATGTTTCTATTACCAAAAATACTTAAGAATTTGGTGGACCCTCCAGGGCACCCTATTGTTTTCAGTATTGGTAGCCTGACAGAGCCTATTTCAGAATTTGTTGATTCCTTTTTGAAACCATTGGTAATGCAGCTTCCATCTTTTTTAAAGGATTCTACTGATATGTTGTACAATCTAAATAAATGCTGTTTTTTTCACCTGATTCTCATTTTGTTTCATTAGATGTGGAATAATTTTATGCTAGTATTCCACATGAAGGAGGGTTGGAGGAAGTTAAATATTACTGGGAACAACTGGGTGAATATGATATGGTGTTCATTAGGTTTCTGGTTAAATGTTTTGAACTGGTTTTGAAAAACAATTACTTCATTTTTCAGGGGAAATACTATCTTCAACTTACTGGAACTGCAATGGGAGCAACTTTTGCTCCAAGTTATGTAAATCTGTACATGGGTTTGTGGGAAATGGGAACTAACTACAATACAGGTCCCAGATTTAAACCCATATTTCAGATACATAACTTTATACTGTCAATATTTAGATGATTTGTTTTTTGTGTGGGGTGGCACTGGGGAAAAATGACATGAGTTTTTAGATTATTTACTTTGTTCCAACCCTTATTTTGTAATTTTCTGCAAAACATAGCCATACAGCTATCAATTACCTTGATCTGATTCTTAACAAAAATCAAGATGGGGCTATATGGACAGATTTGTATAGAAAATAGACTGATACCAGTCCAGTGTTACAGGCCTCAAGTTGCCACCCTAGACACTTGGTGAAAATAGACCCAGAGGCCAATTTCTATGATTGAGTAGAAATTGTGATAGTGACCATCTTTATGAGGAGAGAGCTGCTGAAATGACACTTAGATTTCAAGAACGTGGCTGGCTATGTAAAAACAAGCATTTGTCAATGCCGAATGTTTGCTTGCTGGCATTGGCAGTGGTAGTGTAGAAGTTACAGAGCTGCGTAATAGGAATGGCAGTGAAGTATTAAACTGAAGTGTACCCCACCACCACCCTGCAGAGAGTGACAGGCATTGGGGTGTACGTTTGGGTTGTCAGGCATAATGGCCACGCCATTTCACCACACCCCACTCTGCAGACACTGACAAGTGTCACGGTGTTCCTTGGGGTCTTTGGGCCTTATGCGCACCCCATTTCATTAGGAAATATGGTGAGATGGGTGCGATATAGGAGAATGGTGTGAACTTTGGGGCTGAAGAGTCCAAGGCATACCTCGATGCCTCTCGCTGACTGCAGGGTGTGAAATGGTATGAGCATCACAGGCAAGAATCCCAAGTCACACCCCTGATGCCTGTCATTCTCTACAGGGTTGGGCATTATGGTTGGAAACCCTAATGCCTCAGGCATTCGTTGGTATTTTCACTCCAAATTTTCAACATGTTTTTTTGTGACCCTCCACCTCATGAACAGGGGGAATATGAGTTTGTTAGCTGAAAGTTGCTTATGCACAGCGACTACGGCATTTAGCACCACAGGTGCAAAAACATTCCGAACAGGATGTAAAAAATGACAGCTGTACTGTTCATGGGGGAGGTGTAAAAAATGGCAATGTTGCAAATCTGTAGTAAAAATATTAAAAAAAATGGTGAAGTCACGAGCATACATAGAAACTATGCAACGCATACCTGTAATATAATTAGGTTGGGGATTTTTTACAGCAGATTGTCAACTCAGGCATTTTGGTGCCTCCAATCATGAACAGTGTCACTGTGATTTTCTTTATCTGTGCTGAACAATGATTTCCCACGGCGACCACGCATCTCTGCGCTGAAAGTGTGAAAACACACTTCAGCCATGTTGTGAAAAATGACAGCCGTACTGTTCATAAGGAAGTGTGGAAAAATGCCACTGGTGAAAATCTGGACTGAAAATATTACAAAGTCATGAACTTACAAGGGGGCCTGGAAACTGCACAATGCTCACTCGTAACACAGTCATTTTATGGACTTTTGTCACCAAATTTTCAACATAGCCATTTTAAGACCTCTGCTCATGAACAGTGTAACTGTGATTTTCTTAATCTGTCCTAAACATTGCTTTCACACACCTACAGCACCATTGTGCTCTACATGTGCGAAAACACATTTTGGGCGACATATGAAAAATTGCAGCTGTACTGTTCATAAGGAAGTGTAATAAAATGGCAATGTTGAAAATCTGGAGTGAAAATATTAAATTCGCAAACTTGCGAGCATGCATAGGAACTGTACAACGCATGCTCGAAAAACAGTCATTTTTAGGAATTTTTTCACCAAATTTTCAACACAGCCATTTTAAGACCTTTGCTCATGAACAGTGTCACTGTGATTTTCTTAATGTGTCCCATACATTGATTTTGCACATCGACTGCGCCATTGTGCGCTACATGGGCGGAAACACATTTTGGGCAAGATGTGAAAAATGACAGCTGTACTACTCATAAGGAGGTGTGGTAAAATGGCAATGTTGAAAATCTGGAGTGAAAATATTGAAAATTCGCGAACTTATGAGCCTGCATAGGAACTGCGCAATGCACGCCATAACAGTCATTTTTAGGAATTTTAACTACTAACATGGTGTTTTGAGACCTCTTCTTGAATGATGTCACTTGTCATGGTGTTATTCAGGCTCAAAGGTGATTTCGCATTGACGGTGAAATCACCCTTCGGGCCCGAATAACGCCATGACAGTGACATCATTCATGAGAATGGGTCCCAAAACCCCATGTTGAAAATTTGTGCAAAATTCCAAAAATGCCTGAGATATGCGATAAATTTGAAACCCCCCCATCTAGCCCATTATACAGCTTACCAGCATTTTCTCAGTTCAGCGGTCGGCTTTGAAGAGTTCAGTCGTGTTCCTGGTCCACCAAGATCGTCTGCTGAGCTCGGAGGTAAGTATGGGGTGAGGGGGGTGGGGAGGCAGGGGCACAGTGGGTGGGTGCGGGTTGTGGAGGGGGGCCAGGGAGACTACGTGGGACCGCTTTTTTCTTTACAGGGTTTTTTTTGTATGCCTATGGACGCTGCCACGCTGGGGTGGGCTCCTCAGCGTGACACAAGGATGGTTGGGGGCATTCAGCCAACGGGGGATTGGGCACCCCATTGGCTAAGCAATGATTGCCACGCTAGGTGGGCTCCCAGCGTGGCACCCGCACTGGGGGTTAGGACAATGGAGCTGACAGGGGATTGGGCACCCTCCATCGGCTATATCATTAGTTGGGGTGGGGCAGCTCAGCACAGCCGACGGGGATTGGGCACCCCTGGCCGGCTATGCAGTGCGTGGAGGGTGCGACGCTGCGGGAGCGCGGTGTGTGTTGGGGAGCTGCGATGAGCAGGCGCCATCTTATCGCTGCTCACCAAGCATAGCTCCCCTTTGAACTGTATGCCACTGCATTTTGGAGCTTGTCATGGACAGCTCCAGCATGCATTGGCTTACAGGGGCTGCGCCTGTGAACACACTGACTGAATTGGAGGAGGGGGTAACCCATCTCTGAAAACTCCGATGATGGCACTATGTTTCTTGCACATGCGTGCAAGCAAACATAATGATATAACAATAGCAAGAACTTGAGTAGCAACACAGGACAGATCCCCCTTACTTGCTCCAAGAGATAGGATAGGCAGGACTGAAAATTCAGATAGGCTGAAATATATCACCACTTATAATAAAAGGTCAAATGAGGTACAAAGTGCCATTTTAAAACATTGGCATATTTTACAAGCGGACTCTGCATGCACCCAGTTTACACAAGAGCCCCCTATGTCTATTAAAAAAGCCAGAAACTTGGGTGATGTATTAACACATTCCTTGCAACCAGTTAGGAGAAAATAACCTGAGAATGTGGCTATTATGGGATGTGCCCCTTGTGGTAAATGCAAGTTCTGCAGTTACTGTATATCACTAAAAGGTAAAACCTTTAAGAACTATACCACTGGGAAAGAATATAGGATAAATCAATTGATTGCCTGTGATACCAGTGGAGTAGTGTAATGAGCAGAATGTAAATGTGGGGCCAACTGTATAGGAAAGACCACAAGAACCTAAAGTTATGCATAGGGGAACACATAAGGGATATGGATGATGGTAAGAATGAAAATGTGCTAGTAGCACATGTAAATTGGAATACCAATAAGAAGCTGCACAAGTGGTGTTTTTATGGCCTAGAACAAGTTACTCTGGGAGCTAGAGGTGGAAATCTAGATGCATTTTTATTAAGAAAAGAGGGACGATGGACGTTTTATTTAGATAGTTTAAAACTTCCAGGCCTAAATGAACGTTTTGAATTAAGTCCTTATTTATGATTGCCTCAGCCAAATTCTGTTGGTTTATGCTGTCTGTGTTGCCAGAAGTACGTTATACATATAACAATTCTTTTATCTGAAAAATAAAATGAAATTAATCATTTGTTTCATGGATGTAATTGTGTTTTTATGTTTGCTTGTGCGTGCAGCACACAGGAAACATATTGAGGTTAGTAGAGTATTGCAGAGGTGTGGCAGTGTTTGTCCAATCCAGCGAATGCTTTCAGGGGTGTGTCCCTTGGCTACCAATCAACAAGGAAGCTGCTGATGATGGCAGTTTCAGAGCCAGCGCCGGACTTGAAAGAAATTTGCTGCTCCGGTCAGGGACAGTTTCATCACTGCAGCGGTAGATCTCTCCCCCCCCTTCCCGGCAACCAGGCACATTCCAGCCATATGCATTACAGTGCACAGTAATGTGCATGGCTGGACTTATGAGCAACTCGTTTGCTCAGTGTGCCTTTCCTGGTGAAGTAAATAAATGAGCCATGCCACCGCTTTGCATAACTGGTGGCTTCTGCCGCCCACCACATGCTCCCTCCAAAGCTGACATCAGGGTGCCTAATCCCTGTGTCAGCATGCCCCCCCAAACTCGAACATATCTTTTGCCTACAACGGGGTGCACAATCCCCATGTCAGCATGCCCCCCCACTACTGTGGCACACTGGGAGCCCACCCCAGTGTAAAGTAATTCTTATCTTTTTCGACACTGGGATGTCCGCTCCTGGTGTTGGATGTGCCCCCCATGCCCCCTTTTTTTCAGCCAACCTCAGGCTGCCCAATCCCCAGGTCAGCATTGATTCCCCCTCCAAAATCCATTTTGTAATATTTCACCTGTGAAAAAGAAACAGTCCCAAGACTTTTTTAAGCCTGAAAAGAAAACGTCCTCGTCGTTCCCCTCCAGCCCCTCCCTAATCCACATCCTGCCACTGCGCATCCCACCTCCCCACACCCCCTCATCCATACTTACTGCCAGAGGTCAGGAGCAGCGATCTTCTGAGAAATGGGAACGTGTCTGCACTCTTTAAAGACCAACCGGGAACTGAAGAAATAACGGTAAGCCCTATAATGGCAGTGAATGTTTTTTTTTTTCAATTTAGGTTGATATCTCAGCCAGTTTTTGGAGTTTTGGTCCCAAATTTTCAACATGTGGTTCTTGGGACCCCACCTCGTGAACACTGTCACTGTCATTTTGTTTCTTGTCCCGATAGGTGATTTCGCGATTGCGACATAGAATCATCGTTCGAGACTGATTAATGAAACAACAGTACCACTGTTCATGAGGTGGGGTCCCAGAAATCCCATGTTGCAATTTGGTGAAATAAACTCCCAAAAATGACTGCGTTACAAGTGTGCATTGTGCAGTTTGTATGCACGTTTGAAACTTCCCCAATTTTTAATATTTTCACTCCAAATTTCCAACATTGCCATTTTTAACACCTCCTTATGAACAGTACAGCTGTCATTTTTTGCATTCTGCCCAAAATGTATTTTTACACCTATGGGGCAGAATGGTGCAGTCGCTGTGCAAAATCAACTTTTGGGACAGATTAATGAAATCACAGTGCCACTGTTCATGAGGGGAGGTCCCAAAAAGGCTATGTTGAAAGGGTGGGGGAAAAATTCCAAAAAATTACTACGTGTTACACAATTTCTATGCATGCTCATAATTTCGCCACTTTTTTTATATTTTCACTCCAGATTTTCAACATTGCTGTTTTTTCAGACCTCCTCATGAACAGTACAGATGTCATTTTTCACATCCTGCCCAAAACGTCTTTTTGCACCTGTTGCACTGAATGGCACATTTGCTGTGCAAAATCACCTTTCAGGATTGAGTAACGAAATGATAGTGCCACTGTTCATGAGGTAGGGTCAACACAGCTCATGTTGAAAATTTGGAGTGAAAATACCAACAAATGCCCTGGGTGTTAAGGTTTCCAACCATAACGCCCCACTCTGCACAGACTGACAAGCGTCAGGGGTGCGGCTTGAGGTCACCGGCCATAATTCTCATGCCATTCCATCCCAACCCTGCAGCCACTGACAGGCATTGAGGTGTGCCTTGGGGTCTTTGGCCCTAACATTCACCCCATTCTTCTATACCACACCCATCTCAGCTTATTTCCTTATGGAATGGGGTGAGAGTAAGAGCCAAAGACCGCAAGGCACATCGTGACTTATGTCAGTGTCCGCAGGGTGGGGTGAGGTGGAATGGCGTGAGTGTTATGGCTGATGACCAAAAGGAACATCCTCACCACTGGATATATCTACTGCCCAATGCAGTCAGACTGTGGAGAGTTCTGAGCTGACCACCCAAAAGGAATTGGCTATCAACCAGACCCAGCCACCAGTGTTTCTGATGGCTTTGCACAGTGAGGTTGAGGAGAAACCTGTACTTCCATGGAACCAGATATTCTTGGAAGAGGCTCAGGGGAAGTACCTAGTGCCCTTTCCTTGGAAGCTCACGTGAGATGCCTGCCACCAAAGGTGGGGATTGGGCAATTCCGCTTCAATGCATGTTTTTTGACAGTGCAATGGTCCTTGGAGAAACAGGCATCACAAGTATCCATGTTGTGCTGTTGTCCAAGGTAGGCCATGCAGAGTTGATGCTGGTCTATTGAAGTCGTCTCATTCCTACAGGGGCAGGATGCATAAGGGGTGGCTACTTTTTCTTCTCTGCAGCCCCTTTTGATGGAGACTTTGGCATCATCAGAAAGAAATAAAACAAACATGGAAAAATTACACTGTTCTAAGGAAAAATCAAGTGACACTGGTGAAATAGTGGCGACAAATGAACTGAGGTGAGTGCTTCCACAGTGCGCATTTGAATGGTGGGAAGAAAAACACTAAGGCTGGTTAAGGGAGATGACAACAGTTATTGGTTAGCACGTAGCACCACGTGGGGGTGCGCAAGTGCTGTGCTCAGTAGCTGCTGTTGGCCCCCTGGACAAAGACTTACTGTGGGATCCTAGTGCCTCTGGCCCAGAAACATAAGTGGAGTTCAGTGGAGAAGACTGATTCTGGGAAGATCTATACTTGTAACCCCTAGATGACACTATTCCAAGGGCTACTACTTATACCTGTCTTCCTAACAACAGGTTTAGGGACCTGGGTTCAAAACTGCCAAGTACCGGGGTGTTCCTACCCTCTGCAAACACAATAGTTTGGTGCCTCTGCCCAGAGTACGGTTTGCATGGGTATCTATTCATATGGGTGCAGCCCTCTGGGAATCTGTCACCACCCACAACCCCACCTAGTGACCGATTACCTACATGTTGACAATGACCATTAACAGTATTCAATATACAGTCTGCAATAAGCATTAATATTATGTTCACCATTGTCCCACTTACCAGCTGGGTCTCTGGTCCTGGTACACGCCCTGCAAACCTTCCTGTAAAGACAGTTTCACTTTCAACACATTCAGTGAAGAGCTTATCACTTTAAAACTTGCTCACAAGTTCGGTTCAAAGTAACACAGTGAATCAGGTTTATTAAAGGGTTGTGAACCAGAAGGGGGAGCAAATCTGGGCAAATGATTACTGTTCTGGAAAATCAGGTTACTAAACACAGCTAATTCAGTCCCTTTGCTACTGGGTACCCAGGATCTATGCTGGCTGGCCAGAATTGGTGCCTGGGGTTGAAGCTGTTGTTGGGGCCCTTGAAGTGAACAATCAATCACACTAACTGTACAAAGCAAATTAAATTAGTTGTATCTGTGGTTGGTTGGCCTAGTCTGTTGGAAACCCTTGAAATTAAGCTGAGAACAATTACATGATGCCACAAGAAAATTAAGATGCCTGTTGCAGGGAGCTACCCTGGATTTACTCACTGTATCAGTTGATTTAGGATGGCCTGGTGAAATAAAGACCAATTGCTGGAAACAACTGCACATGGGGAAATGGAGCCGGCATGACTCACCTCCACTTCATGGCCTTTCCCTGTAGGTGGCAGCAATCTACGACAACTTACTGTGCAGGGCTGGATCCCCGAAGCTGGTCTCTCACTGGTAAAACTGTAGTTGGCACAAGAACAGATGGCATGGGCCAGGTTGGACATGGGCCCAAGTTCAAAAAAGTGTTTGGCAAAGTTCACTTTATTTGTTGGTGACCCCTCCAGCTGGTAGATAGTTTGGTCACTGGTAAAGGTGAGCTTCTCTCTGGCAATCAGGAGTCCCTGGACAGTAGGCCTTGACACACAATAAGCATTCAGCACATTTATTTGAAGAAACATCAAACTATCTGATTCCTCTTTCGACTCCTGGCTGGTTTGCAATGTCAGCTGCTTTGCTGAGCAAACCTCTTGATCCATAGTAAGACAGTTCAGGGTGATCGATCCCCCCTTTAGGACAACAGGATGCACACCTGTTGAAAACTAGGCCTCTCTCAGGCCAGATCACTGCAGGGCTTACAAGCTCCTTGCTCCACAGAGTTTCAGGATTAACTGCCACCTTCACTGGAGTCTGTTTTCTGCTATTAGGCAGTTTGGTGCTGAAAAAGTAACAGGAAGGCAAGTCAGGCCTTTCCCCTACCAGTTCTCTTCAGCTCTTTTCCTGGAGGTGCTTCTCAATGGCTCGAGCTACTTTATTTCTCCACTCTACTAGCAACTAAACTCTTTTTTTCTATCTTTTCTTGGACTAGTCTGGTTTCTCTGGATTCCAGTTGGTTGCTATCAATCACAGTTCTGGTGCTTCCATTTGTTAGTTTAGGTGCCAACCTGAAAAACTACAAAAACTACAGCTTTTTCCCAATGAGGCACCTGAGCTAAGGACCCCTCGAGGTCCCCTGTATCCTAATTGGTCCGAACGGGAAGACCTGGTCTAAAACACAGTGGCTTCCATTGGAAAATGCATGCTGCAATAAACGCAGGTTAAACAACAATCTGTATCTTAAAGACAACTATGAATTAGAAGTAAATAACTGCAGTACTATGTAGAGCTCCCTTTGCTCTATTAGCTACAGCAGAGTGGGGCAAATTGGGATGATGCCTGGCTGGTTGCGAGCTTTGAAACACTTGGATCCAGCCCAAGCCATCTACAACATTTACACTGGCTGTGGCACTTAAAGAGACAGGCATGGAGACACATGATGGTACTTTCACGCAGATCAACTGGGGGACACTGACCATTATGGATTTGCCACCTCTGCAGGATGTCTGCCTGGCAGTGGGCACTACTGGAGCCCAGGGAGTTACTTAAGGTAAGTCCCCAATTTTTTGGGGGGGGTGTTACACTACTAACCCACATTTTGTAGGGGGGTTGCTTGCTTTAAAAATAAAAACAGTGTGTATATTTGGTGAAAAAGAATGTTTCTACAAAGTTTTAACATTTTACATCCAGACCTAACTCCAGCATCATAAGGAACATCTGTATATTTTCACATAGCAAAAGTACATTTATGTGGAAAATATCTAGTGCTATGCTACATGTAATGTATAGAAACTGAGATGTGTGAAGAGAACAGTTCCTAATGAAGAGTCAGTTCTGGTCATTTTAAAAGTTTTATATTTCATTTTTTTTTTTCATTAAAATTGTTTAAAGAGTTATTGGAACCAAAACAGACAGTCTGAAAAATGATTCACATTTTAAAAAGTAGTCAGTTGTAACTTTTTATTTCTGAAGTATTTTTCTTTTTCTTTTTCAGTTTGCTCATTAGAAAGTTTTTTAAGTGATAATATTATGTTGGCTGTGTGGATTAGCTCTCAGTCTAGCTGCTGACTATCTATCTCTAGTCCCCCACTACATCATCGGCATTGTGAGCTCGCTGGCAGAGACAACACAGGTGACTGACCCAAGTCATTGAGTGAGTACTGGTCTTATTTTATTCATCTATTTGATTGTCTAACAGCATCAGCAGTTAAAGAACCTACATGCTTTATTTGTTTCATGCGTGCTTAATTATTTTGTAATAGACATGCAATGTTTTTGATGCAGACCACTGCAAATTAGAGAAATTGTTGCAAAACCTGGGACCCTCCATAACTCTATGCACTAATAGCATTGGGCTTCAGCCAGGTCAAGACACTACACCAGAGGGAGGGTCACGTGACGGCAAGCTGAAGATTGGTTGCTCTCAAACTAGTTACCCGAGGCACTGCGTTTAAACTGCATTATTTTCAGTGCTCTGTGATATCCACACTCTTCAAGTGCTGTGCTATCCTTTACTACCTGATATAATTTTGAGCTATTAATGGCTTTGAAAACATCAGAAATGGAGATTTCTTCACTGCCGGGGGGCGGAGGCTCTCTCCGCTTGCTCCCCACCTTCTAAGCGTCCCAAAGGAAATGTGTTACCACCTTCCTCCTTCTCTCTGGAGGCTGACCTCTCTACATCAGAACAATTCTCCAGAGATCTTAAAGAGAGAGTCTGGTCAAATTCTCTGGCATCAATAAATTCAGAATTGGGATCAGCATATCCCCAATCAAGTCCATGACAAAAATAAGATCTCTAAATTACTTTGTTTAAAAGTTACAAGTTATTTTATAACCCTACATTCACTGCTGTTCAAAAAAGCCAGTTTCAATGAAAAGCTACTGATGATGTCATAACCCAAACTTGCAGCCTCGTCCTCTATGCAAGCTACCTTATATGGCTTATTTCTCCCATGTTATATAAAACTGCAGTTATAGTAAACATCTGAAAAAGGAAAACTGGCTCTGGGTGGGTTAGTACATGCATTTCAATAATGCACAGATGCAAGATACAATACTTCAGGATGTGACAGGGTTTGGAATGCAGCAGCAAGCATGGCTTTGGAATGACAGAGTTGTGTGCAGTTTTTAAAATACTGCAGGTATGAGATTTCAAAATGTCGCCAGGTTGCAATTGTGGAATGCAGCAATGACACAATCTCAGAAAGTAGATGGCATACATAATTTTGAAATGTTGCAGAGACACTAACATTTGTAATGTAGCTGTGTCATATTTCTAGAATGCACTGTAGCAGAGATACACAGTTTTGAAATGCAGTGTACACAGTTGCAGAAGGTGGCAGGGATATGTAATTTCATACTGTGTCATGGATGTATAATTGTGGCGGTGACACACAACTTCAAAATGTGATTGGGATGCTTGATTTCAGATTGTGATGCAACATGCAATTTCACAATGTGGAGTGGACACAAAATCTCAGAAGGTAGCAGTGGTGCAGTTTCAGAATGTGGTAGTCAGATGCAATTTCAGAATGAGGCAAGGATGCATAATTTTGGAATATGGTGGATGCACATTTTCAGAATGTGACAATGATAGGCAGTTTTGGAATGTGGAAGTCTATGCACCATTGTGGAGTGTGCCAATGATGTACAGTTTCAGAATGTGGAGGTGATGCACAATTTCGGAATGTGGCGATGATGCATAATATCAGGATGTGTCAGTTACATGCAATTTTGGAATGTGGCAGTGACTCACCATTTCAGAATGTGGCGATACACAATTTTGGAATATGGCAGTGACACACTGTTTTGGAATGTTGAGGTGATGCACAGTTTTGGAATGTGGCAATGACACACTTTTGGAATGTAGTGGTGATGCACAATTTCTGAATGTGGTGGTGACAATTATGGAATGTGGCACTGAAACACAACTTTGGAAAGTGGTGGGGGTGTGCAATTTCAGAATGTGGCAGGGGTATGAACTTTTGTAATGTGGTAGGGATGCGTCATTTTAGAATGTGGCTGGGATGCACAATGTGGGAAGGCGGTGGGGATGTGATGCACCATTTTGAAATGAGGTGGGTGCATATAATTCTGGAATGTGGCAGGAACAAGCAATTTCAGAATAAATGGTGAGTCCTGTCACATTTCAACAGTGTGCATCCCTACTTTATTCTGACATTGCCAGTCTCTGCTAAATTCCTCGATGCTTGTTCCTGTTGCATTCTGAGACTGAGTGTCCCACCACATTTTGAGATGGCACATCACTGCTACATTCTGGAAATGTATATCCTCCCCCCAACATTTTAAAACTATGCACCACTTTGACATTCTATACCTTAGTTCACCGCTAGATTCCCAAACCACCTCCTGATGCATTCTAAAGTACAGTACCATGCATCTGAGCATTCTGGAAATTCAAACACTGCAGCCAGTCCCATGTCAGGTTTTTTTAATGATTACTAAAGCTACTGTTTCTTAAACTTTAGAGATCTTACTCTTGACGCATGGCTTCAGGAGTAAGATTAGTCTGTTCACTGATGATACCAAGCTGGGGGCGGTCATGGATCTTATAGCAGGCTGGCAGGGCCTGCAGGATGACTTGACCAAGCTGGTGGAGTGGTTGGAGGCATGGCAGTTGGGGTTTAATGTGAAAAAGTGCAAAGTACTGCAGTTTGGAGCAAAAAACCCAGGGAGGGGTTACCAACTGGGAGAGGTGCAACTAGGTACCACTGAGGAGGAAAAGGATCTAGGGGTGGTTGCAATGGGGAAAGTGGACAATACAGAGCAGTGCAGGAAGGTGGCAACAAAAGCCAACAGGATGCTGGGTTGTATCGCATGAAGGAGCTCCTCCAGGAGCAGGGATGTGATCCTGCCTCTCTACAGGTCACTGTTCAGACCACACTTGGAGTACTGCATGCAGTACTAGTACCCATATCTGAAGAAGGATGTGAGGTTACTGGGAGGGGTACAATGCAGGGCAACAAAGTTGATCCAAGAATTGGAGGACAGGCCATATGAAGAGAGGGTGAGAGAGTTGAATATGTACTCCCTGGAGGAAAGAAAGGATCAAGGGGATCTAACTGAGACCTTTAAGTACTTAAAGGGGATAAACAAGGCAGGCACTGAAGGGATAGTCAAGCTAAGGAGGGGGAGGGACACTAGAGGGCATGGCCTTAGATTGGATGGGGGAAGATTTAGGACGGAAATGAGGAGACATTTTTTTCTCGGAGAGGGTTGTGGCAGAATGGAACACTCTGCCAGAGGAAGTGGTATCCTGTAAGGCAGTGGGTAGTTTCAAAAGGGGATGGAACAGGGTGAGAAGGAGCAATTGAGAAGGGGGGAGGGGGCAGTTGCAAGATGAGGGGTCTAGCTGCACACTCGAACAGACTTGATAGACTAAGTGGCCTATTTCTGCTGGCAAATTCGTATGTTCGTATGTACAATATGTTCATATATGGTTGTTGACAGGGAGGACTAGACTGTGAGTTCAGTATGATATCATCAGTGACTCTTCAATGGAATTAGCTTTTTTGAACAGGTAGTGAAATTAGGGTTACAAAATAGCTCATAACTTTAAAATGACACAACGTAGAAACCTAATTTTTGGTATGGGATTTATTGGGGGTATGCTTATTCTAAAATTTTCAGGCTCTGCCAGAGGTTACCCCCCCCCTTACTTGCTCCACTCCATCTACTGTGGAGCAGCAGTCAGGAGCCGAATTTGTAGGTATGGACACACAAGGATCCAGGACAAACTCTCCTGCAAGTGGACTCTGCTTTAGGGGGTTACAGAAATATCAAAAGTTTATGTTTGTTTATGAACTGTGCACTACTGTGCCTTGTCTGCATGTTTTGGGGTAGAATCTTTAATTTTATTTGAGTTGTCATAGTGGGCTGATTGATTGCCTCTGATACCTGGGGCCCCGATTGCACAAAAGGTGGGTTACACCACCCACTATGCCCACAACGGCATGACGCAAGGATGGGTCACAGCAGCAAGTATGCCCTATTCCTAAAGGGCAGCTGCTGTAACCCACATATGCTATTCCAGAAGCCTCAATGGCACAGTGGAGTGAGACCATCAGAGAGATGGTCTAAGGGGCATCCGTCCATGCCAATCAACTTATGCCCACACTGCAGCACTGCAGAAAGTACACAGCTGTGCTCCCCATACCCCCCCAACACAGACATGCCCCACCCCTGAATGTTGGGGATCCCCGGGTCTGTTTCCCAAAGTGCCCCCAAACACCAGTGCCACCTGTCCAGCCCTCCCATGCCCCTGCCCTGCATGCGGTGGTGTTCCAGGTGGAGGGCTCTGGGGGCAGTTCTCAGCGGTCTGCAACTTGCAGGTTCCAGGTTCTATTGTGCCATGCCCATGGCATTAGTCTGCATCTGCCGCAGGTCACAGGACATAGGTGCTGGGGACCCTGCCTGTCTTGGAATACAGTGCAAGGTCCCCTGCATAGCGCCACATGTTGCAACTTGCATACATGAGTTGCGCCATGTTTCTTGGAATCAGGCCCCAGTACTGAGGCTGTTACCATGCTATACATGAGTTTAGATATGTGCTTTAAGGGAAGGTATATACTATGTTTTAGACTGTGTGTTTCAGCTTAATCCGATTTTAATTTGGGTTTGATTACCGGTATATCTGCCATTTGCCCAGGCTGACGCATGAGCAGTGTGTCCTTGTAATTCTTTTGTATGTGTTCATATCTTATTAATTTTGTTCTTGATCCTCCACCAGGCTCTGCCAAATGCTACCCCCCCACTCACTCTCTCCATTCCTTCTACTGTGGTGCAACCGTCGGGAGCCAAATTTGCAGGTACGGACACACAAGGATCCAGGACAAACTCTCCTGTGAGTGGACTCTGCTTTAGGGGGTTTGCCCATCAATGCTGTGGATCCACTACACCATCATCCCTCACATGCTCCAGACATAATGCCCTGCTGTACTATCCCCCCTAATAAACTGTCCTTACTCTTTCTGCCCCATGCCGTCGCCCTCTCTATTCCCTCCGTGGGCACCATGCCCACTTCTCGCAAATCGTTAGTCAAGCCTAAAGTGTTGAAGTGCGTCTTCTCCAGGTTTTCCTTACTACTCCTGCTTCTCCCCGGCAATGTTCACCCTAACTCTGGACCCATTTCCCTGCCCACTCCTAGTTGCCGGTGTGCCGGTGCCCTCTTAATAGCCACAGTAAACATATGCAGTCTGCTGCAAAAACATGATATCCTACAAGGTTGGATCTTGCAGCACAATCCTGATATCCTGGCCATGGCTGAAACATGGCTCTCCCCCCAATCCCCTGATTCAGCCATCGCCCTGAATGGCTATCTGTTCTTCGGGGTTGATAGGCTTGCCAAAAGGGGCAGGGGATGTGCCATCTACCTCCATGACTCCCTCCAAGGGTACCTACTTCAGACCTCTGTCCCTACTACTGGTGCCCAGGCCTTGACTATCAAAATAGCTATTGGTAATAAGGGTAAATTTCTCATAATCATGACTCTCTACATTCCACCCTGGAAATCAAAACTTGGCTTCAACTCCATGCTCAGCCGCATCTCCCAGCTGCCCAATGATGCTGAGGTCATTGTTCTAGGTGATTTCAATATTAACTGGGCTGCCCACTCCACTGCACCTTATAGGGATGCTGCTTCTGCCATCAACCTTGCTCAGGTGGTGCAGTCACCCACATGAGTTAAATACAGGACTAGTACCAGCACCCTAATTGATCTCATCCTCACCAATCATCCTGACAGACTCCATAATGTCTTGGTCTTACCTGACACCCTAAGTGATCACTCCCCTATTCTTTGCTGTTGGTCAAATCACTCCCCAAAACACCCTCCTAAAGTTTCTTATCAGCACTCCCTCAAAAATGGCACCCTGTGGCAGTGTAAGGCTCACCTCCTTAACTGTGACTGGTTCCCTTAAGACACTGCCTCAAGTGTTGATAGTGCCCTAGCTTTTTTCATGTCCACTTTTAACTCTGCCTCTGACATTTTTGCCCCGTACTCTAAGCATGTAATGAAAGGTTCTGAAAACCCTTGGATCTCTCGAGCACTCCTTGACCTTGTGCATACTAAAGAAATCTTTGGCAGAAAGCCATGGTGTCTGGTCTACCTTTTGACAGGCAATGCTATAGAGCTGCCAGAAATACCTGCACCAGGGACATTTGCTGTGCAAAGGCTGCCCACTTCCAAGCCAGCCTCTCATCCACCTGGGGCTAGGGGAGGAAGTTCTGGGATGACATAAAAGACCTCCCAACTGGTAAACCTAATTCCCCCCCCCTTCCTTGCTAACTATAAATTGTGTCACTACCCAGGATCCACAGCTTATTGCTAACACCTTCAACACTGCATTCTCCAACCTTAGCAAGGTTCTCCCCCCAGACTACTTCAGTAACACTCCCAACTCCTCCCAACCACCCCCACAGGTATCCCCCTTCCGTGTCAAAACAGTACCCCCGTGAAGCCAACTCTTACCTCACCAAGGTCCTGGGGAAATCTAGACTTAGAGGTCACTCACTGGACTTGGAGCTCCTGCTACTTGCTCTGGACATTGTTCTATCCCCCTCACCAAACTTCTTAATCTTTCCCTCCATCTAGGCCAATTCCCCTCACAATGGAAGTCAGTGGCGATTACTTCAATACCAAAGAGTGACAACAGAACATCTATAGCAATCACTGCCCAATTTCCATCCTCCTCCTCATCTCCAAAGCCATTGAAAGGATAGCTTACTATGAACTCTCTGACTGCCTCTCTAAATACAACCTACTCTGTCGTCAGCAACACGGGTTCAGGAAGGGCCACAGCACTACCACTGCCCTCCTGGATTTGACTTCATACATAGAGCCCTTGACCGTGGCCACCTAGTTGGATCTGTGTACATAGACCTAACTAAGGCCTTCGACATGGTCAATCATGCACTCCTTATTGAGTCCCTTCCATCTCTAGGCCTCTCTCAGGATGCTACCTCCTGGTTCACTAACTACCTTACTGGGAGATTTCAACAGGTAAAAATCAATGGCACTCTGTCCTCCAGTCTTCTGGTTCCTTCGGGGGTCCCCCAAGTGTCAATTCTTGGCCCACTCCTGTTCAGCCATTTTTTCAACACCCTTCCCCTTGCCTGTTCTGGACAAATGTTACTATACGCGGATGGTACTGGAATCTTCTGTAGCCACCCTAACCCCATCCCACTGCAAATTAACTTACAAAGGTTCTTTACAGAATCTGAGTCCTGGTTCTCTCAGCATAAACTTATTTTAAACTACAAGAAAACTAAAGTGATGATGTTTGCCAATCCACAAAACAAAAACAAAGGCTCTCCACTAACCATTCTCAACAGTCGGTGAGAACCCCTGGAGCAAGTTCATAGCTTCAGATATCTTGGCATCACTCTTGACTCCACCCTCTCTTTCCATGAGCACATCAGTCTGGTCAGTAAGGCACTTAATACCAGGATTGGCCTGCTCTACAGGCATAGGTTGTCCATGCCAGTTGATGCCCTTTGTCTGGTGGTTACCAGTTCTGTCCTGTCAATAGTCGACTATGGCATCATCATTTATGGATCTGCGGGAGACACAGCATTAAACAGAATAAGGGTTGTCTTGAATAAAGCCTGCTGATTTGTGGCTGGCAGTGACTGGTACACTCATATATGTGACCTGTACAAACAAGCCAACTGGTTAAACTCCAGTGGTAGGCTTTGTTATCAGACCTGCCTATTAGCCAAAAAGATAGCCTCTGGACTCTTCCCCTCCTATAGTTCAGCATCTCCTAACTCCTGCCCCCTCTACTCGGGCCACCAGAAGCTCTTCTAAAATCTCCTTTCTTGTCTCATTTTGCAGGACCGCCTTAGGAAAGAGGGTTTTCTTGTACAGAGCCCCATACTGGTTGAATGATCTGTCCCTTGAGGTGTCAGATACAAGTAATATAGGCCCTTTCAAGCTTCAACTCCAGCAGCATCTCCTTGCCTTCAGTTGCTGCGACTGTCACTAGCCTACCCCTCATGGCAGCATCTCCCTCCCTTTACTCACCATGTCTGTTATTGCCTCCCCCTTATTCTCCTTTCCCAATCATTCCCCTCCTCCCCTTGGCTATTCCTCCCCTTTGATAATGTCATTGCTGACTGCACTTATTTTATTTTCCTCCCCCCACTTCTCTTCCTTGTTCTTCCTTCCCCTTCTCTTCCCTAACCCTCTACCCCTATCTTCAACCACTGTTATTCACCTCCCCCCACTCCCCTCTTTGCTTTACTGAACAACAGACCTGCTGGATTTTAATCCAGAATGTAACCAATCTGTTCCCTGGGGTTATATGCTTCTGTATTTTATACTACATGGGATCCATGGATACAACTTATTAGTTATCTGTATTGTACCCTGCATATTTTGTTACCACTGTATATTGCTGTTTTTGCTGTATTTGTTTTGGACTGTATGATGTGGAGCCTTTGTAAAGGAGTCTCTGACTCAAAGGTTGTAATTCTGAGACTTTAATAAATAAATAAATAAATTCTGTGATGTAGCACTTTTGACCAGACTCCTTCTTTAGCACAGTTAAGGAGGTTCTCTTCAAATTGCTGGCTACTTTAAATTAGTAAAGCTGACCTTAGAATCTCTCAGCCAGAGGATCTCTGAGTTGGAAGCATGTATTTCTTCACTTGAAGATAAATCCTGCAAAATGGAGCCAGAACTGATTGATCTATGCTGCAAATTGGGTAAGTTGGAGGAAAGGGTTGATGGCAAAGAAGGCTGAAATTGCCACAATAATTTGATTATTACTGGCATTCCAGAGCACTTGAAAGACAGAGATACCATATTTTTGTCCAAAAACTGCTGGAAAAAATTGTGGGGCCACCCCCATATGGACCTATGTATATCATAGAGTGAGCACACCAGTAACTCCAATCATTGTCTAACCCCGGGGAGAAACCTTGCCCCAATCTCATTTGCTAAACTACAGGGACAAAACACACATTCAAACAAAGATACGAGAGACAAAAGAACTGGTGGGAAGGTGCCCGTATCACCATTTTCAATTATCTTAACCCTGAATCCGAACGAAGCAGCAGGAATATAAAGACATAAAATGGAAAGTTTATGCTGCAGGAATTACGTTTACATTGAGATACCAGGCCGTCCTTCTATGTTATGACACCGGAGAGGAAAAAACAATTTCAGTCAGCCTTGGAAGCCCAGCAAGGACTGCTACAATACTTCTCTAACTTGGTCCCCCCACCACACATCCTGGCATGCTGACTTAACCATAGTTTGCAATGCGAACCACAGCTCAGCACTGGGGACTAAGCTGAAGTTTGCTTTACAGATCTGGATGTATATCATCACAGAGACTTGGCACATCCTTGATGTTATGTGCGGAACAAACATTATCCCAACACATTTGGAATGCTTCCATTCTGGGGACTTGGAAGCTCTTTACCCGTAGTTTTCATTCTGGTGACTCTAGCAGCTTTTTTTTACTTTTGGCTCCAGAACTGTACAGTGCAACAGCACGCTAGCTTCTTAAGAATTTTCCTTCATTGTACAGTTCCATTAACTGTACGGTGCAGAAGCATGCTGCCATAGTTCCATAGTTTAGCCCTGCTGCTTCACACTTCGATGTGTCCCGAGGGATTCACAGAAATGGTTCATAGAGAGGCAAGCAGTATTGATGTTTACTTCATTAATTTTCAAACACTGACTTTACTGGGACACCTTAATTATCTCTCACTTGAAACTGCATCTAAACTGGAGACATTCTGTTTGTTTTATACTTCTAGGTTAACATGGGCTTGATTTTCAAAGGGCCAAGAATGGCGCAAGGTGCTTGTGCCAGAAAAGGATGATGCAAGGAGCAAGCTGCACCAAAACATGCGTCAGTTCTGATTTTCTAACGCTGCTTGTGTCAAAAAGCAGAACTGCCTGCACCAAAGTGGATTGTGTCAGGCTTGCATCAGAAAATGGTATGCCATGTCACAATAGGTCTTGTGTTAAAAAAATTATGCACCATCCCCCCCCCTTTTTTTTGATTTTCTAAGGTGGAAGCTGTTGACAGTGCACCAAAGATGCATGCTGCAGTTAGACCAGCCACAGCTGATCTAACTGACACTGGATCACATAAAGTTGAGGGCAGATTATGTAGGGGGTTGGTTATAGAGTCAATATTCCCTTGTGTGACTAGTTGACAGTGTTTTGAGGATGTAACATGCCATTGTCTTGGCCATTTTGTCAGTGGTAATTTTTGACTCAGCTTGTGTCACTTTTGGTCTGTGCAACATTTTTTGACCCAGTTTGCTTCATTGTTTTGACTCATCCTCAGTCACATGTGGGTTTTTGACTCAATTTGCTTAATTTTTTTGACACAACCTGCTTGATGTTTTTGGCTCAACTTGTATCATTTTCACTTTGCATCATAGTTTTGACTCAACCTGTGGTCATTTTAGCTCTGTCTCACTCTGTGCAGTGTATTTTTGCCTCAGCTTTGTCTCATTCTCAGCTTGCATAAGTCTCACCCCATAGGTCTTCTGTTTGATGCAGCAGACCTCTTGCATCATTTTGGGGACTTTGTCACAGAAAACACTTTTCTTGCAAAATAGGGTGCACAGTCTTTGGTGCACCTGGACTGGATGCGAGGTGGATGTGTGACAGACCTTGTGTCATTCTAAGGGCCCTTTGAAAATCCATCCCTATGTCTCTATGATACTGAATGATACAGGAACAAACTGGGAGTAGCTTTTTAGCAGGAAGGCACTCACTCTAATGTTCTTCATTTATACAATTGATTAATATGATCCTCTGCACTGGTATAGCTCTGACAACTTTTCTCCAATATAGTGGGCTTGATTCAGAAAGAGCCCTTGGATTGACACAAGGTGCGTCAAAGAACCAGCTTGCATCAAATTCCAGTGCATCACATACTGTGCACTGTATTCAGAAAGAAGAGCAGTCTCTGCTGCAAAGTCTGCCAAACTGATGCAAGAGGTTCACTGCATCAAAAATATGAGGCATATGGAGAGAATGCTGCAAGGTGAGGTGCAACAGCATGGGGCGCGAATGCCTCCAGATGAGCCACAAAGGCTATGCAGGAGGGGCAAGAATGCCCACACTTATGCACCATGTCAATGCAAGGGCAAGAATGCCGCAAGGTGGGGGAAAACTGAGGAGGGAGGAATAGTGTGGGAAATGATGCAAGCTGCAGCAAAAAGATGATGCAATGGATGAAAACTGATGCAAGCTGTGGTGAAACCCACTGCCTGGAGCAAGACCTGTGAAAAGCCATATGGTGGATGAAATGGCTATGACTGTGACATGTGCAGCCTCCATAATGTCCTGCAGGGGTGTTGGAGCTGTTTCACCCTCCCTGTCTGCAGCTGGATCCACTATATACTGTACACAACTGTCGGTTAGACCAGCTCCACCCTGGCCTAACAGATGCCTTCCATCATCAGAGCAGTGTCAGGGCTCCCACCTTTCTGAATCCCAGAAAAGGGGGCATTGCATTATTTTTGTGATGCAAGCCCTGTGGTGACAAGGCACACCTAGGTTTTGGACGCAAGCATGGAGCAGGCCACTTTGGTGCAGACTGCACCAGTTTTGATACAAGACAACTTTCTTGAATCACATTTGACACAAAATTTGGTGCAAGCCACAATTTGCTTCAAAGTTTTTGGTGCAAGCTGCTTGTGTCATTCCCAGAGTTTTCTGACTCAATCCACTGTATTTACTCTCTACTTAGCTGGTCTCTTTTTTACCAGTAACTCATACTTGGGAACTCACAGTCCTGATTGTGATCACTGTATTAATGATCGGGCTAAACTCCCACTTTAACATACTTCTCCATGTACTGGCCATGCTTATATCCTAAGCACCTTCCCTTTTCACCATAGTTTTGTACAGGGAGTGCTGGTCCATGCCCTTTACTAAGTTGTCAGCAACTTTTCTCATTGTATTGTACTGAGTTAAATTTTTTCTTTATTTTTTCACTGGAGGAAATTTGCCACTTCACCAGTTTTTCTTCTTTGTGACGTATTTATTATAGTGGATGATCTTTCTAATCCACCTACCCTGATTTTCCCTGCTTATTAATAAGTATAGCTATTGACTGACACTGGACTATTCCATATTCTTAGTATTTAGACTTGTCGCTCTCTGTTTCTTTTTGAGACACTAAAAGGTCTAGAATGACCACTGTTTCTTATGTCCGGGACAAGTTGAGAGCTCCTCTAATGGATCCTGAATGGACCTGGTTGCAGCAGTGCGTTCTTGGGACTGGGGATGGATTTCTGGTAACTGGATGTATTACCTGGTGTTGTATTTGAGTTTGAATTTTTTTCTGTATTATTTTGTTACTTGGGCTACAGAGGGGAGGGGGTTAGAGTGAATGTATTACACTATTCCTCTAATATGGCTAGCTGACACTTGTTAAGTGGTGCCTATTTACAAGTATATATTTATTTTGGTAGAATGTCCAGTAACATCAAATATGCATCCTGGATACCCTACTCTCACCATCAGCTGTCTCTCCTTCAGAGCCCCAACAATTGTCATAGGGCTATTCAGTGCCACAGGCACCAAAAGGAAAGCAGTCACGGTTATCCCTTGTGGGGAATTTCTTTCACTGTGGAGACCCAGGACAACAGTATTTTAAGTTGCAATATCTGTGATACACTTGTTATTTGGGGGAAAAAGGGGAGCCACCTGGCTCTGGTAGACAGTGGACCAATTTTAAGATTTGCCATCCTACTGAGTTTCGGCCAAATAAAGATAGGTGACTAACAGTGGTGGAGGTGAGCCATCTGTTCCAGCAGCCAGGAGGAGTGCACAGTCCAGTGGTGCCATTTCAAATTTCAACGGGGGGGGGCAACAATCGCTGGTTAGAGGGGTTGTGGGGGCAGGTCCATGGGCTGAGTGGAGGAGGGGCCAGGGACTGAGTGGTGGCGAGACCAGTTGCTGAATGGGGCAGGGTCAGTGCTAAGAGACCGCTCCCCTTCTTCAGAGGAAGTCCTAGAGATTGTCACAAAGGCAGTGGAATTATTTTTTATCTCCCCCTCTTCAGTGGAGGACCCAGAGATGGTGATTGACCAAGCTGGTGGTGGAAGTATTCATTTACCCATCTTCTGAGGGTGACTCAGAGTGGTCCACCAAGCTGGTAAAACTGTTTTTCAATGTTTCCCTCTCCTGAGGAGAACTGGGAGATACCCATCTCAGACTCTAGTAGGCAATAATGCCCCCCCCATGCTGGCAGTCACCACACATGTTGTGGCCTGACAGCCTCTGAGGTTTGTCCAACTCAGGTGGTGTTATGCAATGCCAGGTCTGTCAGGAATAAGACCGCTATTATAGCTGATCTTGTTGGTTCAGCTGACCTGACTTGCATCACCGAGACCTGGCTGGATGAAAACTCTGGCCCCATAGTGGAGGCCATGATACCAGCTGGTACTGTGATACACTGCCTGAGATTGGACCACAGGGGAGGGGGGGTTGCAGTCTGTTTCAAGACTGAATTGGGCCTCACAAATGTAGTAGTGGGTGAGGCTGAATCCTTTGAGTGCACAGTTGTACTGGTGTAGGCGTTCCAATCGTTCTCATCTACCGTTCACCCAGAGATGGGAAACGCTTCTTACAGGAAGTAGAAGACTTCCTCGTCAACATGTCATTTGAGTCACCCAGATTGATGGTTCTGGGTGACTTCAACGCCTGGGTCGACGATGAACTCTCACAATTTGGTAATTACTTCCTCCAATTAATGTCTTCTTTGGGTCTTACACAGATAATTTCCACTGCTACTCATAAATTTGGACACTCTTTGGACTTAGTCTTCTTCTTAGGGATTGATGCATCTTACATGGGGATGGAACCAGTCACCTGGTCAGACCACTACACTGTGAGGTTCAATTTTTGCACTCTTCTAAGAAGGCCTTCCCCTGTGGAGATGGTCAGGTACCGCCCATTATGGAATATTACTTCCCAAGGCCTTGCGGCGGTCCTTGACCTATCATCCCTCGGGTTGGCGAGCAGTAATCCGGAGACGCTGGTGGTGGCCTATAATGAGGCCATTACAGCAGCCCTGGATCTTATTGCTACTGTACATGAGCGCCCCTTATCCCTTCACCCCAGGTCCCCTTGGTTTGATGGGACACTGAGGGAGATGCGGAGACATGGGCGAAGGTTAGAGCATTGCTGGCATAGGTCCGCCCTCGATACCGACCGCCTTAGATTGATGGAACATTATTCTACCTATCAATCTGCAATCACCCGTAAGAAGGCAGAATTCCTGTCCAGGGAGATTGCAGTTGCACAAAATCATCCGGCTCAGCTGTTTTGTACTGTGGACAGACCGTGCAACCCAGCCTGTCTACAAGTTCAGAAAGCTTTTTCGCAATTAGAGTGCGAAGAGCTCACTCGTTACTTTGCAACTAAAGTGGCCGACATCAGGGCTGACCTTTGTCCGGCAATCTCTAAGGGTGAGGCTGTAGAACAATGTGAGTTCACAATACTTTTTTTTCTTGGAGTTCCTTTGGTCGACCTGAGTTCGTGGATATCGTGAGGATCATCCATAGTGTGCGTTCCACAAGCTGTAGTTTGGACCCTGGACCAACTCCCCTAATTTTGGGTTTTATTGATATCATCGGTCCAGTCCTGGTGCAAATAGTCTGGAGCTCCTTGGAGTCAGGTGAGTTTCCTAGCTCCCTGAAAGAGGCGATGGTGACACCTCTCTTGAAAAAAGCTACCTTGGACCCAGATTTTTTCTCAAACTACAGACCTATCTCTAACCTTCCCTTTATTGGGACGGTTATTGAGAAGATAGTGGCTGCCCAATTGGAAGACCATTTAACCATCCACAATATCTACAAGTCCTTCCAATCCAGTTTTCGTAAAAGGCATAGCACCGAGACTGCGCTGGTTCAGGTGCTTAATGATCTTCTGAGGGCCAGAGATCAGAAGAGACGTTCCATTCTGGTTCTCCTTGATCTCTCGTCAGCCTTTGACACTGTGGATCACTTGGTGTTGATAGCACACCTGAGGCTAATTTGTGGAATATCAGGAACTGTTTTACAGTGGTTCACCTCATTCCTCACTGGGAGATCACAAAGAGTTGTGTCAGGAGTTTTTTCCTCTGGCCCAACTCCTTTGTTGTGTGAGGTTCCTCAGGGTTCTGTGCTGTCACCCATGTTATTCGCAGTGTATATGCTGCCCCTCGGAGACATTATTAGACGGTATGGGCTGAGGTTTCACTGCTATGCAGATGATACCCAGCTATACCTGTCTTTTGCATCTGACCAGGATGGAGCTCTCGCGATGTTTAATAACTGTCTTGAGGAAGTCCAGGGTTGGATGGATTCTAGTTGGTTAAAGTTGAACTCGAAGAAGACAGAGGTTTTGGTTGTGGACCTGGGGGCTCAGATAGAGAGGTTACGTGGTGGCACGCCTTCTGGAATATTTCTTGGTGGCGTGTCACTTCCGTCTCTGAATGGGTGCGTAGTCTTGGTATCGTCCTAGATGACAAGCTGACATTAGTCTCAGGTGTCGGCTGTTGTCAGGACTTCCTTTTAACATCTTAGGACTATCACCAGGGTTAGGCACCTTGTTCCATCTGACTCTTTACCAACATTGGTCCATGCCTTTGTGTCGTCACGTTTGGACTACTGCAATGCCCTTTATTTTGGGCTCTCGGGGGTTGAAATCCGACGCCTTCAGCTGGTGCAGAACGCTGCAGCCCGGGTTTTGACGGAGACAAGTAGGTCCTCCCATATTACTCCGGTGCTGCGCGAACTGCACTGGCTGCCTGTATGGTGGCGGATCACCTTTAAAGTCATCTTATTGACTTTTAAAGCCCTTCACAATCAGGTTCCAGCCTATTTGAAAGAACTTCTGGTCCCTTACTACCCTGGCTGATCGCTCCGCTCGGCCGATGAGGGGTTGCTAGAGGTTCCGAGAGTGAGTCTGAAATCTTCTGGCAGTAGAGCTTTTTCATATGCTGCTCCCACTCTCTGGAATTCTCTACCATGCCAGTTACGGGAGTGCACCTCCGTGGAGGAGTTCAAGAAAAATCTGAAAACTTATTTGTGGCAAATGACATTTTTGGATGCTTGACCGTTTTGGATGTTTAAGTAATTTTATTCTGTTGAATTTTTATTTGTATTTATTAATTGATTTTAACAATGGTTGGTAGTATGATATGAATTTATTTATATATGTTGGCTTGTGTTTGATGTTGTGGTTTAATATGTTCAGCGCCTTGGTATGCTGAAAGGCGCTATATAAATAAACTTATTATTATTATTATTATTTCCTTTTACCCTCTTAACAGGAAGGGACTGAGTGGGACTGGAGTGACCATGTCTGCTGCCCCTGCCTAGCATTTACATTTTCTGTACCCCTCCCCCTTTTCTTGAGGTGAAGATGAGCTCTGTGCACTATGGATATGATCATCAAGCTCTGTCAGACAATAACTCAAGGGACAATGTCTTGTTTACATGGGTAACCCAGGAGGAAGAAGACAACAGGCATGCTGTTATGCAGACAGTACATTTAAGGTTACTTACAGAAAGAGAGCAACACAGGTTTTATTTACAGTACATGGCACATGCCCTTCTGGAACAGGCCACTCAGAACAAGTTAAATTAATCATGTGCATTTGTTTGCACTAATCCTACCTCCATACACACAATAAATACAAGTAAAGTACAGAAATCTGATTAAAGCCTTCAGACTGTCACCATTTATCTATGTCTGTTTTAATTGAAGGGACTTCACTCCAGGATGGCCTCAGAACCAACAGTGATGGACTGCCTGGATTTTTTTGCTTGGTCCTGCTGCTGTGCCGATAGAGCACTTGCTTGCCACTTTATTTTTGGGTAGTGGGGAGGGGACCAATCATTTCATCATGGCTCTCAATGTGGCCTTCTTCAAGTACATATTCAAGACCTTTAGACTTTCCTTGCATAATCTGCGCTGCTGGCCCTGAATCATTTTTGTGACTTCATGCTGCCCTGACACCTGCCTATCGATATCCTTTCTCAGGTAGGGACTCCAAAACTGGCACAGTACTCCAGGTGAGGCTCACCAGCAATCAGTATAGGCGCAGTATCAACTTCCACCCTCCTACTATCGTAATCCCTCCCTATACATCCCATCATCCTAGATACCTTGCTATAGACCTTGCTGCTCTGACTGGTTTGCTTGAGTGAGTCACTGATGAGGACCCCAGATCTCTCTCTCTCCTTCTGTAAAGTGGCCAGCTCGACCCTTCCCATCCACTACACCATGTGTAGGTTCTTATTCCCTAAGTGAATCATCTTGCAGTTATTGATGCTGAATCTCAACTGCCTGACCTTTCACCACATCAAGCCTTTCTAGATCCATCTGAAGCTCCCTCACCACTTCCTTACTGTCCGCCCTGCTGCAGAGCTTCCTGTCATCAGCAGAGACACATCTTACCCTGGATGCCTTCTCCTGTGTCACTAATGAACATATTAAATAGGACCAGTCCCAAGATGGATCCCTGCTACCCTGAGACCCATCTCTTCTATCTGCTTGAAGGGTCTGTTAGCAAAATTATCCAGGTTATTGTCAACCCATACCCATGCTCTGAAGTTCCCATTACCAAACATATTGGGCACTCCTGAGGCAAGCAGAGGCAATATCTCAGCAAACAGCTGCAGAAAGCCATACTAGTGCAATTCAGGGAGAATGCAGCAAGACTGTTCTGCAGCTGAGAGCAGACCACTCCAGAGAGGGGACCCCTTCAATAGACTCCACTTGCTCCCATTAAGGCACTGTGAATCCCAGTTCAGACCTAAAGAATAAGGCCATCCCCCTCTTTAAAACCCCAGTCACATGTGGTGCACCTCAGGAAATACGGTCAAAACCATACCAGCTACAAACTGGCCTAGCAGCACCAGCAGACTCGCTGAGCCAGGTTTCTGTGATAGGTACACACCAGATCTGTATCAGCGACAGCATCGGAGACCACATCCCTCATTGTAGATGGCACTGATCTGGCAGTCCTTAGAACATTCATGCTTGTTTACAGACCCTGGTTCTCATGCTGGAGAATAGAGTCTCTTTTAGGCATGTTGGATACCATAACATCAACAGACAGAAGACTGGGCCTTGGTTTCATAGAACAGCTCCTCATTCTATCCATCTGTCATGAGCCTGATCAAAATCAGCCTTGGCACATTTTTTTCTTATTAAATTTTAGGAGAAAAACAAAATCAGCCCATCCAGCCTCAAGCAGGATCCCACACACCCCAAAATCCCATCATCACTTCATCAGGAAGCAAATTGCATTTGCATACTTGCAGTCACAGTAACAGTGCCACTTTTACTGAAGTCCTCCTGGTTATGACACTGCTAGTGCCTGGTCCTTCTCCACTCAACTCACTCAGGGATTCTGATCTCCTCTCTGGTAGTAGCTGAGCACTCTCTCAGACCCGAGTTTTGTATGCAGCAGTAACCGGGGGCCCTGGCTGCCCATCCAATCGATGACGATGACCAAATTCTACCCGACCCATGTGGTGTGCCTGGCCTGCCTGCCCCACTTTGCTACTGGCTGCAGCCTGCCCGCTCATTGCAGACAAAGAGCTCTCTGAGCTAGCTGAGCTCTCCCCCCCCGACCTTGGCTCGAGTGTCAACTCACTCGCAATGCAATGAGGACTCAGTCTTCTCAGTCAGAGACAGTGCTCTCCCTAGATACTCCTGACCTTTTCCCACCTCTGGCCCTGCTCGCACGTACATAGCTTGCTTCTGCCGCTTACAAGGAATGTTGGGTCAACGTTGAGACTCATTCCACCCCCTGGCCTTCCTAGTCAATCACTATACCAAGTCCTGCCTCCACGCATGCTCACTGAGGTGCAGCTAGTGCTATGCACACTGGGACTTGGAGATTTTTTGTAAGAAAGGAGCCCTGAACTGTCGTAGGATTGGACAGACTGGTTCAACGCTGCAAATCCACGATTGTTGGTGGCAGCTGCCTACGGAGGAGGGGTTAACTAGTGTGGGGCTGTGGGCACATTTATTTAAGAAAAAAGACACTGTCTTGCTAAAAAGCACAAGTCTGGCTGCTATGCAGGGGGGACAACTGTCCCCTGCCTCCCCCAATGGCACCCCTGTCACAGTCACTCAACACCATTATTACCATGGTGCTGTGCATCCCAGTGCACTCAGAGCTCCAGCAGCACCTGCAACAGCACTTGCACCGGGACCCACATCAGCACTGGTACTCACACCAGCAGCACCAGTACCAGCACCACTTAAAAACCCTGTGGAGCATCCACACCTCCTCAAAACCCTGTGGAGCATCCACACCTCCTCAGAACCCTGTGGAGCATCCACACCATCTCAGAACCCTGTGGAGCATCCACACCATCTCAGAACCCTGTGGAGCATCCACACCATCTCAGAACCCTGTGGAGCATCCACACCTCCTCAGAACCCTGTGGAGCATCCACACCATCTCAGAACCCTGTGGAGCATCCACACCTCCTCAGAACCCTGTGGAGCATCCACACCATCTCAGAACCCTGTGGAGCAGCTATAAACTGCAGGAGGATGTGAGCGACCTCTGTCAGTGTTTTCACTCCATCAAACAAAGTCATTTTAAAGTCCTTGAAAACTAGCAGCTTCTCCCACAGGTAATGCCACAGCTCCATCAGGGTGGTTCAGGTGCTGCTCCATCTGGAAGCGGCACACCATGAATCAGATCAGCAGTTACACGTTTTAATATATCTTTCCTGTTTTTTTCGTTTCGTTTCCTCTTAGTCTTTCTTTCTTTCCTCTGTGTGTAACCCCCCAAAACTATAAAACATTGTAAACCCCCTCCCCAAAATTTAAAGGCTTTCCTTTTGTTATTACTTTTACTTTTTCATTCCATTCTGTCTTGTATTTATTTTTGTTTGTTGCCTGTCTTTCTCTTTCTTAATAAAATCAAAAATCTAACCAAAAAATGTAAATTCTTTCCTGTCTTTCACTTTTACTCTTTCATTCCATTCCATCTCATCTTTTCTCTGTCTGCTGTCTTTCTTCTTAAAAACAAACTTTTTTCTATCTGTATTTTCTTTAATGCACAGCTTATGCACCCTATCATTCTCTTATCTCACTATTGTGATTGCTGTAAAGCACCATTGTTTACATATTTAGTGCATTTGAAAAGCACAGTGTCCAACGGTTTTATCACTAGCACAGTTGCATTGTCAGACTTATTCCATCACTCAAGACAGTTACTGTTTTCCCCTGTAATTACTTCCAGAAAATGTATCCCAAGCATGAAATTATTAAATGATGGTAGCTAATGCTATGCTGTTTAGTTCATCTTCTCAGTCTGGATCTGTCAAGCACATTATGCAAATCCACACAAGTGCTTAGGCATAATATAGAGAATAATATATGGGGTGGTGTGTTTAACAAGATTTTACACACACCCGAGTTGTGGGACGCTTTCACCCTCGGGGTTTATAAAAAGCATCCTACAATGAGGGTGTGTGTAAAATCGAGTTTTAAACACTCCACCCCATATTTTATTGTTTATAATTGCAGGAGTGCGCTTTTTCACATCAGCAATTATAAAAAAATAAAATAAGCTAACAGATTAGTGTTCAGGAAGCTGCAGACCAGTCTGGATTTTGCACGGTCTGTGGTCTTCCTAGTTATACTGCTGCACTTGTTGGAGGAAAAGGAAGAGGATATTTTATTAAAAAATGTGTAGAAACTTTGATTTTTGTTTGACTATAAACTTACCACCGAGCGGCGGTTGCAGCATCCTTCTGGGTTTCGAGAGGCAGGGGCAGTCTGTGGCATGGACTTGGCTTCAATGTCAGGCTGACAGGAAAACACGGCACAGGTTTTTCTTTTATTTTGCTTCTGTTTTCAAGTGGTTTAATTTAGAAAAAGAGTTTTTTTTTTTTTTATAAAAAGTACATTACCGACGAATATGAGGGACCATGAAGTGTGCTGTGCCATGGGATTGCTTCACGGAACGTGAACGTCAGAGAACAGTGACTGAGGGATGGCTGTTCCAAGGGAAACCTGGTGCGTGAGTGCCATTATAACCAGCTGAGCTGGTTATAACGGCAAATTATAACCTGGTTTCCCTATGGGAAAAAGCGCTACCTGGTAATTATATATAAATTCCTCACTTCTTGAAACTGGTTCATGAACCAGAAATTATGAAACAGTGGTAATGTACCACTGCTACTGCAATATGGTACTGCACTGTGTGTCACTCCCCTTGCCACATTTCTTGTAAAGCACTTTAGTGTACAAAGTGTGAAAAGCACAGTAAACATGAATTTGTTTTGCTTCCAGAAGTTTTTATGAACTAACGAAATAAATAATTCAGACAGCTGCATGCTGGGCCTGCTGCAGAATGCTTTTGCTGTGCTATAATTGCCCCCCCCCCGCCGGCCAAGGTTCTTGTAACACATTTTAGGGGAAATTGTGAGAAAATAACAAAATACATAAATTCTGTGCTGTCAGAATTTTTCTCAGCTACCACAGTAAATATGTCAGGCGGCTACAGGTAGTGCTACATGGTCCTGTACTGTGTGATGTTGCTGCCCCCAGCACTTTTGTTGTGACTCACTTAGTGATAACTGTGCATAAATTACAATTTATATAAATTCTCTTGTTCCAGAATTTTCCTTCAGTGCTTCAAAGAATTTTACAGACAGCTACATGCTGCCATACAGTTAGAGTTGTGAGAAGAAAGCTTCCACTGGTGGAATTTGTGTTAAAGTCAGACTTTCGTTTTCATGAAAGTTCGGAAATCATTTGGGCAACTTTCATGGAAATTCTGACTTAGAATGGCATAATAAATGCATGACATGGATTAATATAGTAAACCGCGGGACAAAATTCCACAGAACTGATCACTGTCAGAGGTCAGCTCTGCAGAATTCCTTTCGGCAGTTTAATACATTAATCCACAATTCGTACATTTATTCTGCAGTTCAGTGAGTCATTGAAACTGTTGAATGAATATGTGAAATATCAGTGTGTATTGCCAGCCCCTTATACTGTTTGATTTCCACTCCCTGGTGTCCAGTGGCACCCCCAACCTCCAGTTGCTGGCCCCGTAATAATTTAATGCTTCCCTGGTGTCTAGTGGCAGGCCCCCCTCAGATTGCCAGCCTCGTAACAACTTTATGTTTCCCTGGTGATTAGTGGCACACCCACCCTCCGATTGCTGGCCCCATAACAATTTAATGTTTCTCTGGTGCTAGTGGCACTCCTCACCCTCTGATCACTGGCACCATACAATTTACTTTTTCCTTTTTGTGTAGTGGTACCCCCCAACCCTCTGATTGTCAGTCCCATAAATATTTAGAGTTTCCCTGCTGTCTAGTGGAATCCCCCCCCCCACCCTCCGATCACCAGCCCTGTAAAATTAAATATTGCCTGGTGTCTAGTGGCCCCCCTCATGCACCAATTGCCAGTCCCATAAAATGTAATGTTTCCCTGGTATCTAGTGGCACCTCCCACACTCTGATCACCAGCCCCAAATTTCCGGATGTGTCTCATCTCTCAAGTTCTCAACTCAGGTGCCTGACAACTCTACACCACTCCTGTTCAATTTCTTAGTGTTTGCATCATGCAGTAGTCATAGAGGCAATTTCTGTGACTACCGGCTTGACGTGAAGACTAAGAAATGGGAGCAAGAGTGCAATTTTCAAGCACTTGAGCTGAGAACTTGAGACAAGGCACAGCACAGCCACACATCAAGAAATACAGGTCGGCAACTGGAGGGGGGTGCCACTAGACAGCAGGGAAACATAACATTTTATGGGGCCGTCAACCAGAGACTGGAGTGTGCCACTAGAAACCAGGGAAGTATTAAATTGTATGGGACCAGTGACTGGAGTGTGGAGATATGCCACTAGACACCAGGGAAACAAATTGTTGTGGGGCCAGTGATCAGAGTGTGGGGGCACTGGGAGTGCCATTACACACCAGGGAAGCATTAGATATAGTGAGGCCAGTGAAAGGAGGGTGGAGGATACTGCTAGACACCAGGGAAACATTAAATTGTTGTGGAGCCAGTGATCAGAGGTTGGAGGTACTGGGGGTGTGTGCCATTAGACACCAGGGAAGCATAAGTTTGTGTGGGGCAAGTGACTAGAGGGTGGAGGGTACTGCTAGACACCAGGGACACATTAAAATGTGTGGGGCCAGTGACTGGAGGGTGGGGAGATGCCACTAGACATGAGAGAAAGTTTTTTTTTTCTAAAACAGGACGGCACAGAACTGAACTGCAGAATAATTACATGAATTGTGGACTAATGTATTAGTTCCACAGTTCATGCATATTAGTCCACAGAAAATTCAACGGAACAGTGCAAAAATTCAAAACACATTCTGAAGATTTCTGATTATGCCAAAGGTGGAAATTCAGAATATTCTGCAGTGGAATTTGTAGCTTTTGCCCAGCTCTACATATGGTAAAACATTCTTGAAATGAGATAAGCTCCCAGAAAGCTTATATGCTGCTGCTGCTAGATGGTGCTCTGCTGTGCTGTGCAAATCTCCACAGCAACTGTCAAGATACACATCACTTTAGTGTCTGGAAAATAAAAGTGAATTCTCATGACACCCAGAAATGAGATGTGCTCCCAGAAATCTTACATGCTGTTGCAGCTGCTGTACTTCGAGAATATGGTCTACTACAACTGGATCCAGGTGATGATAATCAGCTCGAGTATTAGTTTGATTCGTAGTGACCTATCAGCAAAGGTAAGTATTTTTTATCTTTTTTTGTTAGGTGGGAGTAGGAGAGTATTTGAAACCACTGTATTTCTAAGACTCTTGTTTTTATTTCTGTCTTTGCAGGTCTTTATCACTAGGTGACTGAATCCTGTCACTGGATGGGTGGGTCTTGCCCAGATTTAATAATTTAATTTAGGAGTGTTTCCTACCACAGTAGGTAAGTAATTTTTTCCTTTTCTTTCTTAAATGTTATTCATATCCATATGACTGTTGTCTGCTCCTGTGTCTCTCATTTCAGGTATTTTTCAGGTATGTGACGAACTGTACAATGAGGTGGCAGCACTGGTTGGAGGACTGGTATATTTGCTTGATACAGAGGTTGTGTTGACTTTGATAACGTGACTTACAGTGGTGGAGAAGCAGGAGCAGGAGGTGCAAGTAGTGGTCAACAAGGCTGACTACAGTAGCAATCTGGTGGTGATTAGAAGATGGCAATGACTTACTTGCTGTAGGAGGATAAGGAATTCATCTTGATTGCGGAATGTAAACATATCTGGGGCCAGATTTTCAAAGGGCACTTAGACCAATGCAAGGTGCATTAAATAACCACCTTGTATTAAATCCAGGTGTGCCAAATACTGCGCACTATACTTTGCAAGAAAAGTGTTCTCTGTGGCAAAACCCCCAAAATGAGGTCTGCTGCATCAAAAATATGTCACATGTGGAGAGAATGAAGCAAGCTGAGTCAAAAATGCATGGTGTCGCTGTGCCGGCAACCCTTGTTTGGGAATGAGCATGGGTCACCGGGGGTTGGCAGGGGGGGAGGAGAAGAATAGAGCATCCGTTGGACTGCTTTCCTTCTCTGGGGAAGGGGGTCTCACTTCCCGATGCTCGATTGCCCCCTGGCAGAGGCTGGGGGTCTGGGCACAGGGTGACAGCATTGGGCAGAGTCTGGGCAGATGTCTGGGGAAGAGACATGTGAACACATGTGCTTCTGCCCCCTCCAGCATCATTGCATGCCCATGGCTCCAGCATGGGGGGGGGGGCGGAGGGAACAACAGAAAAATGTGTCACCTCTCACGTGGCTTGATGGCCGTCTGTGAGTGTTCATCGGGTACTGGCACCTGAACTAGATCCATGAGGGTGGGGAGTTAGAGGGCTCCCTGCCACCCCACTGCAGGGGGTATGCTGCAGGGGTTTCAGGGTGCCAGCGGTCCCAGTTGAGATGGACGGCAGCCAGATCCCTGGCAAGGATGCGAGGTCTAACAGGGGAAGAGAGGTGGCCCAGGAGGATAAATAATCTCAGAAGAAAAAATGCATGGTATGAGAATGACTCGAGCGGAGTCAAAAAGTTGAGTGATACATGGAGTGAGAATGACACAAGCTGTGTCAAAAAGATGATGCATGAGGCAAGAATTTGACTCAAGCTGCATTAGAAAGACAGTACAGGGGACGAGAATAGCTGAAGCTGAGTCAAAAAATACTGTGGATGAAATGGCCAAGACAATGGTATGTTAAGCCCTCTAAACACTCTAAACTAGTCCTGCGGGAGAATAGTGGCTCTATAACCAACCCACTTCATAATCTACCCTCTCCTTTATACGTGCCAGTGTCAGCTAGACCAGCTCTGGCTGCCCTAACAGAAGCATGCATCTTCAGTGCAGTATCAACAGCTTGTACCTTTGAAAATAAAAACAAAGGGGGTGGTGCATCATTTTTTTTGATGCAAGCCACTTTGGTGCAGGCAGTTCTGCTTTTGATGCAAGCAGCGTTAGAAAACCAGAACTGACCAAGTTTTGGTGCAGTTTGCTCCTTGTATCATTCTTTTCTGGTGCAATGCCTTGCATCATTCTCGGCCCTTTGAAAATTGAGCCCCTGATGTGAATACAAGATGGACATTATTTAGACTGTAGTACTGCACCATTTTGAGTTCTAGTACACCTGTTAAAGGAAGCCAAACATTAAAAAAAAGACTAACTTTTTGAAAGGATATTTACTGTTACTTAATGTGAATTGAGCAGCCTGTTTCCAGAGGTGCAGATTCCCTGGGCTGCAAGTGTTGTTTGGATTTGAACAGAGCAGTGTTCTACTTATTCTCATCACTGAGAGTCTACTGAGAGTGGACTTACTGTGAACTGAACAGCCTGTTTTCTGAGCTGAAGATTGTAGGATTGACCCTCCCTTCTGCCACCCCCAACCTCCCTCCTATGATCGGTCCGTTTATCGTTCCTGAAAATAAGCACTTAGTTGCCTAGTGCACCTACCCGGTTACCAAAAAAATATTAAATAAACAAATAAATATTTAAATGGTCTCCACAGTTGACTGACATCAGCTGTTGGTATTAGTACTGGGTGCTAGGAATGGCATAAATGTATAGGTGGGCTGTGTTATGGCTGTAATGTTACAATCTTAAGTAATTTACTTTGCTCAGCACAATTGTTGCCTGGTAGTGTCCTAATCAATATGTTACATACAGCCTTAAGTAACTGTACTCTGCTCAGCACCATAGTTCATACCATTTGAACATACCTCCCCCCACCCTCCCTACCATAGTCTGTTGTTTTATTATGTTTGCTTGCGCGCAAGATACATAATGTGTCAACTTGCTGTAGTAGCGAGTTGTGGAGGTGCAGCAGTGTTGTGCCGAATGCCAGCTGTCCATTTTGGGGCTGGTCACTGTGGTGCCAACAGAGGAGCACGCTGTCCATGACAGCAGTATTGTAGCATGCCACCAACTTGAAAGAAACTCTCCGCTGCAATCAGGGAGTGCCCCCGCCATTAACAATCAGCTGTTTTTGCTGATGGGGTGATCTCTGATTCCAGTGGTGAATCACAGCTTGCCTTGTCTGGTGTCCCATTTCAATAAACATGGTGGTGGCTATCGCCGTCTGCCTCTCGCAGTCCCCAGCAAACTGACTTCAGGGGTGGTCAATCCCCCTGTCGGCATGCACCCTCCCCAGTTCATTTGCTGATGGGGGAGCACAATCCTCATTGGCATACGTGCCCCATTCCTGTGTTTGTGTGCCGAGGGGGGTGCATCAGCATCATACCCTCAGACACGATTGCCGACAGGGTGCCCAATCCCCTGTCGGCATGTTTAACACCTACCCCATTGCGCTGGCATTTTTCCTGCTGCCATTGTGTGCCACACTGGGATCCCACCCCAGTGTGACTAAAATGACACCCCAAATGATAGGACACACTGGGAGCCCACCCCAGTGTGTGTGTGGAAAGGGAAAAATGACCCGCAGTGTTTTTTTTCTTTTTTTTTTCAACCTGAAACAAGAAAACGGTCCTTCGCTGTCTGTAGTGCCCCCTCCCAAACACTCACCCACCCTCTGTGCATCCCACCTTTCCACACTCCCCTCACTCCATACTTACCTCCAGAACCCGGTGTGACGATCTTTGGTGGACCGGGAACACATCTGCACTCTTCAAAGCTGACCATGAACTGAAGAAATGCCGGTAAGCTGTATATTGGCATAAATAGGTTTTTTTCCAACTTATGTGGATATCTTGGCCCTTTTTGTGAATTTTTGCAGCAAATTTTAAACATGGGGGTTTTGGGGCCTCATCTCTTGAATTCAGTGACTGTCATCTGGTTATTCTGTCCCAGAAGGTGATTTTATGTCACTGTGTGGAATAAAGGGAGGGAGGGTGGGCAGAGGAGACTGTGAAAAGGCAGAGATACTAAACAAATATTTTTGCTCAGTATTTACAAATGAAGAGGGAGATACATAAAACAAACAGTAGTAATACTCTGGATACAGAAGTTGATACCAGCCCATTTACAGAAGAAAGGGTTCTGAAAGAACTCTTAAAACTGAAAGTGGTCAAAGCAAAGAAGGCCTGATGAGATTCATCCCAGAATTCTAAAAGAGCTAAAGAGTAGAACTAGTGACACCACCGACTACACTTTTTAACAAATCATGGGATGATGGGTGGTACCCGAGGACTGGAGGAGGGCAGATGTGATTCCCTTCACAAAAGTGGGAGCAAGGCAGAAGCAGGAAACTACAGACCTGTTAGTTAAACCTCAGTGATAGGGAAAATGATGGAATCACTTCTGAAGAAAAGAATTGTCAGTATCTAGAGATCAGAGGGCACAGGACCCTAGGCAGCATGGATTCACAGCGGAAGGTCATGCCAGACAAATCTGATAGATTTCTTTGACTGGGTGACCAAAGTAGTAGATCAGGGAGGGGCTGTGGACATGGCCTACCTAGACTTTAGCAAAGCATTTGACACAGTCCCACACAAAAGATTAACATACAAGTTAACCAGCCTGGGAGTGGGTCCCAAAATGACAGCCTGGGTAAAAAAATTGGCTGGAGAATAGGACACAGAGAGTAATAGTAAATGGAGTCCACTCTGAAGAAAGGAGGGTTACTAGTGGGGTACCGGAGGGTTCAGTATTAAGACTGGTCCTCTTCAATGTCTTTATAAGCAACATAGTGGAAGGACTGGAAGGAAAAGTATGTCTCTTTGCAGATGACACTAAGATCTGCAACAGAGTTGATGCACAGGGTGGGGTGGAAAGGATGAGAAGGGACTTGGCAAGGTTAGAGGAATGGTCAAATGTATGGCAACTTAGATTCAATGCTAAGAAGTGCAAGGTAATGCACCTGGGAAACAAAAAACCCAGGGGAAGAGTACACAATGGGGGGTGAGATACTAACAACAACAAAAATGGAAAGGGACCTGGGGGTAGTCATATCAGATGACCTAAAGGTGGGCAAGCAATGTGAGAAGGCAGCAAGGAGGGCTGGGGGGTTACTTGGAATTCAAGCATGCATCTGACAGTCATAAGGCAATTCTGGGGGGTGGGGGTAAGAAGAAGTAGGCTGCTGGTTAACTAGGATCTGCAGCTTATCCAGTAGGTAGGGAAATGGGCAGACTGGGTTGGCCAAGCGGTCCTTATCTGCCATCAAATTCAAAAAATTCTATCACCTTTTGGGACCGATTAACAAAATGACAGTGTCACAGTTCATGAGGCTGACTCCCAAAAAGCCTATGTTGCAAATCTGGTGAAAAAATTCTCAGACATTACTGTGTTAACGAGCGTGCATTGCGTAGTTTCCACACACACTTATAACTTTGCGAATTTGTAATATTTTCACTCCAGATTTTCAACATTGGCATTTTTTTACACCTTCTTATGAATAGTATAGCTGTCATTTTTCACATCCTAGCCAAAATGTGTTTTTGCACGTCCGCCGCAGAATAGTGCGGTCGCTGTGGGAAATCAGTGTTCAGACAGATTACAAAAATCACAGTGACACTGTTCATGAGTGGAGGTCCCAAAATGCCTATGTTGAAACTTTGGTGACAAAAGTCCATAAAATGACTATGTTATGAGCTTGCATTGCGCAGTTTCCACGCACACTCATAACTTTGAGAATTTGTAATAGTTACACTCAAGATTTTCAACATTGTCATTTTTGCACACCTCCTTATGAACAGTACAGCTGTCATTTTTCACATCCTGCCCAAAATGTGTTTTTGCACATCTGGCACACAATGGCGTGATCTCTGTGGGAAATCAATGTTCGGGACAGATTAAGAAAATCATAGTGACAGTGTTCATGAGCAGAGGTCACAAAATGCTTATGTTGAAAATTTGGTGAAATAATTCCACTAAATGACTGTGTGCATTGTGCAATTTCTATGTACACACGTAAGTTCGAGCATTTTTAACATTTTCACTCCAGATTTTCAGTGCTGCCATCTCTTCACACCTCCCTATGAATGGTACAGCTGTCATTTTCCACATCCTGCCTGAACTGTGTTTTCACATATCTGGCACAGAATGGCATGGTTGCTGTGAGAAATTAATGTTCGGGACAGATTAACAAAATCACAGTGCTACTGTTCATAAGCAGAGGTCCCAAAAGCTTTTATAAGGTGGGAGTCACAAAAAGGCCATGTTGAAAATTTGTGGTGCAAATACCAACAAACACCCAGGGCATTAGGGTTTCTAACCAGAATGTCCCACCCTGTACAGACTGACAGGCATCAGGGGTGTGCCTTTGGATTGCCAGCTATAATGCTCATGCCATTCCACACCAACCTCCACCCTGATGCCAGTGACAGGCATCGAGGTGTGCCTTTGACTCTTTGGTCCCAGAGTTCACCCCGTTCTCCTGTGCTGCCCCCATTTCAGCATATGTCATTATGAAATGGGGTGACTGTAAAGTCGAACACCCCAAGGCACACTTCAACACTTCTCGGTGTCTGCAGGATAGGGTGAGGTGAAATGCCATGAGTGTTATGGGCAATGACCAAAAGGCACACCGCAATGCCTGTCCATCTCTGCAGGGTGGAGGTGGGGTTGGTGTGAGTTCAATACTTCACTGCCATTCCTATACTGCATCTGTCTGACTCCTGCATGTCCAGTGCTAATATTAGCAAGCATACATTCAGCATTTACAAATGCTTGTTTAAATGGTCTCTAAAGTTGATTGACATCAGCTGTTGGTAGTAGTACTGGGAGCTAGGAGTGACATCAGTGAGACTGCTTGTCTCAATCCTCTCATCATTATGTTATGTATATAAGTGCTAAACATCTTATAGTGTATACTGTTTGATGTATTGTATGTGGGAGTGAATGTAAGAGAAGAGGGGAAGAGTTTAGTTGGAGAACTGTGGGAAGAGTGGTTGTTGTCTGGGCTAAGCAAGTGTGTACATAACAGGCAATAGCCTGCAAAAAGGGGGTTGTAGCAATACCCTTTCTAGGGTGGGAGTAATTTACTGTTGTGACTGAGAGAAAGGAATGGGGTGGGAGGAAGCAACATGGGAAGATTAAAGAATGGGTAGGTTGTTGTTTGGGTTAGGATACACTATTACAAACTTTCACTACCCTGCCAAAAAAGGGTATTGCAGCAAGACCCTATATAGGGTATGCTTATATTACCATTGATTGTGGGGAACAGAAGGGTGAGGGTGAAAGCTTTGTTTATATTTTCAGTACTGTTCTATACTATTTCAATTTATGTTTTAATTCTGTTTATCCTTTTGTGGGGAGTCAGTGGAAAGGAAGGAGGAAGGGGGAAGCTGCAGTTATTATCTATTCTATGGTATACATATACAGTAAGGGATTGGACAAGTTTAAAGGCAGGGTATAGGGTCGCCAGATTGAAAAATAAAATTTGAAAGGGGATGATGTGGGAATCTAGCAGCTGGTATAGGCAGAGGGGAATTGGGGAAGGGTGGAGGAGGAGGGAAGCAGGAGGCTATTGGGGGTACAATGGGAGAGGGAGAGTAGTTCAATGACTCACGCAACCAGAGTAATATTATCCTTCTGCAAATGTAATACAATGTTTGTGGCCATTCACACTCTCTATTCCATTAGGAATTATCACCCAGTAGGGGTACTGAAGACAAGAAACCCTGTAAGAGGGTCCCCTCCCCCCCAGAGGCACCACGGGAAGGATCCCTTGGCTACAGGTAACTCAGGAGGGAACCCCAAAAGAACTGTAGCAGTGATCCATGACTAGGAAGGTGAGGAGGGAGAGGAAGGTTGGTAGTCAAACAGGAGGAAGGGGAGGGGTCTTAATTGGGAAGGACAAGGCGGAAGACACTGGGGCACATGGTAAAAACACAGTCTTGAGTGGCTCCAAAAATGAGAACCTGGGTGGGGGGCAGGAACGAGCACAAGGAAAGAGGAGGAGGATGTACTGGTGTTGGGGGACTCCATACTCAAGGGGATAAGATGGGGCAGCAAGGGGGAGAGACATAGTCGGATATAGGTGGAGTCCATACCAGGATTAAAGGCAGACATGGCAGGACAGGCAATCTTAAAGTGCGTAAAGAGGGGTTGGAGGAAACCACACATTGTGGTACATGTGGGGACAAATGACCTAGCGGAGGAAATGGTGGAGGTAACAAGGGAGAGGACTGAGGATGTGGGAAGGTTGTGCAAGGAAACTGGTGAGTCTGTGGCCTTCTCTGAAGTGCTCCCAGTACCCTGCGCAAGCACAGTGAGAAAGGAGAGGATTAGAGAGTTGAACACATGGTTGGTAGAATGGTGTTGAACTAAGGGGTATGGGGTTGTGGGCAGCTGGGGCAGTACCTGGGATAATAACAACCTGTTTGCAAGGGATAGGCTGCACCTAAGTGGGGAGGGGAAGGCAGTATTAAAGCAAGGACTGGGGAGGTATATTGCATCAAGGGTGGATTTAAACTAGATGGGGGGGTGGCAAGCAGACAGTAGGTAGGTGAGTATCCGATAGAGTGGAGTCACAGCCTACCCCCCAGGCTAGCAGGGAAGGACTCGGGGCGGCCAAAAAAGGAGGGAGTAGAAGGGAGGAGATGGAGGCTAGTGAAGGGAAGGGGGCATTATGGAGCGTGGTATCACTGAATGCAAGAAGCCTAGTAAACAAATCCACTGAGCTACAGGCACTCTTAGCAGTGTGGAGTGTGAATATTGCATCTGTCACAGAAATGTGGGCAACTGAGCACCAGGACTGGGTTCTGGGCAATCCCAGGATACAAATTATACAGGAAGGACCGTAAGGGTGGAGTGGGGTGGCAGTCTATGTGAGGGACAGGATCAAATGGACAAGGGATGAGGGAGAAGAAAGGAGAACAGAGACAATCTGGCTGCAGCTCCTAGACTCAAGGGGTAGAAAAGTGAAGTTTGGGGTGGTATACAGGCCTCCGTCCCAGTCTGAGGAGCTTGACAGGGAGTTAGTAGGACAAATCAAAAAGGTATGTAGAAAAGGGAAGGTGGTCATTGTGGGGGATTTCAACTTGCCGGGGTTGACTGGAGCATTCTGGTCACCTCCAGTGCTAGGGAGCAAGTGCTCCTGGACACGATCCAGGAGGGTCTCCTGACACAGTTGATTAATGTACCTACTAGGCTAAAAAACACTTTAGATCTGGTATTGTCGAATGGGGAGACAGTGAGGGGAAATAAAGGTAGAGGACCCAATAGCCAACAGCGATCACCAAGAGGTGTGATTTACTATCATGATTTTTAGTTCATAAATCGGATTTACAACCTTTGAGTCACAGACTCATTTACAAAGGCACCTCGTCACAGGGAGGGGAACAACAAATACTGCGGCAAGACAGGGTGGAACAATACAGGTGCAATACATACATTATACATAGCATAAAACATAGGTAGTTTCTCATAGTACAGAACAAAATTCATTGGTGGGTCCTGGCAGGTCGTGCAGGCAATAGCCAGAGGAAAATGGAGTGGGGTAGGCTATCGAGCCTGGGGGGCAATGGCAGGCCCTACCGTAGGCACGTACACTTCCAAGTGCTAAGTAAGTGGTTGCGTAGGGCAGCTTTGAACTGACAAATTTTAGGGGTGCTTGAGATGTGCACGGGGAGGGAGTTATACCAGAATGATGCTCTGTAATAAAAGGACCTTTGGGCAACGGAGGTCTTGGCTCTAGGCACCTGGAAAGTGGCTTTGCAGGCGGTACGGGTGGCGGCCGAGTGGGAAGCAAGCTGCAGCTGTGCAGTGATACCAGGGGGACACAGTCCAAGAAGAGTCTTTTTTGCTAGTATACCAGTGTGATATTGCAGGTGTTATTCCAGATTGAGTGTGTTCATGGTGGTATAGAGCTGACATGTGTGGGTTCCGCTTGGGGCACTGGCCAGGAGCCTGCAGGCTTTGTTGATGGAGGTCTGGATTTTGGTGAGGGCAGTGGGGCCAGCGGCTGCCTAGATTGGGAGGCCATAGTCAACTAGTGACAGGATGGAGGAAGTGATGGCCAACTGTAGGGTGAAGCGAGGGAGGTTAGAGGAGCCCAATCCGGGTGTTCATGGCAGAGGATAGGGCACTGACATGGGCATGGAAGGAGAAAGCCGAATCAAAGGTGATGCCCAGATATTTGTATGTTGGTACCTGCTCAAGGGGATGGAGGGTGTTGGGAAGGATGGAGAGGGGGACATTTTTGGAGCTACTTTGGTGGTGTGCAAAGATCATCGACTTTGTTTTCTTGAGATTCAGGACCAGGCGGTGGTCGAGGAACCATTTTTCAGCTTAGCTGAAGGAGGATTGCAGGCTGTTCTGGAGAGTGACCGGATCGGGGTGCGAGGAGAGTAGGACTGTATCATCTGCATATAATAGCAGCTTTTCTGCACAAGAGCTGGGAAGGGTGTTCAGGAAGAGACTGAATAATGTGGGGCCCAGAATGGAGCCTTGTAGGACTCCCGAAAGTACAGGCAGTGCTGAGGATAGGCCACCAGTTAGCTTGACGCATTGGGATCTACCACAAAGGTAGCTAGAGAACCAGTCTAAAGGGCCAGATGATAGTCCCACTTTACAGAGGGTGTCTAGCAATAGTGGGTGGTTCACAGTGTCAAAGGCCTTGGACAGGTCAATGAATACTGCCCAGCCAACTCTCTGGAATCTAATGCAGAGTGTATATGGTGGGAGAATTCCAGTAGAGTTGTGGTGGTGCTGTGACCTGGGCGGAAGCCATGCTGTTCACAGCACAGAATGTTGTGACTGGATAGATAAGTTACAAGTTGTGTGGATACTATTTTTTCGAGAGCTTTGGAGGGGGGGTAGGATGGAGATAGGTCTGTAGTTATTTGGTACAGTACGGTCTCCATTTTTGTGTATAGGGATGATTTCAGCCTGTTTCCATGCCCTTGGGAATTGGCCGAGACACAGGGATCGATTGAGGAGGTCAGTGAGGGGAACTAGCATGACATCCAATGTTAGGCAGAGTTTCCAGGAGTCATGGGGGTCATCACTTGGGTTGCGGGAGGAGAGAGTGTTTTGGAGGTTTGGCTTTGTGTCCTGTGGTGAGATAGTCCTAAAGAGAAGTGGGGGGCGAACAACAGCTGGATTGTTGCAAACCAGTATGGGGTCAAAGAAGTGGGCCGGGAGAACTGAGCTTAGATCAGTGAAGGCTTCGTTAAGGCAGTTGGCAATACGGGAAGGGTCCGCGTTAATAGAGCCATTTATGATCATCTGAGAGGGAGGAGGGGAGCAGGTCATCCCATTTAATTCTTTCACGTTATTCCAGAAGGTGCGGGCATTGCCCCAGGTGGATGTCAAGGTGGATTGGTAGTGGCTGGCTTTGGCTTTTCTTATGGCCCAGGTGCACTGGTTGCGAGCTGCGTTATAGGCTTGCCTGTCTGCTAGTTTTCCAGTATTGACAGCAATGTGCCATAGGTTATCACGTTGCTTCAGTTGTTGGATTGGGGAGGGATATCAGGCAGCGAGTGTCTCTTGAGTCAGTGTGGGTGACAGGCGAAACATCACAGGCCTTGCAGAAAGCATTGGTGAGGAAAGCAAGGGCGACATCTATATCCGTTGCGAGGGAGATTGGGGACCAATCAAGTTGTGCAAGGTGACGCTTAAGTTTGCATAGACCTCCGGGCAAAAACGGCGACAGGGGGTGGTGTGGTGCGCAGTTTTGAGCGTGGGGGTGGACCAGTGGCAAAGAATTGGCGAGTGGTCACTGAGAGAGTTGGGTAATACATTAATATCCTTTATTTTGTGAGGGTGGTTAGAGAGCACAATGTCAAGAAGTGTGCTAGTCCCACTTGATTGGTTAAATCTGGTGGGTTGAGTCACTAGTTGGGATAGATCAAGGGCTGTGAAGTTATCTTTAATTTGTGCTGAGGTAGCACTGAGCCAGTTGACGTTGAGATCTCCCACTATGAGCTGTTTCACCTTGTGTGGCAGGGTAGTGAGGTAATCAGTGAGGGAGCGGATAGCTTGGTTTTGTTCTCGTGGGGGTACATATGTCGTAGTGAGGTAAAGAGGGCCAGGCCTGGATCAGGGGAGATTTTTAAGGTGATTGCTTGGGCCCCATGATTGAGCTTCGGGGTACGCAGGGCATGACCCAGGAGGGAATTCGTTAGGTAGACTTCGCAACCCCCCCCCCTGCGCTTACCCACATGATCTTCTCTGAAGAGGGAGAAGCCAGGGAGGGAGACCGTCGAGTCTGGGGTCAACGGTGAGAGCCAAGTTTCCACTATGGCAAGGACGTCGGGCTTATGTTGGAAGACCCAGCATTGGAGTGCAGCAATCTTTTTTGGTAGACTGCAGATATTCATGTAGGCAATACGGAGGCCATAACCTATGGAGGGCGATGTACCGGGTCCTGGGCCTGGGTTGGGGTGGACATTACCAGAGAGCAGGAGGAGTAGGATGGTGAGCCGGAGTAAGGGACTGCAGCTGTGGTAGTAGCGATGTCTGGGCAGTCGGGAGGATTTGGGGGGCAGTGCAGGGGATGGGCAGGGAGCTAAGGGTGGGCAGGGCTAGCACAGGGGATTCCATCCTGCTATTGTGGTCTGCAGAGGGTATGGGTACTGGGGGGTGAGATGGGGCAGTTAGATGAACCAGTGTGTGTGGGTGTTGGTGGAGAAAGGGGGTAGAAGGAGGGTTAGGGGAGTGGGGTGGACGAAGGCTAGCATAAAACATATATCGCAGTGTCAGGAGATTTAGAACTGTGTTTTTGTAACAGGGTTGGAGTGAAGAGGAGCAGCATGAATAATCCAAGACCTAAAGGAGTCATTATGTTATATTGCTGCTAGAGAGATAGGAGGGCTTAGGCAAGCAGGGTCCCTCCAGTGTTCAGCCAGAATAATCTGCAGATGGCAAAGTGGGCTGATTGGTTCTACAGCCTCATGTGATACTGGCTATAAAGTGGAGAGCGGACCAAGGGTGGTGGTAGGGGCAGTGGGGAGCCGGCACGCAGTGCCGGTGTGGTTAAAACTGAGTGCTTCAGCAGTCCTGTACTCCGCGGTCTGCCGTACCTGTAGTCCAAGGGGGGTGAGCGAGAGCGATCTGGTCCCTGCTTGGGCTGCTGGTGCTGGGGAGGGCGGTCTGCTTCCTGAGCCCTCGCGACCCACTCCAATATCTGGAGAGAGAGAAGGGATTAAATACTGGACTGAGGAGGCGGGTCAGGTAGGACAAAGAGCAGCTTTAAATTATTCAGCAGTTTTTCAGCAATCACAATTCCTAACTTTACCACCGCATGGCTACACAGTAAGAGCAGTCTGTAATACAGTGCTTGAGTTACTTAGCAGTACTGTTTTAAACTATCAGTAGTCATGATTTTAGATTATTTAAGAAATGCATGGCTACACAGTAAAAGCAGTTCTAAACACATCACTCCAGTTAGTCAGTCGCCTATGTGCGGAGAATAAACACGTTTTTGATATTAGCTGCAGGCGCTGCACAAAGTCCAAGTTTAGGCGCCAAATTTAAACTGAGCGCTTCAGCAGTCCTGTACTCCGCAGTCTGCCATACCTGTGGTCCGGGGAGGGGGGTGAGCGAGAGCGATCCAGTCCCTGCTTGGACTGCTGGTGCTGGGGAGGGCGGTCTGCTTCCTGAGCCCTCGAGACCCACTCCAATATCTGTGGTCCGGGAGGGGGCGAGGGATCCGGTCCCTGCTTGGGCTGCTGGTGCTGGGGAGGCGGTCTGCTTCCTGAGCCCCGTGACCCACTCCAATATCTGTGGTCCGGGGGGGTGGGTGAGCGAGAGCGATCTGGTCCCTGCTTGGGCTGCTGGTGCTGGGGAGGGCAGTCTGCTTCCTGAGCCCTCGCGACCCACTCCAATATCTGTGGTCCGGGAGGGGTGAGCGAGAGCGATCCGGTCCCTGCTTGGGCTGCTGGTGCTGGGGAGGGCGGTCTGCTTCCTGAGCCCTCATGACCCACTCCAATATCTGTGGTCCGGGGGGGGTGAGCGAGAGTGATCTGGTCCCTGTTTGGACTGCTGGTGCTGGGGAGGGCGGTCTGCTTCCTGAGCCCTCATGATCCACTGGATAAGGGTTTGCTGGGAGCAAGAGAAATCAATTACTCCGGTGGTAAACTTCAGGGGGGTGGACTTTGGGAGGATGCAGGAAGTACAGAAAGGGAAACTGGAGGGCATGAGGCAGGAGATGGATGTGGAGCAGAAATGGGATATTATTAAATGAGGTGTTACAGAGGCAACAGAAGCCTACACCAAGTCATAGAGTAAGAGAAGCAGAGCAAGAAAACCATGTTGGTTGAACAGCGAGGTTGTGGAGGTGGTGAGGGCAAAATGAGTGGTGCACCAGAGGTTTAAGAGGACAGGGAAGGAAGTGGACAGGAAAGAATATGCAAGATGGTCCAGGGAGGTGACTAGAAAAGTGAGAGAAGCCAAGGCCCAGAGGGAGATGAGATTAGTACTGGGATTTAATGGGGGGAGAAAGACTTTTTCAGATACATCAGGGAGAAAAGGAAGTGCAAGGAGACAATAGTGAGGATAAAAAGAGGTGGGGAGTGGGCAGAAAAGGGGGAGGAGCAGGCAGAAGCACTGAATGAATACTTTTGCTCAGTGTTTACAAAAGAAAAGGGGGAACCACTACCAGCATGGGCTGAGAGGGTGGGGACAGGGAGAGAGGAGGCAACAAATGGAAGAATTGAGGCAAGTAGAGTCCTAGAAGGACTGAGGGCACTGAAGGTAGACAAGGCACCAGAGCTGGATGGTATCCGCCCCAGGGTACTGAGGGAGATGGCAGAGATGCTAGCGGAACCACTGGTGGATCTGTACAACACCTCACTGGAGTCGGGATGTGTGCCACTGGACTGGAGGATGGCACATGTAGTACCATTACACAAGAGCGGGTCAAGGGATGAACTAGGTAATTATCGTCTGGTAAGTCTCATCTCCATAGTGTGCAAACTCATGGAAACAATACTAAAGGAAAGACTGGTGTCATACCTGGAGGACAATGGCCTCCAGGATGTGAGGCAGCATGGGTTTATTTCTGGGAAGTCTTGTCAAACCAACCTCATACAATATTATGACTGGGTGACAGATGAGCTGGATAAGGGTTATGCGGTGGATGTTCTTTACTTGGATTTCAGCAAGGCCTTTGATTCGGTGCCTCATGGGTAGCTTGGGGAGAAGCTAACTGGTAAGGGTAGGGGCAAAAATGATGAACTGGATTACAAGTTGGCTGAGTGGCAGGCTGCAATGGGTGGTGGTGAGAGGGGAGCTCTTAACTCCAAGGCCGGTGATGAGTGGGGTACCACAGGGCTCTGTGTTGGGGCCAGTATTGTTTGGGCTCTTCATATCAGACATTGCACATGGAGTGGTGAGCAAGGTAAGTTTGTTCACTGATGAAACCAAAATCAGAGCAGTGGTGGATAGAGAGGAGGGATGGAAGCAGCTGCAGGGGGACCTATGCAAGCTAGAGGAGAGGTCAGAAAGGTGGCAGCTGGAGTTCAATGCAAAGAAGTATAAGGTTATGCACTTTGAGGTGAAGAATTCAAGGAGAGAATACTGGCTTGGGGGGGGGTTAAGCTGGGGATCACTGAGGAGGAGAAGGACCCAGGGGTAAAGATAACAGGGACCATGAACAACACTGCCTAGTGCAGGAGAGTGGCTGCAAAAGTGAACAAAATGCTGGGGTGCATAGTAAGGGGATTTTCACCCAGGCGAAGAGAGGTGATCTTGCCTATCTACAGGTCACTGGTAAGGCCTCACTTAGAGTATTGTCTGCAGTTTTGGAGGTCATACCTAAAGCGTGATATCAGGCTACTGGAGGGGGTGCAGAGGAGGGCAACAAAGATGATATGTGGAATGGAGGGGAGAGACTATGAGAGCAGGCTGGGAGACCTGAATATGTACACCCTGAAAGATAGAAGGGACAAGGGGGACATGATAGAGACATTCAAGTATCTGAGGGGAATCAATAAGGATGGGGCAGATGGGGTCTTTAAGTTAAGGAGGGGGAGGGTCACCAGGGAGCATGGGCTAAGAATAGAGGCAGGAAGATTTAGGAAGGAAATGAGGAGACACTATTTCACAGAGAGGGTGGTAGCAAAATGGAACTGCCTACCAGAATGGGTGGTATCATGCGAATCTGTGAACAGCTTCAAAAGGGCATGGGACAGGGAACAGGGGAGAGTGAGGGTGGGGAGGTGGGGAGTGGCAGTGGGATGACAAAGGGGAGGGGGGTGGGGCAGCTGCAAACTAGGGATGTTGGCTGCACATTAGAGCAGACTTAGATAGACTGGGTGGCCCATTTCTGCTGGCACATTCATATGTTCATATGTTCATAAGTAGAAAAGCAGACTGACATCAATTGGCGACCTAATGAAGCATAAATGAGGTACACAAGTAAGCATGGTAGAGTCAATAATATGGCTTGCACCAATAATAGCAAGGGGCTTCCTAAGGAGAGAGGGAATGGCCAGTTATGGCCACCATCTACCTCCATCCAACAGCAGAATCTACCTAAGTAAGCAAAGAATATTACTAAAATGAACTAAGTATTGTGATCTGTGGCATGGAGGAGAGAAAAAAAAACCTTTTGAGGAGGAACTCTCTGGGGATCAAAGGTAGAAATCACCTTCCCTCTAGCCTTGGGCTATATAATTAGTGATGACTCAGTTGCTACCTTTGAAATATGATTTAAGGGGGTGGAATCAGGATCAAGCCATGAGAAGCAGGACTGAGATGAAGAGGAAGTGACATAAGAGAGAAACGGTTAAAGCACCCCGCAGCCCAATCAGGAAATCAGACACAGTCCAAGCACTGTAGAATGAAGTAAGCCACACTCGGCCTGATCAGAGATAAGCATAGGCCAAGCACTGTAGAATGAAGTAATGTACAAGCAGCCTGATCAAAGATCAGCACAGGCCAAGCACTGTAGAAGTAAGCAAAGCACATGTGGCCAGATCAGAGATCGACACAGGCCAAGCACTGTAGAATGAAGCAAGGCACATGCGTCCTGATCAGGAGATGAGCACAGGCCAAGCACTGTAGATCGAAGCAAGTCACACATGGCCCAATCAAAGATCGGCCCAGGCCCAGCACTGTAGAATGCAGCAAAGCACACGTGGCCTGATCAGAGATTGGTACAGGCCAAGCATTGTAGAATGAAGCAAGGCACACACAGCTTAAAGCACACCACCGTCCTGCACTTACATAACTGATGGGGCAGAGAATTTCAGAGGGTAGGGGCAACAAACCCAAAGGCACGAGCACCAGATGACTTTAAACTAACCCTCGGAATCTCCAGCATCCCCTCGTCAGCTGAGTGGAGCTGTTGCAAAGGGGTGTAGGGAACGAGGAGCTCTTTCAGGTAATCAGGACCCTGACTGTGTAGGGCTTTGTAAGTTAATAAACCTACCTTGAAGGTGATCCACCACTGAACAGGCAGGCAGTGCAGATCGTGCAGCACTGGGGTAATATGAGTTCTCCTAGATACCCCAGTCAACAAACATGCTGCAGCATTCTGCACTAGCTGCAGGCAGTGGGTATCAACCCCAGGAAGCCCTAGGTAAAGGGAGTTGCAGTAGTCAAGGCGTGATATCACAAATGCGAGGACCAAGACAGGCAGATCACTAGACGGAACAAGGTGCTTGATCCTAGCAATGTTCCTAAGATGGTAAAAGGCCAGCTTGATGACTGCTGACACCTGGTGATGAAGGGTCAGACCATCGTCAAGCACCACTCCCAGGTCACGCACCTGCTCAGAGGTAAGAATCTGAGCCCCCCCCAGGACTAAACCAGAGGGGAGCCCAGCCCTCAACCCCTCTGTCCTGTGACCTGGGTCCACTACCAAAACCTCAGTCTTTCCTGGGTTCAACTTTAAATCGCTGGAACTCATCCAATCTTGGATTTCTACGAGGCAGCTGTTCAGTACTGAGAAAGCACTAACCTGGTCGGGGGCCAAAGACAGGTAGAGCTGGGTATCATCAGCGTAGCAGTGAAACCTCAGTTCATACCATCTTACAATGTCTCCGAGGGCAGCATATACACTGCAAATAACATGGGCAAAAACACTGAGCCCTGAGGTACCCCGCAAGGCAGAGAGAAAGCCTCAGAAGAAAATATCCCTGAGACAACTCTCTGAGTTCTACTGGTGAGGAAAGATGTAAACCATCTGAGAACTGTCCCCGATAGCCCACAGATGAACCTCAAATGCTCGAGCAAAACCCCATGATCCATAGTGTCAAAAGCTGATGACAAATCAAGGAGTACCAAGATGGAACGGTTTCTCTGATCTCTCGCCATCAGGAGGTCATTGAGCACCCGAATCAGAGCAGTCTCAGTACTATGCCTCTTATGAAAACCAGATTGGAGAGGTTCGTATAAATTATGGATGGCTAGATGGTTTTCCAGTTGAGATGCCACAACTTTCTCAATAACCTTTCCCACAAAAGGAAGGTTAGAGATAGGCCTGTAGTTCGCCAGGTTCTCCAGGTCTAAAGAAGCTTTCTTCAAGAGGGTGTCACCACCCCCTCCTTCAGGGAGCAAGAAAACTGACCCGAATCCAAAAAGCACTGGACAATCTGAGCTAAGACCGGGCCGATGATATCACTACAATCCAAAATCAGGGAAGTAGGGCCTGGATCTAAACTACAGCAAGTGAAACGCATCCCCTGGATAATCTTCATAATGTCCACGAACTCTGGCAGATCAAAGGTACTCCGGGCTCTGTGGCCAAGCACCAACCAACAGTATCCCCCATAGGGTGAAGCTGGAGGCACTCCTGCCTGATGTCGGCCACCATATTCGCAAAGAAGCGAGCAGTTTCATCACACTCATTTTGTGAAAAAATTTGATGTAACTGCTGACAGGCTGGGTTGCACAGCCTGTCAACAGTTCAGAAGAGTTGAGCTGGTCGATTCCGTGCAACAGTGATTTCCCTGGACAGGAATTCTGCCTTCTTACAGGAAATTTCTGTTTGATAGAGCTTATAATGCTCTAACAAAATATGGTGGTCAGCACCTAAGGCAGTCCTCTGTCAGTGACACTGTATCCTATGCCCCTGCCTCCACAACTCTCTCAGAGACCCATCAAACTATGGGGCTCTGGGGTGAAGCAGAAGGGGGTGAACATGAACAGGAGCAATCAAATTGAGAGCTGAAGAAATGGTCTTATTATAGGCCATAACCAACAGCTCAGGATCCATGCTGGTCTCACCAATCAGCGGGAGGTCAATCACCACCATTAGGTCTTCAGGGACCACATCCTGCAAAGGGTGATAACTGACCATCTCCTCAGGGGCCGACCTACCCAGCAGGGCTGAAAAATTAAATCCAACGGTGTAGTGATCGGACCAACCAACAGGTTCCACCACCAAGTCGGAGGCCTCAATCCCAAGGAGGAAGGCCAAATCAAGAGAATGTCCACTATTAAGAGGGGGTATGAGGCTTGGAAAGATATGGAGGACAGCAATGGGGGTGGGAAACTATCTGGCACTCCTCCCTCAAATGGGGTAGAGAATAAAAGAGGGGATGATGAAATGGAGGGCAAAAGATTTGGAGGGCCATTGGAGGCAATAGAATAGGGGAAGATGGAAATGGAGGGTGAAATATTTGGAGGGCCATGTGTGTGAATGCTCGAAGTCTGGGCAACAAGATTGCAGACCTAGAGGCCACCATGGCAGGGGAAGACCTTGATCTAGTCACCATCACTGAGACCTGGTGCAATGAAGGCCAGGACTAGGATATGGCAGTACCAGGTTTTGCTCTGTTCAGAAGGGGCAGGGCTGGAAAAAAGGACCAAGGGATAGCTCTTTATGTAAGGGACAGCATAAAGGCTACAGAAATACAAGGAGAAAAAAGGGGGGAGGGGAGGACTGTGGGTCCCTCTGGAGAAAAGGAATAGGGGCCATTATAAATACAGGAGTGATATATAGATCTCCAGCACAGATGGAAGAAGTGTATGGGGAAATGCTGGAAGCAATCCAAAGACTGACTCATATGGGAGCGTTGTTACTAATGGGAGACTTTAGCCTACCTGATGTGGACTGGAGAATCCCAACAGCAGCAAGTTCCAGGAGCAGAGACATCCTAGACTCCTTGCAGAGGGCATTCCTCAGGCAACTGGTAATGGAACTCACTTATGAGGGAGCAGTACTGGACCTAGTGCTGATGAATGGGGATAGTGTTGCTGACATCACAGAGGGGGACTGCCTGGGGACCAGTGACCATCATACGGTGTGGCTTAGCATAAAAAATGAGTTTGCACAGAACAGCACAAGGACAAGGGTCATGTACTTCAGGAGGGCTGATTTCAAAACTATGGGAGAATGCCTCAGGGATGCCCTGGCAGTGATTAGGATGCTAGGTGGAATCGAGAACCAGTGGGCAAAAATTAAAGAGGGCATCGAAACAGCTACTGATCTCTGTGTCAGGCAGGTCTGCAAGGGCAGGAGGAAAAGAAGACCACTATGATTCTCTAGAGAGCTAGCAGATACAGTAAGAGCACAAGGGATAAATTAAGTGGGTTTGCATCGCAATTTGGGACCCAAGAATTGTGTAATCTCACTCATTTGCCAACATGATTAGCAGTCATTGCTAATCATTAAAAACTGGCACTAGTTCTTGTAAAATGGCTTGTCTGAGTACTGTACCTTTAAATACTTCTTTTTTGGTCAAAATAGCTTTTTTTTGTCCTCCCCACACCCCACCCCCTGTGCTCTGAGCTGTCTGTTAGTGGTTAGAAGGATGTCCCAGCTCCTCCCACACACCCACTCTCAGCGTGGGAGAAATGTGATTCGGTCCTTTGCTGCATCAGCATCATTGGTGGAAGAAGCTGGACAGGGAGCAGGCAGGAGTTTCTTTTTTTTTTTTTTTTGCTATACTTTTTCTCCCCCTGGGCATATCTGATCTACTCCCATTTGTCTCGGCATCCTGTGAGACTCCAGCCACCGTCCGTATCTGCTGCACCCCCATAGACCTCACCTTTTAACTCCTGCGGCTTACCCCCCACAGCAGGGTGGTGTGGAGCCCCCAACTCACCCATCTACAATGGACCCAGTCCAGATGATGCACCAGAGCTGGAGATCCTTTCAGATGGCCATCAAGCCATCGATCAGGCTGCCACCTTATTCTGAATTACTCCCTCATGGGCAGTAGAGCATGTAATGCCGTCAGAGGATGTGCCATGCACGCATCCACCCATAGCACGTCTGATGGCTGCTCCTCTGCCTCCCCTTGAAGATACAGCATTGGTGTGCCAGCCCCTAACCACAGTTAGAGGCCAGGCAAGCACCGACACCTGGAAGACCCACCTATCCTGGAGAAGGAGAGCTATCCGAGGATGCTTCATCCTTCTCCACCTCTGCCGACCCCCATCGACCCGCGCTCACTCCTGAACATGGGTTGTCAGTGTGGCGCAAGGTAAGGCATCCAGCACCTCAGCCCTCAGTGCCACTGGGCTGGCTTCAGGCAGGAGTTTCAACTCTGGTGGGTATTAAGGTTTTTTTTCTTGTAGGGCTTGATTTATTCCCTCATCATGTTTTGTGTCTGGTAGTAGCAATTTGTTATTATTTTTTTTCCTTTTCTTAGCAGGGAAGAGGGAGCCAGGAGGAGTGGCTGCCCCAAGGAGGCCAAGATCATGGAGAACCCAGGAGCCAGAAGCTGAGAGGAGCCAAAGAGGCTAAGAGCCCGAGAGGAGGAGTGGGAGCAGAGATGATAGTGGCTCAGATGTGGTGGGGGATAGTCTGAGACACAGTTTTTTGGAGGCATTACAAATACAGCAGGAGAACTGGGGACTCTACAAAAACAAGTAGAAACTTTTCATTCTTTCTGGGCAGGGAAATGTTTAACCAAGGGAAGAAACAAACACAGGGCACTTGACTTGGCATGCAGAATCGATGGGGGAATTGCTGCACAAACAGAAACATGCATTTGTCAATGCCGAATGTTGCTTGCTTGTATGTGCTGTTTAGGTATTTGGAAGTGATAGTTCCATGCCTTCCTCCCAAGACATCCACTATGTCTTTCCATTCAGTATTCACAGAAGAGTGGGAGGGGCAAGGGCCACAGCAGTACAGCAGTTGCCAAGGGGGTGAAGAGGTGGACAATAGTCCATTCAAAGGCAAAAGAGTCCTGCAGGAGCTCATTAAATTGAAGGTGGACAAAGCGATGGAACCAGATGGCAGACGCCCAAGGATATTAAGAGAACTTCGAAGGGAGATAGCTGTATGTCTGGCAACCATGTTCACTGAGTCATTCAACATGAGTGAATTGGAGGGAGGGCACATGTGGTCCCTCTATACAAGTCCAGCAGCAGGGAGGAGGCAGGGAACAATAGGCCATTCAGCCTCACCTCAGTAGTGGGGAAGATCATGGAGACATTGCTTAAAGAAAGGATAGTGGGGCATCTAGAAGGCATTGGAGCACAGGACTACAGACAACATGGATTCACAGTAGGGACATCATGTAAGACAAATCTGGTTGATTTCTTTGACTTGGTGACAAAGAAAGTGAATCAGGGTGGGGCAGTGGACAACGCTTACCTTGATTTCAGCAAAGCCTTTGACACCATCCCATATAAGAGGCTGATAAACTAGCTGGGTAGGCTGAGCATGGGGGAAAGGGTGGTAAACTGGGTTAGAAACTGGCTAACAGACAGGAGGCAGAGAGTGGTGGTAAATAGTGTGCAGTCTAAGGAGAGGGGGTGACCAGTGGGGCGCTGCAGGGATCGGTCCTGGGGCCAGTCCTGTTCAATGTCTTCATTAGTAACATTGCAGAATGTCTGAAGGGAATTTTTTCAACAAATTTTCAACATAGCCATTTTAAGACCTCTGCTCATGAACAGTGTCACTGTGAGTTTCTTAATCTGTCCCAAACATTGATTGCGCACACCGAATGCGCCATTGTGCACTACGTGCATGGAAACACATTTTGGGCGAGATGTGAAAAATGACAGCTGTACTGCTCATAAGGAGGTGTGGTAAAATGGCAATGTTGAAAATCCAGAGTGCAAATATTAAAAATTCACGAACTTACAAATGTGCATAGGAACTGCACAATGCACGCTCGTAAAACAGTCATTTTTAGGAATTTTTTCACCAAATTTGCAACATAGATGTTTTGATATCCCACCTTATGAACACTGGCACTGTTGTTTTGTTAATCAGTCCCAACAATGGTCACATGGAGGCTAAATTTCTATGAGTGAAAGCTGTTTCAGATGGCACAAGTGAAGGACTGAAAAATATTCTCTTAGATATTCTTGTAGAGAGTGGCCTTAGTATAAAAAGAATGGTGGGGTTTGGGGCTGATGGGGCAAATGTCAACATGGGTGCAAGACGGGGTCTTGCTACACTTTTATTGGAAGGCATTGAGTGGTTAGTTGTAGAGATGTTGCAAACTAAAATTTTTCCAGTGAAATTGCCGCAGAATCAGAAATTTCATTGCGTGAAATATTTTGCAAAATGTACACATTTTGCAAAATATTTCACAGGTGTGAAATGCAAAATTTTGCCCAAAGAATGCAACATCTTGCCTGAAAATGACAAAATTTCACATTTCATGGTGAAATTTCGCTATTTTCTGCTGAAATTTTACAATTTTCTGGCAAAATTTTGCAATTTTCAGATGACATTTTGCAATTTTTTGGGTGAAATTTCACATTTTGCACCCACAAAATATTTTGCCAAATGTGCAAATCTTGTGAAATATTTCATGTAATGAAATTTCTCAGTTTTGCACAACTCTACTTAGTTGCTGTTCACTGTTTCTCACTCAGATTAAAACTGACTATAAAAGAGGCTTTGGAAGACACCCATTTCAATGAAGTTTCAAACATTCTGACCCAACTGTTATATCTATATCAGAAAAGTCCTAAGTAACTCAGAGGGTTGTGGTCCCTTGCCCAGGCAATGGATATGTCAGTTGAAAAGCCAAAGAAGGCTCATGGCACATGTTGGGTGCAGCGTAGACTTCTTACAACCAGGGCTTTTACCAAATCATACCCTGTAATTTGTGCCCATTTAGAATCTATGGCTGCAGACTCAACTCATTACCAGACCAAAGTCAAGGGAGTGTTACAACTTATGACTAAATTCCAAATGGTGGCACACCTTTTGTATTTTGAACAGTTGCTTCAGCCATTTGCCAAATTCTCACTAGCACTTCAAAAAGAAGTAGTTGAAATGCCAGAGCTACTTAGCTCTGTTGAAACTTTGAGAAACACTCTTGAATATGCAAAGCAGAGTGGTCCCATAGACGGTAGTGAACTTGAAATTCTCTTAAAAAATGGGTCTGATGTTCTTTCAGGAGTATGTCCCGAAGTCACTTACAAAGGTGTGAAATTAACACATTTCAGTGGCCAAATTGTTAAAAATTTTAAACAGCAATGTAAAAAATACATTACAAACATTGAGAAGTGTTATAAAGAAAGGTTGTTTTTGACTGATGAAAGTAAGATCTATAACCATGCAAAATACAGAGGCTGCAACAGATGGCAGCAGCCGTATTTTGTCTGAGGCCATCCTCCCCTGGACCCAGGAAGGAGGAGGGAGGGGGTAGATAGAGGTGGTCCCGAGGGACTAGGGAGTGTCCAGGGATTGGACAAGGGACCACTGAGGTCTCCCACTTGGGAGGGCGGGGTCAAATCCTGTGGGGGGAAGGAGAAAGAGGAATTTCTTGGACTGTAGCCAGCAGTCATTCTTCTTTCTCCTTTTGCCCTGCAAGGATCACCCACCCACCCGACCTCATAAAAGCAGGGTAGTGAGGCCAGGCAGCTAGGGCCCTCTTTTGACCCAGTATGGGTGACTGCACTATGGGTCAGGGAGTGGCTTTTCCCAGTTTTCCCTGCTGTAGATATATTTTTTAGTCAAAAGTTAAGACATCCGGGTGATACGGCAACTCAGGATGATGAATCCCCAGTTCGTTCCCCCCAACCCCCAAAATAGACTACAGTTACAGGCTTCATGCCTGGCAAAGAAGAGTAGCTAGCAAACTAGATGATCCAATAAGAAATCAACCCAGACTTGTTGATTGCTGGGTTTTTATTTTCTTTGTGTTTTAATTTGACATGGTCACAAATTCTGTCACAGTCACGAATTGACACAGTCTGCTGCTCCACAGACATCACGCTCACTGCTTCTGAGGGTCTTGAATAACGTGCTGTGCTGTGCTGCATACTGCTGTTTGTGTCAACAATGGCTAAAAATAAACAGATAATGTTTGAAACTTTGTGTGAATGCATACTGTATCAATATATACAATGCTAAGTAGTTATTATAGGGTTTAGAGTAAAAATACCAATTTTTTGAAACTGCTAATCAGCTTTGGACAATTGCTAATCATTTTTTACTTTGATTAATAAAGGCTGCTAATCAAGTCTTCAACACTAGTTTATGGCTTGGAGTGAAAAAAAATATTATTTAAAAAATGCAAATAGACACAGGAAGAGGAGGATAGGTTAGTTTACCATGATAATCAAAGGGAGGCAGGGAAGGCAGTGAGGAGAGCAAGGGCACAAACAGAGGAGAATATTGCCTAGTCAATAAAAAAAGGGAATAAAACCTTCTTTAGATATATTAGTGAGAAGAGAAAGATCAACAGGGGGACAATAAGAATAAAGGGTGAGGGGGTGGTCTGTGAGGAAGGGGACCAAGGGGAAGGCAGACATATTGAACAGATATTTTTTTCTGTATTTACAATAGAAGGGGTAGGTGACTGGCCAATGATATTGAACAGGGGCAGAACTGGTAGTGAGATGGACACTAGTCCTTTCACAGAGAAGGAAGTCCTCAGAGTACCAGCAAAATCAAAAGTTGACAAAGCAATGGGACCAGATGGGGTTCACCCTAACATATTGGAGCTCAGAGAGGTGCTGGCGGCACCACTGGTAGTTTTGTTCAAAGTATCGCTGGATACAGGGATGGTTCTAAGGGACTGGGGAAGTGTGGTTGTGGTCCTACTTCGCAAATGTAGGAATAGGGAGGAGACGGGAAACTGTAGACCTGTCAGCTTAATTTCAGTAGTGGTCAAGGTTATGGAATCACCACTGAAGGAAAGGATAGTGGAATACCTTGAAACAAGTGGACTGCAGGATTAAAGGCAACATTGTTTCACAGTGGGGCAGTCTTGCCAGACAAACCTGATTGAGTTCTTCTACTGGGTGACCAGGGAAGTGGATCAGGGTGGAGTGGTACATGTGGCATTTCAAGAAGGTCTTTGTCAGCCAGGCCGGTGGCGCTGAGGGTCGAGGCGCTGGGTGCCACACCTCGCGTCATGCTGGCAACCTGGGTTCGGACCCGAGCCCGGGCTGCCAGGAGTCAGTAGAGGAGGATAGGATTGAGCATCCGGAGGACTGCTCTCCTATCCTGGGGACAGGGTTGTGGGTATCCACCGCTCAGCAGCGGCCCCTGGGGATGCCCAGAGGCACTGCTAGAGCCAGTGCAATGGAGGGAGAAGTGCAGCATAAGTCAGCACGCCAGTGCACAATGTCATTGCACGTCTTCACTTGTGGGGAAAAACAGGAGGAAAATCAGCAGCACCACCCATGGCAGCTTGATGGCTGAAGCTTCCTGAGCCCAGTGGCAGCCCAGGGGTAACCTAGCATGCTGCTATTGGATCCTGGCCTGGCGCAGGGACTTAGGGGGGGTCCCTTTCATGGGTACAGCAGCATATGACAGCCGGTGTGTGGGGGGCACCCCGGGGGGCTGTCTGGGGAAGCGTGGCGGCGGCTGGATGTAAGGCAGAGTGGTGGCTACAGGAAGAAAATAAAGTAGTGATAAAAAAAAAAAAAAGAAGGCCTTTGTCACTGTTCCACATTGAAGACTGGTGAACAAGCTGGCCTGTCTAGGAGTGGGACAGAAAGTAGTAAACTGTATAAGAAGTTGGTTGAACAGCAGGAGTCAGAGGGTGGTGGTAAATGGAGTTCACTCAGCAGAGGGCAGGATGACAAGCGGGGTGCCTCCGGGGTTGGTACTAGGCCCGGTCCTCTTCAATTTCTTTATCAGTGACATTGCAGAAGTGCTAGAAGGGAATGTCTGCCAGTTTGTGGATGACACAAAAATCTGCAACAAGGTGGACACACTGGTGAGGGGTGATAAGGAATGATTTACTGAAGTTAGAAGAATTGTCATGTGTTTGGCAGCTGGATTTCAATGCTAAAAAGTGCAAAATCATGCACTTGGGGCACAGAAACCAGGGGCTACCTACCAATTGGCAAGGGAGGAGTGTCAACCACCAAACAGGAAAGGGACCAGGGGGTAATCATTTCCGATGACCTGAAGGTAGTCAAGCAGAGTAAAAAGGCCATGGGAAAGGCTAGTAGAATGCTGGGGTGCATAGGGAGGGGTATCACCAGTAGGAGGAAGGAGGTAGTGTTAACCCTGTACAGGTCACTGGTAAGACCGCACGTCGAGTACTATGTCCAGTACTGCAGGCCCCACCTCCAGAAGGACAGGGATAGGATGGAGGTGGTACAGAGGTGGGAAACCAAAATGGTGCAGGGGCTACATCAAAAGCCCCATGAGGAGAAACTAAGAGAAATGAATATGTATTTGCTGTAGGAAAGAAGGTAAAGTGAGGATATGATAGAAACATTCAAATACATAACAGGTATTAATAAGGCACAGGATGGTAGCATTTTCTGCAAAAAGACAGACTCAGGGAAAAGGGTTCACATTATAAAGTTGGCGGGGGGGCTCAGAGGGGATGTGAAGAAATATTTCTTGAGAGAGAGAGTGGTAGTGGCCTGGAGCAGCCTCCCAGTGGAGGTGGCAGGTGCCAGAACAGTCAAAGGATTCAACATGCATGGAACAGATACAAGGGGACCTTGGAAGGAACACAAGGAGTGGGGACGATCAGAGATTGTACAAGGGCTGCAGTGACACAGTAGGCAGGGAAAACGGGAAGACTGGATGGGCCAGAGGGGTCTTTATCTGCTGACAGCTTCTATGTTTCTATGTCTGTATGTCACATTGTTAATGGCCCAACCTTGAAATATAACAAAGGTTCCCCAGGTAGAGGAGGTGGAGGAGGAGAAGTCTTGCTTCCTTGATGAGAAGAAAGCATGACAAGAGGAGAGCTGTGAAAAACAAGGGAAAATTATGTAGACCTTACTGAAGTAGCCACTGTGGGTAACTGACCACATGGACAGTATATACATGGTCCACTCCAAGTCTTTCAATACGTGTCACCTGTGAAGAAAAATAAAATCATTTAGCCTGACTCTGCCACTGTAGTGGCTGCATGATAGATTTATCGTCCAATCCAACTCTTTCCATACCTGTCACCTGTGTAGAAAAAAAGTCATTTAACCTGACTAGCCACCATGGCGGCTGCACAGTATATCTGTTGCAAACTCCCAGCTGTCACTTATGAACACAAGAGACTAATTATTTTTCCTCAGTTAGCAACTATGGTGGCCACATGGCATATCCTTTGTGAGTCTTGCAGTCTTACTACCACTGCTGTCGCCTGTGAAGACAAGACGAAATAATGGTTCCTCTCCTCAGCTGGTGGCTCATGGCATGGTCTCACAGTATACCTGTGAAAGGAAGAACTGGAAAGGAAAACATCCTGGAATGATACTCACCATCACATTAGTGACGGCTGGGCCATGTAATGGCACAAAGGTACCCCACAGGAGGAGGTAGCTTGGTGGCTGCTGAGGATAAGGCAGCAAGAGAAGAGAACTGTAAACACAAGAGTGAAAATAGTCTAGCCCACTCCCTGTCTGTTGTACCTGTAAAAGGGAAATGAAAACAGAAAAGTAAAAATCAGAAAATGGAACGACACTTACTGTCACATTAGTGATGGCCATGATGTGTAGTAGCATAATGATGCCTCATTAGGATGGGAAGAGGACTAGGCATTTATTATTTTTTATTATTTCCACTCCTCTGGTCTGTCGCCCCATTCCGACTGACCCCCCCCAGCCCTGTCCCCCGGAATAGCCGGCACCTACCTTATGCCCGGCCCGGGAGCAGAGCCTGTGGGGAGTCAGTCATCATCCTGCTTCCACCGGCGTTTTCTGTCTCCGGTTATCACCCAGGAGCCCCAGGAATAGGAGCGCATGCACCCTACGGCCCCAGTTATGGCTCCTTTCCCCCACCCTATGGCCTAATGCCCGGCCCCTCTAAGTCTGTGCCACTCCTAGCCTCCACTAGGGGTCACCATCGGCCAAGGGGTGCCGGATTTCCTCTCCACAGGAGATCCTGCCTGCCAGCAGCTCAATCCAGCTCCGCCCCACGCTGCTGACCTCTGGCGGCCCGAGCCTGCTCCTTGGAATCCGGGTCGCCAGCTGCACACGTGCACATCCAGCGCCTCGGCCCTCAGTGCCACCGGGCCGGCTAGGAGTAGGCATTTTGCTGGCTGGAGGAGGTAGAAGGACAACAGAAGCAGGTTCACACAGTAGTAAATGTGTCTGGAATTTACACTGGGTTAAGAGCCCAGTTTATCTAGAGGCTTCAGATGGAGGAGGAGGAGGAGGCAGCACATGTTGCTCCAGGTTGAGGAGGACTGGAGGAGGCCACAGTGTAGAGCAACATCAGTGGTGGCAAGCACGGCAGCAGGTTCACATTAGTCTGGTGTCTGTCATTTATGCTGGGCTAAGATTCTGGGAAGGCGTGGTGTAGCACAGGCCTAGTGGGGAGCCTGGTGCATGCACGGGTGCAGCGAGTGGTGTAGACGAGGGTGGAGTTGGGGCAGGTACTGGGCTGTTATTTGGTATTGGTGGTATATTCACATTGTCTGTTGAGTCATAATAATAATTATCCCCGTCTCCTCCAGTTTCAATTTTGACATTATAGTCATGCCAGTGTCTTCTTTCAGTTTGTTGTTCATAGCAGAAGAACAAGCGAGCAGAGCACCCATGTGACACCCCCCCCATTTCCAGGAATTATGTCTGGTTGGCATTTATCTTTCAGGGAAGAATAGCAGGTGGAGCACCCATATTGCACCCGGTTCCAGAGGAGGAGACGAGTTGGCATGCAACAGCAGCAGCAGTGCACAGTCAGGTACTTGATTGGCATAACTCTCAACCTCTTGCCTCACAAATCAAGGACAAGGCTTAATAAAATCAGGACAGCAAATATGCATTGAAAATATTATTCCAAATTAGACATTATTAGAAAAATGAGAACATTTGGTTTTCAAATGTGTCCCCCACACACCCATTAGTGACAGCAATAAATAAAATTACATTTTTCACATGACATGAATCCAAGTTTCTTTTACTCATGTCCAATAATGGCTGTCTTGTTGCAGTGCAAGGAATTCACCTTCATCATCTTCAGTGTCAGAATTTTCTCCTCCAGGGAACTTCTCCATTTCTGCCATGCCTGCCTCTGTTTAGATGATAATGATGCCCTTTGCCTGTCTTCACCTTTCATGTCCTCATGTGTGAGTGATGCCCAAACTTTTGCTGTCCTACTTGTGGGAATATGATGCTGATTCATTTTTATAAATGTCAACATACTGACATTGGTGGGGAAAAGGCTGGTGCTTCTAACACACTAACATACTATTTGCCAGAAGATTAGGCCTTACGGTCTATCGAATCTGCTCGAACCTCAGATCCCTACTTGGGTGCCGAGGCCCTCCCCCTCCTTGTGTTACAGAAACCCCTATCATCCATCCCCACCCCCCTGGGACAGGCTGTCATCTGATACATCCACTTTCTGTGTCTGTCCCACCCTCTCTTGAAGCCCTCCACTGTGGATCTCTGAACTAGCTTCGGCCAGCGGTGCATTCCAAGGCTCCACCACCCTCTCAGTGAAAACCTCCCTCCTTTTTTCCCCTCACCCTTCCACCTTCCAACTTCAAACCATGCCCTCTGGTGATACCTCTCTGCTTTAGTCTAAAATCCCCTCCATGTTTACCTATTCATTCCCTTGAGGTACTTGAAGACCTCAATCATGTCCCACCTGTCTCTCCTCTCCTCCAATGAAAACAGGCAGAGCTCCTCAAGTCTGTCCTCATCGTCAAACTCTAACCCTCATATCATCTTAGTTGCCCTCCTCTGTACCCTCTCCAGGAGCTGTGTGTCCCTCTTCAAGTGTGGTCTCCAGTACTGTACACAGTACTCAGGTGTGGTCTAACCAGTCCATTGTACAGTGGCAGAATCCTTCTTGCTTCTAGAAGTGATCCCTTACGATGCATCCCAACATCCTGTTTGCCTTGCTAGCCACCTCCTGCACTGCTCAGAGCTATTCATACATGCATCCACCATGACCCCTAGGTCTCTTTCCCCTATTGAGGCCTGCAGCACCTCCCCTCCCAGGGTGTACCTGTGTTTAGGGTTTCCCTGCCCAAAATGTAACACCTTGCACTTGGAGATATTGAAATTTAATTTCCATGTGTGAGCCCAGCTTTCCAGGGTGTCCAGATCCCCTTGCAGGGCCAACCTCCCCTCTTCTCCCTCAACTACTGCTCCCATTTTAGAATCATCAGCAAAGAGACTTATTTCACATCCTATACCCTCCCTGTTGTCCGATATGTATGCATTAAACAGGATCGGACCCAGGACTGAGCCCTGTGGTACCCCACTACCAACCCCTCTAGGGTTCGAGAGCTCCCCACAGACCACTGCTCTCTGGGTGCATCCAGCTAGCCAGTTTTCAGTCCATCTGACCATCAAAGGGCATACTCTCAACCTCATAAGTTTCTCCACCAGACCATTGTGGGGGACAGAGTCAAACGTTTGCTGAAGTCCAAGAATAATACATCCCCAGGATTTCCCCTGTCCAGTTCTGATGTTACCCATTCGTTGAACTCCACAAAATTGGTTTGACATGATCTACCTGGCACAAACCCATGTTGCCGACTATACAGACCTCCCACCTCCTCCAAGTACACCCCCAATCGTTCCTTTAGTATACTCTCCATTAATTTTCCCACCACTGAGGTCAAACTGATGGGTCTATAGTTACCTGGTACTTCTCTCAACTCCCCTTTATGGATTGGCAGCACATGTGCCTCTTGCCAATCCCTAGGTACCCTCCCTGTCTCAAGTGACCTGTTGAAGAGCTCCGCCAGGGGTGCAGCCAGTATGTCCGCCAATTTCCATAGTACTCTTGGATGAATGCCATCCAGCCCAGGAGATTTGTCCATGATAATGACCACTGCTTAGCTGACAACACATTCAGTACTCACACTATATGAGGGACAGCTCAGATATTTAAAGGCTACTGCTGACAGTGATGACCAATCTTCTCCTTATTCTGCCAGTAAAGAAGTGGCTCTTCATCAGCAGCTAGATGTATCTGATCAGCCATGTATCCCTCAACTGCTCTCATCACTGCATTTTCCCCATCATCTGCAGCCTCCTTTGACTCATGGTCAGTAACCCTGACTTGTGACAGCACCACCCACAATGGATTGGATGATATATGTGCTTTTTTGGCTGCAGATGTGCTGCTGCAATATTTGCTCTCCATGCCGATGGCCTTTCCCAAACCAGATGCTCCTTCTGCCTTCCTCTGATTAAACTCATGATCATGCTGCCTTTTCTTTTTTTTTTTTAATTTCTGTTTGTACTGTACCTCCTTCTTCTGTGCCGGTCCCCACTCCTTCAGGAGACACAGATGGCAGTCTCTCCCCACTCCACAACCTCCCCGATTCTGCCCAGGCAGTTCCCCATTGAGCCATGGCTGTACCCCCCCCCAGGCGGGTACAGGGTGGGGCAGCATCACCCTGAGAATCTTGCTGGTATCGGATCTGCCGGGGATGTCAGGCAGGTGCAGGCAATCAGGGTCTCTGCTGGGTCTCCATCACCTAGGAGACCGATGCTGGTGTTTTCTCCTCTTCCCCCTTGTGTGGTGCGCATCCTTGACATCAAAGCACTATGCGCTGATATCCACCACACGCCTCGGCCAGGCCCTTCTTGTAACAGGACTTGCCATGCCCCAAGCCTCCGCTCGGGGTCAGACAAACTGCAGGCCTTGGCCTCCACCCTTCCCACGGAGAAGGTGAGCAGTCATGGGACACTCAAGCCTTCTCCCCTAGCCGGCCCTTCACCGACCCGGGTCTGCTCTAGAATCTGGGTCGCTGGCATTGCAACCAGAAATCCAACTATCGCGCTGACAGACTCATGCTGCCTTTTCAAAACATACACCCCATGTGCCTTTTTTGTGACAGATACAAGAAGTGGTTGTGCCCCACAAGAATGATTTAGGACAAACCACGTTTGTATTGGGGATCCAGCATGGTCACAACACTGGATTCAGATGATGTCAGTGTGTTGCTCAAGTGGTTGTGGTCTAGGACCTCCAGCAAGTGCTCAACCAGTGAATAACTGAATGCATCACCAGTCACCTCAGACTGCCTCTGCAAATTCCTAATGGTCTGCCTCAGCACTCAGAGTACAGGCTTAAGGAGGCGGTGTCCCCACTCACTGCCTGTATTGCAAGATTGAACGGGTGCTGCATTACTATTCAGCTATCCATATACCTCCATTATCAGTGGTTAATAACATGGAAGCCTTGGAACTGTCCCTGCTTGTATGCAGCAGTATGTACTCGAACAAGGCCTTATATTGCTTGTAGATCCTTTCCAGCATATATAATGTTGAGGTCCACCTTGTTGAAACCCCTTGCTTCATTCTGTAATGAGGCAGGACATTTTTATGTTGGCTTGCGTGCATGCGCAAGCAACATATTAGGGTAGTAGCACTATCAGAGGTGAGTCAGTGTTGTGGTGAATGCAGAGCATGCTTTAGTAGGTGCATCCCTCATTCCCTAAGTAGCCAGCATGCTAGCACTGACACAAGTATTATTAAAAATGCCACCAACTTGAAAGAAATGTGCCGCTGCAATCAGAGACAAGCTTGTCATGCAGTGGCACAGATGACACGCCTCTTGTATGTGCCTTTCCTGGTGAAACATTTCAATAAACATGGCAGCAGCTCCTGCCTCTGCCACACAATCCCCAAAGAAGGTCGAAATCAGCAGTGCAATCCCTGTGTCAGCATGTCCACCCCCCCACACTGAGTGGCACACTGGGAGACCACCCCAGTGTGCATCTGCTCACAGAAAGCTGACTGTATCGGCATGTTCCTCTCCCCGCCCCAACCCATTGTATGGCACGCCGGAAGCCCACCCCAGTGTGGCCAACATTACCCCAGAAAGTCATGGGGCACACTGGGAGCCCACCCCAGTATGCCCAACATTTGTTGTATTTCACCTGTAAAGAAAGAACACTGCCCCACTGTGCAGTGTCCATTTTTTGTTTTTGTTTTTTGTACCTGAAAAAAGAAAATGGTCCGTTGTCCATGCTTTTCAACCCATACCCACTCCACGCACTTCCCACCTCTCCACACCCCTCACCACATACTTACCTTAGGAGGGTGTGTACTGCGAATCTTTGGTGGAGTGGGAACACGTCTGGACTCTTCAAAGCCAAACTGCAAAATGAAGAAATGCGGTAAGCTGTATAATGGCATAAATGGGGGCAACGTAGAGGAATATCTCAGCCATTTTTTGAATTTGGCTGAGAAATTTTCAACATGGGGTTCTTGAGACCCCATCTCATGGAAACATGCACTGTCATCTTGTTATTCAGTACCAAAGGTTATTTTGCGGTCACTGCCGAATCAACTTTCTGGACGATTAATGAAGCGACAGTGCCACAGTTCAAGAGGTGGGGTCCAAAACTATCGCGCAGAGTCGGTGAAGCTTCAGAAAAATGACTGTGTTTGAGTATGTGCTGCACAGTTTTCATGCACGCTTGTGGCTTCGGCTAATTTTTAATATTTTCACTCAGATTTCCAACATTGCCATTTTCCACACAGCTGTCATTTTTTCACATCTGCCCTAAACCGTGTTTTCGCTCGTGACACACAATGGCACGGTCACTGTGGGAAATCAACGTTCAGGACAGAGTAATAAAATCACAGTGACACTGTTCATGAGTGGAGGTCCCAAAATGCCTATGTTGAAAATTTGGTTAAAAAATCTCCAATATAATTACGTTATGGGCGTGCGTTGAGCAATTTCTATGCATGCACGTGACTTCACCAATTTTTTATATTTTCACTCCAGATTTTCAACATTGCCATTTTTTTGCACCTACTTATGAACAGTACAGCTGTCATTTTTCACATCCTGCCCAAAATGTGTTTTTGCACATGTGGCGCACAATGACGCGGTAGAAACATAGAAACATAACAGTTGACGGTAGATATGACCGCAAGGCCCATCCAGTCTGCCCATTTCTTTTCTACCTTATAAATGTGCCATCGGCCTTTGCTCTGTCAGTGGCCTATCTATTCATAGTCATTTGTATTGCTCCCTTATGCCTATCCCATGCCTGTTTGAAGCCCTGCACTGTATTCATAGCCACCACTTCTTGTGGTAAGCCATTCCGTGCATCCACCACCCTTTCTGTGAAAAGAATTCCTCACATTTCCCCTTAATCGGCCTCCTCTAATCTCATGTTGTGTCCTCTTGTCCTGCTATTTTTCTTATATTTAAACATGTTAGACTCTTTCACCTTGTTTATGCCCTTAAGGTGTTTGAATGCCTCGATCATATCACCTCTCTCCTCTTTGCTCAAGGGTATACATATTGAGCTCTGTTAATCTGTCCTCATATGTCTTCTGATGCAGTCCCTGCACCATTTTGGTTGCCCTTCTCTGGACTGCCTCAATTTGAAGTTAATGTCTCCTTGTGAAGGTGTGGCCCTCAATACTGCACGCAGTACTCCAGATGGGGTCTAACCAGTGTCTTGTACAGAGGATTATTACCTCCCTCTTACGACTTGTGATACCCCTACTAATACACCCAACACCCCTAGCCTTACCTACTGCTTTAGAGGTCTGCTTGGATGATTTTAGGTCATCAGTGATGATGATGCCCAAGTCTCTTTCTTCCTTTGTGACTGCTAGCAACTCCTCCCAGCCTATAGGTGGCTTCGAGTTTCTCTTCCCTATGTGCATGATTTTGCACTTCTTTGCATTAAATCCCAGTTGCCACTCTTCTGACCATTCTGCTAGTTTATCCAGATCTCTTCTCATTCTGCCCACCCCATCTGGATCATCTACTCTGTTGCAGATCTTGGTGTCATCTGCAAAGACAAGCCTTACCCTCTAGTCCATCTGCAAGGTCACTAATGAAGATGTTGAAGAGGACTGGCCCCAGGACTGATCCCTGAGGTACCCCACTTGTGACTTGCATCTCTTCTGACTGTATACCATTTACCACCACTCTCTGTTTTCTGCCCGTCAACCAGTTTGCCACTCAGTTGACCAACTTCTGACCCACCCCGAGCCTACCCAGCTTATTTATCAATCTTCTATGTGGAACAGTGTCAAAAGCTTTGCTGAAGTCAAGGTAGGTGACATCAACTGCTCCCCCTTGGTCCACCACTCTGGTTACCCAGTCAAAGAAATCTATGAGATTAGTTTGACAGGACCTTTCTTTTGTAAACCCATGCTGTCTTGGATCCTGTGCCCCTATGGATTCCAGGTGTTGCACTATCCTTTCCTTAAGGAGTGCCTCCATAATCTTGCCCACTACTGAGGTAAGACTGACTGGTCTGTAGTTCCCCGCCTCCTCCCTGCTACCACTCTTGTGGAGCGGGATCACATGAGCCCTTCTCCAGTCTTCTGGGACCTCTCCTGTGCTCAGAGACTCACTAAACAATTCTGCTAATGGCTCTGCTAGTTCCTCTTTAGCTCCTTAAGTACCCTGGGATGTATGCCATCAGGTCCCATTGCCTTATCCACCCTGAGCTTAGCAAGCTCTTGTAGGACCCTTTCCTTTGTGAAGGGAGTAGTGCTCACCTCCCCTGTGTCCATGATGCTGAGCTGTGGGCCCTGCCTACCTTCTCTTCAGTAAATACTGAGCAAAGTATCTATTTAGGATAGATGCCTTTACAGGGTCCTCCTCCTCACATGCTCCTTTTCTCCATTAAGCTTAGCAATACCCCCTCTGGACTTTCTCCTTTCACTAATGTATCTATAGAAAGTCTTGTCACCTTTTTTACTGTTCGTGCTAGTGTTTCCTCAGTTTGGGACTTTGCCTGCCTTACTGCCTTACCTGCTTCCCTTAGGGCAGTTTGGTATGCCTCCCTATCTTCATCCCGCTGTGTTCCCTTATATTTCCTGAAGGCCAGCCTTTTGGCTCTGACCTTTTCTGCTACTGTATTTGAGAACCAAAGTGGTTTCCTTCTTCTTTTGCACTTATTTTCTGTCTAACACAATGGGATGTTGCTTCAAGTATTGCATCCTTAATGCTTGCCCACTTTGCCTGTACCCCTCACCTGTGTTTCTTTTGCCAGGGCTAGCTTAACTCTGTTGGCCATCTTATCAAAGTCAGCTCCTCTGAAGTCCCATATTTTTTGCCTTGGAATGGGATGATTTAGATGTAGTAGCCAAATTGAACCATACCATGTGATGGTCACTGGCCCCCAGGTGACCTTCTACCTGGAGATCTGTGATCCTTCTTTGTTAGTCAGTACTAGATCTAGGATAGCCCTGTCTCTTGTGGGTTGCTGTACCAGTTGTTTGAGGCCCTCCCCCTGCAGGGAATCCACCATGTGTCTAGTTCTGGCAGATGTTCCTGCTGGTATTGACCAATCTGTATCCCGCATGTTGAAGTCTCCCATTATCAGAACCTCCCCTTTAGCTGTCATGTTTTGTATATCTTCTAACAGTAATGTGTCTATGTCCTCCCCCTGGTCTGGGGGCCTGTAGACAACCCCAGTTCTTATGGCTGTCCCATTTCCTGTTTCCAGGGTGACCCACAGTTCTTCTGGCTCCTTATGTGTATTCTGAATTTCTGTAGCTTTGATATTTTCATTAACATACAGAGCCTCCTCCCCCCTTGCACCTCGGTCTCTTCTGAACAATACATAGCCAGGTACTGAAGTCTCCCAAGTGTGGTTACTGGTAAACCACGTCTCACTAATTGCTACTATGTCCAGTTTAGCCTCTGACATTATTGACTGCAGGTCTGGGATCTTATTTCCCAGGCTGTGAGCATTTGTGTACATGATTTTCCATTGGTCAGATTTTGGTGTGTTAGTTGTTGGGTGAAGTTTGGCATTACCCCTGTGCGTCGTATGGGGAGACAAACCTTTTTTCTTACCTGGTGATGCAAATGAATGGCAAACATGCTGAATTCCTGTTTGACCACTAGCTGAGGGGGGAGGGGTGTTCTTCCCATTCGATGTATGGGGTGCTGCACCTTTCTCCCCATTTGCTAGTCTAAATATTCTGCAAAGACGTCAAACTTCTGCCCCAATGCACTGACTCCCTCTTTAGTCAGATGCAGTCCATCAAATTTAAAGAACTTTCGCTCCCAGAACTGTTGCCAGTTCCCTACAAATCTGTGTCCTTCTTCCTGGCACCAGCCCTTGAGCCACGTGTTTAGCTCCCCTATCTCCCCTTCTCTGACCTTCCGTCCATCTGCTCCCCTCTCCCAAACTGGCAGGATCTCAGAGAAGGAGATGCCGGACGAAATAGATGATAGTTTGTCACCCAGCCTACTCAGGTGTTCCTTGGTCTCCACAACTGACCAGCTGGCGAGATCATTAGTCCCTATGTGTACTAGGACATCAATGTTTTCTCCTGCTTTGTGAACAATTTTAGCACATGTGTCAGTGTCTCCATGCTGATGTACCTGGGAGACATCTGACCATCACCCTGGCTGGAGATGGGTATCAACTCCCCGAATCATGGAGTCTCCTATGATCAGAGTTTTTGGATTTCTTTGTGCTTGTTTTGTTTTGGTTCCTGATTTGGGTGAGTTTTGTTGTGCTAGCTCTGTGCATGGTGTCCTGCTCTGCAGTGTCTTCTGCCTCTTTATTTGATTTCAGAGATAGAGGCAGATACCTGTTTGTAGTGTTTATATGGTTTTGAGGTAATGTGTTGGAGAGCAGAGAGTGATGGGGCACCTGATTTGCTCCTCCTAACCACCTGCCAACCTCCTGGACCAACTACCCTCTGCGGTCGAGGTTTTTCTTTGGATGCTGGGGAAATGGTGGGTGGTTCTTATAATGTATTTCCTCTTCGATATGAAATTTGAGGCGTGCAATCTCTGCCCATGCTGCCCCGAGCTGAGCCCTAAGATCTCCAAAGGCCCAGCATGTAGGACAGTGTTCTAAATCCTGTAAGACTGTCCTTCTGAAAATTGTTCCACAGTACCTGCAGTTAATGAAATCCATTCCAAATAAGTTGCTGGGTTTGTAGCCTAGTCAGAGTAATTAGAAGGAGAAAAAAGGAAAAAAAATGCAAGTAATGGTTTAATTGTGCTTTGTTTAACTTGTTATAACAAGTTAAATTACTAGTGCCCCTGTAAATGAGCTCACCTTGTGAAGGCCCCACTGATCCGCCCCTTCCTGCTCTGCTGCAGGAAATGTCACAACTGTGGTACCCTATAAAAGGAGTGTAGCTTGGGGTGGTTGGGGATGGGGGTGGGTGGCTATGCCCTTCCCCTGCCTAAAAAGAAGAACCACGGACGAAAGAACAAGGAGGTAAGAGCAGAAACAATCAGTCAGCAACAAATGCAGTAACCCTGAAAGCTTATCCTAATGTTAGATAAAACTGTAAAACCTGTAAAGCACCACCTGTAATAATTTCAGTTGCTTTTGGAAGTCAACATCTGGGACACAGTAACAAAATCAGTGACACTGTTCATGAGTGGAGGTCCCAAAATGCCTAAATTGAAAATCTGGTTAAAAAAATCTCCAAAATAATTGCATTACGAGCGTGAATTGAGCAATTTCTACAGACACTCATTACTTCACCAACGTTTCATATTTTCACTCCAGATTTTCAACATTGCCATTTTTTACACCTCCTTATGTACAGTACAGCAGTCATTTTTCATATCCTGCCCAAAATGTGTTTTCGTACCTGTGGCACCAAATGGCACTGCTGCTGGGCAAAATCACCCTTCGGCTAACAAACTGATAGTGTCACTGTTCATGAGGTGGGGTCACAAAAAGCCCATTTTGAAAATTTGGAGTGAAAATACCAACAAACGTCCAGGGTGTTAGGGTTTCCAACTGTAATGCCCCACCCTGTAGAGACTGACAGGCATCAAGGGTGTGACTTGGGATTGTCGGCTATAATGCTCATGCCATTCCACCCCCCCACCCCCACCCTGCAGCCGGTGACAGGTATCGAGGTGTGCCTGGGCTCTTCGGATGCAACGTTCACCCCATTCTCCTGTACTACACCCATTTCAGCATATTTCCTTATGGAATAGGGTGAGCGTAAGGCCCAAAGACCCCAAGGCACAATGCAACAGTTGTCAGTGTCTGCAGGGCAGGGTGAGGTGAAATGGCGTGAACAATATGGCTGATGACTCAAAGGCACACCCCAATGCCTATCAGTCTCTACAGGGTGGGGTTGGGGTTGGCATCAGTTCAATACTTCACTACCATTCCTATTATGCATCTCTCTAACTCCTGCACTACCAATGCCAGCAAGACAACATTCGGCATTGACAAATGTTTGTTTTATTTGCAGTGCCCACAGTTGGTCCCCAGCCTTTTCAGACCTTGCAAAATGTATATAGATTCACCAGCATACAATCAGTAGTTGTTGAATATCTGCCTTTGACACAAACTCTGTAACCACCAGATTAATACAGAGTACCAAACAAGGGACCCTGAAAAAAAAAAATATCATTAATGGCCTTAACAACATTTGACTCTTTGTCGCTTACAATAAACCCTTTCTTTAGCAATAGTAGGTGCAACCAGGTGTCTACCTCCTTTAAAAGTGAACACAAAATGTTGCCTGCTGCATGTGACACAATCATACTTTTTATGGCAAGTGTGGCATGCTGATACAGCACAGAGGACTGGCTGCTGCTTCACCAGTACTGGCATCATTTCCACCCATACATTTGTTAGGTTGCATTTGGTAAAACATAAAATCGGGGCTCACCCATGGAAGTTCCACCCAGTGAACAGTTACACACATGTATGAGCTTGCAGCCATCAGACCACTACTCCACATGTCAGTGGTTATGTGGATATAGCAACTAGAGGAATACTGTAATGCATGTTTTACTGCATGTTCACATTTCTCAGTTCCAGAAGTGAAAAATAAGTCCTGAAAAGAACCTGCCATTTTGGGTGGAATCCCTCATTTGCAATGAATTAGAATGGCAACAGATTGATGGCAAGCATCTCTGCTATTGCTGCATTCAGTTCCCTGGCCACAACATGATTTGGGGTGGGAGGATTTGCATTGTTGGGACAGAATGCTGGTGATTGTGGGCTGTACTTTTGTGGGTGGTGTTTGGTGGACAAGTTTTGCATGTGCACTGCATTGCTCAGGGGTTGTCTTCTGGCCACCAAGGGTTAGAAAGCCAGTGATTTTTGGTATGCTGTTTTTTTGGCCACAGAGAATGGGGTTTTTGTCAGTGTATGTGATGACACTGCTGCTGCTAGTACTGCTGATGGATCGACTGCTGTTAGTAGGGGTATAATTAATATTCTCCTTGGCTAAAACATCCTCTTCTAATTTAACCTCCTCCCCCTCCTTTCCATGTGTAGGTTCTGTGGTACTACCTCCCACTCCACTAACTGCTAGACATTGATGCTGCTGCCACTTACCCAGGTGCTTTATTTTTAAAATGGTGTGTTTCCCACCAGTGTTCAAACGGGACCCATTTTTTCCATGACTTACTTTCACCTAGCATACCTGGCAAATTTCAACTGACTCATCATGGGGGAAATTATAAAAAAGTCTCAAACAAGAGATTTGGAGGGATGGGACATTTTATGGAAAGACACAAGTAAAGACAATAACAGTGATGTGGCAGATGATTCCAGAGGCATGGTGACTGATATAGGTTAAGCAGGCAAATGTTTTCCAAGTGTCTTTTTTTTGGTGGTAAGGAATGTCACTCATTAGTTTTCTTTTTTCTTTAACATCACCAACTTTCATATTTTTTTATCATGACATCATTTGTCACCTCCTCTGCTGACCCAGCAGGAGCTATAACCAGAGGGGTGCATCGTCTGGCACATCGGAGCCATCATGGGTCCTGCTGGGTCCCTGTATTTTGTTTTCATTTTTTCTCCCCTGCCCCGTGCCCATGCAATGGGCGCAGCAGCCGCCTCCACCTCTGCGGAGGCGGCCAAGCACACTTGGATGTGGGTCAAACCCCTCTTGTGCTGACACATGCAGCACACAAACCCCCCACCCCAAGAAAGGAGAGTAGTCCTCCAGACACTCAATCCATACCTCCCCAGCCAACTTCCAAATGACCCGAGTCCATTCCTGAACCCGGGTCACCAGTGTGGTGCGAAGTGTGGTGTCTAATGCCTCAACCCTCAGTACCACTGGGCTGGCTTACTTTCGTATTTTTTAATTTCTGGCTCCCAGGAAGCACTGACCACTAGGTCATTATCATTGCCTTCATCTTCAATCAGCTCCTCTTCCTCCTGCTCACTGCCATCTACTTCTGCCAATCCCTCCCCTTGCCAGTCTTTCTTCTGCTCTTCAGGATCATTTTCCATATGCTTCTCTTCCATAGGCTGCAGTTTCTCCACACCTAAGGAATCAGCCCTATCCTCTGCATTCTCCAGTTCCTCAGACTTCGATTTCTCACATACCTTAATAAATGGCAAATCGAGGCAAGGTGCAATTTCTTAGGTCTCATCTGACTATCTCCAGCCCCCTACCCCATTTCTGTTACAAGAAGAATTTTTGTCACATCATCTGCTCTCATTGTTTTGCCACAATGGACTGCCTCTTCCTACTGCCTTCAGACTACTTGTCTCTTTCCTTCTGCTGCCTTGCCGCCACGAGCCTTGCTCTTTCCTCTGCTGCGTATTTTACTGCTGTGATAAGGAAATATTGCCTTACACAATGCTAAACACCTGCTTATTTCACAAAGGATTAAACCTCACTTTGGTTTTATTTTTATTTTATTTTTTGGTGCAAGGAAAAACACACTGAGCAAAAGCTCCTTTCAAGGTCTATGCAAAGTGAGGGGAATTTAAGTGACTTGGTCAAGTTCACGCAGTATTAAAGTGGTGACTGTGGGATTTAAACCCAGGCCTCCAGAAAGATTAGTTCATTGTTCCAATATGAGCTGAGCAAAATAACACAAATATAGCTGATGCTGTTGATGATTCTAAAATGCACAAAATGAAACAAGATTTGAAGGAACAGTCAGCTGACAAAGGGCATCGGAAAAGAATGTTGATTGCTCTTTCCCACGCTGAAGCATCTATGCTGCAGAAAAAGAATAGACTACACAGCAGTACAGACAGAGCACCCACTAAAACTTCAAATAAATAGTACAAAACTACAAAAGAAAAATTCAAAAAATATTCAAATGAAGCTTGATGAACTAAATATTGTGAAAAAAAAATTTGTTTTTGAGGCTTTTACACCAAGAAATAAGGTCTGTCTCAGACAACAACTCACAGACAGATACAAACATGCAAACAGATGAAGCTGGCAGAAAAATGCCATTTGATCTATATAGTCTGCTTGTATTGCAGGATCCTCAGTTTAAGCAACTGACCCTGCCCCCCTCTAGGGGCAGGGTTAGTAATTCCTATAGGGTACCAGGCAGGATCCTGCCTCCTCATTCACACTGCTAGGACTGCACAGATTACAGCTCTCCAAGTCGGCCTCCTTTTGCAGGGACAACATGGGCTTGATTTTCTATCGACTCCTAGATCGGCGCACGTGGTGCTGATACATGGCCGTGGCAAACTCCGGGTGCATCAGGGACCCTGCACCCTATTCTAGAAAAATGGGAATCCTTGCACCAAAGTCCCAAGGGTTGCTGCAGCTGCAGGGTTGCATCAAACCTTTGGCTTACCTGAGGGGTTTGACAGAGGGTCCTGTCAAGCCCCACCCAGCCTTGCACAACCCAAGTGAAGCCGCAAAAGTGGGGGAGAGAATAGGCTTGCAAGGTCAGGACAGCAGGCAGAGGGACCAGTGGGGGTGCCATAGTGGGTGACAGGGGAACGGTGGCAGTGACAGGATTCTGAGATGGCACCTGGTAGAGGTGCCATGCCCTCTGAGACAGGGTCACTAAGCTCAGGAATACAGAGGTTGGCATAGATGGACCCTGTCCCAGACCCCAGGTGGCAATAGCTCTGACACCTACCCCAGAGGTGACACAGTCCCTGACAGTATAATCAGGCATCAGCCTGTCTCCACGCAGTGGGTTGTGTACCAGGAGAATGTCACGGTGCCAGGGGGACATTCCCATCCACTGACTGCACCCATTAACCTGCAGTCAGTGCATCCACTGCATGTAAGGGACTGTGTCACCTCTGGGGCAGATGCCAGGGCTGTTGCTACCTGGGGTCTGGGACAGGGTCTGTTCATGCCACCCTCGGTGTTCCCAGGCTGAGCGGCCCTGTCCCACTGGGCATGTCATCTCCACCAGCTGCCACTTCTGAGTCTTGCCACTGCCATTGTTTCCCTGTCACCCACTATGGCGCCCCCACTGATCCCTCTGCCCCGGTACCAACCTTGCGGGTCCCCCTACTCACCTCCCTCTGAGGCAGTGGTGCAGGGCCTGTAGACTAGCTCATGGCTGGTCTAACCTTAGCCACCTCATGTGCCCACAGCAGGGCTTCTAAAATCCCAAATGCCAGCATGCAAATGTGCCAGCAGAAACAGGCCACCCGGTCTATCTAAGTCTGCTCTAGTGTGCAGCTAGCACCCCTAGTTTACAGCTGCCTCACCCCACCTCCCCTTTCTAAGGGGATGGTGCTTCCCCACTGTGGTGTAAGCCTCCCTGCGACATGATGAACTGGCACTTCTGGCACAGGGGTGGTGCAGGGCGGCTTCAATGGAAGGCATCCTGATTTCGATGCAGCCTACATTTGAATATCAGGATTGCCACAATATTTGGCGCAAGCTGCAACTTACATGAAATCCTTTCATCGCAGGCACCTTGCGACAAATGTCTGGCTTTGAAAATTAAGCACCATGTGATGTTCTCACATTGTAGTGCATTTAATCTGAGAACTTCATCAGGAGTAAACTTCGCAAAGTCTTACACACTTGCAGCATCCCATAGGAGTATATTGGCTGCAAAGTTTGACTTCACTTCTTTGAAGAATTTTGCAAAGTTTAGTCAAAGTGAGTTTTTTTTAACTTAGTACACCCTACCTGGCAGCAGAGGAAAAAGTACAGTTATTCATGGGATGGTGAGACACTGTATAGTAATACTACAGTTCTACAAAATGAAGTGAGTAGTACCAAAGCAGGTTTTAATGAAACATGCCAATGAAGAGGAGAATTTGAGGGTATAGCTTCCAGAAGGGTAGGAGAGAGAGAGGCAGAGAAGGTAGATAAGGGGGAAGCATGAGAGGAGATGGCAAGGAGAAGGTACCGGGGATGCCCAAACCTTGATCACCAGGGGAACAGTTAGTGACTGACTCCTAATTACTGGTGGTTACTTTATTTTTCTCCACTATAGTGGACACTTCTAGGGTACCAGGCAAGGTACACAGCTCTTACATTCACAATCTTCTGATCAGTGCTGGGTCCGTACCCCAACTGGAGCTGGTGGGATGCTATGCTGTTGATGAAATGATACATCTCAGGTATTAATGCTTCTTACTATACTCATTGTGATCAAATTTTCACCTGTGAGCTGGCACTGGGATCCAGAGAGACCCTAGAGGACACCCATTGAGCTGAAGTACACTTGACTTCTCACTATATCCTCCTCTCCTGCACAGTAGTTTAACCTCCACTCCTGACTCCTTCCATCCTCCACCTCTCACTCTTTCCTTCCTCCACCCCTCAGTCTTTCCTTCATCCACTCCTCACTCCCTCAAAAAGGTATACCATGCCCTTATTATATCCAGGGAAATTAGACAAATAGGCACTGCTGATTCAGCCTGCATACCCTCCCCTTGGTGGCACAGATGGCATAAGGACAGATAGCAGCTTTAGTATTCTCCTACTGGTAGGGGAGCTACTGTACATCTCCATGTTGCAATGGTGATTCATGTGCATGGGGTGTATGTGGCTCACCCAGCACAGACACATAACCAGGGACCTCACCCCCACATGCGAGCAGCCCCTTGGTCAGCCCATGGATGTACAGGCCAGCACATAAAGGGCCACATCCCACATCAGCACTGGTGGCTATCAGTGACTGTATTCCATGTATCATGCTGACAATGCTGGCAATGTTGACAATGGGCCTTTGGTGCCTGGGCCATTGACACTACTACTGGACCCTGGCAAGATGTTCTAGATCAGTGTCACATGCTGCCTGCTACTTTACCTGGATGTGTGCAGTATAACAGGAGGCCACTGGCCACAGATGGAGCATGACAACAGTTCTGTGTACAGGCATACTGAGGTTTCTGGTCCCTCTCTCCACGATGACGGAAGTCGGAATGTGATAATGCTATATGACATGGCTGACAATGGGTGATGCACACCCACTACACAAAGAGGGAAATGGGACTGTGATGTTGTGTGTTAGGTTGTGTTATGGGGTTGCACAATTTAGCGATTGTAGCCCTGATGCTTGAGGTGTGTCATGCACTGCGCTGTGATACACTGGCAAGTAATGGAACATATGTATGGCTGACAATGGGAGTGTATACATTAGTGGGCCCAAAAGATTGTTACCTATCCATTGGAGGGGCTGATGGAGGCATGCAATATGCACTTTGTGTCCTCCAACACCACCTACCTGTGGACTGGATACCATTAAATATCCAGGATCCAGATGAGGCAGACTACTGTGGCCAGACCTCAGTGTCACAGATTAGTGACCCTCTGCCCTCTGGGTCAGAGCATCTGGACATTGGTGCACCATGAGTTCATGGCCATGCTGTTCACCCTGCCTGTGAAGTCCAGTTATGTGTGTGATTACATGCCATCATGTATTTTGTGCCATGCACAGTAGGAAGGCTATCCAGCATTATATTTGCCTTTTCCGAACGAGAGTGCAAAATGAAAGAACAACATGTTATAATCATAAACCAAGTGCAATACTAACTATCCCATTCAGTTTCTAATACAACTGACTTCAAATATTCATAGCAAAATGCTACAGTTAGGCATCAGTTATAGTTGTAGCACAAAATCTCAAAAGTAGGGAAATGTGATGTTAAGGTTAACCCCCCCCGACCCTTGGTGAATCTGCAGTGTAGTGTCTCTAGGGGTTTGAATGAAACATGGCACAGCGCTGATGTTATATTAACTTTGGCACTGCCTTTCAAGGCACAGATATTTACTCACACACCAATGTGTTAAAGTTAGGATAACCCAAATGCTGCATTGGACAATTGCTCGAATCCCAGGAAACACCTCACCACTTATTTTCCAAGATTCAAGAGCTTTCTGTTACCCTAATTTCACATTTCTCTACTTTTCAGACTTTGTGTTTTAACCCTAACAGATATATAAATGTATTTTTTTTGCAAATATGCTACTTACTTTTCTAAAAGGAAATTTATTTAAAGACGTGCTGCTTTGTATTGACAGTGCCAGCCTTCAAATTTCTTCTGTTTTTATAATCTTCGTCAAGGCTACATTCTGCAGATGCAGACATCCAAGGAGGGTTAGTACCATCTGCTGTCTGGGGCTGTTAGGCAGCACCTTGATGACATCCTGGTGTCACTAGGGGTTGAGCACTGGTAGCGGTGTGCCATTGGAAATGTGGGCGCAATTCTTTTCTTAAACAGTGAAAGTTTACCAATAGAGGTTGGCTCCAAAGTTGGAATTGGAGCAGGGATGAGAACAGACTCCTGCTAGCAGCATTTACTTAGGTTTCTGATAAATGGTTTTCATGCACCAGCCTGAAAACCTAGTCAAGAAGGATAATGGGTTTCTTACAGCCACAGTTTTGAGTGACAAGTGAAATCCCCATATCCCTCATAACTACAGCTTCAGGTAGAAACATGGATACTTTTTATGAAAAAAATACATGATTTTTGTTTCATGCAGTCTTAGGCAGCACATGTTATTTTGTTTATAATTTTTTTTTCCATTTTAAACATTTTTGTTCCCAAAACACCAAAAGGCACAGCTTTCTAATAGGATCTAACTAACCTAAACATTTCAGATTTTAAATTGTGGCTGTTGTTTGGTTATTGGTAAGCAAAAAAAGTCCTTTTTGGTGGCTTTAATACTGTTTAAGTAAACAATGAGTCAACTTCAGTTTACCAAATTTTGCCAGTATACGATCCTGCCAAAAAGGGTGTGCATGACAATTAATTGGGCCCTAGGTCCAAAGGCAGCCAAGTTACAAGTGACCAAAAATATAGGATTGACATTAAAGTGTCTGTCAACTCTAACTATAGAAGTGCTACCACACCACTATAATGCGTAATGATTATGCCTGCCTGTACGCTTCACACCACTGCTCTTTCTGGTCTCATTTTCAAATTCTGTGGGTGCAGCACTTATGACCTGATCCATGGACTACATTACTATGTAGTTCTACATGGAGCCATTCTGCAACCTTCATTGGTGTGGGCAAAGGGTGCTGCAAGACCATGCCCATGTTTTATTAGCTCCATCACCCTCCACTCTACATCACCTTGTGCATCTGTCAGCCTCTCCCATCTCCATTGAGGATCTGGTGTTGTGTGTAGAACCTGTGTAGCACGGAGCTCTGTTGTGCATATACTCAACTTTCATCAACAAAATGGATCAGGTCCTTAGTATGTTTTTTTTCCCTACAATGTACTTCTAATTGAAGTATAAGTTCCACTGCGCATTCAGTTGTCATTGTACCTGCTCTTTCCCTTCTTTTCCCTTCTTCTCTTTTACATTTCCCTCCCCCTCTACCATCCTACCACACAGTCCCTGTTTATTTGGAATTTGTATGCTTTAATCTGCATTTTGCACACTGTTGATCTGATCACTTATCACCATTGGTATGTAGGAGGCTTTGTATATTGTGTATATTATGTATTTTTAATCACCGTCTAGAGTCTATAGTTTATGTTTATTTTATTATATATTTAATCACACTTTTAAGTAGTGTTCCCTATGTTTTTATTTTCCTGTTTTGCATTTAAGTTTCACTGTTTTGCTTTGCTTTATGTTTGTTTTCCTTTGAGTTGCACCAGGAAATAATCCTAGTTTCAGTCTGTCTTTTCTGGGTACCAATTTCTAAATAAATAAATAACTAAAATAAATACAATATGTATCTGGGACCATACTCACATTATTTATGCATATGCTCCCAGATAACATGACATTTTGTTTAGAGTTGGTACAGCTGGGGCAGTTGGTACAATTGAAGGCAATATGTATTAGAAGAGGCAGTGTAGCCTACAGGTTGGAGCATCCAGTTGTCAGCCTGGAGATCCAGCAGACCTGCATTTGAATCCCACAAGCTTTACTCACATACTGTGTGACCCTAAGAAAGTCATTTAACCTCCCTGTGCTTCTTAGTTGCACCTAGAGATGAGTTTCAACTATATGTGCCTTTCCTGGCCAAAAAGTCTAAAAAAAAAAAATAATCTTACTTCCTGCAGACTGTCCACACTGGTGGGCAGAAGATGTCAGTGTGTAAGAACAAATAATCTGAATGCTACATCAGTGTGTGGGTTGCAAATAAAACAAAAGGGTTTGATTAAATGCATGCTGAAAGTAAAAAAATTGAGTTAAGGCCCGATCCCTCGAGGTGACCCAGATACTGTATGTGCCAAAGGCATACAGTATATAACTGTTTCTGTCTTCTTTCTGGCTATGCCACTGTAATGGGTACATTTATATTAATTCCATGCCTGACTTACTGCTGTTTTGCTGTACCTGACTAATGCATTTGGCTAATTTGTGCTGCTTGTTGTCACCTGATGTATTTGTATTCACTGTTATTTCCCACCGTGTTGTAAGTAACCTCCTGGGTCATGCCTGAAAATAGGCAGCTTTGCTGTCTAGTGCACCACACCCGGTCAACAAAAATGAAATAAATAAATGTGAGCTGCATACATCCACAGCTGTGGTGTGCCATACCTCTGGTGGTAGTTATTTCATGGAGGAGGAGGAGTGGAGCCACCCTGCAGATAGCCAATCACAAGAGTGGCTTCCCTACTCAATGCAGAACAGGGGATTGTGAGGTATGGCAGCCCTCTGAGGACTGATAAATCCCTTAAAAAGACTTAAGGTACTTTTTGAAAATAAAATACCTTGTCCAATTCCACCAGCCCTCAATACCACATCTGAAGTCTGGCAGTAACCGAAGGCAGGCCTGATTGGGCTCCAGGAATGTCCAGGTAAACCACGGGAGACATATGCAGAGGGCAATGACTGTTACTGCAGGGTCTCTTGCTCACAGAACAGCATTACTCCCCTCTACCCTGTCCCCAGCACAGAACTCGACCTGAAATCCTGGGAAGCATATATCCCCCCATCTGTGCCCCCCTCTGACCAGGCCATCTGCATAGAGACAGAGGCCAGGAAGTATTGGGTGCAGAGGGGATGTACATTCACTGTTGCATTCCTGTGGAGTTCCCTGTAGGTGCATGGGGCACTATGCAGCTGCACAAGCCTCACTGCACCTTGAAGAGGGGAAGATTTTTAGTTGCATGTCAGGCCTTTAGGGGAATGCTTTGTTTAGACTTTGGTAAACTACATACCAAGAAATACGATAAAACATTTGTCACATGGAGCAAAATACATTTTGCTTGAATGTTGCAAGGCAAGTATGGTCTACTGTGCAAAGGTGTGTAAAACAAATTAATCAGTGAGCTTGATATGAAGTATGGTATAGAGTATGTTGAACCATGACTGTATGTGGATCAGATTTTTCATTTCATTTTTTTTTTCATTTAAAGACCAAATGCCAATGTTTTACAGATTTACAATAAGCACAGGAATTCAAGTCCCTGTGTCATGATTAGTGTTTCCTGAAAATATCATGCTGTTTGGTTTAGTGGTTTTCTTTAAATCAGCATCTGTTGATGTGCTCTGTAGTAACTGAAAACAGTGAAGAAACAGTAAAGATTTTACTGTACCTATCAGTGAGTGATGACATCATTCCTGTTCAGCCTGTTGCTGCAGCGAAGACATCCTTAATTGCCTGTAGTAGCTGTTGCACTTCCCAGTCAAAGCAATCTGTAGGGCTAATTGTCTTTACTCCAAGTGTGTTACTAACCCAGCTGGTTTGTGTCTAGATAGATTGTATCATTCTGTTCTCATAAAGAGTTGGTCATTTGTGTTTCAGTGGGTAACTGAAGTGGTATAAATGAATATTTGTGAGAAATATCCTGTCTGTATCACAGATGAGTTCTTTCAAATCAAAACTCTGCATTGTTTTTGGCTATATAAACCCAGGGTTGTTTAATGGCTACAAAATAAATCTAAAGTTTAAAGGGAAACGTCCATCTAGGATTAAATTAATCAATATTGTTACAATGGAATCTGCTTTACATAAGCTATTAATCAAACCCATACCACTTTTAGGGCCATAATTATACCCATTTGGTTTCCCCTTCCTTTATACTTTATATCATGACATAGTGACTTGAATTCCTGTGTTTATTGCTAATCTGTATAACATTGGCATTTGATCTTTAATTTCATTTTATTGATTATTTTGGTTAAAAAAGTGAGCAAACTGCCTGTTTTCACATGTGAGCAGACTGGGCATTACAAACTTTACATTCAGTTAGTAACTGGCATCATTTTTTTACATTTAGAAGTAGGCAACAATTTTAATGCTAATTCTTATATAATAACTGGTCAGCAATTTTCTCAATGGTCTGAACCAGTTATAACTTGCAATTATAACCCGCAGGTTTTAACAGCGAGCGCGCGCTCAGTCACTCAGAAACAGCTGTTTCCTCATTGGCTGTTCAGCTCATCCTGGGCGGGCTGATCGCTTTTTTCAAACATGGCGCTCCTTAACCCGAGTAGCGAGGAGCCGCCAGATGGAGAGTTTATGTAGCTTTTCTTTTTCTTTTGATGAGCTCCATGCTCCAGAACTTAAAAAATTAAACACAAGAAAGGTGTCCACTTGATTCTGCTGTTCAGCAGCTGTGGGAGACGAGAACTGCCACTGAAACCGGGAAAGGCTCCGAATCCGACTTGGCTGACTAGGGTAAGTGCTGATCGGGATAATGATCTCAATCTAAATATTCTACTGTTTAGCAAAAAAAAACCAAAAAAACAAGCTGAATTAAATAAACACCTCTACAAAAAAGAAAAGAAAAAAACCTGGAGGACAGAAAAAGAGATTCTGTGTGTGTTTCTCAGCGTCGGTGAGACAGGGTCACAGTACAGAAAAATAGGAGAAAATTGCTGACCAGCAATTATAAATAATAAGGGATGGGGAAGTGTCCTAAATTCAAAATTAATGGTTGTCCTCGGTGTGGGATGCCTTAATAAACCCCACACCTCGGGCAACCATTAATTTCTCATTAAGCATACTTCTCCATTCATTATTGTATATATGTTATATCTTATTTTTAAATTTTCTATTCTGCTACCCTTTATACATTTTAATTCATGATGAGAGATTTTGCCTATAGTTACAAAAATGAACATTATTAGGTTAAAACAATTGACATTCCACTAAAATTATCCCATATTTTTATGTGCTTCTCTTCAGAGCGTGTCCATGCCAATGAACACAATAAATTCTTATGAGTTCATTGTAACATGCAAACCAGCTCTAATCATTCAAATCACTTTTGTTTTTTAGACATAGTACTGTTTTGTTGAAAAAGAAACTTCAGCAGTGAAATAAAAATCACTGAATGAAAAAAAGATTCAATTAAAAAATATTTTATTTTCAGTTGAAAAGAAGTGTTTTGCATTCTTAGTGGGATAATCATCGGAATTCGGAAAGTACCATTGTTTGAGAAAAAAACTGTTTACCAACCAGAAATAGTCAATATGACAAGAACTGGTATCTATAATGTTATATTATCTTGAAAGTAAATTTACTCACAAACATTATATTTTTATAATTGCATTCATTGTTTCATAATGCCTTGTCACCTCAATACAGATTTGTACTGCTGTTTATTCTTTAAACACTCTATACATGCTGTCCCATTATGTACGTACTGCTGTCCCATTATGTAAGCAACCATATCTATCCAGTTGTTACTGTGTTCTGTGCTATCCCATCCCATCCCATCCCAGAACCTCCTTGAAAATGAGTTTTGCTCATCAGAGTTTATCCTGTTAAAGTGATTATGTTTCTCTTTTGTTTTACTGTCTGCATATTACTTGATATCAACCAAACGGGAAATAGTACAGTTCAGTGGTTGTGCTATTAATCAATAATTTGTAATCAAATTACATTTGTCAAGGAACTAAATGCAGTAGGGGATTTGTTTTACAAACATCATCCCACAAATTATTAGATTACATTTATTTATTTAGTTATTGAATTTTATTGACCCGGTAGGCCCACTGAGACTAGAAGTCCCTTTTTCAGGTACAACTGGGGGGGGGGTATAGATGGTAACCAACTGAAATTGAACCAGATTACACTGTTGGTATTTTTAGTGAATGGGGGAAGTTTGGTCAGGACACCGGGGAAATTCCCCTACTGCTTGGCCAGTAGGGGGACTTGCTGCTGCTGGATCGCAGGTCAGTTGGAAACCTACAAGGAAGGCGAATGGAGGTTGTGGGAGCAGTCGGAGCAGCCGAGGGCTGCAAATGGTCTGACGACTAATTGAACCTCGCAGAGAATACCGTGGAATGCATTGATGGGGAAGAGAAAGAATTATTCATTTCAACGGAGGATTTGACAGTTTTTTCGAATGATTTAAGTAACTCGGAGTCAACAGTGCTTAGACCAGAGGTGAGACAGCTTAAAGAGAAATTGGAATTATTGAGATTCGAACAGTGGACGTTATCGGAGCAACTGAAGGCACTAGCAGTTCAAGATAAAGTGCGACTTACCGGGTCAAGTGATGACTTGGAGGTTGAGCGGGCTCTGGATAGTGAAATTCCAAATCGGTCCTTGAGGAGTAGCTGTGTCTCCGTGAAGCGGAAGGTGGTGATACTAAGTCGGAACAAGGGCCGAGAAATGGCTAGCAGTTCGGTGGGAGTACCTTCTCAGAGCCATGAGCTGACGACTGAGCCGGAAGACAGGAACTGCGTAGGGCAGGAATTGAGGGTGCAAAAAGACGTCGTGGTGGAAGAGGAAGTGAGACAGTGGAAAGGCTTTCACGAGGAACAGAGAAGTCCAGTGCAGAATTCGTTGGGTTTTACCTTTCAGGCTGCAACCAACATGGGGAATGAGAATACTGAAACAGGGACACACTGCATCTTTCAGACGGTACCGGGTATGCAAACCGGTGTTACGAATTTTTCATTCTCCAAACGACTTTTGGATAAGGTAGGAGAAGAAGGGAAGGAAAAGAGAATGGCATTGAACTTTGCAAAATGCCATTTGGTGCTGCCTACAGTGGGGATAGATGGACATTTGATTAATATTCAAAGGGAGGGGAAGGAACAGTTATAGACAATAATAGCATGGTACCTAGTACTACTGACAACTGGTACCCACAGAAGGCTTTAAGTGAAGCTGGCTGGACATTGGATTATGGTTCTTGGAAACCCAGCCCTGATTGGGACCCTAAGCTGAATTTCTCCCAAAATGAACCCACCTGGAAACCCAAGTCACAAGACGCTGGTGGTTCACGGGGAGGGGAGAGAGGGTAAGTGGGAATAAGGAAGCTGCTCCTATGGTGAGTTCAATCCCTGGGGAAAAGGAACTCTCAGTACCTGCGGCCCATGTACAAGGGGAGGCACAGGACTGGAGTGAGATGAGTGGGGAGAAACCATTAATGTCAGAATTATTTTCTAAAATTAAACAGGATGCTGCACCTCGCAGGAATGTGGTACACATTAGATATAAAGGAGGTTTGGAGTCCGACCTGATAGACAGTATGTGGGGAAATGTTTATTGAAGGATTCTTTACATTTTTCGCCTAGGGAGGTGTTTGCATTTATCAATATTTCTGGAGGGGACAACTTTGATGTTTGTTTTCGTTCCTCCTATGCTCTTGACCTGTTTTAGGAAAGATATATGCAGGTTAAATTTTCCCCCTTGTGGACTCCCTTTCCAGTAATACCTTTAACGAAACCTTTAATTAAATATATTTCTGTTATGTTTCGAAATGAAGGGGTTCATATCGATGATATCACTTACTGGCTAGGCCAAAAATGTGAAATTCAGAGTGACCCTGAAGCAATACTGGATTCGGAACAATTTTGGATAGGGGTTTGGCGTTTTAAAGTGAAACTGAGACAGATGGAGACAGGTATTGAGCACATCCCAAATTCCTTTTTATTAGGGATGGATAGAGGGGTGTGTTTTTATGCGGGACAACCACGAGCATGTTATAAATGTGGGGCTAGGACTCATTTATCAAGCTCTTGTGATAAACCAAGATGTGAGAATTGTGGAGAAGTAGGAAAGTTGCCTTTCAGTGTGCTAATTTCACAAAGTGTGCTCTTTGTGATGAGACGGGGCATGTATTTGCTGATTGTACATGGGCGGCAAAAAATAAAGGTTGTTGTGGTAGTCTGGATTTATTAATTCAAAAAGCACAGGATTTGTTGATAGGGAAGGCCCCTGTTGGTTCCCCATGGCCTGCAGTCGATCTGACCTCAGTTGTTACACTGAGGGGACTAGGGGCAGAGGTAACTGAGGTAGTGAGTCAAGAAAAGGATACTTTAGAACCAGATCCAGGGGAAGCCTTGACAGTAGAAGGACAACAGCAACAGGAAGCCTTTCGGACTCCAGTAGTGGCTGCTGTCCGACGATCCTCCAGAAATGTTAAAAGTATTTTTCAGCAGTCAGTTATGGAAGTGGAAACCAGTAATTCCTTTGCCTTGTTGACTAGTCAATGGGGGGAATCAGATATGGATTGCCCAGAGGATGATTCCCAGCTAACGACAGACAGTCCGCCTTCCCCATTATGACTACAGGAGGATTATAAGGGTGAAAAAAAGAAAAGGAATAAAAAAGATAGGTGAAGGGTTAACTTTGACTAGGCATACTGCAATTTAGGTTAGGTTTGGTGAATGTACATAGTATATTAAATTATAAAAGACGGCAGATAATTTATGATTCAGTTCATGCTGCATGGCTTGATGTCTGCTTAATTCAGGAAACTTGGATATATACTATGGAACAAGTTAGGTGTTTCCAACAGGAATGGTGTTGAGGTCCGTCTTATTGGTCTTTTGGCCGGCAGTCGGCGGATGGAATAGGGTTTCTATTCCATTCTTATGACTTTTCTTTAATCAGGTTGATAGATCTGATACCAGGACAGTTGATGATTTTAGATGGGCTGTGGAAAGACAGGTCCTGTAGGTTTATTAATGTATATGGTTCTCAGCTTAAAGCAGAAAGGGTAGCTCTCTGCAATATGTTACAACCTTATTTGTTGACATCACTGGAGGTGTTTTTGTGTTGGGGTTTTAACTGTGCTTTGTTAGACGTTGAGAATTAGAAAAAGGGGGGGGATTTATTGTGATACTAGAGCCCTTTATAAAATGGTTCATTCCGCAGGTTTAATTAATGGCAGTAGTAAACAGAGTTCAGGGCCCAAGTTTACGTATAAAGGAATAGGTTTACTTCTACAATTGATTATATTTTTTTATCTAACAACATTCCCCTTACATTTTCAACATGCCCAGTATCCTTTTCTGATCATCTGATGTTAATTTGCACCGTTTCTCCTTCTGCCAGACTGATAAATCAGAAAGCAAGATGGAAGTTGAACCCTTTATTGTTGAACTCAAAAGGGATATTGGATAAAATTAATTTGTTGCTAATTGCGCGATTATCAGTGGTCTTCTTATATAGCTCTATGGGTGAGTGGTGGAAGGATACTAAGGACGACATTTGTCGACTATTACAGCAACAAGGAAAAGCCAAGGCAAATGATGATTTTCTCCGCTATTTAAAAATAAGACAGCAATTGTATTACTTATTTTCAGTTGCCAATATTTCCTCCTTGGAATATGATTCACAAATTAAGATACTGAAAGATCAGCTTTTGAAAGTTCAGTATAATAGGGCTAGCACCCTTAATGCCCAGTTGCGTTATGGGATCAAGAAGCAGCCAGGAGGGGATCCATATGATGCCTTCAAAATTTATACACAAGCTACTCACTTGAATACACTCGAATAAGGTGGGCCTGCTAGTACAAGATCAGCAAGCACTTTATTCTCTTATTAAACAATTTTTTTTGGAATATACACCAGTAATGCCCCCGACTGCCCAGAACATTTTGGACTTTCTAACACAGATTGAGGTACCATACCATGGGATGGAGTCATCAGTGTTGATTTGGCCTATTATGACACAAGAAATAATTACTGCCACTAAAAAACCAAAAACAGGTACTTCCCCGGGGATTGATGGATTGACATCAGATTTATATAAAGCCTTTCCGATGGAATTTGCTAAATGCTTGGTTATTGTATTTAATGCATTTATGAGTATGTCTGAATTTCCAAGCTGGTTTGCAGAAGGGCTGCTGATTTTTTTATATAAATCAGGTGATAAATTTGACTTAAATAATTGGAGACCAATTGCTCTCCTGAATTCGGATTATAAATTATTTATGAGAATTTTGAATGAGAGACTGAAAAAGTTAGCAGTTGTAGTGCTCTCCCCATATCGGTTTTGTGGGGTGCCTGGGAAAAACATACATCAGGTGCATATGGTCTTGAGAGACATTGTAGAGTTGGCAGGGGTGCAAAAGATTTCAGGATGCATTGTCTCTGTTGATCAAATGAAGGCCTTTGACAGAGTGTACCACCCTTTTTTATTTGCATCCCTAAGGAAATATGGTGTTCTGGAAGTTTTTATCCACATTATAAATAAACTGTATGATTCAGCAATAACACATCCAGTAATACGACTTGAGATAAGGAAAGGGTTTCATATTCCAACTGGGGTACAACAAGGTTGCCCGTTAAGTCCCTTGTTGTATGCATTTACGATTGATACATTAATTAGATCATTAACACAAACACCTCGGTGGGAAGGAATTGGTTGGACTGTTGACGTGGATAAATGGTATATACAAGCTTATGCTGAAGATTTATGTGTTTTTTTCTCCGATAGTTCACAAGTGGTGAGTTTTTAAGATTTTATGGAGGAATATGCAGCATTGGAAAATTCCACTATTAACAGGAATAAAAGTAAAGGTGTATTTATTGGAATGGACGGTATACCTGAATTTATAATGCAAGGTCTTCATCTTTCTTGTGATCTAATTAAAATATTGGGGTTGTTCTATGGACCAAAAATGTACCAAATTTCAATTGGATGTCCGTATTGAAGTCCATAGACCTGAAAATTAGTATTTGGAAACAATGGAAACTGGATAAAATTAAACGGGTTGCAATTATTAAGAAATTCATTGTGCCAAAGTTAGTGTATACAGTGCTGATTTTTCCTTTGCCTCTCCTCTTAGAAACCCGAATATATAGTCTATTCTTTCAGATGTTGTGGGGTAGTAGGCTTAATCCGATTAAGAGACATTTTACATACTTGGAGAAAAAGAAAGGTGGTTTAGGAATGATAGACCTGATTATTTTTTTTGCTACTTTATTTATTTCAACCAATATTAAACTAGGGTGGGGGGTGACCATGGGAAACATTGGATTGCTACACAGACAAGTAATGGGGAGATATTATACTCTTTGGAACGATAGCCCCCCAAAACCGATTCCGACATTGTTACTACCAAAATATTTTATTCCAACTGCAAAAAAAATTGTTTAAATGGGGTTGGAGGCACAGGTTGTCAAAGTTAGTACAGGTTCACAGTTGTACAAATCTGTACTGTTTCAATTATATCCTAGTGAACCCGAGTTTAAGAACTGTCCTAAGGGATATATGGAGGTTGTTTTAAGCAAATTAAATAACCCACGGTTACCTGCTTATATGTGGGAAACCTTATGGCTTATGGTATATGGTCAAATTGGAGTTCGAGGGAATGCTAAACATAAACCATTACAGGACCAGAATTGTCCATTTTTAGAGTGTGTGGCACAAGAAGAAACGGTTAATCACTTTCTTTTTGATTGTTCCTATGCTAGTAACCTGTGGAAGTTCTTGGCAGTATGATGGAATCTGAAATGGTTAGCAAGTATGGATTATGACACATTAGTGTTGGGTCATGCTTCACAATTATGGTTATTATACCATATGGACACTTTACAGATTTTCTGTAGTACATTGATATATTACTTGTGGCAAGCTAGGTGCCAATGGGTACTTTCTCAACGAATGATGCCTTATGACACTGTTCAGAGATTGATACGGGGGCTATGTTCAGGATTTATAGTCATGACATTACATTCTTTTCCTCGAAGAAGGTGAGGGAATGGTGGAAAGGCCTTTCAAAATTTATTAAATATAAATGAGACCTTGTTTATAAAGGGATTGTGGAATATAGGAAACATACATGTTATTCCTTTGGGATTGCCTTGTACTTATTTCTGATGTTTCCTGTGATGCTTTTTACTATTCTCCTTTTTTTTTTTTTTTAGTTAGGCATAACTTATTACTGGGTTTCTTATGATGATTTTGTACATTCAGTTTTTTTTACTGTAATAAATTTTTGAAGGAAGACAAGTCCTTTTGTTCGTCTTATTATTTAGATAGATTCATATTTCTTTACATAGTACTTTAATGAACGTATGTCACTATTAATTGATTGATATACTTTGTTTTTATTTAGGAATGTGAAGTAACACTGTTGGTACTTACTGTTTTTTTATTGTCTGTATGTATATGGGTTATGCTGTGCATTTCGAAAGTTATGTATCTTTGATTTTGATGTAATTTGATGTTACTTTAATAAAATATTCCCCTACTCTTTTCAAGAAGTGCCATGGGATCTTTAACATCCACCTGAACTACCACCAGTACAGGCAGACATGACCTCGGTTAACATCTCATCCGAAAGACGGCACCTCCGGAGTGCAGCACCCTCCTCATGCTGCACTACAGTGTCAGTATATTGGAATTTCACTCAAGTGCCTGATGTGGAGACAGAACCAACAGACTTCTGATCTTCCGGCCTCAGAGGTGAGTGTGCAACCTTCTGAGCCACTGCTAATGCTATATTTACATATTTACAGATTACATATTTTGTTCTAAAGTGATCCAGGTTGCCTTTAGTTACTTTGGCCTGGATATTCAAAGCAGTTGCACATGGCACAACTGAATTGCACTGGCACAAGTGCTGACTTGTGCCAAGCAGCAATATTCATTGGGAGCCAGTGCACAGCACAAATCCCAGTGTGCCAATGCACAATGATAATGAATGCAGGCACACGTGCAGGGGACGTGCCCATGAATATCCGGCACAGTGCGATATTCAACCAGGGAACCATGGCGTAAGTGCAGAGCAAATCTGAGATGCACTGAGCAGACTTGTTCCTATAAATACAGGGCACAAGCACACAGCCGCATTTGCGCTAGGCAAGAGAAAGAGAGAGAGAGAGAGACAGAAAAAATGAAAGAAGGACAGAAAGACCAATAGAGAGAGACAGAGCAAGCAAGAGACAGACAGTTAGACAGACAGAGGCAGCCACAGAGGGAGAGGGACAGAGGTGGCAGTGGAGAGAGAGACAGGGGCAGAGAGAGTGAGAGGGACAGGCAGGCACAGTGCCAGGCAATGCACCAGGGTGGCACACAGCCAGCAGCAGTCAACTGCCCAGGGGGATAGTGGGCATCAGGAGCCATGGATAGTGTGCCCTTCATGATGGAGGCTGTAATGAGGGGTGTGAGGGGGCAGGAGAAACAGTGATGTGGCTGAGGAAGGGCCGGTCAGCGGTATGCCTGACACAGGTGGTACCATGCCTGCACCACCTTTGAGAACTACTCTGACACAGAGATTGTGGGCCAGTACCACCTGAATAGGGCCATTCTGAGGCAGCTCTGTGAGCTGTGCAGTGAGGAGATGCAGGCACCCACAAGACAGAGCCATGCAATGTCTATGGAGACCAAAGTGACAGCCATCATGTGCCGATCACCATGGGCACCTTCCAGAGACCAACAGGGGACACCACAGGCATAACCCAGTCAGCCAAGTCATGCCTCCTAACACAGTTCCTCAATGTGCTGCTGCCACGTGCTTTGGAATACATCCATTTCCCCAGCACACAGCCAGAGCATATAGCAACTATGCAGGACTTCCACAGGGTAGCACTCATGCCTGGTGTACTTGAGGCCATTGACTGCACCCACATGATCATCCACATGCCACCTGACCCTGAGGGTGTGGCCTGCATCACTAAGAAGGGGAGTCTGAGCGTCAACTGCCAGGTGGTGTGCGATGCCATGGGGTGCTTTACCAATGTCTGTGCCACACACCCTGGGAATGCACATGATGCATTCAAATGGCACAGCTCTGCACTGTGCCATAGATTTGAACATGGGGACATCCCCACGGGCCACCTAGTGGGTGAGCATGGAATGGGCAAGGGGTGATGGGCAGAGCAGGCCATGGGATGGGGGACGGCAGGGTGGGCATGCTGGCAAGGGCACCAGAGACAGGCAAGGGTCACAGCAAAGGATGGCAGAGGTATAATCATGTCATTATCCACACAGGAGACAGTGCCTATCCACTGAGGCCCTGGCTGCTCACACCCTTCCGGCACCCCTTGTCCCCAGCAGAGGAACGCTACAATGAGGCACACGACATCACTGAGCATGTATTTGGCATGCTGAAGGCATGTTTCCATTGCCTTGAAAGGACTGGTGGTGCCCTACAGCACAGCCGCTCAACAGCCTGTGGCCTATTTCTGGCCTGCTGCATACTGCACAACATGGCCATTGACCATGGGATAGCTGTCAAGGCTGAGGAGGGAGACAGCAGTGGGGACAATGGTGACAATAGGCTGGAGGGTGGTGGACAGTGCCCCCCCCAGGTGGAGGGATCCCCGGCTGCAACGGATGGCACGCCAACATCGGGACACCATCACACAGGAGCACTATGGTGCACACAGGTAGGTGGCATGAAACCCATGCATGAGCCACACACACAGGTACAGCACACATGCAGGAGCATGCATGGCAATGGGCATGCACACTCAGAGGTGTGGTGCAGGGGTAGGGGAGTTAGTGGCAAACAACCCCACACAACTGCATACAGTAACACACACATGCACCCACACACACACACAGGCGTTTTATGTGGCGTGGATCAAATGCATTGCACCGGTGCCCAGGTGCTGAACTGTCCTCATCATGCCCACACCACATGGTCCAGCGGCTGGGAAAGCACACAGATAGGCAGTGTGTGGCATGATACACAGGCTCCACACCAGTAGTATGCACACACACATGCTGCCCATGCATGCATAGAGCAGCAGCTGCAAACTGCGGTCAGGGCGGCACACATCAGGGCCGCCACACAGAACCATGGCCACCATGGCCATGGGGACAGTCATGCCTGAGCTGATCGGCAGTCACATGCTGCTCATCAGTCACAGGGGGTGTTTTCAACAGCCCCCCGGGGGTTGAACCACTGGACTGCAGGTGCCCAAACAGGTCAGCTCCAGGCGTGGCTGGGATGCCAACATCAGAGTCCAGTGTTGACAGTGTGCATGTCGCCTGACACCGGGATTGTGGGATGGACCGTGCACTGCATCGGGTCCGTGGTGGCAGGCCACGCCCTGTGGCAGCCAGCATCATAAAGCCATCCGTGATCACATTGGCAATGCTATCCAGGGATGCAGTGATGGCCTCCTGCATGCGCTGCATCCCTGCCAGGAGCTGCGCAGTGCCCCTCTCACACTGCTTAGCCAACTGGTGCACCTCCGCACGCAGTGCATGTACCCCAGTGGCAAGCTGCGCCTGTTGCTCTACAGAGGCCCACAGAAAATGGATGTGCTCAGCCAGTGGGTCAGCATTCTGGGGATCCTGGGGTGGGACACTGACCCTCCTGTGGTGACCGGCCATGCTGCGCAGACTTCCCTCAGGTGTATGCTGCACAGTGGGGTCCTCATGGGGTATGTCCCTAGCTGGCACCCTGGCAGTGGACCCAGTGTCCAGCTGCCCTGTGGCAACCACAGCCTGCTGCCATTGCCCATCTGGCTGCTGACCACTGCCTAGTGCCTGCGTGGCCACACCACCACCACATGTCACAGCCATGGCAGTGCACACAGCTGCACCCACATTGGCGGCAGGCAGCTGTTCCCCCGCTGTCAGGTCACTGGGCGTACTGCCTGTGTTGGTGTCTGGCATGGGTGTCTCCTCCACAACATTATCCATGCTGTCTAGGATGATAGTGATGTCGTCATCAGCATCAGACCCCTGCCTGATCTGTGTCTCCAAACAGAGGACACCAAGACTGGCATCCCGCAAGAACACATCCAGGGCCTCATCCGACCCTATGCCCAGGACATCCACCTGGACAGTGGTGGTGTGCTGCAGCCTATCAGACCCCCGGATGCCTGTGGAAGTGGATGGCTGGTCCTCCGGGGCTGGTCCTGCATCCACAGCTGCTGCCAGTGCCCCATCCTCTGCACACAGGTGCGCTGGTGCTGAAAGAGAATAAAGGTGTCTAAATGATGCAGTGCCCACATGTGCTCCCCCAAACAACCACTGCATGTGTCTGGCAGCATGGCATATATGCTGGTGTGCACACATGCACAGGACATGCATGGTGGCAGCATGCATACCAGCATACCCATGTACGCACCCTCCGTGCCACCGGCCGTGCATGGCTGACATATGTACCATGCAGTGATGACTGCTACCCATCTGGAATCTTTCTCCAGGCACACCCTCCACTGTGCTGTGGTGCATGGTGGCTGCCACCAACTCCTCCTGCACCATGAGCTGTGGTGCAACTACAGACCCTCCTGCGGTGGCATTCCCGGATGCACAGATGGCCGCCACCTTCTCCTTTATGCACCTCTTGTCCATATTCACCTTCTTGCAGCACTCCTGCGCTGACCACTGGTGGCTGCCCTGCTGGTTCACACATGTGCCACCTCCTCCCAAGCCCCATCCCTGGCCTGTGGTATGCCCATAGCACCACTCAACAGAGGCTCCCTGTCAAGGTAGGCCTCAAACAGCGCCTCTGATTTTGCCTTAGTGAAATTGGGCCTGCACTTGTGAGCAGGCTCACGCTCCTCACCTTCCTCATGTTCTGACATGTTGCTTCCTGTGGACATGGACAGCACAGTGTGTCAGTGGCCGCAGCACCCTGTACCATCCCTCCTGCTGTGCTGGCTGGGCCCAGTGTGCTACAGCAGCATGCACAACTTACCTCAAAAGGATGCAATACCGGTCCATGTCCTGTGCTGATCTGTGGCGCTTTCATAGTGCATCGCATGCAAATGAGCTTCAGCGCAATGGTAATGACATGCTAATTCCCCCAGTGCACCATGCATTGACTGATGAGCTCATTTGCATATGGTGGCTGAATATCGCGATTTTACATAGAAACATAGAAACATAGCACTAGGTCTGCTATTGTGCACGTGCACACACTGTGCGGCACCCAAACCTTGACCCCTGCTGTGACCTCTTCCTCTGGGTGAACCCCCGCCCCATGACCCCACCTAGCTACACCCATGCTGTGCATCTCCGAGACTGCACTATGGGCGGACACAGCGCATGTCCCCTCGGCCTGCGCACCTGGCGCGTGCTGTGACCACGTGCGCCTACTGCTGCCATTTTGCTCATCAGCTCACACCTGAAGCATGGCACAGCAGTGAGCACCATGAGCGGCTAACTGGATGCAGGTTGAATTGGTCAACCTTGTCACTTGCATACAGCCCCAGGCACCCCAGCTGTCTGGACAGGTGCCACTGCAGCAGCCCTGGGTAGCTGTATGGCAGGCCATTGCTGCCACACTACGGCAGTGCACAGGGGTGATGGTGGCAAAGATGGGGGAGCAGTGTAGCCACTGCTATGGTGACCTGGAATGAAGGGACCCAGAGTGCCTCAGGAGGCTGGAGGTGCGCATCAGGCATGGGGCTGTGCCACAGCCAAGTGAGTAGGCCTATAATGCATGTGTGCCCTGGTACTGTACTGTGGTGTTGGCTAGGCTGCCTGGCATGCCCTGCAGGGTGGTTTACTGCCATCGTGCGGTGGTAGCGCCCTCTGCTGTTTGTGTTGTGATGCCGCTGTGTGGGACCTCTTGGGCAGGGGCTCACTCTGTGCACAGGGGTGGGGGTGGTGGGCAGCTGCTGTGGTTTGTTACTGATGTGTAGCTGTCTCTACTCCATTCCCAGGGTCTGAAGACAGGAGAAGGGCAGTGGCAGTGGTGGCAGGAAGGCAAGGTCCAGCGGCCCAGGTTGGCGGCGGAGGAGCGGTTCCAGCACCAGTGGGACCACAGAGAGCAGTTAGGCACTGACATTGTGCTTCACACCATACATGGGGTTGGCAGGGGCATGGGTGCAGGCATGGCTGCCTGTGCCATGTGCCATGGCAGCTGTGTGTGTCACACTGTGTGTGGTGCCTGCCACTGTGGCACATCCATTGGAAACATGTGCCAGCTGTTGGTGGGGTGGGTGTGCACCCAGCTGCCACTGATGTTGCTGTGGTGCTGCCAGAGCACTGTGCCATGTGACTGCCATGGCGCAGTCGGGTGGCCACTGTGCGGCAGGGACCACCACTGTGCACTGTTGTGGTGTGCTGCATTGCTGGCAGGTGTTGTCCCACCCCCTTGTGGGTGGCCTGTACAGGCCCTCTGTGGGTGTGTGATCCCACTGCCCATTGTGCGATGTGGATGGGTATGGTTCCTTGGGATGTTGCACTGATCACCTGTCCTGTCCCTTGTCCTAGGTGTCCGGCAGGGGTGTAGGAGGCCCCTCTACTGCTGGCTGCTCCACCAATTAATCTTGATAACCTCAACAACCATGGAGGCAGTGCTGCAGGTCCGAAGGATGCTGCTGGTGGACAGGAGGCAGCGAAGACTGGAAGAGGGTGGCAGGCCATGGCCGCCGCTAGTCAGGCCCTGAATTCCCCTGTTTTCCCAGCTGTACCTCCCCCTCCAGTCCCCCTTTCCAATGTACAGCCTGTTCCCTATCCCCCTCCCTCACTGTCCTACCCTCTTCCACACCCTTCTATTGTATATAGTTGATTTTTCAATTTATCTATATTTTGATATACCTGCCTGTGTCTGTGTCTGCTTTGCAGGTGGCATGAGGACCCATGCTGTAGTTTCCCAGTGCCTGTCCATGTGGTGTGCATGTGTCGTGGCACATGTTGTGCTTCTGTGGATCACTGCTATGTGCTGAGGTGTGCCCCACTATGGTGGTGTCCCTTCCCTCGGTTGGGAGCTGTGCCTTGGGGTGCCCACGGGGTGGCTGTCAGGGGTGTGTGTACTTGGCTGCATGGTCCTGGATGTGGCCTGCTCTGGTCTGGGTGTGTTGGGGGGGCACAGCCTGCAGCCTGCGGGGGGGCTTCCTTGGTGGCCCTCTGTTCACCATTGGTACCTCCTGTTGCCTACTATCTGTGCCACTGTTGTGTTCTGGGGTGGGGGTCTGGGTGTCTGTGTGCACCCTCCTGTGCCCAACTGGTGGTAGCCTCCTGTGGCCTGACACTGTGCTTCCCTGGCTCTGTCCCTGGGTCACATCTCTGTGCCATGCCCCCCTCTGTTGCTCTGCTCCTACAGTTGCCCTGGGGCTCATCTGTCTGCACCATGGTGCACCTGTGTTTGTACCATGGTGCACCTCTTGTTGTGCCATGGCACATCCATGGCTGTGCCATGGTGCACCTGTGCCATATTCAGCTGAGCTGCACTGGCACAGGGCAGCCAGTGCAACCTCTGAATATGGCTCTTGTCACACCACAGTGCATCAGATTTGCACTCCGCCAGACTTGCGCAAGCCTTTGGCTCATTTCTGAATATCTGGGCTGTTGTTTTCCTGGGATTGCTTGAAATAATTCATATTTAGTGATTCCTTCTTGTGTGGCTTTTACAAAGCTTTAATATTACTTTATCAGAAAAATACACCCAAAATACATCACACTAAATAATGCTGCACAGAATTCTGCACTGAAGGTACCTGTCTTGATGGCATAGATAAACACGATTTTCAGTAATTTACCTATTCTTTTGCAATGCAAAAGTAATCTGTGATCACTAGTACCGTGGATGCCTTTTTTGAGACACTGTAATCAGTAATATGTTCTGTAACTGCTTATATATTTATCAGGACCCTGATATTAGAGATGCTCGGTTAATAGGGGCATTTCCACAGCAACCACTCACATCTATTCACTGCTGCAGGAAAAAGACAGGGCTTTTTGCAAGCTTAGTGTGGAACCCATAGTAAAATGCAAGTAAGTGAAGTGGGGTGAATTAATCTGTCCTTAAGTAGTCACTAACAAATGCTCATTACACATCTGACCGACCAGGTGTAAGATGCCCCCATTAAGTAAAAACAAGGTCCTTATTAAAGAGAAAGTACCCTCAACCTACTTTCTGTATACCTGTTGTGTAGCTGTATGCTTTGCATGTATGAACAGTGATTTCCCTTTGTTGTATCCCCTCTAATTTCATCCTAATTTAAATATTAATGAGGTTGACTCACACTGTTTTGCACTGGTGTGAAACCCCGTTTGCCTCCATTGCAGAGATTATGGGCTAGATTCACAAAGAGAGCAAAAAAATCCACATGTGCAGAAAAAAGGCTTGTAAAACTGGAAATGCAAGTGCGGAGTATTCATAGTTGAAATCTCTGCACATGCGGAAAATTGCAAACCAGCCGACTTGCTAAATACCGCAAGTGCTGAAAATCTGCAACATGGTTTCCGCAGCTGCGGAAATTATATAAAACAGAACAACAGCAGGTGATCCATATTAAGTGGAACAGGAGACTTTGACAGTCTTGCAAATGTTGCAGCAGAAACAGCACTCCTAGTGAAGCAAGCAGCCAGTCCCACAACTGGGACCATGGTAGCACCACCTATATACCAGCAGGAAAGTGCACCCAGTGGCAATATATAGCTGTTGGTTATGTCCCTGAGGTGTTTCTTTCTCCTGGGTCTGTGGCACACACTTCAGGCTGTTACCACCTCTGCCTCTACTGCCTGTGGGGCTCCTTTATGGGCTGCACAGGGTCATGTGGTTGTGCTTTGTTGCCTTTCAATGGAAATGTGTGCTAGTTTTGGGGTAGCAACTGACACTACTATACAGCCCACAGGTTTGCTGTTGCTTGGTGCAAGAACTCCCACTATGATTGTTTCCCAAGTGTTAGTACACTGCCTTTTGCTCAGGGTAAGTTACACCTCACTCTCCTTGGTGCAGCATGTGCATATTTTTTCCGCAACTGTGGAGAAAGAGTGGCTAAGAATAGCCTTCAAGGGGATGTGCCATACTTTCCAATGCCATTTTTTGCACAGGAATTTTCTGCAGCTGCATATTTTCCACAGTCCACAGTGTATTTTTCCTGCAGCTGCAGGCTTTTTCTATATATGATGTAGTCCAGTTACTCTATTTTTCCTGCAACTGCATACATTTTGGGGACTTGCACATTTTTTCCCCCTTGAATGTGTTTTGTGAATTCTGCCCAATGACCCTACTCATGCAGTTATTAGTGACTGCTTAAGGACAGATTAATTCACCCCACTTCACTTACTTGCATTTTACTATGGGTTCCACACTAAGCATGCAGAAAGACCTGTCTTTGTCCTGCAGCAGAACAAGTCAAAGAGGCACTGTCAAGCTTCAAGATGTCTCTGGCTATTGTCCCCAGTTTGGTATTTTGAAGAGCCAGGCAAGCTGCAACTCAAAACTGAATGTGAACTGAGCTGAAATGGTGACATGAAATTAATTAAATGCAAAACAGTTTGTTTTTAAATGAGTTATTTCTGGTAAAACAAAGTACAAAGTAAACAGCAAAGCAAATTAGCATTTCTGTCCATCAAATCAAATGACTTCTGTTAAAAGGGATAGGCACTAATTGGGATGTACTGGGATGCATTTAGCTGACCCTAGTAAAATGTGTCAACTGTACTTTTAGAAGTAGTTTCTAAAACCCTGTCTAGTGGTTAGAACAACAATGCAAAAACCATCCAAGAGACCCAGGTTTAAATTGTACCATATTCTGATTCAGAGAGGTTGCTACTATGGGACAAAAACTGGTGCCAAGACACGAATAAAGTGAGCAGCAGTCAGTCTGACATCCCATGAAACTGACCACAACACTTAAGTTCTGTTAAAAAGTTATTCTTATTATAAATAATGTTAAAAAATAACAACAAGATGCTCCCCACAAAACACCAACATGTCACATCATACTTGATGCTTTATCAAGGTGTGGCCTAAGTACCAACCTTACTTAATTTATTCTAATTAAATAGTGACCTGCTTTTTCAAATGTACCAGTCATTTTCTTAGTCTCTTATTTCACCTCAGTAACATGAAATGAGTTAATCAGTACTCAGACCTAAACAGTGCACAGCGCAGCATACTTATACCTATAAATATACATAAATATAAATCTATTACATCTTATATATATATATCTCCACAAAAAGCAAATAAATAAATACATGCAGAAAAACCTAATTATGTAGCATAGGGATACAGATTATCTTCTATGTTTTAAAGATGGAACCAAACTAAAACGTTCATTTAAACCATCATGTAAGTTGCCTCTTAAGATATACTGCCACTTACTTTCACTTTGTAATAATTTATTGTCCCAGTAACCCCCAAGATCAATAGTAACTTTTTGCAGTCCTTGGAATTTAAAGACATGGTCCCTTCCTTTTTGGATACTGTACACAGACACAGCATTTTTCATGTCTTTGTTACTTATGCTCCTTAAATGTTCAGCCATTCTATTTTTAATTAATGGGTCGTGTTTTTTCCCATTGAAAAAGCCATGTATTAAATGCTGTAATACACATATGTGTATTAAGGCATTTTTATAGTGCTTGCACGCATGTGCAAGAAACATAGTGCCATTATCCGAGTTTTTGGAGGTGTGGCACCCATCTTCCAATTTAGTCAGTGTGTTTGCAGGCATGGCCCCAGTTCCCCAATCACTGCTGCAGCTATCTATGACAGCAGTTGAAAATGCAGTGGTCATACAGTTGAAAAGGAGAGCTCTGCTTCAGTGAGCAGAGCACCCCCACACACACGCACACATACTGCGTGCTCATGCGTCTTCCCCCTCCCCCATGCACACACTGTATGGCCGACGGGGGTGCCCAATCCCCCATCGGCTCCACACACCCCCAAAGCTTCCAGGTGCCATGCTGGGAGCCCACCCCAGTGTGGCAAAATGTGTTATGACTGACGGGGGTGCCCAATCCCCTGTCGGCTTCATGCCCCCCCAAAGCATCCAGGTGCCACGCTGGGAGCCCACCCCAACGTGGTAGAATGTGTTATGGCCAATGGGGGTGCCCAATCCCCCATCGACTCCAGCCCCACCAAAACAGCCTTCCAGCTGCACCGCTGGGAGCCCACCCCAGCATGGCAAACGTCCCTCATTGTCTTAATAAAAAAAAAATTAACCTGCAAATACAAAAACTGTCCCTCAGCACTTCTCCCTGCCCCCCTCCCACAACCCGCACCCTCCCACTGTGCACCCTGCCTCCTCACCCCCCCTCACCCCATACTTACCTCCGGATCGTGGCAGGATGATCTTCAGTGGACAGGAAACAAGCCTGCACTCTTCAAAGCCTACCGCGAACTGAAAAGATGGTGGTAAGCTGTATAATGGGATAGATAGGGTTTTTTCAACTTTGCTGCATATCTCAGGCATTTTTTTGAATTTTGGCACAAAACTTTCAACATGAGGTTTTTGGGACCACTCCTCATGAATTCTGTCACTGTCATGGCATTAATTGGGCCTGAAGGGTGATTTCGTGGTCACTGCGCGAAATCACCTTTTGGGACTGATTAACGAAATGACAGTGCCAGTGTTCATAAGGCAGGCTCTTAAAAAGCCTATGTTGCAAATTTGGTGAAAAAATTCCTTAAAATGACTGTTTTACGAGTGTGCGTTGGCAGGTTCCTACGCACGCTCGTAAGTTCATGAATTTTTAATATTTGCACTCCAGATTTTCAACATTGCCATTTTCCACACTTTCTTATGAGCAGTACAGCTGTCATTTTCACATGCCACCCAAAATGTTTTTCTGTGCATGTAGCGCACAATGGCGCAGTCGGTGTGTGAAATCAATGTATGGGACACATTAAGAAAATCACAGTGACACTGTTCATGAGCAGAGGTCTTAAAATTGCTATGTTGAAAACTTGGTGAAAAAATTCCTAAAAATGACCGTTTTACGAGTGTGCATTGCGCAGTTCCTACGCACACTCATAAGTTCACAAATTTGTAATGTTTTCACTCCAGATTTTCAACATTGCCATTTTACCACACCTCCTTATGAGCAGTACAGCTGTCATTTTTCACACGTCACCCAAAATGTGTTTCCATGCATGTAGCACACAATGGCACAGTCGGTGTGTGAAATCAATGTTTGGGACAGGTTAAGAAAATCACAGTGACACTGTTCAAGAGCAGAGGTCTTAAAATGGCTATGTTGAAAATTTGGTGAAAAAATTCCCTTCAGACATTCTGCAATGTTACTAATGAAGACATTGAACAGAACTGGCCCCAGTACCAATCCCTGCAGCACCCCACTGGTCACCCCCTCTCCCTAGACTGCACACCATTTACCACCACTCTCTGCCTCCTGTCTGTTAGCCAGTTTCTAACCCAGTTTACTACCCTTTCCCCCATGCCCAGCCTACCCAGCTAGCTTATCAGCCTCCTATATGGGATGGTGTCAAAGGCTTTGCTGAAATCAAGGTAAGCATTGTTCACTGCCCCACCCTGATTCACTTCCTTTGTCACTCAGTCAAATAAATCAACCAGATTTGTCTGACATGATGTCCCTACTGTGAATCCATGTTGTCTATGGTCCTGGGCTCCGATGGTTTCTAGATGCCCCACTATCCTTTCTTTAAGCAATGTCTCCATGATCTTCCCCACTACTGAGGTGAGGCTGAACGGCCTATTGTTCCCTTCCTCCTCCCTGCTGCTGGACTTGTGTAGAGGGACCACATGTGCCCTCCTCCAATTCATTCGTGTTGAGTGACTCAGTGAACATGGCTGTCAGAGGTACTGCTATTTATCTCCCTTCGCAGTTCTCTTAATATCCTTGGGCATATGCCATCTGGTTCCATCACTTTGTCCACCCTTCAATTTAATGAACTCCTGCAGGTCTCTTTTGCCTTTGAATGGACTATTGTCCACCTCTTCACCCCCTTGGCAACTGCTGTACTGCTGTGGCCCTTGCCCCTCCCACTCTTCTGTGAATACTGAATGGAAAGACACAGTGGATGTCTTGGGAGGAAGGCATGGAACTATCACTTCCAAATACCTAAACAGCACATACAAGCAAGCAACATTTGGCATTGACAAATGCTTGTTTTAATACACGGCACCATTCAATGTAAAAATGCATGAGACATACTGTGGTTCATGACCACCACGCAGCACTTTCCCTCATTGACTTTCTCCCACAAAAGCACTCACCTCAGGAGCCAGTAAACTGGAAAAGATTTTTCAGTGATGCTTTCGGCGGTTCCGAGAACAGTGCGTGGTTGGGATCCCTGCTGCTGCCGTTACATTGCCCTGTTTTTTTTTTTTTAAATATTTTGTGACTCTCATCTGTGGTCTCCACAAGTGGAGCTGCATTCTCGCACTCTGTGTCGTGCCAGCTGAGAGAGGAGCGTCAAGACCAGCAAGGCCCCCAAGTGGTCCCTCCTACTGCCCGTCTCCAGTGCCCATCGTCAGCCAACATCCCTTGCCTCCTCAGTGGAAAAACATGATACCTTAAATTAAACAAAATAAAATATGGGGTGCAGTGTGTTAACTTGGATTTAACACACTCTCGTTGTTGAGCAGCAATACTCAACCCCTCGGGCTTTGCCCTCAGGGTTTATGTGCCAATCATCGAACTCGGGTGTGTGTTAAATTCTCATAACACACTGCACCCCATACTTTATCCTATATTTAAAACATTGTTTGTTTTTTACAATGTAAAAACTGTCACAGTTCTCACAGCTTGCCATGTATACCACATGAGTAGTACCACTGTTGATGAAATCTCTTAGTTCATATATCTTTCCTGTGGCAGGATGTTTAAAAGTGTTACCAGGCTTAATCTTGGAGCAAAAGAAACAGTTTGCACTTTGCACAGCAAATTGTACCACTTGGAAGTGCATTCTTGGAAGCTTTTCTTTTGTCTATAAATAAGCTATTTGTTACTGTATCTGCAATGTTCCTCCCTCACCTGTACACAGTCCTGGGGGGTGTACTGATGACATCTTCTAATTTAGGATCCACCTTCAAAATATGCCAATTCCTGTGTATTATATCTCTTAGTTTATTGCTTTGTGGAGTAAAATCACATACAAAATGAATCCAAGTCTGTTGCTCCCTATGTTGTGGTGCAAGTAAATTCTCTCTGGAAATAGCTTCAATCTGGTTCTCCGCCATTACTAAATATCTTACACTGTAACCTCTATCTTGAAAGAGTTTATGTAACACCTTTACATTGTTCCCATAATTTTCACTGTTACTAGTATTTCTTTTTAACCTCATGAGTTGACCTTTTGGGATACTGTTCATCAGAGGTCTCAGTGGCAACTATCAAATCTGAGAAGCGCATTTCTATCTGTTACCTTTCCAAACAAATCAGTTTCAACATTCCCTGTTTCCTCTTCATAATATGTAGGTCCAAAAAGTTAATTCTGAGCATATCATGTGTCATAGTAAATTTTAAATGTTTGCTCGTTGATTCAAGGTGTGTTACCAGGTCAGGAAGTTCATCCTCTGCCCCCCCATATTACAAGGAGATCATCTATTTACCATCTATAAACTTTTATTTTACCAAAAAATGGATAATTTTCACACAGTACATGGTCTGTCTCCCACTTTGCCAGGTAAATATTTACATAATTGGGGCAAACACCACCCCCATTGCTGTACCCGTAACCTGCAAATAATACTGTTCATTAAACATAAACATGATGTATTTCAACACCTTTTCTGCTATTGCGAGCAGGAATTTAATGAAAATATTAGAATATTTTGATCTCTGGTACAAAGTCTCTCTTAGAGCTGTAATCCCCCTTGATTTGGGATGTTGTATAGAGGGAAGTAATATCAAGGATTACCCAAATATCATTAGGTCCATTTAAAATGTTTAAAAGGTGTGTTGTGTCTTTCAGATATACTGGGTCAGTAACTACAAATTCTTTGATATGTTCATTTATAAACTGAGCCATTGGTTCTGTTAGTGAGCCAATACTAGGCACAGTCGGCTGAGCTGGGGGATCTATAAGACTTTTATGAATCTTTGGCAGCCCGTACATAACAGCTGTCACGGGGTGGGAAACAGATAAAAAATCACGTTTGTTGAGAAATTATACCATCAAGTACACACTTATTCAAATAGATATCTATATCTTTTTTGAAAGTTTCTGTTAAATCTCTAGACAATTTTCTATAAAAGTGAACATTAGACAGTTGATAAAAAATTTCATTTTTATACTTAACTTTATCTAGGACAATGGTAGCTCCCCCTTTATCTGCTGCTTTGATTTCTATCAGTTTGTTATTTCCTAAATCCCTTATTGCAGCTTTTTTCTCTTTAGTACAGTTAAAATATATTGGTTTTTCATTGGCCACCATTAGCTGCTATACATCATTTTCACACATTTTCTCATACACTGTGACCACAGGATTTTAGAGGTATATATGTAGACAATTTTTGAAGTGAGGCGAGCTATCATTGGTATTTTGATTTGCTAACTGAGCACCACCTTCCGTGTTCACATTTCCCGAGAACTGTACTCTGAGGTCCAATTTTCTCATGAAGCTATGCTGGTTGACTGTTGTTTTAAATTCATTCATTTGCTTTGTAGGACACAATTAAGACCTTTATGTAACACTTTATGTTCTGTTTCAGTGAGTTCACATTCAGAAATGTTTATTACTAGTTTATTTACCTCTGACATATCCTCCGGTTCCCACATTGGAATCCTCTGTAGTAGTTCCATTGGCCTATTCTGTTGCCCCTTCCCCTTCATTCCTTTCTGAGTTCATCATTGAAGCGGACCATTCTTGGGCTCCTCCATAAAGTCCATTGTGGAATCTCTGGTAAAATTGGTCCAGCATTGGCATCCCTTGTCCTGTTGATCTGGTCCTCCCTCTAGTTAGCCAATACCTTGCTCCTGATGTTTATGTTGCATCCACCTTGTGGGTGATTGATTGCAGCTGTTCCTTGTTGTTGCACCTGTTGTATGGCTGAGGAAGGGGAAGAGGTGAGGGGTAAATTCCCCCCATTGCCCTAAAAAACAATCTTCTGTTTAATTAATGTCAAGGGTATCTGAGTCAGAACTGTTGATGTACACATTACGATAATTTTCCTCTTGGGTATTCAGTATAGATCTTGGCTAAAAATTGGTTTTGTTACTGTTCTTTCACTAGTAAACAATTCTCCCTTCTAGGTAATCTCATCTGTCCCTTTCAAATTTTTGTTCTTTAATTTTTCTAATAATTTTATCGCAGTTCTTAATAGCTTTTTCTAGTTGTTGCCTGTGGAACTCATACTCAGTGTATGCTGCAAATTGTGTGACCTGCAGCTCTCATTGCATAATGAGCTCTTTTATCTCCTGCTCCTGTCTCTGCATCTTTTAGGATAAATTTTAATATGACCCACACTAGATTCAAGGTTATGTGTCTGCCATATCTTTAGGAACTCAAATCTACCAGTCCCAAAAGTTGGCTGCAGTACTATTCTTAGCTCTTTGGGTGCTCTGTTAACCTCTAGATATGCAGTGAGTGTAACCCTCTGCCAATACAATCAGTGTGCCTTCAAAATGGCCTGTTCTAGTTAAATGAACGCTTCTTTAATATTGTTAGGTTCTCTAATTACCTCTGCACTCCCATGCTGTTCTCCTTCCATAAAGAAGAGTGCTTCTGCAAAAGTAAACGTTTGTGGTGGAATCATAGTTGACATATTTGGCTGTCTGTCTCTGAGTATCAAGGGAATACTGTTATTCTTTCTCAGTTCAATAGTCCCATCAGAAGCCATCATCCTGGGAGGGAGGGGGTTCAGTGTCCCAGAGCCAAACCAAAAAATAAAATATTCTGATCCAAACAGGCGGCTACAATGGGATAAAAATGGGTCCCAAGACACAGATAAAGTGAGAAAGTAGCAGGTAGTTCAGCATACCAATAAACTGACCACAAAATTAAGTTAAGTTCCATAAAAAAAATATTTTTATTATAAATAATGTTAAAAGATAGGAGCAAGATGCTCCCACTAAACAGCAGTGTTTTACATCATACTTGATGCTTTATCAGGGTGTGGCCCAAATACCAGCCTTACTTAATTTATACAAATTAAATGGTGACCTATTCTTTCAAATGTACCAGTCATTTTCTTACTGTCTTGTTTCACCTCAGTGACATGAGATGAGTTCATCAGTACTCAGACCTAAAACAGTGCACAGTGCAGCATACTTATACCTATAACTATACATAAATATAAATCTATCGCATCTTATATCTATCCACAATAAATAAATAAATATTACATTCATGCAGAGAAACCTAATTATGTAGCATAGGGATACAAATTCATGTAAGCTAGCTCTTAAGATATACTGCCACTTACTTTCATTTTGTAATAGTTTACTGTCCCAGTCACCCTTCAATGGACCTTTAGTAACTTTTTCCAGTCTTTGGAATTTAAAAACATGGGCCCAGACTGAATTGTGCTGGCACATCTCTGAAATGCACCCCTGGGCCTTATTGAAAAGGGGGTGATGTGCCACACAATTCTGGACATGCTGCAGTGCAAAGATAATGTATGTGGCGCATCTGGAGGGGGTGTTTCCTTGCATATATGGCACATCTCCATATTCAGCCGAGATTCGTGGTGCAACTGCCCACATATCTCTGAGATGTGACACACAAATTTAGGCATGGAAGAATCATGCCTAAGTCATAGTTACCCACAGGCAGGCTGCTGTACTGCACAGCACAACACAGCAGCTGCCCCCCTAAGCCACAACCATTAAACAAACAATCATACCCCTCACATCCCCGGTAGTCTAGTGTCCTCCACCACCCAGCCCTGCTCATACAATAAATCATAGTATCCAACACATCCCTGATAGTCTAGTGGTCCCTCCACCCTGATCATGCCAAAATGATCACTGCACCCTAACCCAGGTAGTCTAGTGAACCCCCCTCCCATCACTGACCCCAACATAAGAAAGAGTCCAGTCCAAAATACTCTGATAGTCTAGTGTCCCCTTCCCATCCCTGTACCACTTCCATAGAAGAAACCTAATCTGAACTTCCATGATAGCCTAGTGTCCCCCCACCCAGCCCCAATTGTAAAATACATAATCACACCCCATTCATCCCTGGCAGTCAAGTGGTACCCACCTCTCTTCCTGAACCCTATCCATACAATAAGCCTTGAGCAAAATCCCTGGTAATCTAGTGGTGCCCCCCTCCTGTCCCAGACCCCATCCATAATACAGTCCTATTTCATACTACCTTGGTAGTCTAGTGCCCCCCCATCTGTGATCCATGTCTGTAGAATAAACCTACTCTGAACTTCCATGGTAGTCTAAAAGTACCCCCTCACACCTCTGATTGTACTATAAAAATTAATCCCATGATCTCCCTGGTAGTCCAGTGGACCCCCACCCACTGAGACATCCACACCCCACCCTGCTCCTCCATCCCAGCATGGCTAATGACATTGGTGGGCAGCAAAACCCACCTGCACACCTCCACATATATATATATATATATTTATATCTTAATTGCAAAAAAACATTCTTAATGCATCAGTTAGGGTTGAAGCGACAACAGTATGGAAATGAGACATTAGGGTTGAGCCATTAACCTCCCCACCCTACCACCCCACCCCCATTCTACACACACCAACAGGCATTGGCATGTGCCATGGTGTTGTTAGTCCCAACTCTCATCCCATTACATGTGTAAACAGGCTGACATGGTATAGTATAGGAGGATGGGGATGGCGTGGTAGGGTAGGGAGTTAGGGTTGGGGGATTAGGGGCTCAACACTAACATTTCATTTCCACACTTTGTCACTTCAACTCTAACTGATGCATTAACAACATTTTTTGCAATGAATTTCCTTACTTTTTAAGAAAGTGTAATACAAGTGGTATGTGTTGGTGGGAGCGTGGGCACTCCGGGCCCCGCGCTCCCTTCAAGCTTTCTATTTTTGCATAATGATATGTGTATGTGGGAGCACAGGGCCTCTGGGCTCTGCACTTACACTTACACATAGTTATGGAGCCATACAGTAGCCCTACAGGGCTGAAAAGGAACCCGTGTAACAATATCTAAGTAGCCATAGCCGCTATGAAAAAAATTCCACTGCAGTTGTAATCATGACTTCAAAACCTTCATGTATGCTTAGTTCACCTAATGAACTAAGCTATCTAGAGCAAAAAAATCTATATCTAGAATCATTTCTGAGATAAGGGCAGCGAAAGGCGCCGCGGGCACCACAGTGTTATCATATGGGAAATATCTCAACTTCGTAATGGCATAGCTATGGAACCGATGAAACTTTTTGCACCTAAACAGCATAATTCACATCTGTGGGGCACCTCTTTTGTACCCTGCAAATTTCAAGCCAAAAGACCAAACCGTTTATTGGTGGTACACTGGAAAAGATTTTAAATTCCTTGTCCGTGAAGTGTCAGAATCCCCATTCATGAGAATTCCTTGTTTGAGAGATTTTGGCCATATTGTCCTGATCTCACGAACAAGAATTTTTACAGCTCACAAAAAAGGATCAAGTGGCGAAAGGGGATTTTGACAGCTCGCGAAAGGGGATCTTGACAGGTGGTGAAAGAGGATTTAAGAAACCAATCCCCTTTTGCGAGCTGTCAAAATCCCCTTTTGCCATGTGATGCTTTTTTGTGAGGTGACAAAATCCCTGTTTGCAAGCCAATCTTTGTTCATGAGATCATGATCAAGGATTTTGATAGCTCGCGAAAAAGGACTGGCTCATGAAAAGGGATTTTGACACCTTGTGAAAGGGGATTTTGACAGCTCACAAAAGGGGATTAAAAAATCCATTCCCCTTTGACAAGCTGTAAAAATTCCCTTTCACCATTCAATAATTTTTTGTAAGGTGACAAAATCCCTATTTGCGAGTCAATCCTTGTTCATGAGATCATGATCAAGGATTTTGAAAGCTCGCGAAAAAGGATTGGCTCATGAAAAGGGATTTTGACACCTCACAAAAGGGGATTTTGACAGCTCACGAAAGGGGATTAAAAATCCATTCCCCTTTCAAGAGCTGTCAAAATCCCCTTTCGCCATTCAATCCTTTTTCTTTCGCTGATAAAATCCCAGTTTGCAAGCCAATCCTTATTTGTGAGATAGGGCCATCTGGTCCAGAAATAGCAATCAAGGATTTTGTCACCTTGCAAAAAAGGATCGGGAGCAAGTGACGAACAAGGATTTTTTTAATTGACAAAACTGAAGTGAACAAAAGCCATGGGTTTATACAGGGCCTCTCCTTGAACAAAACCTATACTTCAAATATCACATAACACACCTATGGGAGAGGTTACAACGTTTTATTTGTGGGTAAAAATGAAAACAAGATGGCGGCTTGCAAAAGGGGAATTTTTCCTCACAAATGGGGATTCTATAAATCCCCATTCACTAGGTGACAAAATCCTTGATTGTGAACCAAATCCTCTTTTGAAAAAAAAATATAAAGCAAAGACTGAATTGACCATGCTCCGAACCCGAAATATTCAAAATTAAATAACTTTGGAATGGATTAACATTTTTTTCACCAAATCAATGCTGAATTGTCCTTTGGGACAAATACTTTACACCCTGAAAATTTCAGACCAAAATCCCAAACTGTGTGGCCGCAGCGCGATGGACAAAAATTGGCAAACAAAAATGAAAAATGCATTTTTTGGTGCTTCGCTGCACAAAAACCACAAATCCGATTGAAATGCAACTTGGGAAATCAAGAAAGCTACCATATAAGACCATGAATTCTAAATTTCGTGCAAATTTGTTGAATGGTTGCAATGTTATTAATGTGCAAAATTTGGGGTTTAACAGTAAAGTACATACTCAACCCTAACTATAGTGGTGCGCCTGCGTAACTATAATATAATATAATATAATATAATATAATATAATATAATATAATATAATATAGTTTTTTTATTGAAATCTAGGATTACAAATACCTTTGAGCAGGAACTGCTCGTTACAAAGGTTCCACTTCAAGGAATGGGGGTATACATACATACAAAGGTCAACATAATAATACATAGTTACACAATAAAAAGAAGTAGAGACTGAGGCTTAGGAAATTCCAGTAATTCAAAATGTGCCAAATGTTAGGTAGCATGACATAACAGCCAAGGGCAATCTTAGAAATAAGCACTGCAGGTGAGAGGGAAGGAGGTATGCAGGCAGGAAGGTATATATAATATATATATATATATATATATATATATATATATATATATATATATATATACAGTATATATGGGATACATGATGGCCAGGAGTGGAATACAGAAAATATCTATATGAGTGAACAGTGACCTCAGGATACCTCACGAGTGGTGGAGCATAGCGGAGCCACTGCTCATGAGTTTAGATATTTTACATATTCCACTCCTGCTCATCATGTATTCAATTTATACAATAGGGCTTCTAATGCATATTTTTATGATGTTTGTTCTGTGACATGCTTATAAATCTGCTTTGTTGTGGGTGTTATTTCTTGTAGTAGTTGTTCTCCATGGGTGTGTTGCTTTTTTATGAATGGAGTTTGTTTTTTGAATGACTGTCTGTTGTGCTTTGTCATTGGTTGATATTATGAATAGTTGCTAATGTGTTACTTTGATAGTTTGTGTCTTGTATGTGTAATGCATCTGTTTTGATTGGTTGTTTCATGGTTTGGGGTGGGACTTGTTTTTATTCGAGAAGCTGACGGCACTTGGTAACTACCATTTATTTTAGTAGTTTATTTATTCAGGTGTTATGTTATCAAGTTTATTTTATTATTTTGTGGGTGACAGTACTGCTTTATGCTGTGTGCACTTGGTACAGTATTTTTTAACTTCGCTCGGTTTATTTCACCGGAGCTTTTTGCTGCCATGCTTTCACTTTTAGGTATTGGCTGGCTTGCATCATCGGTCACAGGATTTAAAAGTATTTTATTCTGTAAGTATGCTGTTGTTAGATGCGTTTCTTTCTCTTCTGGTCTTGTGGGTGGTGCTTTCTCCTTTTATGATGCAACTCGGACTTGGTGTCTGACTCTATTAGTCGTAGTCACTTTCAGGGCTTTTTTTCATATTCCCACTGTGTGAATATATAAAAGCAATGTGATGACTGCCTCTGATTCACAGCCCTTGGAAGCTTGTGGTTAAGGTATGCAGCTTTGTGATCTTGTGACAGGTGATATTAATTTGAATCTGGTGGTTTGCAAAGTAGTTTGGCAATCTACATATTTTGGGAGTTAGGTGTACTGACATATACACTGTGATAATATCGGACTGTGACATATACACTGTGTGTATAAATGTCAGATATTATCACAGTGCATACGCCATGCAGGATTTATTCAACACTGGTGAGAATATGTGTTTTTATTACACTGAATATCACCTCACCCCTACTGTATATGTGTGTGTGTGTGTATATATATATATATATATATATATATGTATATGTATTTTCAAAAAAACTCCATTAATACATCAGTTAGAGTTCCTACTGAAGCGACAAAAGTAGGGAACTTTGGTGTTAGGGTTCCCAACCCTACCACTCCCCCACCCTCCACACACCAACAGGTGTCGGGGTGTGCCTTCAGGTTGTTGAGCCTAACTCTTACTCCATTCCATGTGTAAGGAAGCTGAGATGGTACAGTATAGTATAGGAGAATGGGATGAGAGTTGGCCCAATGACCCCAAGGCACACTCTGATGCCTGTTGGTGTGTGGAGGGTGGGGTGGCAGGGTTGGGAACCCTAACACCAAATTTCCATACTTTTGCCACTGTATTAGGAACTCTAACTGATGCAGTAACTGAGTTTTTTTGCAATGAATTTCCTTACTTTTTGGGATAGTATAATAGTGTCCTCATTTTACTGTGGGAGCGCAGGGTCCTTCAGACCCTGCACTCCAGTCCATCCATAGATCTGCATATGAATGTAGTTGTGGAAGCACCGGGCCCTCTGGGTCTTGTACTTCCATATGTCAAACAACAGTGACCAAAGTGTCAGCATAGCCATCTTATAACTCTAGCTCATGTACCCCAATACAGAGGAATTGTGAAATGTAAGGCACAATGTGATTATGCACAGCTGCAATGCCATTCTGCGCCATAGGTGCGAAAACACATTTTGGGCAGGATGTGAAAATGGCAGCTGTACTGTTTATGAGGTGGTGTGGAAAAATGGCTATGTTGAAAATTTGGCAGCAAAATATTGAAAAGTACAAAAGTTATTCTTGGACGGAGAATAAATTCAATGGAAGAATGTAACTTGGGCATTTTTAGGAATTTTTTCACCAAATTTTCAATATGGGCTTTTTGGAACCCCACCTCATGAACACTGGCACTGTCATTTCATTCATCAGTCCCAAAAGGTGATTTCACACCACGACCACGCTATTCTGAGTCACATGTGTGAAAACACATTTTGGGCAGGATGTGAAAAATGATAGCTATACTGCTTATAAGGGTGTGTGAAAAATGGCAATGTTGAAAATTTGGAGTGAAAATATTAAAAATGTCTGACGTTCTGAGCATGTGTGGAAATATTTAAATGACCATGTGCTCAGACTTTTGTATTTTGCTGAATTTTCCTAACATAGCTTTCGGACTCCACCTCACGATTATTACACTGGTTATTTTGTTACTTGGTTCCAAAATGTGATTTCGCACAGTGACTGCGAAATCACCTTATGGGTCCGATTAACAAAACGACAGTGACAGTGTTCATGAGGTGGGGTCCCAAGAAGCCCATGTTGAAAATTTGGTGAAAAAATACTGAAAATTGCAGAGATATCAACATAAGTTCAACATGCCATTGAAAGTCATTATACCTTGATTTTTCAGTTCACAGTTCTGCTTTGAAGAGTGCAGACATGTCACGGTCCACAGAAAATGACAGAAGATGATCACTGGTGGTAAGTATAGGGCAAGGGGGATTTGTGTGGGGTGATGAGTCGCTCATAGGGAGGGTCAGGATGTGAAAGGAAGATGAGGAGACCATGAGGGACTGTTTTCGTTTTTGGAGGATTAACAAAACAAAGGATGTCAGTGTACAATTTTCTTTTTTTAACAGGGTGAAAATCTTTATTTTAGGGCACTAGAAGTGTGCTCCCCAGTGTTCCATAGTGCTGGTGGGTCTTCATAATGCCAACATGGGGATCAGGCACCCTGATGTTGGCAAACATAAAGGCTAGAATGGGCTTGGGGGGCATCTGACACCGGGGTGGGCATCCCGGTGTCAGAAAAAAACAGTTTGAGGACACTGGGGGTGGGTTCCCCAGTGTGCCACACCACTGAGGGGAAGTAAATGCTGACACAGGGATTGGGCAACCTGATGTTGGCAAGCAATCATTATAAGGGACTTGGGGGGGCCATCTGACACTGGGGGTGGGCATCCCAGTACTGGAAATACACAGTAAAAAAATAAGTATTTCAGGACACTGGTGTGCATACCTCTCAACCTCCCTCATCACAAATCAGGGACAAGGCTTAAAATGATCAGGGACAAATGACCAAAATCAGGGACACATCAGAAAAAATAGTAATATTAGTTCCAGAAGCTATGTACAACATGCTTCTTAGTGTGAATAGTATTTTCTTAATGAGAAGTAGCTTGTAAATCCACTGGCTGGCATTATTTTGTGATTCAGATCCCTACTCGTCAGTGACAGAAATGCCAAATTTAGGAGGGACACTAGAAATTTCTGAGGCAAAATCAGGGACATCCCTGAAAATCAGGGACAGTTGAGAGGTATGCTGGTGTGGGCTACCTAATGTCCCACACTTCTGGGAGGGGGGGAAAAAATGTCAACATGGGGATTGGGCACCCCAATGTCAGCAAAACATTTTTTATTATTAAAACATGCCTCGCTCCACTTGGAGGCAGTAAAAGGAGAAAACCTCTATGTATTAGGTAAACACCAACAGGTGTTTACCTAAACGAGGAAGAGAAACACAACTTTGTTGTTATTTGGCCCAAAAAGTGGCCAGAAACTTTTTTTGGTTTTTTTCTTTACAGAGGCTGATGTTTATTTTACATTGAGGAAGTGCCACAAATTTGTGGCAGTGTTTGTAAAAAATGTGGTAAATGTGCATCAGTTTTCATGCAACAGTGCCCTTAGTAGCACAAAAATTGCTACAATTTGTGATAGTTTCGCAAAAGTAGTGCCACAAATTTGTGACACTACCAATGGACGAACACAAAAAACATATTTCCGGCCACTATTTTTGAATAAATAATGCCAGAATCATGTTCCTCGGGCCCTGATTAGGTAAACACAACTGTTGGTGTTTACCAAGAGGCAGTCTTTTTTGAATTACAGTGTTTTTCCCCATCGCTAACTGAAAACAAGATGGCGGCAGGACAGCACTAACTTTTCCATTTGAGGCAGCAGAAGGTGCTTTCGTGAAAGCAAAAAGTGCTTTTAAGGCATATATTTATTTTTTCCATAGGTTATAATGGGAAAGTTTAAAGTTTTATAACTTTTGAACAGATTAATATTTTTTCACCAAACCTTTATTTTTGTTTAATTTAACATACTTTATTAAATATAACCCAACACAAAAACATACAAAAATACAAAAGTACATACATTAGTAACACACCTGCTACATGATGGGCTGTAAGTATATTGATAAACAGAGAGGAATGAGCATTACAGAGCAAATAATAAGAACACAATCTTTAAAATTAAAAGCAAAAGAAAAGAAACCAGCCCTACCCCTCCCTCCCCCGGGTGCACCATCCTATAACGTTTTAGCTCAGAACTAAAAGGAAGTGACATCCGTTGAAGTAAAAAATTCAATGTTTTAGAAGGAAGAGAGGCTCATGATCCCACCAATACATCCTATCAAGACAAACAGAGGGCATATAATTTCCCCCAATTTTTATTAAAAGATGAATGGTGATGATGAATACTCATGATTAGATATTCGAGACGGAGTGCAAATGATATTTCATGCAACCATTCTGCATAAGAAATAGTGACTTGATCCTTCCAGTGTCTAAGCACTAGCTTTTTGACTGCCATTGAAATTAGGGCCATATGAAATCTTCTCTCCTTCACCACAATTCCAGAGTAATCACCCAGAACACATATGGGGGGGGGGAGAAGAGGCCCTGTAGTCCCAACAGTGGGTCCAGAGTGGTTTCTATTTGTTTCCACAAAGGAGATATTTTCTCACACGACCACAAGATATGAAAGAGCAAACCTTCCTCCTTATTGCACCTAGAGCACGTGTTGGATGGAAGCTTCTTCATTTGAGTCAATTTGATCGGAGTATAATACATGTTGTTTAAAATACAATATTATGTGAGCCTGTATCGGTCCTGGGTAAGGTATGTGTATAGGCCTGTCCATACTGAATGCCAGTTAATAACTTTGTTGGGAAAAAACGCCTGCCAAATCCAAGAACTGACAATCGAAGGAGGTTGTAGAAAAGCGAGAACCAATTTATATATGGTAGAAATGCCGTGGGATTTGCAAGCAAGAGTCTTAATTTGCTGGAGAAAGGCCCCAATATGTGAGGGGTTGAAATCTTTCCCAAACACCTTAGCAAGTAAGTGTTTAAGCTGAAAGGCAGCCCGTAACGTTAATTCAAATTTAGTGAGAATCTCCTCAGTGGATAACATAACTTCCTGTGAGTAAAAGTCAGCCACAGTAAGATCCAGAGGGAGAGATAACCAACACCGAGATAAAGGAGCTCCACCTATTTTGAGTTTCAAGTTGGCATAGATCGGCTGAGAGAAATCAGCACTTGGGACTACCTTATAAAAATTGAACATTTGGGAGAGAACTCTTAATGAGATACCAATCGGGAAAAACTGCAGAGCTTTTGGTAAATTTTTGAAGGGCGTGTAAAAAAGTGAGGAAGGAGCTAAATTATGTGACGCAAGAATATCCGACTCAATGTGCAACCAGACTGGGAAATACTCATGGTGAGTAAGGAGTTCCGATAAGGAAAGCCACTTCCCACACTTATAGAGGTGACAAGCTCAGTAATAAAATAAGAAGTTAGGGAGACGCAAGCCTCCCGACTCCTTGGGTAGGGAGAGCTTGAGATATGATCTTCTAATAGCTTTCTCCTGCCAGATAAAAGAGTTAATATCAGAATGGATGCGCTGAAAGAAAGACAAGGATAACCAAACGTCCAGCATGTTTAGTGGATAAAACAATCTGGGTAGAACGTTCCTTTTGAAGGTATTAATTCTACCCCATAATGAAAGAGGAAGCTTTTTCCATCTTGATAAATCTTGCTGAATATTAAACCACAAATCCTCCAGGTTTAATTTGCGGAGTAAAGGTAGGTCCGAGGTAATATGGATATCCAGGTACTTGATGGACCTGGTGGTCCATTTCATACCAAACTCCCTAAAAGCTGAGCTATATGTTAAACAATTGAGGGGAAAGATTTCTGTTTTGCTAATATTAAGTTTATAGTTCGAGAATTTCCTGAAAGTATCAATATTATGTAATGCTTCTATTAAAGAAGAAACCGGGTCTGAGAGAGGAAGCAAAATGTCATCTGCATAAACTGAAAGCACGGGGACCCTATTGCCTATTGGAATACTGGAGATTAAAGGGGAAAATTTCAGCCACCTAATTAGGGGTTCGAGGTTTATATTGAAGAGAAAAGGAGAGAGCGGACAGCCTTGTCGCGTACCTGAAAAGAGAGAAAAAACCTCGGAGAGTACCCCATTGCAATGTATTTTAGCCTGAGGAGAGGAATATAGAGCTTGAATCCATTTAATAAAGTTGTTAGGGAAACCCATTGTCTGTAACGTAGCCCACAGGAAATTCCAATCCACCCTGGCAAATGCTTTTTCTGCATCAAGGGATATCAAGGCCATGGGGGAAGGGGAAGTTTTGGCCACCTGAACCAGATATGACAGTTTACAAAGATGAGCAGCAGGGGTTCCACCTGACACAAATCCAGTTTGCTCTGGGCTGAGAAGCTGAGTCCAGACTTGTTTGATTCTACTAACAAGTATCTTGGCTAAAATTTTAATATCAAAATTTAACAGAGAGATAGGATGGTAACTCCCAGGTGATTGGGGTGGCTTGTCCGGTTTAAGGAGAAGGATAATGGAGGCTTCCAGCAGGGAAGAATCTTGGGTTTGCCCTGAGAGCAAATATTGATACAGATGTAACAGACAGGAAGTGAGATCATTAGCAAAAACCTTATAAAAGTTCCAAGAGAAACCATCTGGACCGGGAGCCTTGTCCAACATACTAACATACTAAAATGCCAGCAGAATAGGCCTAACGGTCTTTCGAGTCTGTTCAATTGGTCAGCCCCCACCTTGGGTGCTGACCTTGCTGCCCCCCTCACCTTCTCTGGCTTCTCCCTTCCCAGTTCTGCATATTCTTGCTGCATTGGATTTTGCTTCCAGAACCCTTCCCCTGTACCTGTCTCAGCCCCTCTTGAACCCCTCCACCATCTCTGCCTCCACCAGCCCCCTAGGCAGTGCATTCCATGGCTCCACCATCCTCTCAGTGAAGTAGCACCTCCTCCTTTCTCCCATGAATCTTCCCCCCTCCAGCTTCCACCCATGCCCTCTAGTGGCCCCCTCCTCCTTCCTTCGAAGCACCCTGACTGTTCCTCCCCTATTTACCCTCTTCATGTATTTGAAGACCTCTATCATGTCCCCCCGGTCCCTTCTCTCTTCCAATGTGTACATATTTAGCTCTTCAAGCCTCTCCTCATAGGTTCTGTTCCCCAAGCCCCAAATCATTTTGGTTGCGCTCCTCTGAACCCTCTCCAGGTGTTTAATGTCCCTCTTTAAGTGTGGCCTCCAAAACTGCACGCAGTACTCAAGGTGTGGCCTCACCAAGCAGTTATACAGAGGGAGCATCACTTCCCTCCTTCTGGAGGTGATCCCCCTAGCGATGCATCCCAGCATCCTGTTGGCCTTGGCTGCTGCCCTCCTACAAGTCTCCGAGTTGTTCATTTTGACATCCACCACCACCCCCAGATCCCTCTCAGCCATCGAGACTTGTAGCATTCCCCCCCCCCAGAGGATATTGGAGCAGATAAAAGGGATTGCTGTGTAAAAGAGAGAGTAGGTAAGGATGAGGCGGAGAGATATTCTATTAAATCATCTTGTGACGGAGATGCGGGACGTTGACTATAGAGAGAGGAGTAGAACTGTCTGAAAACAGCAGTTATGTCTCTTGGATGTGTTTTTGTAATTCCATCAGAATCATTGATGGAGGAGATGAATCTAGAGGCCTCCAATTTCCTCAGACGCAAGGCTAGGAGATGACTCGCCTTCTCACCTTGCTCTATATATTTTGTTTTAGTTCTTAATATGAGAAATTCTGCTTTTTCCTGTACTAGACGAGAATACTGGTTCCTTAAATTCAACAATGATTTTAGCAAAACGGGAGGATGAAGAGGTGAGAGATTGCTCGAGTGTACGGATCTGATCCAGAAGTGAGGTGATGGTAGCCTCTCTCTTTCGTTTATGAGTGGAGGAGAGCCTTATAAATTCACCACGCAAGAAACATTTCAAGGCGCACCATTCATGATCCGTTCTTGTAACAGAACCCCGATTATTTGCAATAAAAAGTTAAATCAAATCAGAGATTCTAGTAATAACATAGTCCTCCTTTAAGAGCTGCATATTTAAATGCCATACTGAATCCCGTTGGAGATTTTGGTTTAACATAACAGTGACCCAGGCCACCGCATGGTCCGATATAACAATCGGTTCTATGGCAGAGTCATTAAGTCCGTGAATAAGAGTGCGGCTGAGTAAAATATAATCCAGCCGGGACCAGGTGGAGTGTACCAATGAGTGAAATGAGAAGGCACGGGTATTGGGATTAATCAGGCGCCACGGGTCGCACAGTCCAGAGGAATCGAGAAAATCAGCGAGACCCCTCTGGACATTGGAAGGGGACTTGAGCGAGGAGTTAGATCTATCTAAATCCTGCGTGGGTGGTAGGTTCCAATCCCCCCCGAGAATTAAGGGAAGTGTGGAAAATTTTTGTAGTTCCTTCAGTAAATCCTGAAAAAATTCAGAGTCCCCCCCACAGGCCCATACACACTCCCCAGGACTAACTCAGTACAATCCAATAATCCTTGAACTAATATATATCTCCCTTGAGGATCAGCAGTTATTATTTTAAGTTGAAAGGTGATCAACTTGTGAATTAAGATTGCAGTGCCACCACTGGAGGATGAAGTACCAGAAGTGAAAACTTGCCCAATCTCTAATCTACGCAAGCTCTCCACCTCCCCAGAGAGGAGGTGGGTTTCTTGAATGAAGGAGATATGGGCATGCAGGAATGATAAATGTTTTAAGATATGGATTCTTTTGCTCAGATCACGAGCCCCTCTTACGTTCCAAGTTACAAACTTTTTCAGTCCACTAGCCATTGAAGTCTATAAAGCCCAATATATAACCAGGCCATTGTATTAAGGAAGTGCACCAATATCCCCCCTCCCACCATTGCAACAAGTAAACTATAAAACTGGTGTTCCCACGTATTCCAGAAAAATTATATACTTTGAACATGAATCCACCCATTAAGTCAATTATAAAGTAAAGGGAAACCCCATCGTTAATAGTGGAGAACAGTGGAACACCAAGGTTGACAAGAACCCTCCCCCATAACCCCAACCCCCTTATAACTATTTACAACTATCCCTCTACCTGATTTCCAAATCGACTGAAAGGCTTCATTGCCCCTGAATGGTAGAGAGCCCATAAGTACCCTATTAAAACTACTCTCTATGCTTCTATCTAGATGTACAGACCTGAAGTTAGTAGGCTTATGTCTCAAGCAAGCCTCTAACACTAATTTAGGCATTAATGGGAACTGACAAAAGTCACCAAAAATGATCCCCATAATGCCACATGATGTAAGACAAAGACCAAGAGTAGTTAGGGTACATCCCCCCATACTCCAGGACGTGTGGTGGATTACTTCTGCCAATGTCTTCTCCCCGCCCCTACAAACCTCAACAACAACAAAAAAAGATACTGAAAGTAGTTTAAATCCAAAGAACAGAGATGCCCCATATAAGCATTGAAAACCAGCACCCCTCATGAACAAAGCTGTATTCCTGTCGGGATAACAAGAGAGAAGCAAAAACAGCACCAGATACACTAAAAAAGGTAACAGAGCAAGCGATAGGTGCAAAACAAAACAGGACTGCTGAGAAAGTCAGTTGCAAGCGCTGAGATAGGGATGCGAAAGAGAACGGTGATGAAGTAAAAATGACATTAAAAACAAACGTAGAAAGAAGGACAAGAGTTTAATAGGGAAGTATTGAGAGAAACGAGACACTTTGCGTTGAGGTTGGGCATAACCATCACTTTAAATATAGCAAAGCCAGGGATGAATTGTAGTCGAGAAGCAGCCAGAAAAGAGAGGATTAGTAATGGACAGAGAGGGAGATATATGAAGGTATTTCTATACTTATTAGCATAATGTCAGATAAAGATATCGCAGGGCGAAGTGAAAGAATTGAGCAGTTCCTTGAAGATGCGACTGTTCCCAAGGGGAACCAGATTGCTATTGGGCCTAGCGGCCCATGAAAACAATCCCCACTGGAAACGGCTAGTTGCACAAAGAGAGTCCATGGGAAAAATAGTTCCTCGGTGCAGCATGGGCTTCTTTAGGCCTACAGGACACTGCTCGCCTCTCTCTCAGTCCGTCGCCATCTTCACCACACCGGGAAAGCTCCCTGCACAGAGACATACCTTGGACAGGACACTCCAATGGTAAGTCAGCAGAGAAGAGATTTAGACAGTCAAAACAGCAATGTTCCTTGGTAGTTAGAAAACAGGACCACAACCCTACAATTTAAATAAAGAGGGTATTTTGTTGCACAGATCAGCTTGGGCCTGGTCAGCAGAGTCAAAGGAAAGCCATACTCCATCCACCAAGACCTGTAAGTGAGCTGGATATGCCATACGAAACTTAATGCTGGCAGCTATCAGCTTGCTGACTATTGAGTGAAAAGAAGCTCTCTTCTGCCTGGGTTCAAGAGGCAGGTCCTGAGTTATCCTTAGCCGCTTGCCCTCCCAGTGTATTGCTTGTAATCCTCTGACTTTAACCAAAATGTGTTGCTTTTCCAAATAGTTGAGGAAGCGGATAATCATCGGACGAGGGGAGGCAGACTCCTCTGGCTTCAGGCATAAGGATCTGTGCGCCCTTTCAATTAAGTAGGCAGGGTTATGTGGGAAAGGACCCATGATCTTAGAGAGAAACTTCTGTATAAACGGAATTGTAGAGGGGCCCTCTGCCCCTTCTGGAAGCCCAAAGATCAGGATGTTGTTCCTCCTACTGCTTCCCTCTAAGTCTTCAGTCTGAAGTTGTAATTTGGTGATTTGTTGCCTGAGTTTGGTAATCTCCGGGTCAGTCCTGTCTCTCCAGGCCTCCAGGGAATGGGTACGTGCCTCAGTATCTGCTGTTCGAGTTCTAAGGTCCGCCATCTCAGAACGGATGTTTTTGAGATCGGTACCAATATCCTGAAGGGTCTCCTTCAATGGTTGCAGTTCTTGCAAGAAGCGCTCTTCCGAGAGTGGTACAGAAGCTGACAGCACACCCAGTTGCTTGGCAACAGATTGCTGGAGGAGTTTTGCTTTCTTCGCCTGTTTATCGGGTGAGACCGGGGGCGTGTGTCTGGGCAAGGTCTTCTTCATTTCGGCCTCCTTCATAGCAATTTAAAGTAGTAGCAAACACCAGAAAATGGCCAGATAGCTCCGTTAGGTATTCAGGAACAATATTATTGAGACAATCCCTAGCAATATTAGTCAGAAAATGCCAGATTGTAACAGATTAGCTGGTGGGGGGGGCGGAGCCGAGAGAAGCAGCAGCTAGAAGCCAATCCATCACGTGATCTCCCTTCACCAAATCTTTAAAAGGCACATCTGCAGCCCAGATCCCATGTACCCTAACAATTTCGGACTAGAACCTAAAGTCATTTTGGAGATGTGGACAAGCAAAGAATTTGCACCTTAATGGTAAATTTCATATTTTTTGGCATTCCACAGCTCTGCAACTGCACCACCGAACAAAATGAAATTTGCCAGCTCCAGAGATCTATGATACCAGACAGCGCATGAAAATGTTCGGGCACTTCGTTCTTACAGTTGCAAAGTTATTAAAGTGCAAAATTTAGGGTTTAACATAGAAGTGACCAGGCAAACCTAACTATACTGGCATGACTGTGTCAGTAAAATAAATATATATATATATATGTTATACTTGCGTGGTAGCATGAGTATAGTTCGGATTGAGTGGAGTGCTCAGTGCTTAATCCCAATCTTTTCACCTTAATAACTTTACCAGTGTCAGATGAAATTACATACAATTTGGCATGTGTGTTCTGGGTGGCAAGTTCTCAAGAACTGGGATGTTTTGTGATGAGTGCATATCTGGATTCTGAGATCTGGTAATGTCAAAAATACATAAAAACATGACTTTGGGGGTGTTTTTTGCTCTCACCTACAACCAAGATGGTATGGTATTTTGTTCAGAAATGTTTAGTGCTGAAGTAACTGAATGTGCCAAGGATATGCCTTTTAAAGGTTTAGTGAGAAAATATTAATAAGTTCTGGTGTTATAAGTTTTTGCATTTTGGCTTCTGAGCAGTAGGGTTTTCAGGATAGCCTCTGATTTGATGAAAATATTAATCAGTTCTGGAGTTATAAGGTTTTTTTCATTTTGGCTTCTGAACAGTAGGGTTTTTAGGATAACCCTCTGATTCAACCCCTAAAATTCTTCTTTTATGAGTCATTTTTAGGTTATGACTAATTGTGTTTTTGGGTCCCGAGAAAATATTTTCATGTCATGACAGCTGCCACTTTTGGGGTTTTTTTTTAGGCCCCGCCCCCCAAAATAAATGAAAATATATAAAAATGAGTTATTTGTAAAAAAACAAACATGAGTCTTGCTAACCAGGTCCATTTAAGCTTGATTCTTATGTTTTTTTTTTTTTTTTAATGGACGAGAATAACCTTTTTGGATCTTGTTAATTTTTTTTTTATATTATTTTACAAGAGGCCTGTTTCCAAGTGCATCCTGAGGGCATAGGGAAGTTAAGTGACTTGCTTACGATTACACAGTATGCAAGTGGTGGCTGTAGGATTCAAACCCAATTATTCCATGTTTACAGCTCAGTTCTCATAACCACTGTGCCATACTTCCTCCCATAAGTGAAACCATTGCCTCATAGTCATATACTCTTTAGAGGCAGAAATGTATGTCTCATGTGGCAAACATAATAAGTTGTAGCTTTCTTCACATAGGGCCCTGCAGGTTTAAATATGACCTGAGTTAAGTTCTTTGGCTGTCAGCTTACTAAGATAGCTTATTCTTTAGTTGGAAGTGTAACCCCTCTGTGGGGGCTTATCTTTTTTGCCCTGGTTCCCTGTTTTCTCCCGTTATGTGCACCACTGCCTGACTAAGGTTCTTGATGCCCCTGAAGCCTCCATCTGGGCCCTGTATTGTTTTTCAGTCCAGAATGGGTCCAGAGAAGCAAAGCTGCGGAGCTGCAGCTGCACAAATGTGAGAACTGGTGGTCCGTGCATACGGAGTAGCACATGATAGTTTTCTTACCGCAACTACGGTAAAACAAAAGCTTCTCAAGTGGCCTTGGTTCCCAAATTCATCTAGTCAGGGACGGAGACACAGAGGAGGCACAAAAAAGACTGTTAAATTATTTTGTAAGAGAGCACCTATCAGTGCTGGGATTCTGCCTCATGAATATTAATGATGTATGGTAAATATTAATGAGTAAACCTGTCTAGTGCCTGGGGACACTGTATTTCAGCACTAGCGACAAACTGGGGACTGAATTTTTATAGTCAACTCTGCAATTATTTAGCAGGGCACAAGTATTGCTTTGAGACCATGGGATCATTGATCAATAGAAATATTTATTTTGGCTGCACCAGGACTTTGAAGTTGGGACATTGTATGGACTGCAATTGAACTGTTTTTTCAGCAGACATGTTAGCAGCCTTTGACCCCAGTTCAGCCAATTGTAAAGCCAGGATTTTTGCCAAAGACTTGTGGGACTGAGCAAAAGCCTTATGGGAGAAAAATTAGGGAAAAATCTTGGCGTCCATTTGAAAGACCAATCAGGTGTCGAAGGAGCCCGATGAATATTCATTTTTCAAAGGGACAGGTGTTTCAGCCAATAGGGAGCTGCCTGAATCTTCCAAAACCCAAGAGACATTTGATTCTGGGTCCAGTATGGCAGGATCCCCCTCCATAAGAAGGAGGGCTCTCTCCCCTTGCTTAAGAAATGTGGCTGCAAGGCTTGAGAGTGGCCTGCCTGGGGGTTGCCAGCTACACGTCTTCCAGGGAAAAAGCAAACTGTGCCTCGTGCTCACGGAGGTCATTGTTGCACCAGAACTAAACAACAGATGGAACCATGAAAGTGTGCAAACTAAAACAAGTAAAGCCAAGTAAATGCTCAGTGATTTATTTGTGCTCTGATTAGCAGCTGTACAAACACCCCAGCACTTCAAACCTTTCACAGGTTCTTCGCCAGGGGGAGGGGTGAACGAGAGCATAACAGTACAATTTATCTAGTCAGTCTTAAAGAGACAAGACCACAAGTGCAGCTAGTGTTAAATTAATTACTGAAATCAAAAACATACATTCTAGTTTTACACTAAAAAATGGTACAAAAGAGGTATGTAGAAGCTGGGTTTACACATTAGTAGTAAGGACAACTGTTCTTAAGAGTTACAATAACAAATAACACTTAAGCAATCTTTTTAATAATAATGTCTATGTTCTTAAGGAGATGCAGTGTCCAGAACTGGACCTGCAACTCCAGGGGTGAGAGTGCTATAATGATCTGTGACTTCAACTGTGAGAGGAATCAGTGCATCTATGAAAATGATTAACAGTCTTTTTTAAATTTAAGTACGCCAATGCCGGCCAACCAGCTGCACTATAACAGGCCTGCAACATTTACCAGGGATAGAACTGTGGGGGTCTTATCTGGACTGGGGGCTGGTACCAGTTGATGGTATGTCCATTTAGGTTGTTAAAGCAGCTAGCTAGGCAGAGAGTTTAGCCTAAATTCTTCAGAAGGTTGGTGTTTAGCTGGCATTGAAAATGGGCTCAAAGTTAAAAGTAAAATAATGTTCACAGTCTTCTGCCCAACACATGCCAAGATGCAAAAGTCACTTAACCTCTACCTGCAACTACCCATTCCTAACCTCCCCCTTATAAATAAATTGTTGGTTAACTATTTTATTAACTTTGTGTCATAAGCGTACTATTTGTATCCAGAGTGAGCATATTATTAGCCTAAGTCAGTAATTGCATGTTGTTGAAATTGTGGGTTTTGCTTGCTGTTAATCCATGTGTGGGGTGACTGTATGGGGCAGTGGGCAGGTATAGCATCCCAGGGGGTTGTGCTGCTTGTTATCAGATCCACTTGTAATTTTATTATGGGTGGAGGTAAAATGCTATTTGTGTTGTCTTGGTAGAGAACTCTGTTTTAGTCACCAAAACAGAACCCAGACACCTCAACCTGGTTAGTGGCCACCCAGGCAGGGGTAGTAGCCCATGGAGTACAGCATCACTTGGGTTACACAAGTCATGGATTCTTTTTTTTTTAAGTGTGACCTATAAATTTGTCATGCACACAAAAAATGAATTCTTGGGTCACATTTAAATGTGCAACCCAAGACTTCCATTTTTGGTGTGCACAAAAAAATGTTTGTGTCTCTCATACTTTTACTCATAACTTGTTCATTTTACAGTATTTTAGTCCCACATTTTGCATACACTGTTTACATGACCCTACCTCATGAAAAAGGATGATGGTAATTTTCCAATGCATTTTGAAAGGTGAGTTAGCAGTTGCTCTGCAAAACCACTTTTTGGGCAGGATTTAACACATTCTATCAACCAAGTTCATGATGAGGGGTCAAAATGTGAAACAAAAAAATGTTATGAAGAAACACTGTGTGCAGGATTGGTCTTTGGCCCAGTGGGTTGTGAGCTGTAATCTGTTGTGGTGAGTTGAGTTTGGGAGCAAACTCAGTGAGCCTGCTAAAGGGACTGAGGCTTGGGGTGCAGTGTAGCACCATCCCGAGCCTGGGGAGGGATGGTGCAATATTGGCCGCATAGCAACAAGTAACTACATGGTTAAAAGAAGTCTTCTCTTGGCCTAGAGCCCAGACGGCCCTTCACCTGTACACCAATAGCTGCATGGACGTGTAGGGCCCAGAAGGCAGTGCAGTTCCATAGCCAGATAGAGTCTTGGCCCTGTACTTCTCTGAAGCCCCCTATATTGCCACCAAATCTTTTGCATCTGTTACTACACTGAAGTGCAGGGCCCAGAGAAAGATGGAGTCTTCTGTAATTTTGAATATTTCGACTCAAACATTTTAACATATGCATTTGTTCACACTACCTCATGAACATGACAGGTGTCATTTTTTCAAATTTCACCCAAAACTTGGTTTTGCATTTGGTGTCAGAAGATGACATTCCATAGGTCTCATAGGACATATCTGAGTATTTAAAGGCAATTTGCCCTTTGATTGCTTGCCTTTTCTCAAAGGTCATATCCAGTTTACTTATTCCTTAAGCAATAATTATCTAGTTTTAGCTTGAACTCTGCCATGCTTCGGCTACCAACTTCACGAGGTATGCTATTCCAAACCTTCACCACCCATTGGGTAAATCACATACCTCCTTTTTCAGTGTGGTTTATATTCATGCTTGGTCGGAATGAATGGGATCTTGTAATGTATGGCAATTCCTTCATTTCAGCCGGTATTTCATAAATGACACCTCTCTCGTTCAGAAGGTGGGAGGGCATTAAAACAGTGTTGAAAATTTTGGGTTAAAATGTAAAACATAGAGGACTGTGTATCAATCAATGAATGAATCAATCAATTACATTTTATTTGTAAAATAGCACTATTCCAGAGGATCATAGTGCTAGTACATAAACAATAAAAAATGTCATATTAAATACAACTGCAGCAGCTGAAATAAAATCAGGGAACACCAAAATAAATAAATAAGTTTTTAAGGCAGATTTAAAACTCTCCACCGTCAGGCACTGTCATATCCAATGAAGTAGATAATTCCACAGGGATGGGGCCACAAATTCAAATGCTTGGGCCCCAGATGACTTTAGATGAATCCTGGGAACCTCTAGTAATCCCTCATCAGTGGAACGAAGTGGCCGGGAGGGGCAGTAGGGATAAAGAAGATCCCTGTTTGTGTAGGGCCTTGAAGGTCAATAAACTGAACTTAAAGGCGATCCGCCACTGAATAGGCAGCCAGTACAGATCGTGCAGCATTGGCGTGACATGAGAACTACGAGGTAGCCTGGTCAACAGCCTAGCTGCTGCATTCTGCACCAGCTGCAGGCAGCAGATATCAACCCCCAGAAGCCCCAGGTAAAGGGCATTACAGTAATCAAGGTGTGAGGTTACAAAGGTGTGAACCAAAACTGGCGTGTCATTGGGTGGAACTAGGTGTTTGATCTGGGTTATATTCCTTAGATGGTAAAAGTCATTCTTGACAATGGATGACACCTGATGTTTAAGCGTCAATCCATCATCAAGAATCACACCCAGATCTCGCACCCACTCAGAGGTTACCAGCTGGCGACCACTGAGCCAAAGCCCTGATGCTCGCCCCTCTGATGGCCCCTCTACCCGATATCCCGGGTCCATCACCAAAACTTCAGTCTTATCTGGATTCAGCCTCAGCCAGCTCACACTCATCCAGTCCTTGGTCTTAGAAAGACAGTTGTTAAAACTCGAGATAGCTCCCCCCTGATCGGGCACAAAGGACAGGTAGAGCTGAGTATCATCTGCATAACAGTGAAAATTCAGCCCATACCGCCTTACAATGTCTCTCAACGGCAGCATGTACACGGTGCACAGCATAGGAGACAGTACAGAGCCCTGCAGGACCCCACATGGCAGGGAAACCTTGTCAGAGGAGGAAACCTGCTAGTGAGGAAAGAATGGAACATGTTCGGACAGTACCAGACAGTCCACAGATTAACTGCAGGCGCTCAACTAGCACTCCATGGTCCACAGTGTCAAATGCCACTGAGAGATCAAGAAGAACCAAGATGGAATAGCTCCTCCAATCTCATGCTGTAAGGAGATCATTGAGGACCTGAACAAGGACCGTCTCGGTACTATGCCATTTCCAGAAACCAGACTGGAGAGGATCATACATGTCATGGATGGTCAGATGATCCTCCAGCTGCAGCGCAACCACCTTCTCCGTAACCTTACCCACAAAGGGAAGGTTAGAGATGGGTCCGAGGTTAGCAAGACAGTCTGGGTCGAGAGATGGTTTCTTAAGAAGGGGTATCACTACTGCCTCCTTCAGGGTGCCTGGAAACACCCTGGAATCTAACGAACACCAGACTATCTCAGCGAGGACCAGGCCGATGGTCTCAATGCACCCCATAAGGAGGTGCATTGGACCCGGGTCCAAACCACAGCAGGTCAGCCTCAAAGACTGGATTATCAACACAACATCCCCAATCACCGGCTGGCCCAAGTCAGACCAGACAGACCTAGGAGCTGCCACCTCCCACCTATCACTGTCAGCCCCATTGAAGCACACTGTACAGATCTCAGACCTGATGTTAGCAAACTTATCGGCAAATAAGTGTGCAAACTCGTCACATTTGTCTTGTGACAATGCTCTCCGAGACTGCAGACAGGCTGGACTGCACAGTCTGTCTACAGTTCGGAAGAGCTGAGCTGATCACTTTTGTGCCGCAGCAATCTCCCTGGACAGGAACTCTGCCTTCTTATGGGAGATTGCCAATTGATAGTCCTTATAATGGGCCAGCAATCTAAGTCTGTCATCATCCAGGCCCGATTTTTGCCATTGACACTCCAACCTTCGTCCCGTTTTCCTCAGTTACCTCAAGGTCCCATCAAACCAGGGGAACTGAGGGTGCTTGGTCAGGGGGCCAACATGAACAGAAGTGAGACAATCTGGCACCCCAGTCACAGCGTTATTATAACCCCAGACTAGGGCACCTGGATCACAGCTACTCCTCAGCAGCCCCAATAGGTCCAGTACCGCCAACAGGCCATCAGGTGACAAACCCCTTAAAGGGCAGTACCAGACCATCTCTGTAGGGGTAGGCCTATACGCCTATATGGGGGGGGGGGCCCCGGAAATTGAATCTTATGGTATGATGGTCTGACCAACTGACTGGCTCCACCACCAAATCAGAGGGCTCCATACCCAGAAGGAAGACTAGGTCCAAGGAATGACTGTGATTAAGGGTTGCAGAGGTAATCACCTGTCAGAAGCCCAGCAAATTCATCAGCTGGAGGAAGTCTTGACCAAACTGCGAGAATTCATCATCGGCCCAGGCATTGAAGTCCCCCAGAACCATCCATCTGGGGGACTCCAACACCATGTCGAGAATGAAGTCCGTGGCTTCCTGCAGCAATTGCTTCTCTCCCTGGGGTGGACAGTAGATGAGAAGTATCCTGCACCCCACACCTGCGCCCATGATACATTCAAAGGGTAGAGTTTCCCCAAGATGGTACATCCACGAGGCTCAATTCTGATCTAAAAACCAATGGCCACACCACCGCTCCTACAATCCAACCTCGGATGGTGTATCACCGTGAACCCGGCCGGAACTGCTAACTCCAAAATTGAGCAATTATACACAACAAGGCTATCTTTCAATTGAGATGTTTCCGTAGTAACAAGAAACCCTGAGGACACAGATAGAGAGATCTCATTACCACAAAAACCTTGAGATTAAAAAATAGCCTTGTACATGTATGGTTGCTCATACATAATCTTTTATAGTGTATGGACAACCAAAATTACAATTCTTGGTCCCAAAAAGTTCCCCTCAATACTAAAACATGCTTTACTGTGGCGTGGTTCTTTCCTGCACTGCTCACTTCTCCTCTACTGTGGCCACTTCATTGCACCTGTGTGAAGATGTTCGATGTTGTTGTGTCATAGTAGTTATGTAGTTAGTGCAACACAACAGCAAAATGACGTAGCTACTGCAGCACAACAACGTTATTCTAGGGATGGATATCTGCCTAGAACAATGTTCCACCAAACATTGCAAAAAAGTTATGAAGAAACATTGTGTTCAAGACCAACCATTGACCCAGTGGTTAGTGCATTGCAATCCCTTGCTGAGTCTGGAGGTGAGCTCAGTGAGGCAGCTGGATAGGCTGAGGCTGGGGGAAGGTGCTATTTTGCGACATGACACCCAGTCTGAGAAGGGATGGTGCAGTGCTGGCTGCATGAGGAACAAGTAACCCTACAGTAAAGATAACTATTCTGTTGGCATGCTACCCAGGAGGCTCTATGTCTCTGCATCTGCAGCTGCGTAGAAGTGCAGGGCACAGATGGCCCTCCACTTCCATAGCCCCACAGACAGATTCACAGATTTCTTGCATTCACAGCCATATTTAAGTGCAGGGCCCTCCAACCCCTTCACTTTCATGGGCAGTCAGACTCTTCCCTTGGTACAGAGCTCAGAGGGCCTTGCTAGTCTGCATCTGTTTGTGATTGAGCATACAATTCCACTATCACAAAAATAATGAAAATTCTTTGAAAAAAATATATGTTAAGCCAGGCATTAGGGCTGAAGAACACAAAGCAATCAAAGTGAGAAATTAAAAACATTAGGGGGTGCTGTGGAGCACACCTACTGATGAGACGTGCTGGGAGAAAGCTCAACTATCTAAGAGGTTTTACACTAAAAAAGCAGTTTTTTTCAGAGAATTTTAAAAATTTCAGCTCAGAGGTGAATTTCTCCCATTGTGCTGCTCATTTCTATATAACTCTTGCAATGGGCCACACAAATAGAGCCACGGGAGGTGGCCAGAAAAATCAACTACCTGCAGAGCCGTTGCCACCTGCTAAACCACAACCACCATCAGGGACAGAACCTCCCTGGAAGGCCCTACAGAGGTCGATGAAGGCAATTGACTCCAAGGTGGAGTCCAGATCCAATGAGCAAGATACCAAAATTGAGGTTGTCATGCAAGTCGCTTTGTTTGCTAAATCAATGGTCATGAAGGCGCTAGCTAGTTCCAGCAAAATGGCGCAGGAAAACACTCACTGGTGGTATCATCTGAAGGCTGTAGAGAATACACAGTGGGTCGCCAAGGTCAGGATAGTGGGCCTCCCAGAAAGTTGTGATGGGGAAGGCCTGCTTGATTTCCTATTCGGCTGGCTGCCACGGAATCTACACCTGGAAGAATCTCTGTCTCCAGCTAATTTTTTAAAAGTCTACTGCATTTCTTCCCTAGCTGCACGAGGTCACCAGGACTCACCTTGAACTGTTCTATCAGTCATCTCTGGAGCATCAGCTCAAGACCTTATTTTGCAGGCTGCAAGAGGATCATGAAAGCTAAATTACTAGGGGAAAACCATCCATCTTTTTCTTGACCTTTCCTTTGCCACATGGGCCAGAAGGAAGAAATTCAATGGGTTGAGGGCCGGGCTGAGATCTTTGGGCACAGTGCATTCCTTACTGATGCACGCACAGCTATGAATTCAATATGGAGGGCATATCTTCCAATTAATGGATCCAGAAGAAACGAGAAGGAAGGTGGAGGCCATAGGCAGAGAATTTGAGTGTTCTCCAGCCCGTGACTTGCCAGATTCCAAAGACACTACCTGAACTCGGACTTGATTTAACATGTGGACTCTCAGAATAAGGTTCAGGTTTGGCTGAGAATTAAAGGTTTTCAGAGTATTAACAGTATTGACTTTCCCAGTCAGATAACATCATGCTGTACTGATACATGTTGGTAATTGTTTACTTCAATTGAAGCTAAACCTCTAAGAGTGTACTCTCTCACATCTGATTAATAAAACCATTTGAGGCCTTTATAACAAGCTGGATTAATACAAAGAGTACTGCATGACTGATAGAATTTAATATAGAAAGAGGGCTAATTTGTTATTAAAAAAATCTACCTGCAGGTTTTGGTTAATGAACCTCTTGGGGTTAGCCGAGATTTACCCTAGCACTTCTCATGTTGTGGATTAAATATTTTTAGTAAGGGGCCACATCAACACAGGCGGTTGAATTATAACTGTTGGGTTCTGATTTTCATATTGGACTTAACCACCCATAGTCCTGTAAAGTGCAGCATGTCTTGAACATTGTTGATGGACTTAAGCTTTGATGTACCTCCAAATCCTTGACAAGATTGTAAAGACTTTTGCTAAACTGTTACATTAAATGTATTGTCTGTATCTTTATATGTTCTCTGGCATTAGATGGTTATATGCTATTGTTTTTAATATGAAAACAATAAAATATAATTTAAAAAAAGAAATTAAAAACATTAGGGTTGGAGTCTAGGTATTATTTGGGGAATTGGTACTGTGTTTTCTTTTTATGTTGTCTACCCTAATGCACACCCCCTTCCCCGAGCAAAAAAATATGATCTCTTGCTTCACAAAGGCCCTGCAGGGCCCTATGTGAAGAAAGCAATTGGCCATATATGTGCGACAATCTTCTCTACCTCCAAAGAGTATATGCCTATGAAGCACTGGCTTTGAGCTGTACCTTGCACTACAGACAGGAGACTGAGGCAGACATTAGGGTTGACAACCCTAAGGAACTGTACACCACCAATTCACCAACAGTTGCGTTTCCAAATCCTAATGTTTTTCATTCCCTTACTTTGTCTACTTTGCATTCTTCAACTCTAATGTCTGCTTCAGTATAGTTTTTTTGCAATAAACATTATCTATCTATCTATCTATCTATCTATCTATCTACCTATCTATCACATATATATATATGTAAATTCTTTGAAAAAACTTTGTTAATGCAACAGTTAAGGTAATTTAATGTCACAAATGAAGGGAAATGTGGCATTAGGGTTTCCAACCAAACTCCCCAGCACCCCATCCCCCCAAGCAGCAAAAGGAAAAACATTAAGGTTTTGGGTCTCCAGAGTCTTGGCAAATTGATGTTGGGGTCTTCCTTGGGGTTGCCAGCCCTAAATCCCACCCTGTTCCATGAGCAAACAATGTCACACATGATCTCTTGCATGCCCTGTGTGAAGAAAGCTATAACAAATTGTGCTGGCAACATGTGGTGAGACATACTTATATATCTTTTAAGAGTGTATCATGATGAGGCACTGGCTTGGAGATGTACCTTCTGCTTTAGACAGGAGGCTATGGCCTGGGGTGGGGAGCTGGGTCACTGAGCTTGCCCAGGAACTCATCATGCTGGCAAGAGATCATAAAGCATATCCGCTGGGGTCAAGAATGGCACTACATACAAAGGTTTTTTAATAATTCTATATTTTTTAAAAATGTTGACCCCTACTGCTACTTCGCCCCTATAATTTATAGATATAAGAAGTTCATTAGCAACTGGCAAGAATGAATTGGCTATTTTTTTAGTAATTGAGGCAAACTGGTTAAATACTGTAAATTCCCAACTCTTTCTGTTTTTGATAATAGTGATACCTCATATGAAGTAACTGGTACCTATTTGAACTTTTGCAGTTTGTAGTCATCATATGTTACTGACTAGATGTTCTAGATCATTGCTACTTTTAAAATGGAAGGTCATATATTTGTTATCTGTCAGGAAGGTAATACTTCTTGGCAGATGATCACTGTCTATGTGATTAACCTGTTAATATTTTTAAATGACCACCATCAAAACAAGGAACTAGTGGTGCACCAAAACTGCTGGTGACAAAGTAGACTTGAAAGTGAGCTGGGCAAACCCCAGAACTTCAGACCTCACTTGTTCTTCATTGGGGGGATCTGTGTCCACCAGCCCGAGGTCAATGATACTTCCTTCATTTTTATTGGGAAAGTACTATTTAGCAGGTTATATTCGTGTTCAGTTGATTTTTGCAATAGTAACGCCCATCACTAAATAGTGAAAATAAGCGGAATGCTAATATAATCTGACATGCCACCTGCCCAAAATAATTATTTATTTATTTTATTCAAGTTTGCCTTGATGAATAAGTCAAACAACCAACGTTGTTACACTACTTCAGTGCACAGCAGTACTGGTATATGATTAAAAAAGACTTTACTGAAGCAAAGTATCCCAATCAGTACTGTTTTCTGCAGTATTCATTAATGCTCATAAGCAAGCAGAGCTTGTTGCACTTGTCAGGCGATGTTAGCTGAACTGTGATACTCTATCTCACAGCACATCATTCTGTGGCAGACTGTGAGCGAGATTTTTTTTTATACATGTTACTTACTCTGATCTCCATTAGCCCAGTCTCATACCCGCTATCCTAAACAACAAAATACCCCATGGCTGTTGTGAGTTGCATGGCTCTGCCAAATCAAGATGCAGCTTTTTTTAAATGCTGCTTACTCTGATCTCGCTAGCCCAAGCAACAAACAAGTGACTCAGGGGCACTTACATCACTTAGGCACGTCTGAGCCTGGAACGCTAATTCTATTGGGCCAGAATTAGTATAGCAGGTTGCAAGCCGCAAAATAAATCTGGCGTGAATACAACTTGCTATACAGTAATTTTCCCTTCTATGGCACCCTCTGTACTTCTATTTAAAATACATAGGCCCAGATATTCAAAAGGGATGTGCCATGTGCAATGGGGATGCACCAGCGCAAGTACGGAAATGTGCCATTGTGCGATATTCAGCGGGAGGCAGCTGCGCCGCAGAAGCTGCAATGCACAAGAGCGCAATAGTAATGAATGCATGAGCAACCGTAGGGGGTGGAACCATGAATAACATGCACAGTGCAATATTCAACAGCATGTGCCATGTGCAGTTGGGGAGCTAGCAGAAGTTGCGCAACAGCAGAAATGATCCAAAATAAAAAGGACTGAGAGAGGGACGCAAGAACACTACAGAGAAGCCACAGGTGGGAGCGAGCTGACAGGCACAAGGCAGAGGGTAGCAGTAAGCAGGACTGGGCAGAAGCAGGACAGGGCACACCTGAAGTTAACCAGGAACAGGATAGGAGTGGGGAGCCTGTGCCACTGTGCAGGATCGTAAATGGAGTGCCACAGTGGACTGAGGGTGGTGGCAGTAGTCAGGATAGCCACAGCCAAAGGCCGGAGGTGTACCCAGTGCAGGGGGAGCATCATAAACAGACAGCGGGGGGAACGGGATAACAGCCGCCGGGAAGGGAACCAGCCAGGGACATGGCCAGTGCCACCTTCCAGATGGAGGCAGTAATGAGGGGTGTGAGAAGGCAGACAGCAGGGGGGCGTGGCCGTGTAAGGGCCCGTCAGTGGTACACACAGAACAGGCAGTACCAAGCCCATACCACCTTCGAACACTACTCTGACATAGAGATTGTGGGCCAGTCCCGCCTAAACTGGGCGATCCTGAGGTGGCTCTGTGAGTTGTGCAGTGATGAGATGCAGGCACCCACATGATGGAGTCATGCTCTGTCAGTGGAGATGAAGATGACAGCCGTCATGTGCCTGCTCACAATGGGCACCTTCCAGAGACCAACAGGGGACACAACAGGCATAACCCAGTCAGCTGTGTCATGCCTACTCACACAATTCCTCAGCACACTGCTACCACATGCTGCGGAGTACATCCATTTCCCCAGCACACAGGCAGAGCACACAGCACACATACAAGAGTTCCACAGGGTAGCACTGTTGCCTGGCATGCTCGGGGCCATTGACTGCACCCATGTGCCCATCCGCACACCACCTGGCCCGGACGGTGTGTCCTACATCATCTGGAAGGGGTATGCCAGCATCAACTGCCAGGTGGTGTGTGTGATGCCAGGGGGTGCATAACCAATGTCTGTGCCACGCACCCTGGGGGAGCACATGATGCCTTCATCTGGCACCAGTCCACACTGTGCCACAGGTTTGAGTGTGGGGACATCCCCACTAGCCACCTAGTGGGTGATTATGCAAATCACACAGGATGACATAAGCAGACATGGGGTTGCATAGTCAGAGGTGCCATGGGTACCGGCCTTGTCGGCCCATGGCAAAGTGATGCATAGATACATAGATACATAGACAGTGTCGGCAGATAAGGGCCTATGGCCCACCTAGTCTGCCCATTTGAGCTTGTAAGTTCAGTTTGTTTTCCTAGAAGTCTATTTCCCCTTACCCCTGACCTCTAGAATTCCTTTATGTCTATCCCATGCATTCTTAAATCCCGTGATTGTTTCAGCCCCCACCACTTCCTCTGGCAGGGTGTTCCACTTGTCCACCACCCGTTCTGTGAAGAAATTCTTTCTCATGTTTCCTCTGAATCGTCCTCCCTCCAACTTCATCCCATGCCCTCTAGTCCTGAAACATCTTTTTCGCTTAAAATAGTGTTTTCCTGCACCCTGTTCCTCCCTGTAAGATACTTGTATGTCTCTATCATATCCCCTCTCTCCCTCCTCTCCTCCAGGGAGTACATGTTCAGTTCCTTCAACCTGTCTTCATAGGACTTGTGATGCAACCCATGCACCATCTTTGTTGCCCTCCTCTGAACCTTCTCTACCTATGTCCTTACGTTGGTATGGTCTCCAGAACTGTACACTGTACTCCAGGTGGGGCCTCACTAGTGTCTTGTATAGCGGAATTATGACCTCCCTTTTCCTGCTGGTGATGCCCTGCCTATACATCCCAGCATCCTATTTGCTTTACCTGATGCCTTGTCACACTGTTTCCCTACCTTGAGGTCATCAGAGATGACAACCCCAAGATCCCTTTCCTGCTTGGTGCATGCTATATCCTCACCCCCCAACTGATATATTGTGCCAGGGTTTTTGTGCCCCATATGCATTATCTTGCACTTCTTTGCATTGAATTTCAACTGCCAAACCCTTGACCATTCTTCAAATTTCTGCAGGTCCCTTCTCATTCTGTCTACACCCTCTGGTGTGTCTACTCTGTTACAGAGCTTTGTGTCATCAGCGAACAGTGAAATTCTGCCTTCTATATCCTGTGCAATGTCACTGATGAAGATGTTGAATAGGACCGGTCCCAGCACTGATCCCTGTGGTACCCCACTGGTCACTCTTCCCTCTGTGGAGTGACAGCCATTTACCACCACCCTCTGTGTCCTGCCACCCAGCCAGTTACCTACCCACCACACTACTGTCCTGCCCACACCCATGTTCCCCAGTTTGTGTAATAGTCTTCTATGTGGCACAGTGTCAAAGGCCTTGCTGAAGTCCAGATAGGCCATGTCCACTGCCCTCCCGATCCACCTCCCTAGTCACCCAGTCAAAAATTTCAATGAGGTTGGTCTGACATGACCTCCCCTGGTGAAACCATGCTGCCTTGGGTCCTGTAGTCCATTGACAACCAGATGTTCCACCAATCTCTCCTTCAGTAGTGCTTCCATGATCTTTCCCACTACCGAGGTGAGGCTGACTGGTCTGTAGTTCCCTGCTTCCTCTTTGTTCCCACTTTTGTATAAGGGGACTACATCTGCTGTCCTCCAGTCTTTGGGTACCTCCCTGTTTCCAGTGATTGGCTGAACAGGATAGCCAGAGGTTCAGCCACCACCTCTCTTAGTTCTTTAAGGACCCTAGGGTGCACCCATCTGGCCCCATTGCTTTATCAGCTCTTACTTCCAGTTCCTTCAGGACCCTTTCTCATGTAAAGGGACTTGTGTCCATTTCTGCACCATTCTCACCCTTGTACTCCCTTCAGACCCATTCCCCTCTTCCTTAGTAAAGACTGAGCAGAAATACCTGTTCAATATGTCAGCTTTACTGTTGTCCCTCCACGTGGCTCCCATCCTCCCTCTTCAGTCTCACTATCCCTCCTTTGTCCTTCTTTTTCACTTATGTACCTGTAAAGGTTTTGTCCCTTTAACCACTGATTTTGCAATGTGTTCTTCTGTCTGAGCTTTGGCTTCCTTACTGACTTCCCTGCCTCCCTTTGTTTCTCCTGGTCTTCTCCCTATCCCCTTCTGCCTGTGTCTTTTGTATTGCCTGAATGCAATCTTTTGGCTTTCACTTTCTTTGCTACCTCTTTGGAAACCATAATGTGTCCTCTTTCTTTTCCTCTTGCTAACCTGCTTAATGCATAATTCTGTTGTTCTTATAATCCCATTTTAAATACTGCCCACTGTTCCTCAATCCTGATTCCTGTCCCATTCCCTTAATGCCTCTTTCAAGTATCTCCCCATTTTCCCAAAGTCTGCCCCCTAAAATCCAGGATCGTGTTTTGTGTGGTTTGGTTCTGCTCTTTCTGTGATTTCAAACCACAATGACTGGTGGTCACTGTTACCCAGGTGCTCCCCACTGTTACCCCCATCACACTGTCCCTGTTTGTGAGCACAAGGTCCAGTATTGCCTTCTGCCGAGTTGGTTCCATGACCAGTTGCTTGAGGAAGACACCTGAAGGGAGTCCAGGATAAATCTGCTCTAGTTGATGCTGCTGCTGCTGGGATGCTCCAGTCCACGTCTGGTATATTGAAGTCTCCAACCAGTACTACCTCACCCTTGTCTGCCATCCTTTGGATGGCTAGCATCAACTCCCTATCTGTTTCTTCCTCCTGGGCTGGTGGTCTATAGACCACACCTGTGCGGATGGCTGGCCCCATTTTCCTTTCAGCTTAACCCACAGTATCTCTCCCCATTTTGTTCCTCCTGGATCTGTGGGCCCTTATGTCATTTTCACATACAGTGCCTCCTCCTCCTTCCTGCCTGCTCTGTCTCTTCTGAATATGTTGTAGCCAGGTATGGCCATCTCCCAGTCATGGTTATCATTACACCAGGTTTCAGTGATGGCCACAATGTCCAGGTCTGACTGTACCATGACAGCCTCCAGATCTTCCATCTTGTTGCTAAGGCTCCTGGCATTTGCACACATGGCTTTCCATGATTTGACCTCCCTAGACTGCTTCACTGTTCTACTCCAGCCCCTTCCTTGGTTGTCATTTATCCCTGGTTCTCCTTGCTGTCTGCCCTTCTGCTGAATTTTGCCCTTTTCTGCTTATCCACCTTTTGGACACTAATCTCCATCTTTTGCACACTGCTTTGCAGAGATAGCCACTCCTCTGGTTCACTGGTTCCATTACTAGCTGTGGGGGTGAGCAAGTAGGTATCATCCTTGCTGGCCACCTACTTCCCTTGCTAGTTTAAATGCTTGTCAATGTAGCATTTAAACTTATCATTGAGTGCTTGATTCCCTCCAGGATGGATGCAGGCCGTCAGGCTCGAAAAACCTCCATCCCTCCAGATGGGTCCCCAGTCACCAATGAATCAAACCCTTCCTCACAGCACCAGTTCTTCAACCATGAGTTAAAGTTCCTGGTGCATGCACTCCTATGCTCTCCCTTGCCTCTCACAGGTAGTACTTCTGAGAAAGTGACAGAAGTAGCTACTTGCTTGAGACCCCTCCCCAGTTTCCTAAACTCTTCCTGAACTTCCTTTGGCTCCCCATTTGCCAAGTCATTAGTACCTAGGTGGATAATGACATCCAGCTCACCCTCCTGTCTTGCCTTCCCAGTGATCCCCAGTATCTTCCTTCCATCCCTCCATGCCGTGGCACCTGGTAGGCACCTCACCTCCCTGTCCTCCCCCTCCTGTGTTCCTAGCTGGATCCCTCTTATGATGGAGTCCCCCACCAGGATTCGCTTCCTCCTCCTCTGGGGTCCACTGCTTTCCCCACTGAGGTCACCTCCTTGCCTAACCTCCACATCCTTTCCTTCCACTTCCCTGGGTACCTCTATTTGGTTGTCCTCATTTGCCAGTGTGGCATATGAGTTCTTGAGAGGAATAGGATCTGGGATGTGCCTCTGCCTGACTGCTCTAACCCTCCCTGAGCCCACTGTCATCCAAGTGCTCCTCGTTCTCGGCATCCTTTGAGGCAGCTGCATTGGACTGGGTGGTTCCTGGACAGGGGTGATGGTACTCCTGACCCAGTTTACTTCCGCTCTGAGTCTGGCTACCTCATCCCGCAGTCCAGAGAGATGCATGCAGATAGGGCAGCACCTCAGTGTCCAGAAGGTCTGCCTGAATATGGCTGCCCCACAGCCACTGCATTGCACCACTCCCCACATTATACTGCAGTTCCACTACTTATCTGCTACTGAAGCTCTCTTAGTTCTCTTTTTATTTATTTACAGTACTAAAAATCCTGTAACTGATCCTCAGATATATATTTTTTTAAGGAAAAAGAAACCAATAAATAAATAAATGAGTCAAAAACTTGTCGTGCTGAGGGTGGTCTTCTTCCCCCTTATGCCCCTCCTACTTCACACCTCTTACTATACCCTGTGTTTAGCTCCTGTCAATCAGATTTATCAGGACATATAATTAAGAGTTGGGGGAAGGGGTGGGGGGCGAAAATTTGCAGCAATTAAAGACAGCACAGAATTACACCACCACTATTTTTTAAATTTTCAACAGCCCAAAAACAATTATAAGTAAAGACAACACAGAAAGAAAGTATAGTGTCACTACAAGCCTACAATCTAAGTTTAAAAGAAAAATACCAGTTACCAGTTACTCTGAAGCACTGAATTGAATATGTTTCCTTCCTTCACCTTCTGGCTTCTTCAGATAGGTCACGGGGCCATGTGCAGACCACCATACTAATGTACACCCTCTACACAAAGGTGACAGTGGCTACCCACTCTGTCCCTTGCTGCTCACACCATACCAGCACCCCATGACCCCATCACAGCTACGGTACAATGAGGCACACGCCACAACACGGAATGTCATCGAGCGAGTGTTCGGGATGCTGAAGGCACATTTCCGGTGCCTGGACACATCTGGTGGTGCCCTATAGTACAGCCCCTCGAAGGCCTGCAGGCTATTCCTGGCCTGCTGCATCCTGCACAACATGGCCAACTACTGTGGGATAGCTGTAGAGGTCGAAGAGGGGGACAGCGGTGGGGACGATGAGGGCGCCGGTCCAGATGGTGATGGGCAGCCACCCCGTGGGCGAAGGGACCCCCGCCTGATCTGGATGTCACAGCTGCACCAGGACACCATCACAGGTAGGTCACGGGGCCATGTGCAACCACAGGCAGGGATGAACCCCAGGGTCAGATGGCGGTAAGGAAATGGGTCTGAGTGTGGCACCGCATGCGGCATCAGGGATGGGCAGGGCTGAACATGACACGTGCACACACACACCACAAGACATGCACAAGAGGTAGATGTCAAGCCAACCTCAAATGCCACCCCTACTCGGACACAGGTTCACACACGACCATGCCCAGTGGCCATCACTGTGCGTGCCTCAGATGCTGGGCACCATTGCACACTGGCAGACAGCGCAACGCAGGCATCATCATGCACACACCACAGTGGCCAGCAGGTGGGAGGGTGTGCACAGGGACCATGTGTGTGCATTGCCAGGTACCCCACCCATGCGTTGCATGATGCACATTACACTGCACATGGGGCAGCGGCAGACAGTGGCCATGGTGGGGGACAGGTCAGTCATGCGGCACAGTGTCACAGCCACTACGGATGTGTGGTCGGCCCCGCCAAGACCTGCCAGCCATGGCAGGCTGACCATTGGCCTCATGGGGTGGCACCAACGGTCCCCCAGGGGTGATGCTGCTTGAACGCGACCATGTTCATGCAGGGGTCTGCAGCTCATGGAACATGCCCGCACCAGGCATGCTCGGTATGCCCACAGCTGAACCCAGTGTCGACATAGCAGGTGTCACATGGCACCAGGAATGGGGGGTGGATATGACACTGCGTGGTGCCCAATGTGGCCATGACAGCTGTGAATGCATGTGTCTGCCAGTCAATGGCAGCGGTCACATCCTCCTGCTGCTGGGTGATCTCTGCCAGAAGCAGACCGTGGTCTCTGCTGCACCGCTCCTCTGTCTGGTGCAGAGCTGCACTGAGTGCATCTACTGCAGTCACAAGCCGCAACTCCTGATCCACTGAAGCCTGGAGTAGATGGCTGTGCTCGTCAAAGAGGTCATCCACCGGTCCTGCATGCTGTCCCTCGTGGTGTTCCTGGCCCTGCTGGGCAGCACCCTTTGATGATGGGCACTGCACACCAGAGCCATGCCGGGGCATGTCCACACGTGGTGCACTGCCACTGCCCCCCAACACTGTCCCCCCATTGCCATTGGCTGACTGCTAGCACTGCCTCTCCGGCTGCCGATCGCCAGGGCTCACCGGCACTGCCGCAGCAGCTGCAATAGCCCCACTGGCCTGGATGTACACCAGTGCTGCCCTGCTGAGGCATACAGGCACAGGCTGGGACTGTGTTGTCACACAGGTCTCCATGGCAGCACCACCCATGGCTACGCCCATGCCGTTTCCTGCTGGGGGACCATCCTGCATCCCACATGTATCACTGTCCAGGACATGTGATCCATCATCCTCGGTGCTGGATCTGGCACCAATTTGTGTCCCAGCCCACCAGAGTCTGTGGGTGCTGTCACACTGGGTCACAGGCAGGGCCTCATCCGCACCCTCTCCACCATCTTCAATCCAGACAGACAGGCAGGTATGCACTGTTCTGGTCCCTCGGACACCTGTGGAGGTAGATGGGTGTTCATCTGTGTCCAGGGCATCACCCTCGGTGGACACACCCACCACCACTGACCCATGTAGACGCTCAGGAACTGTAAGGGAACACAGTAGCATTATTGTCTCTGCCCTGCCCTGTGGCATTCCCCCCAACACCCACACAGTGACAGCACAGGACCTACCATGCAGTGATGGGCTGCCACCCATCTGGAAGCCACCACCAGGAACACCCTCTATGGCACAACTCTGCATGCTGCTGGCCACCCGCTCCTCCTGTGGCATCAGGCGTGGCACATCTGGCTGTCCACCACCAGTGGCAGCACGTGCTGCCCTGATGGCAGCCACCTTATCTTTTATCCTCCTCCTGTCCATGCTGACCTTCTTTTTACACCCCTGCATGGACTGCCATGCTGGTTCATGGCAAGCGCCACCTCACCCCACGCTGCAGCACGGGTCTGTGGTGTTTCCCGCTGTCTGATGAGCAGCAGTTCCCTGTCAAGATAGCCTCAAACAGGGCATCTGATTCAGCCCGGGTGAAGTTGGGCCTCCTCCTTCTCCCCTGTCCCTGTTCCTCCTCATCCTCTTGTTCGGTCATGATCGAGCCTGTGGGAATGACAGGTGTTACCTTTGAATGTGCATTCCCATTCAGCACTCACAAACCACAGTTTACACATCCACACAGCATGCAACCCACCACAATAGACTGCAATACCAGACTATGTCCCCTGCAGCCCCATGTTGCATTTATGAAGTGCTACGCATGCAAATAAAGCGAGATGCAACTTTAAGTGGATGCTAATGTAGTGGTTGCACCATGGAATTGCTGATGAGCTGATTTGTATATGCTGGCTGAATATCACACTGTTGTGCCTTGTGCAATGTTGTTGAGCATGCTCAGGCTATGGCGCAGCTCTGTGACATGCGCAATAGGCACCACATGGCGCATGCCCTGGGTGCTGATGCCAATGCTTGCTGTGCTGATGATGTGCTGTGTGCAGGAGGCAATGCATGGGCATGGCCACCACTGTGCCAGTGGCGTTAGTGCACTGTTTGCCTGTGTGGTGCTCGTGCCCTGGTGCACCATAGGTGCCATGGAGCCACAGTGAGGTAGGCCACTGCAGGGCATCACACACGGGCACCCTACTGCGCTACATGCAGGGAGTCCCAATAGTGCTGTTGCGTTCCGTGCACAGACAGACTCTTGACTCTGCGGTTGACCTTTGGCCCCTAGGCACCATATGTCCACATGGGTGCACCCCTATCGTGCAGTTCAGGGACAGCACAATGGGGAATGGCAGCGCTATACCGCACAGCCTCCGCACGTGGGGAATGTACGCTACAGAGCTACATTTTGTTATCTGTACTCACAGAAGGATGTCACATAGGCGAGCTCAGCAGTGGAGCACAGTAGAGCTGGTGAACCTTGTGGCCATTGTTGAGCCCCATGCTGGGGCTCTGTTTGGCCAGGACCCACTCAACAGGCCATGCAGCACCGTGTGGGAGGAGGTTGCTGAGGGCATGAAGGAGGCCACTGGTATTGTCCGGTCTGGTGAGCAGTGTCACCACCGGTATGGAGACCTCCGGCGGAGGGACTCAGACAGACTTGGGTGTCTGCAGGCATGCGCCCGGTGAGGCACCATGCCATGGCCAGATAGGTGCTCCATCCACACACTGGTAGCCTCCGTCCATCTGGGTATTGTGGTGTGCATGTATCCACCCCGCAGGGAGGTGGGGGCTGTCTAGTGGGGGCGGTGGTGGTGGTGGTGGGGTTGCGGCATGGCTGGGCTATGCAGGAATGCACACACTGGGGGGACTTTGCTACTGGTTTGTACTGATGTTCCCCTCTCCATGTTTGCACCCTAGGCCTGGAGGAGCACTGTAGGGTGAGGGAAGCCTGAGCAGAGTGGGACAGGGCTGGTGCACTGCAGCAGGGTCATGAAGGAGGGGCCATGGGCCAGGAGCACCCAGCTGGTCTGGATGCATGTGAGTGCCTTTTTTCTCCTCCCATCTGTGCATGCTGTGTTGCAGGGTTGGTGGCGGGGCATGGCCACCAGCACTTGGCCCTACTGCCGTGCACACCACACTGTGCACTCAGCACTGTCCTGTGGCACTACATGTGTGGGTAGGCATCACTGGGGGTCTGTGCGTGCACTGGGTACATGGCTGTGCCATTGCCTTCGCACCACATAGCCATGTCACTGTACAGCCATGGTGGTGCTGTGTGGGACATGGACGGTGGCTGTGTGTAGCTGTCTGCATGGCTGTGGGTGTCTGGGTAGGCAGGTCTTGTGGGCATGGTCACTGTGGGTGGTCACAGGCCATCACAGGGGTGTATGCCATGCACAATGGGTGGGTTGCAGGGGTCTGGACAGTCACGCGTATTGACTCTGCTCCCTTGTCCTAGGTGGACAACGCTGGCCAGCACTGGAGAGAGGGATGCAGGAGCTACTGCAGCTCACCAGAGCTACCCTAGAGATCCTGCAGAGGATGGAGCAGGATGGGGTACGGTGCCACAGAGGAAGGACAAGGCACAGAAGTGGAGAGAGGGGCAGACGATAGAATCTCTATGCCCACTTATTGAATTCCCCCACTGGACTCACCCTCACACCTCTTCTTCCCTCTCCCATTTGTCCACCCCTGCCCCATGCTCACCCCCATCTAGTTTGTGGCCCTCCCCCCCATATATAGTTGTACATATGTTTTGTTGTTGAAATTTGTTTAGTATATACATTTTGTTATGACAATTGTGGTGGTCTCTGATTTGCAGTGGGCTAATGGTGCTTAGCTGCAGTGGTGTGCATGGCGTCAGGGGTGGTGCAGGCCTGGGCATGTGTGTGTGTCCAGCAGGGACCCACCTACGGTGTGGGCAGGGACTCAGTCACTCTCTGTGGTATGTGTGTTGTTCCCTGTGCACTGGATGCCTGTGTGCAGTGGTCCCCAGTGCATGCACTGTATCCATGGTGCCCCTGTCAGTATGTCCATGGACTGTGCAGCTGACACCCTTGCATGTCTGTGCTATGCACGGTCTGCTGACATGTCAGTGGTGGTTGTCCATGCTGGCCACCCCCGGACCAGGCGCAATGGTGGATTCCCTCCTGTCACTGGTATGGTGCACGTCTGCCTCGGGTGGCCCTGTGGCCTCTGCTGTTGTTGTCCCCACTCCATACTGTCACTGGTGTCTGTTGCAGGGTCTGTGTTTCAATGTCTGTCACTTGTGCTCTGGCTGCATGCTGGTGGCAGATGGATTCATGGTGCATGCGCAGGGTGGCTGGTACACCTGTGCCATGGAGGGGTGCTGGCCGTGGGTACATGGCTGCTGTGGTTGCATGTTAGCGGGTTTGTTGCCCCGCTATTGTGTCCCTGTGTTGGGGTGCCCTTGGGTCTGGGTGGGTGTTTGTCTATGCCCTGTGTTGCATCCTGTGTGGTGCATGCTTCCATGCACCACTGTGGGTGTCTGTGCTGGCTGTTGGGGCCAGTGCTGGGACAGGGTGTGTGCTTGGGTGGGTGTGCGGGTGCTGTCCTGCTGGTGGTGGGGTCCAGGGCAGGGCCTGTCACATGCGAGATACCTCCTGTGCCGATGCAGGGTTGATCTCTTGGTTGTGCCTCGGGGGGGGCATGCAGGGCGGCACTGTATCTGCAGTTGTTGCATCAGTGGATGCTGCCACCCACTGTGGGGTGCTCATGGTGGGGCTGCCATGCATGGCTCCATGGTGCACAGGGTTGCATTGTCACAGTGGGGGTGGTGGCAAGCATACGAAGCCATACACTGTTGGGTGCTCTTCCTGGGCATGGTGTCTGGGGATCACTGTGCAGGGTGTGCTCTGCATTGATGGGATGGAGTAGCACAGGGTGGCCAGACCTCCTTGTATTAGGACACAGCTTGCCAGGGGGTGTGGTGGGGCACCATGCCCCGGCTGTGGATTTGGTGCTGGTGTTCATGGGCTGGTGGTTCATCCAACTCACCTCAGGTTGTTCAGTTCATGGGGTGCAGGGGTCTCTGTCTGGTCTGCTGCATGCTCCTCCGCCCATGTCTTCCATGGGTGATGCACCCCTGCATCCTGTCCCTGCGCATCCCTGGTTGTGCTACTGCGCTGCTACCCTGCTCCACTGCACATCTATAGTTGTGCTACTGCGCATCAGCCCTGTGCATCCCTGGTTGCACCATGGCACAGTTGGCACGATATTCAGTTGTGTTGTGCAAGCGCACCTTGGCCTGTACTGTGTTTGAATATCACACGTGTTGCGCATGATCACACTGGACTTGCGCCTGCTCCTGTTATTGCACTTCTTTGCGGCGCAGTTTGAATATCTGGGCCCTAATGTAAGTTTGGTCTGCATTTCAAGGAGCACTTCCTGACCATACTTTATTTACATGAACTTTTTTTTATTCTTATATTTTATTGACTTTTTGTATATTTTACATCAAAAGAAAAACAACATTCATCTTAATCATACATGAAATAAAAAAACACACATTTTTGTTGTTGTTATACATTGATGTCAGTGTGTCTAGACCAAAAACATGAATGGGGAGAATAATATCTTCTAAATTTTTAGAACAACAGTACACAAACTGCACTAATTAATTATCAGGCATATAAATACTATTGAACTTTATCATAACACAACAGCACTTCCCCTTATTTTACTTAGTATAGATATATTCAGGTATAGAAGTAATATTCCTCCTGATTGAATTTACCTCCACTCCCCAAACCACCTCAACTTATGCTAAATATTTTACATAAAGCTGACAAAAACAAAACAGAGCCAACTGAAGCTAAACAAAGGTAAACCAAGCATAAAAAAGAACAGTTCCTCCGTATAAAAATGCCACATACTTTAGCATTTCCTCTTCGGAGAGTGTAAGCAATTCAGTTTCACCATTCTGGGTGTTTTGGTGATGAATAAAGGTAGCTAATTGATCAATTTCATAAAACATATGCTGTGCTCCTTTATATTGTATTCTAACTTTTGCTGGAGCCAGTAGCTGAAATTCTGACCCCATGTCCAAATGTTCCTGATGATATCCCACAAATGGATGTCTTCTTTGCTGTGTGGAAAAAGCATGGTCAGGAAAAATCGAAAATGTAAAAGTTTTATACACTAAGGGTACTTTAATTCTAGATAATCTCATAATTAAATCTCTATCAGAGTCAAATGCAAAGGACACAAATACTGTTGATTTGTTGTTGTTTCTGATTCTACCTGGGTATTTGAACTTTTAACAAATTGCTTAGGTATTATACAATAAGCTTTTGTGATAAAAGGTAAATTATCTTCTGGTAGCTCAAACAGGGAAGCAAAAACATCTTTCAGCATATTCCGCACTGATTCAAAAGGTTCATCAAGACTTTGGGGTAACCCCACAATTCTCAGGTTTCTATGACGCTGTTGATTCTCTAGTATTTCAACTTTTCTCTACATATTATAGTTGTCCCTGATAAGATTTGCTGTTCTAGCTTCTAACCCAGTAACTTTATTAGTGTTCTTATTTATTTCTCCTTTATTAGACTCAACATCTTTTGTCAATGGCTCAACCTTTTCAGTGTTTTGTTTTGAATCGGCTTGTAAAGAATCCACTTTGTCTGACAATGCTTGAAACTTGTGATCAGAAAGCTGTGACCACTTCAATAGCTTCTCTAGGGTATCCCACAGAATCGATTGTATGCCTAGGTGTTGTCCCACCTGAAGTCGCCATAGCAGTGTCTTTCTCTGAATCAGGTAGAACAGGTGAAGTGATCACAGATTGCTTTTCTCAATCATATCTCTCCTGCAAATGGTTTAAAGTCAGTAGCAACCATTTCTGAACCCGTAAAATTGTGTTCCACCAAAGGAATAAGACTATGGATTAATATCTCACTTGACAAAGTTTATTCTATTTCAGAGGCTGGGGTAGTAATTTCATCTGACTTTGTGTAATCAGGAGGGTTAACTTCTAACCTCTGTCTGGTGGTTCTGTGCTGGTCAGCAATTGGCATCTTCCCAGAATGAGATGCTTGTTCTCTTGTTCTGGCAATGCTGTTGTTGCTGGATTCAAGCCTGAAGTACTTTTCGAATGGCTTGATTTTAGGCAAAGTATAATCTTCTGAAGAAGAGGATGATAAAACTATCTGTTTGCCCACCATTTATCCCAATTATGTAGCTCACTTGCATGAAGCTCTTTTACCTAGGAGCCGCCTGCCGCCATGTTGGAACCTCCCCCATCTTTATTTACATAAACATTGTTTGATGTTCTTTGTGAAATATTTAGTAAATCATCTATGATCATTAAGTTGGATAATCAGTCATCCTTTTAACATTTTAACATTTTTACATTACTGTCATCCATTAATATGATGTCTATGTAATGCTGGTGACATGTCCAGCGTGGCTTGTCCTTTACAGAAGCTTGATTTTTTTGTTGAACTTCATGATGAACATGGATGAGATCAAGTTGATATAGTTGGACATAAGGAAAAAAAACTTTCTCTAAAACTTTGTATACAGAGCAAAATGATAGAAGTTGTTAAAACATATGACTACTTGGGTATTAGGTTTTCTTACATACTATGATATTTCTGCAATTTACATGACTTTTGCTATATTCAGAAGAGAATCAGTTCTGGAATTTTGATGCTACTAAATTAGAAATTAAGTTCAGGCTTATTTTACAGATCAGAAATCTGGGCCAAAGGCATTTAACACCACTAGAAAGAGAGGTTAACAAAATATATTGATATGTGTTGAGACTTTCTTCATCAGTCAGTGTTCTATTCATAGGACTCAGCCAGGGCAGTTTTTCCTGGCAACCCTAATAAAGGAATGAACTTCCACATTTCTTTTTAGAATTTTGCTTGTGTCTGACACCAGGAGCAAGATTCACAAAAAAATCATAAGGCACAGCACAAAAGTTTGCATTTTGCTTTGCGATTGCCCAGGTGTTAAATGTTGCTATTCACAGTCAGATAATGCACCATGCAGTCCAACTCTGAATAGTGCCAGGTTGACATGGCACTAAATCCAGCACTGCAGTGCTAATCCCACTACCACCACCCTAACATGCAGCCAGGAGAATGGCCGTACAATGAATAGTGTAGTTATGCTATTTCCAACTCACAAAAGCAGCCATGTAAATGAGCCCATTGGGCAATGGACATGTAAGGCAGTATTTGGCCATTTGCATGCCCATTATGGGCCCATTTACTTGGACTGTGACCGAGTTTAGCACCCCCAGCCCCTGCCTGGAAGACAGCCCTGTGTCCATGTTGCTGCTGATTGCCTGTATTATGCGCACTGGATTGGAATAAAAACTGTTAAAACTACTTGAATAACAGTTGGACTCTGCTGTCTGTATGAGTGGTTAGTGCGCCTGCCTCAGATTGTCTCAACCTGATAGTATTCTTTTACTGGGTAACTAGGACAGTAGGTAAATGCAGTGGATTTACTACACTTTGACTTTAGCAAGGCATTCGAGTCAGTGCCACACAGAAGGCTGTTGAAGAAGCTAGAGGATCTTGGTGCAGCAAAGGACATAGTTAGATGGGTGTGAAGTTAGCTGAACAGGAGGCAGCTGAGGGTGGTGGTAAATGGTGTTAGATCTAAGGAGAGGGAGGTCACCAGTGGAGTGCCACAGTCATCATTCCTGGGTCCAGTCATTTTCAATATTGTGATAGAAAAGGACCAAAGCCATGCATTCCTTTGATTCATTTATTCTTTTCTAAATATGCATCTGCTTCAGGTCTAAGAGGGCTACCAGATCACATGATCAAGTAGTATATGACAGCGTATGTCAGCCAGGGTGGAGGGACTGGTGTTCTCATGGGAAAGTTAACAGGAAAGCTGGGGAGGAGGCAATAAAGCAATAACCCCAGTGAGGAGTCCTTCCTGGAGATCTTCCCATGTTAGACAAGGGACCCAGGTGCATGGCATAATGTTAGCAGGGAGGTGCTGAAGGTTGAGGACACACTCACTCTCAAAGAAGGCTGGGATAACATGAAACTGTCTCTCAAAGTGAGTGAGACCCCTCCCCACAGGGAGTGAGGAATATATTGAGGGGCTGTAAGGAGGCTCTTTCTCTTGGACTTGAAACATCTGAAAATGCCAGAGCCCTGCAGCTTGAAGTCTGGTAAGAAAGACAGCTTAGGGAATAGTGTTTTTTTCAGACAGCAGCAGGTAAAGACATAGGATTTAAAGTGAGAATAGCTATATTCTTCTATTTGCAACCTGTCTTGTATATCTTCCATTTATTTTCATTTGTAGTAAACTGCAATACTTTTGCCTGACTGTACATAAATGCTGTTGTAAATACTTGTAGTATTTTAGTAAAGCTTCTGTTTTACAGAATCAGTGACTGCTTGTTTTGTTTAAAAGAGTGAGTCTACTATTTCTGTTGGACTCTGTTTGCAGTCCATCTCTGAAGGGGCACACTACCCACAGTTATTCTGTTGACCTTCTTGACCTTGTGCAAAGGAGGAGGTAAAAAACAGGTTTCCTGTTTTCTGTTGGTAAAAACCTGGTGGTGGCGGTGAATTTGAAGTCCCTGGTGAGGGATGTTGTGTCACAAATATGTTTATCAGTGACACAGAAGAATGAATACAAGGCAAAATGTGTATCTTTGCAGATTACTCTAAGAAGCTCTGTGGTAGGTTAGACAGTGAGGAGGGGTTAATGGAGATGCAGAGAAATGTGTAAAGGCTGGAGAAGGGGTCTAGGGTTCGATGCCAAAAAGTCCAAGGTGATGCACATAGGGAACACAAACCCCAGACTGGAGTATTGGATGGGAGGGGTTAAACTGGACACCACTTCTAAGGGAAGGTACCTGGAAGTCATCATATTTGACTCCCTTAAACAATCTAGCCAGTGTAACAAGGCCTAGAGTAAGAAAAACAGGATATGGGGTGTATTGGGAGTGATTTTGACAGCAGGAAGAAAAAGGTATTACTGCCTCTCTATAGATCACTGGTGAGACCATTCCCAGAGGACCGTGCTTAGTTCTGGAGTCCTCACCTAAGGAAAAACAAGGATAGGTTGCAAAACGTTCGCAGCATAGGGTAACCAAAATGATTCACAGCCAGCAGGAGAGATCCTATGAGTATTGACTAAGCACACTGAACAAGTATTTACTCAAGGCCAGATGAGAGAGAGAGAGGTGATATGATAAAGATCATCATGTTCCTGAAAGGAATGGAAAAGATGAACTGTGTAAGCAATAATGCCTGACAGGGTGGGTGGTATTGGGCAATACTGGACCACCCAGGGGCATAATGAGGCCCGATGTCGAAGGCGGAGGGCCTTATAGCCCCCGGAAGGTCCGTATTGCCCATACCGCCCAACCTCGAGGGTATATTGCACTTAGAAATGGGATCTTCATTTTAGATTTCATGTATAATACCTACATCAATATAAAAAATAAATACAAATGAGAAAAAAAGAATAGGTTATGTAAAGTAGTCCCTCCACTGCTGCACTTGCCATTAGAAGGCTTCCACTCCTTCTGAAGCAGCTGATGAAACTGAAAGGCAGAAAGACTGGAGTAGACACTTTTGGAGTGCAGTTCAATAAGAAACAAGTGTATCTGCCAAACAGTGCATTTTAAAACAGCCTGCCAATAGAGAAAACAGGCAGCATTCAATAAATAAAATGAAGTCTGTTGCCTGGCAGAGATTACCGTTAGATGCAGAGGATCATTCTTGAATACTTTCATCATCCCCCATCCTGAAATACATACAGGCATGCTGTATTCCAATTTAGTAGCCTTTTATGTATTAAAAAAACGAGTGTATTTTACTTCCCAACAGCCGGTCCAGTGGCTCATCTGACCCGCTCTGTCCCTCTCTCTCCGTGTCTTGTGGCGCATGCACACACATACCTCCAAACCGCTGTTCAGTTCTCGGAACTAAATTTAAAACAAACAAACCTACAATGCCACAGTAATCAAAAAGGTGCTACATGCTGACTGGACTGCCGAGTGCTGGAAATTATAAGCAGCTTCATTATCAGGAGCGACTGGGCAGACGACTACTGGAGGAAGAAATCAGAGCTTGTGGTCTGCTCTTGGAGATTTGGGCTATCACGGTAGGTGGTAGCACCAACTATGGGCATTAGAGTATTGTAATTTTTTTTAAAAGTGTGGTGAGAAATTAACACACCAGAGGGTGAAGTGCATTTTATCAGCCTCTACCAATGAACTACAGTACTGAGCATTAGGTGGCCAGTTAGTTACTTTTTGGGAGCCACTGGGCGGCCGGGTAGAGGAGCGAGGAGTGAGAGCTTGCGGTCTGCTGTAACTGGAGAGTCGTGCTAGCATGACAGCAGCAAGTTTGGGATATTGCTAGAGTACTGTAAATAAAAACAAAAATGTGTTGAGGAATTAGCTCATCAGAAGGTGATGTGCATTTTGTTAGGCTGGTACTCAGCTACTGACTAATCTTTGGGTGACCAGAATCTCTCATTAAGTGACAGAAAAAATGGTGATGATTTCAAATTCTCTGTGGTGCTTTGGGCCAATGAGGCAGTAGGGTGAGCACAAGGATAACTGAGATGGCCAAATGGCACTTTGGGCTGGCACTTTTTAGTTGCTGGGCATCTATTGAAAGTTAATCTACTCCCCTGGCAGGGGTACTAGCCAATTGGAGCACAGCAAATAAAAAGCCCATTTTCTAAGAGGAACTATTCAACAGAAGTAGCGACTCTAGAACATGAGGTCATGGGTAGAAGCTGAAGGGGGGGGTTCAGGAGGGATGTCAGAAAGTTAAATTTTACAGGTGGACTGGTTGAGCCATGAAACAGACTGCCATCAGAGGTGGTGGGTACCAACACCATTAATTGTTTCAAACATGGTTAGGACAGAGTTAAGTGCTTAATTGTTACTCATGGGGTTAGTAGTAAAATTGGCAGCAAAGGGGTAGATAGTGTAGAAAAAGACCCGGTATACGCAAGAGGTCTCAGAGTATGATAGGGTGTTACGGGCAGATTGGATGGACCATTGGTCTTTTTCTGCCATCATTGTCTATCTTTCTATGTTTCTTTGCTTCTGTCATCATTTCCTATCTTTCTATGTTTCTTTGTTTTTCCTTCTTTGTTCCCATCTCTCATTTTCCCCCTTACCCCCTTTCCTCTTCTGATTCAGAAGCCCTACAAGGAATGACTCAAGGAATTAAACATGTACTCTCTAGAGGAAAGGGGAGGAGCGTGATAGAAATGTTCAAATACCTCGCAGGTATTAATAAGGTACATGAAGGTAGCATTTTACATAGAAAAAGATGCTTGAGGATGTGGGGTCATGCTGTGAAGCTGGGGGGGGGGACTCAGAGGAGATGTGAGGAAAGAGTGGTGGACACCTGAAACAGCCTTCCAGCAGAGGTGGTGGGTGCTAAAATGGTAACAGGATTTAATCATGCATGGGATAGACACAAGGGGACCTTAAAAACCTTAGAAATAAAGGAAGGGAGACAAAGATCGAATAGGTTCTAAGGTGGCACAGTAGGTAAGGAAAATAGAGCAGATTAGGTGGGCCAAGGGGTCCTTCTCTGCTGACAACTTTTATGTTTCTATGCTTCTATGATTCCTTCATCTATTTCAATCTTCTCTTTTTTCTCTTCATAGTCCTTATATCTGCTAATATGACTGTTCTCACTGAAGTGTCTTTGCCTATTCTGGCTTTTCTCTCTTTGTGGTGAAGTGACTGGAGCTCAAAAACACTAATAAAATGAACTAAGTATTATATTTCCATGTCATGGCTCCTCTCCTATGTGTTTTCTTTGCAATTTGAATTGTGAAGTTCATAGGTTCATAGTGTAACTTACAAGTTCAATGGGCATTAGCCCTTAGAGAACTTGCCACCCGATTATGTGTGGTGTTTATATTTAGAGTTACCCATATATTCATCAAGCCTATTTTTAAATATAGTTATTGTGTCACTTTCAACTATGGCTTGTGGTAATGTATTCCATCTGTTTATAATTCTTTGAGAGAACCAGTTTGTACTGTTTACTGTCCTATTTTTATCACCTTTCATTTGTTATGTTGCTTGCATGCATGTGCAAGAAACATAGTGCCATCATCGGAGATTTCGGAGGTGTGTCACCTCCTCCTTCAATTCAGTCAGTGTGCTGGCAGGCGCATCCCCTGTAAGCCAATGCATTTTGGAGCTGTATGACCACGCTCCAAATGCAATGGCACCAGTTGAAAGGAGCCACGCTCCAGTGAGCACCGATAAGATATCGGCTGATCACGCCGCTGCTCCCTCCCCACTGGCGTGGCGCGCCTGCACGCACTGTATAGCCGACGGGGTGCCCAATCCCCGTCGGCTGAGCTGCGTCCCTGCCCCCCGCAGTAGTAGATGCCATGCTGGGAGCCCAACCCAGCATGGCAAGCAGTCCTTTTGCCGACGGGGGTGCCCAATCCCCCATCAGCTGAATGCCCCCCAATGTCCTTGTGCTATGCTGGGAGCCCACCCTAGCGTAGCAAACGGTCCCATGGCGTCTTTTACCTGTAAAGCAAAAAGCGTCTGCCGGCGCATCTCCCAACCCCCCACAACCCACACCCACCCACTGCGCACCTAAGCCTCTCCCCACACCCCCTCACCCCATACTTACCTCCGGACTCTGGCGCGATGATCTTCAGTGGACCGGAACACATCTGCACTCTTCAAAGCCGACCCATGAACTGAGGAAATGCCGGTAAGCTGTATAATGGGCTAGATAGGGGTTCAACTTTGTTGCATATCTCCAGGCATTTTGGGAATTTTTACAAATTTTCAACATGGGGTTTTGGGACCCCTTCTCATGAATGATGTCACTGTCATGGCGTTATTCAGGCCCGGCAGATTTCGCCGCAGTGACTGCACAGTGACCGTGAAATCACCCTTGGGCCTGAATACCACCATGACAGTGACATCATTCATGAGAAGGGGTCCAAAAACCCCATGTTGAAAATTTGGTGCCAAAATTCAAAAAAATGACTGTTTTACAAGTGTGCGTTGCGCAGTTCCTACGCAGGCTCGTAAGTTTGCGAAATTTCAATATTTTCACTCCAGATTTTCAACATTACCATTTTATCACACCTTCTTATGAGTAGTACAGCTGTCATTTTTCACATCTCACCTAAAATGTGTTTCCGCCCATGTAGAGCAGAATGGCGCAGTCGGTGTGCGAAATCAATGTATGGGTCACATTAAGAAAATCATAGTGACACTGTTCATGAGCAGAGGTCTTAAAATGGCTATGTTGAAAATTTGTGAAAGATTCCTAAAAATGACTGTTTTACGAGCGTGCGTTGCACAGTTCCCACGCACGCTCGTAGGTTTGCGAATTTTCAATATTTCCACTACAGATTTTCAACATTGCCATTTTACCACACCTCCTTATGAGCAGTACAGCTGTCATTTTTTACATCCTGCCCAAAATGTGTTTCCGCCCATGTAGCGCACAATGGAGCAGTCGGTGTGCAAACTAAATGTATGGGACACATTAACAAAATCACAGTGACACTGTTCATAAGCAGAGGTCTTAAAATGGCTATGTTGAAAATTTGGTGAAAAAATTCCTAAAAATGACTGTTTTACGAGCGTGCGTTGCACAGTTCCTATACACGCTCGTAGGTTCGCACAAATTTTTAATATTTGCACTCCAATGACTTCCAAATACCTAAACAGCACATAGAAGTAAGCAACATTTGGCACTGACAAATGCTTGTTGCCTATGAGATCTGGTACATTTGATTTTAACCTGGTTAGTAATTCCAATATTCTCTTTTAAAAACTGGTTATTCATTCCTTTAAAGGCAAGACATAGATCGTCTCACAGTCTTCTGTATCCCATAGAAAACAGTCCCAGTTTGCTAAGTCTTTCTATTTCTTTGCAATTTGAATTGTGAAGTTCATAGGTTCATAGTGTAACTTACAAATTCAATGGGCATTAGTCCTTTAGAGAACTATACTAACCAGGTTAAAATCAAACGTACCAGATCTCATAGGCAACAAATGAAAGGTGATAAAAATAGGACAGTAAACAGGACAAACTGGTTCTCTCAAAGAATTATAAACAGTGGGGGATGCTGCAACAGAAGGTAAAGCCATCAAAAAAATGGAGAGCAATGAGTACCAATGCCCGTAGTCTGAGTAACAAGCTTCCTGAATTAGTGGCCATGATGGAGGAGGAACATCTGGATATCGTGGCAGTCACAGAAACGTGGTACACACAAAACCATGACTGGGATGTAAACATACCAGGATACACTATCTACAGGAGGGACAGGGAGGGTAAAAGAGGAGGAGGAGTAGCTCTTTACATAAGGGAAGGAATCAAAGCAACAGAACAAAAGGGTAAACAGGGAGGAGAAGAAGCACTGTGGATAAATTTGGAGACTGGCAATGGCACCACAATACGCACAGGGGTTGTATACAGACCCCCTTCACAGGGGGAGGAAATGGACAAGGAAATGATAGAAAGTATACTTAGAATGGCAGAAAAAGGGAGATATTGCTGATGGGTGATCTGAATATGCCAGATGTTAACTGGAGTGCAGTTGCAGCAGCCACTTCTAAGAGTGGGGTTATTCTAGATGCCCTACAGGGGGCATGCCTTAGACAACTAGTATTAGAGCCCACTCGAGAAGGAGCAATCTTAGACCTGGTTCTCTCAAATGGAGATGAAGACAGGATCACAGATGTAGAAGTGGGTAGCCATCTGGGAACTAGCGACCATCGAACAGTATGGTTCACAATAAACACAGCAATAGAGTTAAGCCATACAAGGACAAAGGTATTGGATTTTAGGAGGGCTGACTTTGTCAAAATGGGTGAGTGCCTAAGGAATGCACTAGCAAATGGGCAGGAAGGAGGGGTGGAAGAACAATGGGGAATAATAAAAACTGCCATCACAGAGGTATCAAGCCTTTGTGTAAAGCAAATAAACAAAACGAAACGAGGTAAGAAACCACTATGGTTCTCAAAGGAAGTAGCAGTGAAGTTTCAAGAGAAAAAGAAAGCATTCAGGAAGTACAAGGAATCACAGAAGGAACAGGACAGAGAACTGTATCAGTTAAAGCAAAAGGAAGCTGGGAAGGCAGTCAGAACAGCAAAGGCCCAAACCAAGGAAAAGATAGCCAACTCAGTTAAGAAGGGGATAAAACCTTTATAGGTACATCAGGAGGCGAAGGAAGACCAAGGGAGGGATAGTGAGAGGCTTAATAAAGGGGAGGGAGGGAGGGTGGGCAGAGGGTGACTGTGAAAAGGCAGAGATACTAAACAAATATTTTTGCTCAGTATTTACAAAGGAAGTGGGGGAGGTACCTAAAACAAACAGTAGAAACAGTCTGGATACAGAAGTTGATACCAGCCCATTTACAGAAGAAAGGGTTCTGAAATAACTCTTAAAACTGAAGGTGGACAAAGCTATGGGGCCTGATGGGATTCATCCCAGAATTCTAAAAGAACTAAGGGTAGAACTAGTGACACCACTGACTAAACTCTTTAACAAATCATGGGAGGATGGGGTGGTACCCGAGGACTGGAGGAGGGCAGATGTGATTCCCCTTCACAAAAGTGGGAGTAAGGCAGAAGCAGGAAACTACAGACCTGTTAGTTTAACCTCAGTGGTAGGGAAAATGATGGAATCACTTCTGAAGGAAAGAATTGTTAAATATCTAGAGGCCAGAGGGGCACAGGACCCAAGGCAGCATGGATTCACAGCAGGAAGGTCATGCCAGACAAATCTGATAGATTTCTTTGACTAGGTGACCAAAGTAGTTGATCAGGGAGGGGCTGTGGACATGGCCTACCTAGACTTTAGCAAGGCATTTGACACAGTCCCACACAAAAGATTAATACACAAGTTAGCCAGCCTGGGAGTGGGTCCTAAGATGACGGCCTGGGTAAAGAATTGGCTGGAGAATAGGACACATAGAGTGATAGTAAATGGAGTCCACTCTGAAAAAAGGGGGGTTAGTAGTGGGGTACCGCAGGGTTCAGTATCAGGACCAGTCCTCTTCAATGTCTTTATAAGTGACATTGCAGAGGGACTGGAAGGAAAAGTATGTCTCTTTGCAGATGACACAAAGATCTGCAACACAGTTGATGCACAAGGTGGAGTGGAAAGGATGAGAAGGGACTTGGCAAGGTTAGAGGAATGGTCAAATGTATAGCAGCTTAGATTCAAAGCTAAGAAGTGCAAGGAAATGCACCTGGGAAACAAAAACCCAGGGGAAGAGTACACAATGGGGGGTGAGATACTAACAACAACAAAAATGGAAAGGGACCTGGGGGTAGTCATATCATATGACCTAAAGGTGGGCAAGCAATGTGAGAGGGCAGCAAGGAGGGCTGGGGGGATACTGGGATGCATAGGGAGAGGCATCACCAGTAGAAAACAGGACGTTATTATCCCTCTGTACAGACAGCTAGTGAGACCCCATCTGGAGTACTGCGTGCAGTTCTGGAGACCCAATCTCCACAAAGACATAGACAGGATGGAAGCTGTCCAGAGGAGGGCAACTAAAATGGTGCAGATCTGCACCGGAAGACATAGGAAGAGAGACTTAAGGAGCTTAATATGTATAGCCTCGAGGAAAGGAGGGAGAAGGGGGACATGATAGAAACTTTCAAGTACCTCAAGAGAATCAACAAAGTCCAAGAGGGTAGCATCTTTCAAAAAAAGAGGTGTGCAAGAACAAGGGGGCACAATTTGAAGATAGAAGGGGGGCAGCTCAGAGGTAATTTAAGGAAGTATTTTTTCACAGAGAGGGTGATGGATGTATGGAACGGCCTTCCAGAGGAGGTTGTAGAGTCACAAACAGTAGTGGAATTCAAGCATGCATGGGACAGTCATAAGACAATTCTAGGGGGTTGGGGTAGGAAGAAGTAGGCTGCTGATTGACTAGGATCTGCAGCTTATCCATTAGGTAGGGAAATGGGCAGACTGGGTGGGCCAAGCGGTCCTCATCTGCCATCAAATTCTATGTTTTTATGTTTCCTTGTAGCTTACATCATTCATTCTTTTACATTTTTTTGTAGTTTTTCTCTGGATTTTTTCAATGATTTTTTTCATCCCTTATTGTTTGTGTGGAACAGAATTGAATACAACATTCCAAATGAGGTCTAACAAGACTTTTATATAAGGGAATAATCACCTTTTCATCTCTGCTCTTGATACTGCAAAATACAGCCCAATATTTTATGGCACTGTTTGGCCTTATATTTAATATGAGTATTAAAGGATAGATCATTGGAAACGTAGACACCTAAGTCTTTTTCACAAGTTGCTGATTCTAATATGTGTCTGTCCAGTGTGTATATGTAGCTAGGATTATTATGACCAAAATACATTATTTTGCATTTACTCTCATTACATTTCATGTGATTTAATGCTGCCCAAGAGCTTAGCTGATTGATATTATCTTGAAACTGTTTACATGAATTTACGTCTGTGACGACTGCACTTATTTTGCAGTCATCTGCATATTTACACATCCAGGCTGAAGTATTTGTCTGCATAGATGATATGAGTATATTAAACAGAATAGGCTCAAAACTGAGCCCTGTGGTACACCACTTGTGACACTACTTATATCAGATTCATATCCACAAATCACCACTTTTTGTATCCTTCCATCCAACCATGATATGATCCAATTAATTATACGAGGGTGGATGTCAATTTTAATGAGATGTTCAATAAGTATTCTATGGGATACCGTGTTGAATGCCTTGCTATACTCTAAGAACAGTACATCCACTGACAAACCCCTATCAATTGCAACACTTATAGGTTCAAAATATTGCAACAGATTTGTAAAGCATAATCTTTTTTTTGATAAACTCATGTTGTGATATATCCATGAGACCTTTTTTGTTAATATGATTTATAATCAGGGACACTGGTTTTCCGCGTTTGCAGAGAAATGCATTTAAAAATGGAATCCTTATTGGTCTGTGGTATTTCGGCACTAAAACGGAAGTAGCATTTGTTCACAGAGTGTCCATGAACAGCAATTGTTTGTTGCCATAAATAATGAGAAATATTCATTGAGGGATCATCGGAGTCATCATTCCTTACATTCTTCTAAGTTTGTTGTCAAACATTGCATTTTATTTGTATTTAAAGCTAATTTAATCCTGGGATTGCTGGTGAACTGTGAAAGCTCCTTATAAATAATTTTACAGTGATGCAGCTGAGAATCTCTCTGACCTGTTCTCCCACTGTCCACAGCTAGCATTCTTTCTGGAGTTGAATAAAAGTAGTTATGTAAAAATCGATTTTCTCTTTATCAGTGACCCCGGTGCTTGCAAAGTGAATGTACTGTTGATTAATTTTTTTAGGCTCTATATTTGGGGGGAGAGGGGGCTACCGAAGCACATCGAGGTGCATCGACACTTTGCTGAGCAAACCTTGTCTCAGTATTGGAGTATCTTGTTTACTTTAATTTTCAGTGTGAAGTGCAGGTGCTCCTAATTTTCATTTTGATTGTTGAGATGCTGATCCATTGTGGGTGCCACAGGCGAGGGATTCCTCTCTTACCTGCTCTTCCCACTGTACTGTAAGTGAAGTTATGGAAGTCATTAAATAAATGTATTTTTTAGTTGTGATGCTCTTTAGTGTGTATGTGGGAGGGGGGTGTCAGACTGAAGCAACTCCTTTCTGAAGCTCTGTACGCATTTGTGTGTAGTGTACATGTTTGTAGTGTACATTGTCTATATTCCATGCCAAGCTATCTATCCACTGTGTTATTCTTTTAGTTGGTGTGGAAAATTAATAAAATGGAGCAACTTCTTGCTGACAGTTTCTGTTGTGGTGAGTGAGTGAGTGAGATGCAGTCACAAAAGGTGGTGTTCTGAATTATATTTTTATCCTCATGCCCTCACAGATTGTACTGTTAGCCTAATCTATCAAATATCGTGCTCTGTTACATGCACCCGGATACACTGCATAAACTGTACTGGCTATAAAAATACTGTTGCTGACCATCCATGTGTCTTTGGGGGGAAGGGGGATTTGCTGGCCATATGTCAGGGGGTGGTTTGCTTCTGGCTGTATGTCTTGGGGGGGTTGCTGACTGGGTTTCTGGGAGAGGGAGAGGCTGTGGTCAGGACACTGGCTGTGGTGGAGGGGGTCTGTTCATTGTTTGGTGCTGGGGAGATGGTATGTGTTTGGTGGGCCTGGGGGAACAATCTGTTTGGTAGGACCTGTCCATGTTTGGTGGTATGGCATGGGTACAATGGCCATGCTGGTGGGATGGGGACACTGTACATTGTTTGTGTTCTTGCGGTGGTTTGCTGGCCATGTGTTGGGGGGACTGTCCATGTTGGTGGGGCAGGGGTGACTATTGGTTGTTTGGTGGGGCTAGGGGGATGATCTGTATTTGATGGGGATGGGAAGGAAAGTGGCCATGCTGGTGTGTTGGGGTGCAGAGAGTGACCATGTTGGTGGGTCAGGGTGAGAAGAATGGCTGTGCTAGTGGGTTGGGGAGAGTGGCCATACTGGTGGATTGGGGTGCCATGCTGGTGTGTCTGGGTGGGGAGAGTGGCCATGCTGGTGGATTGGGGTGCCATGCCGGTGTGTCGGGGTGGGGAGAGTGGCTGTCCTGGTGGGTCAGGGTGGGGACAGTGGCCATGCTGGTGGGGGAGGTGGGGAGAATGGCTGTGCTGTGTCAGGAGGTCTAAACCTCACTGTCAGGTTCTTGACAATATTGGGAATGCAAGAAATCATAGACACATTGCATAAGAGTAATAAACTTGTTTATTACTACCAAAAAGGATAAATCACAGTTGCCCTAAGCAGTTCTTACCAATACGAACCGGGAGCCAATGCTAAATGTTCCCTATACCTCGAGGTTTCTTCATGTCTCTTGGGTCTCCGCAGTATAAGACTCACATTATATACCTATGATAATTACTATGGTTACTGTAAGATAGAAACATTTCTAGTTACAGAGATGAGCCCCATTGGCTAAATTAGAGGTGGCTCCATGGTCCAAGATAACATTATACAATTTTGTAGTAGTCATCACTTTGTGAAACAAAAGAGTACAGTTCTTACACAAATCAGTGCAGTAGTACAAATCACCAAAAGGTGGCAATGCTGACTTATACATCATAATCATTACTAGAACACAGATCTCCTAACATCTTGCAATTAAGAAATACATAGAGAAATATATATGTATTAGAAAGCAAAGCGTATAACAATAACATGCATACATATCCTGACATCTACTCTTATACGGTAGATGCCCTTAGCCCTATATGTTAGTATAACATATACCTAAGGACTAGATGTCTATGGTGTACCACTGGGGATAACAATAAGGGTGCAGAGACCTCATGTAACATTTACCCCCTTGTTGCCTCCAAGAGCAACACTGTCAAAAAATAGGGAAAGGTCAGGGAGTAGGGGTCATCTACAAACCCAACGCGCTAGCTTTGTAAAGGAACTCCAGCTGCTGACAGTGCTGACGTAGTATGCATCGTAGGCAGCATAGCATAATAACCAAGAAAAATATAAAAAATGCTTGTATAATAACAAAACTTTTAAAGGTAATCTCTAACCATGTGTTAGTTAATGCATCATTCATATCACCATCATTAATTAATGAAAGGATAGCTTCATTAACCCTAATATTATTGTTGATGTGGAGGAGGTTGGTGTCTTTCCTCTCTAAAAGTGATTTTAATGTAAGTGACAGGGGATCTATGAGTACATTAAAATATGGTAAATATTCAGAAAGGGTGAGCAGATTATTGAGGTTACCATCAATGATGTCCGCATCCATAAGGGGGATGGGGGTAATAACGGTATGTCCAATAACAGCTTTTTGGTGAGGGACAAAGCAGAAGTTGGGGGAATCAATAACACATGTCTCAGTTCTGTACGTGTATGACTTATAATAAGTCACCACACAATACTCCCCATCAGAATTGTATTGCGTTTTAACAATGGGGAGGCGCAATTTCTGCAACTGTACTGGGCAAGTGTAGGTTGTCTTGGAAATCCGTGCTGACAGTCGATGAACCTCCTCTCAGTAAGACTGGTAACGTTTATCTGGAGCCAATGTTGAGTCCAGAACGGCAGTGTCGATATTGCTAACATACAAATTGCCAGCAGATTATGCCTTACGGTCTATCAAGACTGCTCGAACCTCAGATTCCTAGTTGGGTACCAAGGCCTCCCCCCTTGTGTTCCGGAAACCCCTATCATCCATCCCCAACCCCCTGGGCCAGGCCATCATCTGATACATCCGCTTTCTGTATCTGTCCCACCCTCTCTTGAAGCCCTCCACTGTGGATCTCTGAATCAGCTCACTAGGCAGTGCGTTCCAAGAATCCACCAAACTCTCAGTGAAAAACCTCCTCCTTTTTCCCCTCACCCTTCCACCTTCCAACTTCAAACCATGCCCTCTAGTGATACCTTCCTGATTTAGTCTAAAGAGCCCCTCCATGTTTACCCTATTTATTCCCTTGAGGTACTTGAAGACCTCAATCATGTCCCCCCTGTCTCTCCTCTCCTCCAATGAAAACAGGCAGAGCTCCTCAAGTCTGTCCTCATACATCAAATCCCCTAGTCCTCGTATCATCTTAGTTGCCCTCCTCTGTACCCTCTTCAGGAGCTGTATGTCCCTCTTCAAGAGTGGTCTCCAGTACTGTACAAAGTACTCAAGGTGTGGTCTAACCAGTCCATTGTACAGCAGCAGAATCACTTCCCTGCTCCTAGAGGTGATCCCCCTTACGATGCATCCCAACAACCTGTTTGTTTTGCTAGCCGCTCTCCTGTACTGCTCAGAGTTATTCATACATGCATCCACCATGACCCCTAGGTCTTTTTCCCCTGTTAAGGCCTCCAGCGCCTCCCCTCCCAGGGTGTACCTGTGTTTAGGGTTTCCCCGCCCAAGATATAACACCTTGCACTTGGTGATATTGAAACTGAATGTCCATGTGTGAGCCCACCTTTCCAGGGTGTCCAGGTCCCCTTGCAGGGCCAACCTCCCCTCTTCCCCCTCAACTACTGCTCCCATCTTGGAGTCATCAGTTAAGAAACTCATTTCACACCCTGTACCCTCTCTGATGTCCGATATGTATGCATTAAACAGGAACGGACCCAGGACTGGGCCCTGCGGTACCCCACTACCGACCTCTCTAGGGTTCGAGAGCTCCCCACCTACCACTACTCTCTGAGTGCATCCAGCTAGCCAGTTTTCAATCCATCTGACCATCAAAGGGCCTACTCCCAACCCCGTCAGTTTCTCCACCAGACCATTGTGGGGGACAGAGACAAACGCCTTGCTAAAGTCCAAGAATAGTACATTCACAGGCTTTCTCCTGTCCAGTTCTGATGTTACCCATTCGTAGAACTCCACAAGATTGGTTTGACATGATCTACCTGGCACAAACCCATGTTGCAGACTATCCAGACCTCCCACCTCCTCCAAGCACACCCCCAATCATTCCTTTAGTATACTCTTCATTAATTTTCCCACAACCTAGGTCAAATTGATGGATCTATAGTTACCTGGTACTTCTCTCGACCCCCTCTTTATGGATTGGCACCACATGTGCCTCTCACCAATCCCTAGGTACCCTCCCTGTCTCAAGTGACCTGTTGAAGAGCTCTGCCAGGGGAGCAGCCAGCATGTCCGCCAATTCCCATAGTACTCTCGGATGAATGCCATCCAGCCAAGGAGATTCATCTTTCTTTAGGGCCTTAAGGACTAACCACACCCTTTTGGTGGTGATAGCATCATCTGTCCCCTCCACCTTACTGGTCTTTTTATCTTTATCCTGATGTGACATCCCTGGGGTACCTTTCCCTCCCTCTTGCTCCATTTCTGTTGCTCCCCTGATCCCACTCACTACTGCTGCTATCCCCATTGTGCCTTGCTTTGTAGATATCCCATCCCCCTCCCTAGTGAACACAGAGGTGAAGTACTACTTTAATACCTTTGCCTGGTCCCTCGCCTCTTCCACCCACCTTCCTTCTGATCTCAATCTGCCGAGATGGCCCTTAGGTTTCTCTGCACTCCCCAATGTACCGGAAGAACCCCTTTTCCCCTCCCTGTATCCCCTGTGCCAGCTGCTGCTCTTTACTGGACTTTGCCCCCCGCACCATCCGGGTGACTTTTCTAGATGCAAGATGGTACATTTCCTTTTCCCTATCCCCTCTCATTGTTTTATATTTTTTGTAGGCAGCCGTCTTTTCTCTGACTGCTACCTGAACCTCACTGGACCACCAGCATGGTTTATATTGACCTTGCTCCCTTACGCTTCTCCTTAGCGCAGGTCCTGACTGCCTCATGAAGTCCCCGTTTTATTACCTCCCATCTCTTTTCCACATTTGTCATTGTTGTAATCCCCTTCAAATGATCCTTGAGAATATTTCCCATGCCCACAAAGTCTGCACCCATGAAGTCCACTGCCAGTGTCCTAGATCTCTCCCCCCCCTTCCCCCATGCTTATTTGAAACCAGACAGTATTGTGGTTGCTCCCAGTCAGGGGATCCTCTACAACCAGGTCCCTTACCAGATCCCCATCTGCCAGAACCATGTCCAGGACATGCCCCTCCCTTGTGGGCTCCGTCACATGCTGTGTTTTTATTTTTTTGTTATTAAACATCTTTATTAATTTTCACAAGAAGCACTTCCATGCAAGTACATGAATGAGAGTGCGGGCTAGAATGATATACAACAGACTGATGTTAACTCACCCATTTGTCCAAGAGAACAAAATCCACCACCCTCCCACCCCCAAGGCTACACACATAAACATAACCTAAATAGCTGGTCCTGAGATATTCCGAGGGCCAGGCCTCCAGATTATAAGGAGCATTTCAAAAGATCCCCAGGCTGTATATGCTTTAAGTCTGTTCTGCATACAAGCGATATGTTTTTCCAACTGTACTGCCAAAGTACACTCACGTACCACTCCAACAAGGGAGGGCTTTATCACTGGTCCAATGTCTTAAGATTACCAATTTAGCCACGGCAGATAAAAGTGACATATGAGCCTTATTGACCTTGGAAGTACCAATTGGAAAAAGACTAATCAAACAAACTTCAGGGGTAAACAAGTCTGTTAAGCCAAGGACAGGGTCTAAGAGATGATTGATAGACCACCAAAAGGCCTGAATTGAGGGACATGACCAAACCATGTGATATAAAGTACCATCCTCCTTCCTACACCTCATGCAGAGAGGTGTATCCTTTGCTCCATATCTACACAATCGCGATGGGGATAAATATAAATGGTGCAATAAATTATACTGAACCATTTTCATCCGGTCTTGCTTTACATATTTATACAATGTGAGCCACAGCTTCCTCCAGAGATCAGGTACTTCAGATATACCCAATTCCCTAGTCCAATAGAAACAGACCCCTGGAGGGAGTCTGTGGTCCCATTCCTGAAGAATTTTATATACCTTAGAGATAGAGTTTGGCTGAGAGGCTATGGTGAAAAGCCTGTCGGCGTCTTGGTCCCCGTAATCCACTAGAGCCCGCTGAGAGAAAATGGATGCTAAGGCCTTACCAAGTTGCAACCACTTGAAGAAGTCCTGGTCCACAACCCCGACAGTATTCACCAACTGGTCTAAAGGCTGAGGACTCCCATTCACCCAAAAATCCGAGATTCTTAGGTGACTTACCTGGGGCCAAAAGGTAACGGGCAGGGCCTCACCCCCACCTAATAAAGGGATTCTCAAAAATGGGTTGCTTGGTGGATAGGTACCATTTAACTGCTAAGTAATTTTGCAACTGTAGAAAGGCCTTTATGACCACCCCATTGGGTTATTTTCAGTGATTTGGGTATATCCGGCGGAAGCTATAGCAGAGCCCATAGAGAGCAGCTCAGCTTCCTCGCCAACCCCGCTCAATGTCAACCCATAAAGGCAAGTAAACCGGCTGGACGTTCCTTGCACTCCAATAAACCAACTTACTCACATGCTGCGCGACATAATATAGAAAGAGAGATGGCGCGGCTAGACCTCCCTTTAATTTCGGGGCGGTTAACTTGATATAAGACCTGCGTGCCCTCTTCCCCTTCCAAATAAATAAATTAAACACCCTCTGTAAATGGGTAAACCAGGACATCGGGAGGTATACTCCAAGCATACCCAGGGGATACAATTATCTAGGCAGAATATTCATTTTTATAACATTCAACCTGCCCAAAAGTGACAGAGTAAGCAGTTTCCACCTATCCAAATCCCCAGAAATAGTCTTAACCAGAGTACCAAGGTTATTTTTAATCATATAATTCAATCCGGAACTAATATTTATGCCGAGATCGTAAGAGACTTCGTCTCCCAACCTAAGCAAATGATAATAAGTCCATTTTCCTGACATTGGTATTTAAGGGAAGAATCTTCGTCTTACATCAGATTTAACTTATAATAGGATATTTTGGAAAAGACATCTATTTCCTCCAAGATAGCTGGAACCGAGGTTCCGGGTCTTCAACATGCAATAATATATCATCAGCATATACCGAATCGCATATCTGGCATCCCCACCTGTATACCCTTAATCAAATAGTTACTAGCCAACCTATGTAATAAAGGCTCTAAGTATAGGTTGAATAGTAGCGGGGATAAGGACAACCTTGCCGTTGCGGACGCTCCAGCCTTACGGCCGTGACATAATCCGTTACATTTAACCCTGGCAGAGGGGAGGAGTACAGGATTTGAACCCATCTCAGAAAAACATCGGGTAGGCCGAAAGCAGAAAGGGTGGCAAACAAATAATCCCAGCAAACCCTATCAAATGCCTTTTCGGCATCTAATAAGATAAGTAATGCAGGAAACTCTGCATCTTAACCGCAGTAATCAAGTGCAATAACTTCCTCATGTGATCTTGGGGCGACCTCCTCCTCATAAAACTGACTTGTTCCCTACAAACCAACTTGTCCATAACATTGGACAACCTATCAGCTAAGATTTTTTGCTAAGATTTTGATGTCAGTATTTAGAAGGGAGATAGGCCGATAACTATCCATACTGAGAGGGTCCTTCCCCTGTTTTAAGATTAAGGAAATCGTCACCTCCAGGAAACCAGGGTCCGAGATTCCATTATCAAACCAAAACTGAAAACTTCCTCTAGAATTGGGAATATCAGGAGCCACAAGCTCTGTAAAAGTTGCTAGGAACCCATCGGACCAGGGGATTTGTCTAGCGGCATTTGCTGGATGGCCTGCTGAATATCTAAAACTGTAATAGGAGCACATAAAAAGTGCAGCATCGGCCTGTGATATTTTTGGCAACTCCACGGACCGAGAAATAGCTCAATGTCCTCGGCGATGGCTTACACTCCGAGTCAACACCGTGTATAACTCCTGGAAATACAAGCCAAAGGCATTCGCCATTTCCTGGGTCCGTGCAAATTTCCTCCTTCGTCCCATCACGTATTCCGTTATAAAGCGGAAGAATCTAATTGACGGATATGTATAGCAAGCAATTTCCGGCTCTATCCCTATTCGAGATAATGAGCTTAGTCCTCAAAAGGAGCTCAGCTTTCTGAGACATTAAACTCGCATATTGGGCCTGCAGCTGATGGAGCCTAGCCCAGTCTGCCACTGTCGAGGCACGGATGACAAGTTGTTCCTCCACCTAATCAAACCAAGCAAGGAATCCAATTAAGCCTGTTGCCTGCGTTTTTTCTTAGAGGCCAATTTAATCAGCTCTCCCCTCAGGGAGCACTTTAAAGCAGCCCAAAGTAGATCCTTGCAATCCACAGAATCTCGATTATTATTCAGGAAATCTTTAATAAAGTCCAGAATGTGCATCAGCAAGGATTCATCCTTCAACATCTGGCAATTTAATGTCCACTGTGGAGACCGTTTAGGCCCCAAGGATAACCTATATTCCAGACTGACTGGTGCATGATCTGATATAACTCTGGTAAATATCTCAGCTCGAGTTACCCCAGATATTGCAAGTGAACTGAGTAAAATATAATCTATTCGAGAATATGATTTGTGTAGCGGAGAGAAAAAGGTATATTGACGAAACGTAGGATTAAATACTCTCCAGACATCAACCAGAGGCCGCCACTAAAAGCTCCTTCAATGCCCTCTGTGCTGGCGTTAAACCTCGCCTCACTTTACATGATCTATCCATATCATTCTACAGCACAAGATTCCAATCCCCGCCCAAAACCGTAAGCTTGTCGGGATTAGATACTACCATATTAAGTAATCTTATAAAAAAAGCTGGGGAGTCGTAATTGGGACCGTATACTGAGCCCAATACTATCGGGAAGGACTCTAACAAACCATGGGTAATAATGTACCGACCCTCCGGGTCCCAAAATTCTACCAATTTGAAGGAATATTCCTAGCTATGAGAATAACACCCACCTATTCGAAGACACCCGGCCAAAAACTTGTCCTACCCATGCCCTTCTAAAATAATGGATATCACTCCTCTTCGAGTCGTCTCTTGTAAAAGGCAATTTGTGCCCTAAATAACGGAGATGCTTTAATATAATTTGTCTCTTGACCCTATCCTTGGCTCCTTTAACATTCCAACTAATAAATTTATAAAAGTACTCATGCTGTCCAACTCTCAAGCCCCTCAAATGATGTGAAAAAAAAAAAGAGTGACAATCAAATGGACTACAGCAGTATATAGATATATAAAGCTCCGAGTTAAGAAGACCATAATAAGTACAGTCTTTGTGAACCTTGAAACCCCACCCTCCCACATAGGAGTCCAAGCGACACACAAAAAGTGCCACCAAACATCCTCCAACACCCACATTAATATCCCCCATTTACTACCCCAACCCTAAAAGCAGACATACCCCATTTCCCAGAGAAACTGCACTCCCAAGTGTTCCTCACATGATTCAGTACTAAGCAACCCAAACTACCAACCCCGGAGCCCGCCCACCAGCCATGATGCTACAAACACTAGCCTCTAGTATCAAACAAACTTTAACAATAATGGGTAAAGATAACAATATAACTGTAAATACCCTCCCCAATGTACCAAGGTGACCCTAATCGAAAAAGGACATACGTCATAAACTACACCCAACTCAGCTACATCAACAATTCCAACCCCACTATGATAAACACTCAAATAAATCCCCGGTCCCTGGAAGAGAGAGAGAAAAAAAAAAATCAATCCTTGGAGAAGGCCTGCAGGTTCGGCCCTGCTAATAAGTCAGATGCATATTCAGCAACTCAGTGATCAAACGGCACCATCTGGAAGCATCGCACAGTCCATCAGGCCACCCAGCAGAGTACACGCTGCCCCGTATACTAGATAATAGAGTCACTATGTGTTCCATAGGCAATGGTCGAGCAACCAAAACGTGCCCTCCTACCGGAAACAATAGAGCTAGTATAAGGTGCATCATGTAAAATAACAATCCTCCAGTAAGAATAAGACAGGTCCCAAAAGCAGAGTGAATCCATAACAAATCCCTCGACGTCGATTCCAGTGGCCCGAAGAAGAGAAGAAGAAGAAAAAAAAAAAATTACATCAAAAGCAGTAAGGGACGCTAGGGCCATGACCATATGAATGGTGAGTAGTCCAGGTCAAAACCATCCATTACTAAAACTTCCTCAAAGTAACTACGGAGTCCTTGTGGACTGAAAGCAACATCAATAGTCAGTAGCCACATTAGCAATCACACCAAAATCCTTAGATAGCATTCCCCAATAAATCCTCAGAAAATCCTCATGAAATATCACATGCTGCATGTCGAAAATTACCCACTCTGCCCCGTGACATCCAGGTATATCTATATACACAACACCTCAGACAAGCAGCTGCTACCCAGAGTCATTTGTACAGCTCTGGGAAAATGGTCTTCAGCTCCTGTGTGGCCTGGGCTGGAGAATCGAAAGAAAGCCATTTGTCCTCATGCTTTACCAACGAGTGAAGCCTGGTGCTAACCCTGAATGGCTGGCAGCTGCCACCAGTTTAGAAATAACGGATGAAATTCTTGTCTGCGAACTCTCACGAGTAAGGCAGGTCCTGCGTAATGCGATCTTCTTCCCATGTTAACTCCTTTGCTTCTTTCGCTTTAGAGAACATGTTGCCTATCCAAAAGTTCAAAATTTCAAAATTATAGGTCTGGGAGGCTGCCCTTGTGTGGCGGGCGGGGGTGCATGGTGAGCTCTCTCAATGATGTACTCCCCGGAGGAACCAGCTATTTTATGTAAAACTGCAAGAGAGATAATAACATTCCCTTCTTCCTTTTCTGGCAGACCGATAATGACCAGATTGTTCCTTCTACTCGGCCTTCCAAGTCTTCCAAGCTTTTCTTCAGCTTTCAATCTATGCCTCATATTTATGAAGTCAGATTCGCTTCTTTCCTGCTTCCTTTCCAGCGAGGAATCCTAACCTCCGAGTCCCCTACCCTCCTGGTCAGTGCCTCCACAGTACTTTTAATGTCATGAAGGTCCTCAGAAATTGAATCAACCACCGTCTGCAGAGGTTGCATAATCTCTAAAAACCTGGCTTCGGTTAAAGCAGCCTCTGGAGTGGGCATCTTCATAACGCTGTCTGCCTGTTGCTTGGTCCGCTTTGCGGCCTTCTCTTTCTCGGGAGTCCGAGGAGGGGAATGCCTTGGGGGTGCTTTTTTCATGAAAGCATCCATTGGATCGGCGGTCGGCAGTGCAGAGGGGGGAATTACCATGAACCACTCGCAATTGGGAAGGGTTAGCGAGTTGAAACGACGCTAAATATGAACAAAAACGGGAACGTGAACAACGGAGCTCCGGGAGGTGAATGTCTCCGTCTAGGCTGCCATCATGTGACCTCCACGTGCTGTGTTAAGAACACATCTGGAAGCCACCCAGCAGCCTTTGCCCCTTGGCCACCTTAGAGGACACGGTTCCCCAGTTTGTACCTGGCATATTAAGGACCCCCATCAGCACCACTTCTTCCCCTTTTGGTCCACACTGGGCAATAATGTTGTCCAGCAAACCATCCTCCAGAACATCACCCATCCTGGGGGGACTATATACTACACCCAGCTTGACCTTACCTCCTGCCGGGGTTCGTAAGGTGACCCAAAGGCCTCCACATTTCCCTCTGCCTCTTCTACCCTAGCAATTTCTATGTCATCTCTAATGACATAGCCACTCCACCCTCTGCCTCCTTTCTATCCTCCCTAAGCATAGTGTACCCCTTGCGTTTAGGTCCCAGTCATGTTTTTGTTGCCATGTTTCCGTGACCAATGCCACATCCACCCCCTCCTCGAACAGCATGGCCTGGAATTCTGGCAACTTGTTTAAGCTCCTGGCATTTACTAACACCACCCCACCCTTATCCCTGATCCCTTTGTCGAACCCCACCCAGGTTCCTTATACTTCCATCCTTCCTCTGCTCCTCTGAAGCCTCCTCCCCAGTCTGTTTCCCCATACCCCCCCTAGGTTTGAAGGCTACTCCTCATCTGGAGAGAGGCCAGGTTAGCCCCCTCATATCCTCCCCTCACAAGTTTAAAACCCCTCTTTCTTGAATGTAGTCAGCCACCCCGTGTTTAAGGACTTCCTTCCCTAATGAGGCAAGATGAAGCCTCTCCTTGGCATACAGTCCCTTATCCTCCCAAACTCCTTTCCAGTTCCCTAACACCCCTGACCCACTTTCTTCACCCCACTTCCTGAGCCAGTCATTAACCTCTGTGATTTTCATTTTTTTCTCCACGGAGGCCTTTGGTACCGGCAATATCTCTGAAAAGGAAATGTTGCATCCATTATCCCGACAGACTCTGGCAAGTTCTTGGAACCTTGCTTGGATTTCCAAAATGCTATTTCCCTCTAGATCGTTAGTTCCCAAATGCACCAGGAAATCCAGTTTCTCTCCACAATCCCTAACCAGTTTGTACACCATGAACCTTGCTCTGTGCACCGTTAGGCCAGAGATACTCACTATCTTCACCTGGCTATGGCATCCACCCCCCTGTCCCTCTCAATGGATACCCCTAATCATTGAGTCTCCCAATAACAGAACCTTAACACCGCCCTCATCCTTACGGTTACCTCCACTTTGCGCTCTCAACCCCCTCATCCCCCCCTTTATTCATGATCTCAATTCCATGGGAGTCTTCCTGCCTTGTTAGAGACCCCTTTGTCACCTCGCCCATTTAACTCAGACCCCCCCGAATAGGTGTCCCCTTTAACCCTCTCTTATCCGAACTATTTATCCTGGCTCTGATGGTTTCCCCTTCCCCAACACCACCATCCTCCCCCCTTGTAATAGTACCCCTACCTCCAGAGGCCCTCTGTGGGTCCCCTTTACCTAGAGCCCCATCCTTGGTACAGACCCCCCTTGTGAAGGGGGCCCCTCCCCTGCCTCCTTGTCTCCTAATTTCTCTCCAGTTGTACTCTTCTCCCTCATGTCTGCAATATGTTGCATCTCCCCCATCTGCTTAACATTTACGTTTCCCCTTCTCCCTCTGGGACTATTTCTATCCTTTACATTGCCAGTCTGTGATGCCCTATGGGTATCCAACTTCCTCCCCCCAGCCTCTGTATCAGTTTCCTCATTTCCACCAACCCCTCCCCCCAGGTTGCTTAGTAGCTCAAATTTATTGTAACACTCTATGCCAGCCTCCATCAAGTAACCTGAGTTTCCCCCAATTGCCCCTCTAAACTGACCCTCTTTCTCCCCTCTTGCCCTGTTCTCCTTAGGAATTTCCTTCCCACCGTCTGCTCTTTTAGATTTCCCTACAACAGCCCCTCCCTTCTCACTGTCTGCTCTTCTAGGCTTCCTCACAACAGCCCCTCCTGACTCCTCCCCCTCCATTGTCTTTATATTCGGAATGTTTACCCCGTAAGTTTTTCCCTTAGCGTCAACATCCCTATCTAAGGGTCCTCTGTTCCTAATATCCCCCTTCCTGCTTGCTGTAACATAATGTCCTGTAATTTATGAGCATTGACTCAGCCTCCCCTCAGCCCCACACTTCTGCCGCCCATATCCACACCCCTTATCCTTGGACACCCCTCCACCTCCCCCAGCTTACTTCTTAACCAATATCCTTCATTCCTGATATGAGATAGCTGTCTACAGAGTGGGCAGCCTCCCTTGCTCCAGGTCCAAACTGAGAATTATTGCCACCCCACAGACTGTGCAGCCTACAACCCTTCCGAAGATGCCTGCCATGGTGGAAAATGGCCACCCTGTTTGTCCCTCTCTTTTCATAATGGCACACACCCCTTTTCTCAGTCCCTTCCCCCTGGAATATAGTCTCTCTGTAAACTGACTGCAGCTGTTTACAAACCCAGTTTCAACCCCAACAATAATTTTCCCAAGTCTCACAAACACATACAGTCCAGTGTGTGTACAGTTTTGCTAACAGTGTGTATATGCAGACATCAGGTACCGCATGATGTCACAGGCCCACTAGTTCCTGTTGCTTCAAATTTCAGTCACAAACAAAAATGCACAGCCCTTCAAGCCCAACCCCCAGTGGCTCTTCAGTATTTAAGAAAGCCTACAAAACAGGGTGGGTGGCAGGGCTCTACCACCAGGCAAACATCACATTTAAATTTCACTCTAATTATCACTGCCAAACAAGTGTTCCCACAACCAGCACACAAGCACCAATAGTTACAATATTGCAACCCAAGTAACAGTTCTAACTCAAAGTAGTGATTTTTAACACACACAACTAATTTCAAGTACAAAACTATTCAAATATTTCAGTTAAAACAGAAGATAAACCAACCTTCTTTCCTGAACAACCTCCTACTTCTGTTCCCAGGTGGACCACTGATGTCCTGCTGCTGATGTCATTGTCCATGGAAAAGGACCAATCAATACTGTTGGGAGAAATAACATCAAATACATAACATCAACACAAGTAGATATACTGTTTCTTTGCACAGCAGTCTGTGTGCGGAGTGACCCAGGCATCCAGGAAAGGATGGAAGACCAGTAGAGGAGGTAAGTCCAGCCTTTCTCTGTAGATGTCTTCATCAAGGTACCCAATGGAGTGAACAGAAGTGAGCTTGTCAAATAAAGCTGTAGTGGGATCAAAGTGTGGTAAAGAGACAGCAAAAGAAACAAACATTGTATCTTTGATAGAACATTTCTTAGAAGTAAAAGAAGGACCAGTATTAGGGTGTCTGGTCACAAAATCCAAATTCCTAGCCGTAGAAAGAGGAATTGTTAGAGATTGTTGCATGCATAGCAATACAGCCAGGGGTTTTACATCTTGGACAATATCATTTAGAAATACATCTGTCAAGTATGATGTCAGGGATTCTTCCAGATTGTAGATCATGGAAGAGGTTATTGATGGTGGTAATAATGTACGAGCCATAAGCTGAGCATAGACTCTCATGGGCAATGTATTGCTTATCTGCTTCTTTGTTGTTCTCTGCAATGAGTGTGTTAATCTTATCTTTAGAATCTGTAAATGCCTTAGCAATATCATGCATATTGTAAACAGTGTATCTTTCTTCCTAAGGCCATCCACACCATGCAATAATGGGGGTAGTATATTATTCACCAAACCAGTCTGAAATTTGGCTGAATGAGATTTGATAGCAGTAATGTCGGTTTTATTCCAGATAGGCATAGCTGTACCAAATAGACCTGTAATGAGTGCCTATTTACTGATGATCAGAACTGTCAACTTCATGTATTACGTTTATGACTTTGATCATCAGGATTTGGTTTTCTCCTGAAGTTGCCTTTATGCTCGGTGGTATATACCCCGGCAATAGGGTCTTGAGAACGAATCTGAAATGCAACTAAACTATCAAGCAATAACGTACTGTAAAATGCTGAAGTGTTAGTATTGTGATACATACCAAATTATTTCATATTCCAGTAAGTTAGATTAAACAAAACAGGTATATGCATAAATTGTAAATTGTTAATCAGTGTACCAGGAAGGGCAATGGCTGTTAGACCACTATGAGGACCAGGGGTGTGCTTTGGACATTCCAAAAGCTGTTTGTCAGTGGGCAGTAACACAGAAAGAAATATGGCAGCAGAGGCCATGTTGTGTACAACACAAAATTTTCAAGCAGAGTCCTCAGACAAAGAATTACAATATGAGGAATCAATTGAAGCAGTGATATTGTATAAACCAGAATGTCTAATAGCAGTTTGTAGCAAGGACAGAGAACCATTTTGGGATAATTTAGCATTAGGCCAACCCTGGAAAGTTCCCTTGGAGAGTTTGGCCACAGGGAGAATTTGTCCTTATGATGTGGTTTGCCACTCAATTTGTAGGGTAGATTTATCAGAAGCAGCAACCGAGGCAGTGAGATAAGCATCAGAACCTTCCTGGACAGTAATCAAACTATTGGGTATTTTGATGGATAATCCCTCTGGAGTAGATGCTTGAGGATCAAGGTGAGGTAGGAGGTTTGGTACTGTGCCTTGGATGCAGGGGATAACTCCTGAGATGAGGAGAAAATGGAACAAGATAGCCATCTTGTCATTATATCTGAAAAGGAAAATCAAACATTAGTAGCTTAGTACTATTCCACCCAATGGGGTGAGGAAAAGTAATTATGCTTCTTTATACAGTTTCAGTTGGTTGGCATGTAACCATTTGTCAGTCAGTTTATTGTTGTGCACGAGTCTAACTTGAAAGACTGCCAGACTGAGCTTGTTGACAATGGGGTAAGGGCTTTCCCACTTATTGGAGAAGGAGTGTGTGGGATGTGCAAATTGGAGGACCATTACCTGATCTCCAACCTGCCAATCCACTTCTTGTGCGTGTTTGTCAAACTGTATTTTGGACTGTTGCTGGGCCTTGCCTATGCAATTGGCAGCATACAAGTGTGTGTGCATGAGGTCTTTTCTTAGTTTGTTCACATATTGGTCTACAGACACACGGTCTGCAGTTGGGGTGTGCAGGTCAAACAACAGGTGTTCAGGTAATCACATCTGTTTTCCAGTCATCACCTCAAAGGGTGTCAACTGGGTGGTGGCTGAGGGTGTGGCCCTGATTACCATACGGAGTAAGGGCAACAGGGAATCCCAAATTTTGGGATTGTCCTCAATGAATTTGGAAAGCATTTACTTAATCCATTTGTTGGCTCTCTCTACTTGACCTGAGGATTGAGAGTGGTAAGGTATATGGAACTTTTGTTGAATTTCAAGAAGCTCAAGAGATTCTTTCATCAACTCACATGTAAAACTGGTTCCTTTGTCAGAGTCTACCTTAAGAGGTAGGCCCTACCTGGAGAAAATTTGTTCTATCAGGATTTTGGCCGTGGTTTTAGCAGTGCATGTCTTAGAGGGGAAAGCTTCAACCCACTTAGAGAAGAGATCAGTTACCACAAGAGCATACTTGTTGTTTCTGCTGGTATTGGTCAGGGGACCAATAAAATCAATTTGTATGGCATGCCAAAGGCTGGAGTGTCTGTATGGTCATAGTTTGGCATTTTGTTTGGTGGGGATGGGATTGTTTTGTGCACAAACAAGGCAGTTGTCTATGTACTGTTTAACATCTTTGGTGACACCAGACCACCAGGCAGTGGTCTTAAGTCATTGGAGTGTGTTTTCCACTCCCTGCTGTCCAAAAGTGGGTGTATTGTGCACTTGGTGCAAGAATTCGGGCCTGTCTGGGGATCACCCATAACTTGGTGGTGAAATCATCTGGTTGGTACCAGATGAGCTTGTCATCTGGGGACAAGTGTAACTTACCTTCATGCCTCTGGTAGGGATTATGTGTGGGAAGTTTCTCTTTGGTACCCTTGTCAAGGAATCTGACCACTTTGAGCTCAGTATCAACATGTTGGGCTGCTGAAAGATCTAAGGGAGAAAAAGGTTCAGGTTTCTTCCTGACTGCTGCAATGTGTACAGCTGTACTTGCTTCTGGATGATCCATCATTCAGGTGTCCCCCCCCTTAGGTCCCTTCCTTGGCAAGAGTGTCTGCTGTGTCACTGAAGGCATGGTAGGAGTCATGTAGAGAATGAGCTTTGACTTTGTGTACATAGAGTTTGTGTGCAAACCTTTGTGCCAGTGAATGTATGTATATTACCAGTTCTTTGTACTTCACTGGACTGCCATCAGAAGAAAGGAAGGAGTTCTTCTGCCAGAAAGGAAGAAATTCTGTAAGAGAATAACAAACCCAATTAGAGTCTGTAAAAATGATGGTATCCTCAGTTCCATGCTGGATGAACTCGAGGGCATAGGCCACCGCCACATCTCTGCATACTGTGATGATGCTACACTGCAACGCTTAGATATTTTAACAGTGTTACCATAGGGGTAAATCATTAAGATACCCATCCCTGCAATTTGTTCTCCCTGGTGGTAGGAAGCAGAACCATCTGTAAAGATACAACACAAAGAGGTGCTCTGAAGTATTTGTGGTGTGGTAGGGAGGAAGGGACCTGGATCTGGAAGATCGGGTGGTTGCAGTGTACAGTCATGGAGTTCTCCTTGGAAAAGGAGTCCATGTGCAAGCATGGATGGAATTTTTGTTGGGTGTACCTGTATGTCTCTATCTTGGAGAAGAAGTGGTCAGTGTGTCAGTTTGGTATTGGAGACTGACCCATCCTTCACTCTGTCTGATAGCAGAAAGGTAGTTGGGGTGTGGTTGGCATTAATAATCAGTGGGGAGTACCCAATGATATACAGAAAGTGCTTGACAGCCCAGTAGGTAGCCAGAAGGTTCCTTTCACAAAGACTGTACTTCTGTTCCACTGGAGTCAAGAGCTGTGATGCATATGCAATGGGTCTCAGGGTACCATGAACCCTCTGGGGCAGTACGGTTGATATGGCAATGTCAGAGGTGGCACATTCCAGATGGAATGGTAGTGCTGGATTAGAGTTGACCAGAACTGGAGTCGAGGCCAAGGCCTGCTTTAGTGACATCACAGCCTGGGTGTGTATGGGACCCCATGTCCAAGGAATGTCCTTTTTCAGTAGCTCATACAGAAGAGCAGCCTTTTGAGCAAAATCACAAATAAAATCTCTGGAATATTTCACCACACCTAGAAACCTTCTAAGAGTCACCACACTGGTACGCAATGGCAAGTCTAGCAATCCTTGTATCTTCTTCCAGGTAGGGCTACGGCCTTGGTCAGTTATTCTCAGGCCCAGAAAGAGTACCTCTTTCTGACATAGTTGTGCTTTTGCTGGATTATATTTGAGGCCTGCTCTCTGGATGAGGATCAATAGTTCATCCAAGAGATCCAAGTGTTGTTCCTTGTGTGGCAGTTGTCAACAGGGACGGGCTGTTATGGAATCCCTGTGGTAAGCAGATCCACGTGTACTGTCTACCTTCAAAGGTAAAGGTGAAACATATTGACTTTTAGGAGTCGATGGCAGTAACCAGAAACCATTGGAAATATCCGGGGCACTGAACCATTTTAGGTCAGGGGTCAAGAGTCGTAGCACATCAGGTTCAGAGGCCACAGTCACAGCACAACTGGGGGTGACCTGGTTCAGTTTCTTCTAGTCAATAGTAAGTCTCCAGGCACCTGCAGATTTTTTCACAGGCCACACTGGGGAATTGGCAGTAGAAACACATGTTCTGATTACCCCTTGGTTGAGGAGTGATTTTATAGTTTCCCTAAGAGAAGGCAAGGCCTCAGATGGGAAAGGATATTGCCTTTGCTTCTCATGTGTTGGGCCTGGCATTTCGATGACAGTGTGCATTCTGCCACAGTCATGCTTGTTGGTAGCAAATGCTTCCAAATGTATTTGCAAAATGGGAAGGAGCTTTGGAAAAAATCATGGTTTTTGAACAAATCTATGATGTCATACTCTTTATTGTTTGCAGATATTGTTGCCACCACATGTGAATCAGGGATCAAGATGGTATGGTATTGGCCCTGAATCAGAATCAATAGCATGTTAGCTAGGTCCACCACACAGCTGCGTGGTGCAAGGAAGTCAATTCCAATGATACTAGGATGATCATGCAATACCATCAGCTGGAAGGTGTGTGAGGCCTTCAGGTGGCCTAACTGTACAGGTAGAGGTAGACAGCGGTACGCAGGTAACCTAGTACCATCTATTCCTGACATGTTAGTCCTCTGTCTGGTGGACCAAGGAGATATATCTGGGTGGTCATCATGTAATACAAACACAGCCGTACCTGTATCCAATAACACTGTAAGTTGGCCCCCGACCTCGGCCTCAGTGCAGGGCCTTTCGTTCGTATCCAAGACCAGCTTATTTACAATCCAGACTGGGGCCTGTAATTGTCAGTCTGTACTGGAGGAAGCATGGAGAGGTTGAGCCTGGCTCCTCTGAACCATTTCACTATGCTGCACTGATGCTATATAGGGAGGTGCTTCCAGGTTCAGGCCTGTATGGGCCTGATAGCCTGTACTTCCGGTATTGCCATGGCCCAGTGGGGCCTGGGTTCCTGGTTGAATGCCTGCATGGGACTAAGCAGGAACAGCATCCACTACAGAAAGCACTTGCCCCAGGAGCTCTCTAAACTTCCAATTATCTTTGGCTATCTCCCTATATGAAGAGCCTGGTCTTTGTTGTTGTTTACCCTTATGATTCTTATGGTGCTTTTTATTCTTATGACAGTTCCAGTTCCCACCCCATTGTTGTTGCTGGTGCTGTGGTTGTTGTTGTTGTTGGGGGTGTTGATTGTCTGTGGGGAGGGTCTGTTTGTGTTGTGCCTGTCCCTCCTCTGTGTAGTGCATCGCAGCCTCTTGAGTAGGTTCTGTGGCGGCAACTTTCTTGGACCCGGAGCCCAGATCACGGATGTACAGTTGGTAAACCCTCTTGGTTTTCTGAAGAATGTTGGCAAACCTTTCCATGGTGGGATAGATGGTTGGCTCTACCTTCTCTCTTACTACAGGGAACATGTTCCTAAGGAACAAGGTCTTATACGCAATAAGATCCACATCCGCAGCTTCTTGTGCAAGTTGTTTTCCTGCTCGGTAGGCCATACAGAGTCTTTGGTGGTAAGTCGCTGGACTTTCCTTTGCATTCTATTTTACAGGGCATGCAAGCATCACTCCTACTACACCTGGGCTGTGTGCAGAAATGAGTTCAGCTGCAACCTCGTTAAAGGTGGCATTACCGGCCTGGCGGATGGCATCAGGAAGTTTGGCCCACAATCCAGTCTTGATGGTTTGGCATAGTATTTGGACCTAATAGTCTGCAGTAAGACTAAGCATCTCACATTTGGAATGCACCTTTTCCGAGTGGCAGCTGAGGTTGTCGGATGGGCTCATCCGACCAATGCTGTCAGCTATTTGCTGAACAGAGTTTGCATTTGTTGGGGATTATTGGGCCGATCAGGCTGGGGTAGGTTGCCTTGGGCACCATCCAAGGCTGCCTGGGTTGTGGCCTCAGCCGTGGTATGAACCATGCCTTCCTGAGTACCAGCCTCGTGCAGAAGCTGTCTAATCTGGGTTTTGAGGACCCGCTTATTCCTCTCTGAGATGGGCACATTACCTACTGCATTCTCAATCATTGTTTCTATCTCCTGCCTGTCTTCCGCATTAATAATGGCCACCGGTGTTGCTGTCGGGACCAGGCTTGAGCCTGCTCCCCCCTGTCATGGGGGCTGCCATGTTGGCATCGCCCATGATGTGTGTCATGACGTATGACAAGGTGTGGGTGGAGTGGGGACCCACCACATTGTGGATGGCTCGGTGGGGTTTCTGGGCCATAGTAGGGTTGTGACTGGGCATTGTACTGAGAGATGTTGTCATCTGAGACCTCCATTTCAGATGACATGTGTAAGGCAGGGGCTACACCTCCCATCGCCTTAAAATGTCCAGCCAAAACCTCTTGCTGATGGTGCAGTTTTGCCATCTTGGATTCACATTCTGCATGACTCACGTTTGCAACATCCATATAAACCTCATCTTGCATTTGTTTCTGCAACACTCTGTATGCCGCGCTCAATTCGCGATTGTCCCTAGTAGCCACTTCTAATTCATTACGTACCTAGTTTGTCTCGTCCTGTAGCTCTTCCATATCCTCACTCAACTGTTCATTTGCTCTACTTAACAAGTCATTCATATTCAAAGCCTTCCCTTTATCCTAAAACTTTCACACTCCTGCTTCAACATACAAATTTCTTGCTCTCCAGCCTATGCAGAATGATGCAAAAGTGAATCTTTTTCATTTCTCAGGGTTTGAAGTTCAGACTCCAAATTCTGCTGCAGTCTAACACATTCCATTTCCTGTAAACCCATCTCTTGCTTAAGAGATGAAATCTGCAGATCAAGGGTTCAAAGCCTCACTTCAGAGGCTTCCAAAGCAGCATAGAGAGCCGCGACCAACCGCCCTTTAGCATGACGCTTATTGGCTGTTTGTCTCATCTCACAGTACCGGGTTGAAATCCCCAGTATAGGGTTTTCAGATTGACTTGCGTCCCGTGAGAAGTCAGCCCATCTTCCATGGGAGGCAAGAAAGTTTTAGACATCGAGACTCAGTTCTGCACAGATATTTGATATGGTGGCCATTGTGTGGGAGGGAACGAAAAATCAAACTGTGAAAAAGGAGCCATGCTGTGTATCGATCCACAGCAGGAACACTTTACACACAGTCGGGCTACTGTATACTCTATAGGCTTGCAATTCAAAGCTGCTGTGGAGTGGGTCGAGTAGGCATCGACCACACCCAAGAAAAAGCAGCCAGATTTTGCAAGTGACTACAAACTGGTCTGAAAATGGGAGAGGTGATGTGGAAATGCACACCTACTGTCCTCGTTGGGAGGGGGAGTTTTAAGCAACAAGTGAAGGCTTACAAACACCAAATATTGCCTGCACGAGGTCACCAATTGTCAGGAGGTCTAAACCTCACTGTTAGGTTCTTGGCAATATTGGGAATGCAAGGAATCACAGACATGTTGCTTAACAGTAATAAACTTGTTTATTACTACCAAAAAGGATAAATCACAGTTGCCCTAAGCAGTTCTTACCAATACGAACCGGGAGCCAATGCTAAGTGTTCCCTATGCCTCGAGGTTTCTTCGTGTCTCTTGGGGTCTCCGAGGTATAAGATTCAGTGTCTCACATTATGTACCTATGATAATTACTATGGTTACTGTAAGACAGAAACATTTCTAGTTACAGAGATGAGCCCTATTGGCTAAATTAGAGGTGACTCCATGGTCCAAAATAATATTATACAATTTTGTAGTAGTCATCACTTTGTGAAACAAAAGAGTACAGTTCTTACAGTTCTTACACAAATCAGTGTAGTAGTACAAATCACGAAAAGGTGGCAATGCTGACTTATACATCATAATCATTACTAGAACACAGATGTCCTAACATCTTGCAAGTAAGAAATACATAGAGAAATATATATGTATTAGAAAGCAACGTGTATAACAATAGTATGCATACATATCCTGACATCTACTCTTATACGGTAGATGCCCTTAGCTCTATATGTTAGTATAACATATACCTAAGCACTAGCTATCTACGGTGTACCTCTGGGGGTACCAGTAAGGGTGCAGTGACCTCATGTAACAGCTGGTTTGTCACCATGGTGGGGAGAGTGGCTGTGCTTCTGTGTTGGGGTGTGGACAGTGGCCATGCTGGTATGTCCAAGTGAGGAGAGTGGGTTTTCTGGTCCATCGGGGTGGGGAGAGTGGCCATGCTGGTGTGTTGGGGTGGGGAGTGTGAACATGTTGGTGGGTGGGGTGGGGAGAGTGGCCATGCTGGTGGGTTGGGGTGCCATGCAGGTGTGTTGGGGTGAGGAGAGTAGTCTTGCTGATGGGTCAGGGTGGGGAGAGTGGCCATGTGGGTGGGGTGAGGAGAGTGGCCATGCTAGTGGGTTGGGGAGAATGGCCATGCTGGTGGGTCAGGGTGTCATGCTGGTGTGTTGGGGTGGGGAGAGTGGCCATGCTGGTCTGTTCAGGGTGGGGAGAGGAGTCTTCCTGGTGTGTTTGGGTAGGGAGAGTGGCCGTGCTGGTGTGTGCAAGTGTGGAGAGTGGCTGTGCTGGTCCTTTGGGGTGGGGAGAGTGGCCATGCTGATCCATTGGGGTGGGGAATGTGGCCATGCTGGTCCATCGGGGTTGGGAGAGTGGCCCTGCTGGTCCTTCCAGGGTGGGGAGAGTAGCCTGGTGGCCATCTTAGGTTTTAGCTGTAACATACTGCTTAGTTACGAACTTGCTACTGCCTGAAACTTTGCTTGCTACTACTCTCCATCCTGCTTACTAACTAAATCTGGTAAAATTGTCTAAATTGTCATGGCAGTGATGTGGCATGTTAAATTTATGTTACTAATTTATAATAATATTGCTGTGGTGAGTGTGCTGTTGAAGAGCTACAGTTGTGTGGAAACACTGGTTGTGTTTTGGTGGTTTGTGAAGACTGGTTTTGTTGGCGCAGTGTAAACACTGGTGGAGAAAAGGCAGATATATTTGTATGTGACGGGCCATGCAGGTCCATCTGGGTGGGGAGGGGAGCCGTGCTGGTGGGGAGGCAGAGTGGCCATGATGGTAGGGTTGGATAGGGAGAGTGGCCATGCTGGTGGGGTTGGGTAGAGAGAGAGTGGCCATGCTGGAGGGCCAGGATGGCGATAGCAGTCATGCTGGTGTGGTGGGGAGAGTGGCACAGCTGTTGGGGTTCACTGAAGGAACTATAGTTCATTGGCTGACTGCCCTGCATACCTGCTGTCCTGGACTTTACTCTGGTTCTGGTGTGGTATGGTGCTGGTGCTGTGCTGACTGCCCTGCCAGCTTTGTGCTGCTAACCTGCCCTTTCTGCTTGTTTTTGCTGCTGCTGACTTGACCTGCTACAGTCTGGTAAGTTTTTTTTATGTTGGCGTGCTTGCGCAGCCAACATCTTGCTGCAGTGGGGATTTGGAGGTGTGGCCACTGTTGGGTGAATGCAGGGCACGCATCAGAAGGTGCATCCCTTATTCCCCAATCAGCCTGTATCCCAGCGCCACACCATGCAAGCTAATGTGGAGAGCACATCTAAGGAAAGGTCTGCTGCAGTCTGAGCAAAGCTGGGTTAGATGCAGCGGACCCTTCCTACTGCTACTACACATTAGCAACATTGACGGCTGCCCAACGGCTGACTTGAAGGTGCCCAATCCCCTGCTGGCTGTGTGGTTTCGATTTGCTGACAGGGGCCCCGCCCTGTCGGCAAGCAGCCCCCATTTCTTATATGCCGAGGGGGGTGCCCAATCCCACTTGGCTCTTGCCTCCCCCTTTTCATTGTGTGCCAACTGGGAAGCCCACTCCCCATCGGCATAAAGCAGCACCCCCGCATTTCTTATATACCAAGGGGGCTGCCCAATCCACCACAGCTCTTGCTTCCCCCCCACTTTCATTGTGTGCCGACGGGGGGTGCCCAATCCCCGTCGGCATAAATTCACCCCCCATTGTGTGCCAATGAGGGTGCCCAATCCCCATCAGCTGCAGCAGCCTCCAAAAACAGTTAAGTGGCATGCTGGGGCCCACCCAGCATGCCAAGTTCTCTGAAAAAAAAAACTGTCCAGATGTTCTTTTTTCTTCTTCCTGTAACATAAAATGGTCCCTAGTAGTCTCCTGCCCCCACCCACACCCACCCACTCGCACCCTAAGTCCCCACACACCTCACCCCCTCACCCCATACTTACCTCTGAAGTCTGGGCTCACCATCTTCAGTGGACTGGAACACGTCTCACTCTTCAAAGCCGACCGCTGAACTGAGGAAATGCTGGTAAGCTGTATAATGGAATGAATAGGGGTTTTCAACTTTGCTGCATATCTCGAGCATTTTTGGAATTTTGGCACAAATTTTCAACATGGGTTTTGGGATCCCTCCTCATGAATTCTATCACTGTCATGGTGTTAATCGGCCTCAAAAGGTGATTTTGCAGTCACTGCACGGAATCACCTTTCGAGGCCCATTAATGAAATGACACTGCCAATGTTCATGTGGTGGCCTCTCAAAAAGCCTATGTTCCAAATTTGGTGGAAAAAATCCAACAAATGCCTGTTTTACAAGCGTGCGTTGCGCAGTTGCTACACAGGTTCATAACTTCATGAATCTGCAATATTTTCATGCCAGATTTTCAACATTGTCATTTTTGTACACCTCCTTGTGAACAGTACAGCTGTCATTTTCCACATCCTGCCCAAAATGTGTTTCCACACTTCCGGTGCACAATAGCGCGGTTGCTGTGGGAAATCAGTGTTCGGGCCAGATTATGAAAATGACAGTGATACAGTTCATGAGCAGAGGTCCTAAAATGCATTTGTTGAAAAATTGGTGACGATACTCCATTAAATGACTGTGTTACGAGCTTGCGTTGGCAAACACAGAAACATAGAATTTGATGGCAGATAAGGACCGCTTGGCCCACCTAGTCTGCCCATTTTCATACCTAACAGATAAGCTGCAGATCCTAGTTAACCAACAGATTACTTCCTCCTACCCCCCACTAGGACTGCCTTATGTCTGTCCCATGCATTCTTGAATTCCCCCACTGTTCTTGACTCCACAACCTCCTCAGGGAGGCTGTTCCATGCATCCACAACCCTCTCTGTGCAAAAATACTTCCTCACATTACCTCTGAGCCATCCCCCCTCTATCTTCAAATTGTGACCCCTTGTTCTTGCACATCTCTTTTTCTGAAAGATGCTACCCTCTTGGACTTTGTTGATTCCTTGAGGTACTTGAAAGTTTCTATCATGTCCCCTCTCTTCCTTCTTTCCTCAAGGGTATACATATTAAGCTCGTTAGTCTTTCTTCGTATGTCTTCTGAGTGCAGACCATGCACCATTTGTTTTTACCTCCTCTGGACAGCCTCCACTCTGTCTATGTCTTTGCAGAAATGGGGTCTCCAGAACTGCACACAGTACTCAGATGGGGTCTCACCAACTGTCTGTACAGAGGGATAACAACTTCCTGTTTTCTACTATTGATGCCTCTTCCTATGCATCCCAGTCCCCCAGCTTTCCTTACTGCCTTCTCACATTGCTTGCCCACCTTTCAGTCATCTGATATAATTATCCCCAGGCCCCTTTCCATTTTTACTGTTGTCAGTATCTCAGCCCCCATTGTGTGCTCTTCCCCTGGGCTTTTGTTTCCTATGTGCATTACCTTGCACTTCTGTGCATTTGAATCTGAGCTGCCATACATTTGACCATTCCTCCAACCTTGCCAAGTCCCTTCTCATCCTTTCCACTCCATCTTGTGTATCAACCCTGTTGCAGATCTTTGTGTCATCTGCAAAGAGACATACTTTGCCTTCCAGTTCCTCTGCAATGTCACTTATAAAGACATTAAAAAGGACCGGTCCCAGTACTGAACCCTGTGGTACCCGCTAGTAACCCTCCTTTCTTCACTGTGTACTCCATTTACTACTACCTTTGCATCCTGTTGTCTAGCCAATTTTTTATCCAGGCTACTACCTTGGGATCCACTCCAAGGCTGGCTAACTTATGTATTAATCTTTTGTGTGGGACTGTATCAAATGCCTTGCTAAAATCTAGGTAGGCCATGTCCACAGCCATTCCCTGGTCTACTACTTTGGTTACCCAGTCAAAGAAATCTATTAGATTCATCTGACACTACCTTCCCATCATGAATCCATGCTGCTTTGGGTCCTGTGCCCCACTGGCCTCTAGGTACTCAACAATTCTTTCCTTCAGAAGTGATTCCATCATTTTCCCTACCACTGAGGTCAAACTAACTGGTCTGTAGTTTCCTGCCTCTGTCCTGCTCCCACTTTTGTGAAGAGGAATCCCATCTGCCCTCCTCCAGTCCTCAGGTACCACCCCATCCTCCCATGATTTGTTAAAGAGAGTAGTCAGTGGTGTCACTAGTTCTACCCTTAGTTCCTTTAGAATTCTTGGGTGAATCCCATCAGGCCTCATTGCTTTGTCCACCTTTAATTTTATTAGTTCTTTCAGAACCCTTTCTTCTGTAAATGGACTGGCATTGACCCTCGTCTTCAGAGTGTTTCTCTTGTTTGGTTTAGGTACCTCCCTCTCCTCTTCCTTTGTGAATACTGAGCAAAAATATTTGTTCAGTATCCCTGCTTTTTCACTGTCACCCTCTACCCACATTCCCTCCCCTTTATTAAGCCTCAGTATCCCTCCTTTGGTCTTTCTTCGCTCCCTAATGTACTTATAAAAGGTCTTATCCCCCTTCTTAACAGAATTGGCTATCCTTTCCTAGGTTTGGGCCTTTGCTATTCTGACTGCCTTCCTAGCCTCTTTCTGCTTTAACTGATAAAGTTCTCTGTCCTTCTCCTTCTGTGTTTCCTTATATTTACTGAATGCTATCCTTTTCTCCTTAACCTTCCCTGCCACCTCTTTTGAGAACCTTAGCGGTTTTTTCTTCATTGTGTTTTGTTGATTTGCTTTACACAAAGGCTTGTTGCCTCTGTGATGACTGTTTTGATTACTCCCCATTGTTCCTCCACCCCTCCTTCTTGCCTGTTTGTTAGTGCTTTTCTGAGGCACTCTCTCATTTTCCCAAAGTCAGCCCTCCTAAAGTCCAGTACTCTTGCTGTCGTATGGCTTGATTGTATGGCTGTGTTTATTGTGAATCACACTGTTTGGTGGTCACTTGTTCCCAGATGGCTACCCACTTCTAAATCTGAGATTCTTTCTCCATCCCAATTTGAGAGTACCAGGTCTAAGATTGCTCCCTCCCGAGTGGGCTCCAATACTAGTTGTCTAAGGCATGCCCGCTGTAGGGCATCTAGAACAACCCCACTCTTAGAAGTGGCTGCTGCAACTGCACTCCAGTTAACATCTGGCATTTTCAGATCACCCATCAGTAATATCTCCCCTATTTCTGCCATTCTAAGTATACTTTCTATCATTTCGTTGTCCATTTCCTCCCCCCTGTGAAGGGGGTCTGTATATAACCCCTGTGCGTATTGTGGTGCCATTGCCGGTCTCCAGATTTACCCACAGTGTCTGAGGCATGCCCCCTGTAGGGCATCAAGAATGACCCTGCTCTTGGATGTGCCTGCAACAAAGGTGCTGCAGTTAACATCTGGCATATTCAGGTCCCCCATCAACAATATCTCCCCTTTTTCTGCCATTCTAAGGAAGCCTTCTATCGTTTCCTCATCCATTCCCTTCCCCTGAGATGGGGGTCTGTATACAACCCCCATGTGGATTGTGGTGTCATTTCCTGTCTCCAGGGTGACCCAGAGTACCTCATCTGCTCCCTGTTTACTCTTTAGTTCCGTTGCTTTGATCCCTTCCTTTGCATAGAGAGCTACTCCTCCTCCTCTTTTATCCTCCCTGTCCCTCCTGTAGATTGTGTATCCTGGTATGTTGACATCCCAGTCATAGTTCTCTTTGTACCATGTTTCTGTGACTGCCACAATATCCAAGCAACCCTTTTCCATCAAGGCCACTAGTTCAGGGAGCTTGTTACACAGACTATGGGCATTGGTACTCATCACCCTTCACTTTTTGATAGCCTTACCCCTTTTAGCTCCATTCCTGTCCTTACTGCCTTTGCCTTTTTTTACATTTACCTCTGTCCTGCTCCCTAATAACTTCTCTACCTTGGTGTTTACCTCACTAATTACCATGTTTTGTGGGGGGAGGCTGGGATTTCCCTGCTCCTTTTCAGTGCCTCCCCCCTTGGCTAGTTTAAATGCTTGCCAATGAAGCATTTAAATCTCTCACCTAGGATCCTGGTTACCCCCCCGACAGATGCAGACCATCACACCAGTATAGGTCTGCATCCCTCCAAGTGGCTCCCCAGTCCCCAATGAAGCCAAAACCCTGAGCTCCACACCAGTTTTTCAACCACTCATTGAATTCCCTGGTGAGAAGTGCCCTAGCATCACCCTTGCCATAGAGAGCAGCACCTCTGAGAAGGTTACCGTATGCTACATGTCTAAGACCCTCCCCAACTCTACAAACTCCTCTTGCACTGCTCTGATCCATTCCTAGCCAGGTCATTTGTTCCTGGGTGGACAATGACATCAACTCCCTCCTGGGTGCAGCTCCTCCCACGATCCTGAGGTTTGCTTCCCGTCCTCAAACTAGTAGCGCCAGGAAGGCATCTTACCTCCCTCTCACCTTCCTCCCCCATTTCTACCTCCCTAATGACTGAGTCCTCCACCAGGAGTTGTTTTCTTCCCCTGTGGGATCCCATGCCACCCTCCTGTGGGTCTCCTTTGTAAAGGTTCCCAGCATCCTCCTTGGTCTCCACTGCAGGTGCCTCAATAGAGGAACCACTATCCACCAGAAGAGTGAATGAATTGTGGAGCTGTACAGCTGGAGGGATGCAACTCTGTTCCACCACCTTCTCTCTCCCTGAGCCCACCCTGGTCCAGTCTCTCCTCTTTCTTGCAACCTCTGAGCTAGTGGCATTGGCCCTGGTGGTCCCTGGGTGGGGGAGGAGTTTTCATGAATCCTAGCCAGGTCAGCCTGGAGGTGGGCAACCTCCTCTCTCAGACCAGAGAGATGCCTGCAAATAGGGCAGCATCACAGCCTCCAGAATGTCTCCCGGAACACTGCCGCCCCACAGCCATTGCACTGCACCACTCCTATCATGTTTTATTTTGTGTCCCCTCTCCTGTTTCTCTGTATGCTACTCTCTCCTCTCCTTACAACCATTGGCATTTTTCCACACCTCTTGATGAACAGTATAGCTGTCATTTCACATATCCTGCCCAAAATGTGTTTTTGCACTTCTGGCGCAGAATAGCATGGTTGCTGTGTGAAATCACTTCTTGGAACAGTTTGAGGAAATAACAGTGACACTGTACATGAGCAGAGGTGCTAAAATGCCTATGTTGAAAATTTGGTGCTGAACACCCATAAAATGACTGTGTTCCAAGTGTGCATTGCATATTTCCCACGCACCCTTGTAACTTCGCAAATTTGCTATATTTACATGCCACATTTTCAACACATTGGCATTTTTTTACACCTCCTTATGAACTGTACAGCTGTCATTTTTCACATCCTGCCCAAAATGTTTTTCTGCACTGCACTTCCAAAGCTAATGTCAGCGTGACAACAATTGGCATTGACAAATGCTTGTTTTTTGTTTTTTTTGGATAGCCATGCTGCTGTTTGAATATCATGAAAGCAAGGGAGGGAAGATGGGGGGGAGGGGGGCATGAGCTGGCATGTGTAATTAGAAAAAAAATATTAATAATAATAATATTCATTTTTGAATTCATTTATCATGAGTTATATATATGTATTTTGCTTTATAGTTGACCTTTACCAACCAGGTCCATCTTGCAAATGAGCCTTGCTCAACGATGATCACCTGGATAAATAAAGATTTTGATTGATTGATTTATAATAATAATAATAATTTTTGGTCTGCAAAAATGTCTACTGAATGCAATATAAACTTAGTAGAGAATTGATTTAATTATCTACAATCTGTATAACTCTGGTGACCATTAACGAGAAACAGTGTTGTATCTACACTTATTTAATTGCACTATGTAATGTGTGTTTTGTTTAGTATTAAAACTTTTAGAAATTATATTTAAAAAAATTAATAATAATGTTTTCAAAATTTGACCTCTGGTGACAGGAGGAAAGATGGGTGGATGGACAGAGTGGCACAGAACCATTTTTTTCTACATGTATGCCAGTCCACTGGGTCTGTGCCATGCTCCTGTGGTTGGTCATTGACAGTTGGTGGTGGGATGGGCTGGGCGGACTGATACATGTGCTGGAAAAAATGGTTCTAGTCTCTAGTGATGGTAGGAGGAGGTACTGATGTGCACAGAAGCATTTGTTCCAACATGTAAGCTAGTCCGCTGGGTTCGTGCCATGCTCCAGTGGTTAGTCATTGATGGTCGGTCAAAAGACGGACTTGGTGGACTGGTACACATGCTGAAAAAATGGTTCTGGTCCTTGGTGATGGGAGAAGGGAGGGGTGGACGGGCAGAGTGGCATAGAGCCATTTTGTCAACATGTATGCCAATCCACTTGGTCTATGCCATGCTCCTGTGGTTGGTCATTGATGATGGTCAGTTGAGGGGCAGGCTGGGTGGACTAGTACACATGCTGGAAAAAATGGTTCTGGCCTCAAGTGATGTTGGTGGGATGGAGGGATGGGGGCAGAACCATTTTCTCCAAAATGAATGCCAGTCTGTTGGGTCCGTGCCATGCTTCTGTGCTTTGTCATTGATGGTCAGTTGAAGGACGGGCTAGGCAGACTGGTACATATGCTGGAAAAAAAATGGTTCTGGCCTTTGGCGATGGAGGAGGGAGGGGTGGATGGGCAGAGTGGCATGGAACCATTTTGTCAACATGTATGCCAGTCCGCTGGATCTGTGCCATGCTCCTGTGGTTGGTTGTTGACGGTTGGTGGTGGGATGGGCTTGGCGGACTGATACATGTGCTGGAAAAAATGGTTCTGGCCTTTGGTGTTGGTAGAAGGAGGTGCTGACGGGCACAGAACCATTTGTTCCAACATGTATACCAGTCTGCTGAGTCCATGGCATGCTCCAGTGGTTGGTCTTTGATGGTCAGTCAAAGGATGGCACATGCTGAAAAAATGGTTCTGGTCTCTTGGTGATGGGAGGAGGGATGGGCGGACGGGCAGAGTTGTACAGAACCCTTTTTTTTCAACATGTATGCCAGTCTGCTGGGTCTGTGCCATGCTCCTGTGGTTGGTTGTTGATGGTAAGTTGAGGGGCTGGCTGGGTGGACCAGTACACATGCTGGAAAAAATGATTCTGGCCTTGGGTGATGGTGGGAGGGAGGGATGCGCACAGAACCTTTTTTTTCCAACATGTATGCCAATCCACTGGATCCATGCCACGCTACTGTGGTTTGCCATTGATGGTCAGATGAAGGACAGGCTAGCTGGAATGGTGCACATGCTGAAAAAAATGGTTCTAGTGTATGGTGATGGAGGAGGGGGGGGAGGATGGGCACAGTGGCACAGAACCATTTTTTCCAACATCTATACCCATCTACTGGGTTTGTGCCATGCTACTGTGGTTTGTCGTTGATGATTAGTAGAAGGACGAGCTAAACGGACTGGTACATGTACTGGAAAAAATGGTTCTGGCCTCTGATGATGGTGGAAGGAGGGGTGGATGGGCACAGTGACACAGAACCATTTTTTCCCTCACATATGCCAGTGCGCTGGGTCTCTGACATGCTTAGTACAAGGGACTGTTGAGCACTGAAAAGTTTCTGTTTCAAAATTAGTGACTGTTGGGAGGTATGAATCCCTACAGTAGAAACTATTTACAGAAATCTTAATGCGTGTTTATGTAGCAATTTCATATTACTGTGTGTTTCAACAAGATGTTCTGTGGCCTGTCCTCCTTATTTAGCACTCTGGCCTGTGACCCAGCTAGTTCCCCCTGGTGAAAGGGGAAGGTACTGTACTTTGTTTGCTGGTCTTGAGGCAGTTTGCTGGACATGTGGGTTTTTTAATTGTAAAATGCATTATTTCATTTACTGTGCTGTACTTCTGGGACCTGCTTCACCCCGTCTCTATCCTGAATGTAAATATGGTAAAAAAAAAAGGTAATTTTTGGGTGGTCTGTTTGTGTCTGTGTGTAGAAGAATAGAGACATACACTAGGACAAAAAAACTTTATTAAACCACATCAATCAACCATGTTTCATCTGTGCCCTTCAAAACTGTCAGATGAGACAATTTTGAAGTAGTTGGCGCGGGGGGGGGGAGAGCATTTGTGGCAACCTGGGTTACCACATCCAGGTCCACCACCCACTGTCAGAGGTGATGCTAATAAACACTACCAGACAAGCACTTACCTTTTAGGGTGGGTCCTGTGTGGCTGTGAGTGGGAATCTGGAGGCGTCATTCCCACAAACTTCCTGTGGTGTCTGTTCTCTTAGGTTGTGTGGTGGGACAGCCTTGGTGCCAGTGCAGTCCATGTTTGCCTGGACTGGATTGGTGAACTATAGAGATGACGAGGGTTTTTTTTTTAACTTTCTTTATTCACTGGGACCTAGGGCATCTCTCTAGGGTACCACTCGACTTTTCTGTCTCACTTGCTGCTTGAAACCTCCTCTGCTGGGCTCCTACTGGGCTACTCCACTCTTCTTTATGTCTTGACCAGCCACCCCAAATCACCCCCCAGGGGAGGGCCTGCCAACCACCCACCACCTGCTTGGCTCCTACAGGGCTGGCTTCACTCAGCATCATGGCTTGACCAGCCCCCCTGATCACCCTCCTGGGGGAGCCCACCCACCACCCGTGGTGCCCTATCTGTGATTAGAGGGAGAGCCGCGGAAGCCAGTAGAGCTGGACCCCAGGGAAGCAGGCCTGGTGTTGGGATGTGGGGAGGTCTCTGGGTCCCCTTCACCTCTGCTAGGCCACCAGGGTTTTTTCTGCACAGTTTCCCCCTGGAGCATGGACATGCAATGACAGCAGTGCATTTGCATGCAGCATGGCTGCTGCCACTCCGCCTCTGACATAGCGTCAAGCCCTGCTGCCTGCCTGCAGGGCCCATGGTCTCCACCAGGAGCTATTATGGATCAGGCATACCCCAAAACCCACCCCAGGAGGGGAGAGCAGTCATCCGGATGCTCGATCCCTTTACTTTCTTGCTGACCCTCTGATGACCTGAGTTGTTCCTGAATCAGGTGTGGCACGAGGTCTGGCATCTAGAACCTCAACCCTCAGCGCCACCAGGTCAGCCATGATGACGAGTTCTTAAATGAAAACTACCAGAAGAGGTGAAGCCACGACTGCTGTACAGATCAGGGCTTCACCTCTCTAGTGCCCCCTGCAGGCACTAAATTAAATAAATAATCTTTGTACCTGACACTCAAACTGGTAAATTCTCCAGTGCATGCTGCATTTTAATTTTTGCACTTGTGAACATCCCGCGCTCTCGTGAACTGTTGATGCTACCTTGCACCTTCCTCAATAGTGCCCTTATGCATGGCGATTGAAGTTTATAGCTCAAGTGCCCTTTTATAATATAAATCCCATGGGTGTGCCTAGGGCACTATTGCCCTGCCTATTGAGGAAGGGGCAAGGCAGCATCATCATCAGCTTGCAGTGCTGTGAGCAAGGGCGCATCATGTTCAATAGCACCATAAATTAAAATGTGCACAGGAGGATGCACCAGTTTGTACTAGTGATCAGGCACAAAGACTAATTTATTTATGTTGACTGCAGGGGGATAGGAGAGATGAAGCCCCGATATGTACAGTGGTCGTGGCTTCACCTCTGCTGGTAGAACTCCTTTCATGAGTTTGAGCTCCGACATGAAAACTAAGAGGCTCCATTTTCATGAAGAACAAGTCAAGTGCCCAGTTTACTGTGGGTGTAATTCCATATTGTTTTATTACTTGGGAGAGATTGTGTATCTTTCCATTAGCATCCTCATTAATCACTTATGGATTTCTTTTTAATTGGATGCACTTTGTTTATAAATAAACCAGTTCAGGCAGCTTAAATGTTAGATAGGGACTGAACCGATGGAGGCCACCTTGGCGTCTGGTGGTTTGGCTTAATTCATGTCTGAGCTCTGACATTCAAACTTTGGTACATGGCATTGGATGAGTACTGTCACGATATCTCTGTGACCATCACACCTGAGTGGTGGGGGGCTTCAGTGCTGCACCACCTGCCATCACACCTGAGGGATAGAGGCTTCAGTGTTGCATCTGCTGCCATCACACCTAAAGGGTGAAGACTGCTGGCTGAAATGATGCACCTGCGGCCATCACACCTGAAGGGTTGAGGCTGCAGTGATGCACCTGCTGCCATCACACCTGAAGAGTGGGGTCTGCAGTGATGCAGCTTCTGCCATCACACCTGTGGGGCCGGGGCTGCAGTGATGCACCTGCTGCTGTCAAACTTGAGGCAGTAAGGGTTGCACTGCTGCACCTGCTGCCATCTCTGTTGTACCTGAGGGACTGGTGCTGCTGTGCTGCTGCTGTCAAACTTTCAGGACTGAGGAAAGACTGCTGTTGCCATCTTGCCTGGAGCTGGAAGTTAAAGTCACTGCACAGTGCTTCCAAGGATGTGTGCCTGAGGGATGGGGGGGGATGCAGTGCTGCTGCTTCAGTCACACTGGAGGGGGGGGCCTTAGTGCTGTTGCTGATGCCTTCTCACATCTGAGGGATAGGGGCCGCATTGCTGTTGCTACTATTGCACCTGAGGGATGGGGGCCATAGTGCTACTGCTGCCATCACATCTTGTACCCAAAATAACTTTTAATTGGCACAAGGATGGATGGATGTACAATAGTGGATGGCAAAATTGCTAAAATACATGTTAACAGAGTTAAAAATTGCTAAATAAAGTGCACAAAACCAAACACTGGTAAAAACAGATTTTAGCTTGGCAGACACAGGTGACAATACCAGTTTTTAAAATGTGCAAAATGGAATTCGCCCTTTCTCAATCATGGTAAACCAGTGTCCCTGTTTTATTATTCTGTTTTGTATGAGTCGTTCCATTAGTTTCCCAATCACAGAAGTGAGACTAATAGATCTGTAATTATTCACCCTTGATTTATCACCATCCTTAAATATAGGAGTGACTTTAACCTCTTTCCATTGTGACAGAACCTCACCAGCATGTATCGACTTATTAAATAGTTTTACAAGGGGTCCCAGGAATACTGAAACTGTCTCTTTTAAGAATTTTGATGGAATATCATCAGGGCCTGCTAAGCCGTTGGTTTTTATTGAACCAATAACAGATGATACCTCATCCATAGTAAAATCCTCAAATTTTATTGAATCCAGAGGTAATACTCTTGATATTTGCTCTTCGGGTTCAAATATGTTTGCAAAATATTTATTGAGTTCAGATGCCATGTCTTTCTCATTAGAAATAGTTCCAGATGACGTCACAATGGGACCAATGTTTTTTTGATTTCCTTTCAGGGAACCTATGTAATTAAAGAACTGTTTTTTACTGTCCGTCTTATTTGTGGCTATTTTTAATTCAAGTGCTTTTTTTGCTTCTCTGATATTATATTTAATTTTACTTGCAATAGATTTATAGTTGCTTTTAGTTATTTCACAAGGGTTTTTTGTAAATTTTTTGTACAATTTCTTTTTCCTATTAATTAGTTTTTTATTTTATTGTTCCGCCATAAGGGTAATCTTTTGTTATTTTGATATTTTTTCCTATTTGTAACCTGCTTATACTTGTTTGGATTTAATTGTTAATAGTTTCCCAGGTATTTACAAGATTCAATCCTTCTAGGTCTTTTTCCCAATCCCATGATGCTAGATATTCTCTAATTTCTTTATAATTAGCTTTACAAAAGTCCTTCACTATAACAATACCCCTGGTAATTTGATTTTGGATTTCAATTTTAAATTCCACAATTTGGTGATCACTGTCACCCAGGGGACATCCCAGGGATGATAATACCTGCTTGTGTAATAGTAAATATCAAATCAAGTAATTGCTATATATGATAACTTAAATGCTACAGATTTATTTTAATTGCATTTAGCTACCATGTCACTTTAAGAAACAGGTACGAGAGGAGTATGGCCAACTAACCTCACACTCTGAAGAGCAAGAGCTTCTCAAAGTACTATGGCATTTGGTTGGTGCCTCCTCATTGGTTCACCCATCACTGCAAAATATTAAGTGCCTGACCGGGGTGACGAGGGTGCAGGAGGAGAGTCTCTTTCAAATGAGAAAGAGCAGCAGGACCAAAGGAAATGCAGTGAAGCTTGAGGGGCATGGTAGTTTAAGAGGGATGTGAGGAAGCACTACATGACTGAAACAGTGGTGGACACCAGGAATAGATTGCCATTGGACTTGGAGAAGGCAAAAGCAGTGGGGGGGGGGTGTTCAAGCAAGCAGAGGACAGAGATAAGGGATTATTAGTAAACAAGCAGGGAGGAGGGGGTCACTGGAGATCAAGTTGGTCTGCGGAGAAAGACTAGGCAGAAACCATCCGGGTAGACTGGCGGGGCCAAATGGTCCTTCTCAGGCAACTAAATCTTTGTTCCTATGTTCTCTGTTTCTATTTCTACAATAAAGATTCACTTTCATATAATTGCACCTAGAGATGGTGCATTCTTACCCCCAAAAGTGCACTTCATTTGAGAAAGTGAGTTTGTTTGGGCAAGCTGCCCTGCTGTGCACCAGGCCCCTGTGTGCACACCTGCTATTTTGACTGACAGTTACTCAAATTCCACTATAACTACTTGCTCAGTGGCTAACTCTGAGCAACTCAACTCACATTGGCTGCCTGTGTGTCTGTCCTCAGGGCTGTAATATTGGGTAGAAGCACAATAAACTCTACTGAAAATAAGATACTGCGTCTCAACTTGGCTGCCCTGGTAAAAGAATTTAAAAACAAAAATATATCTAGTGACTGTTTGGATGTTACATTGCGCTGCCATTTTTTGTGACTATTTAGCACAATCAGATCCTTCAGCCTTGCCTTTCTTATGATACTGCAGGTGGAGATGATCAGATACTGATTTATTCAAAATGTTTTTAATAAATGACTGGGCAGAGCAGAAGGGGGAGATTCAACCCAGAGCTGATGAAACCCTCACTGGAAATCATATTGTCATTCTAATCTAAAGTAATCCTGGCAGAAACCTTGGAAATCAAGCATAGCATTCACATTCTTAGACAGAGTGCCTACTGCATGTTCTAATTATATTGTTTGACACACTGACAAACAGAAGTAGGTCACATAGCTTTGATAAAAGCTAAAACGCATAATATTTTTAGACAGCAACTGGGAATGCAGCATGGTCTGGTGGTTAAAGCACTGAATACAGTTCCCACCTACTCAATCTCTGATGGAATAATTTGGTTTACTAGGCTCAGATGTGGTCCTCTGTTTTACCACAGTAAAAAATAATTTATTTTGTTAGGTCTTCCACTCTTTATTCAGTTCCGTTGCTTCCCCCAGAATGGTTCTCTGTCTTTTCACAGTAAAAACTGATTTTTATGTTTGCTTGCACGTAAGTGCAAGAAACATAGTGCCATCATCCGAGTTTTTGGAGGTGTGGCAGCCCTCTTCCAATTCAGGCAGTGTGTTTGCAGGCACGGCCGCAGCTCTCCAATGCCTGCTCGAGCTGTCTATGACAGCTCCAAAATGCAGTGGAGTACAGTTGAAAGGAGGAGCTACACTTCAGTGAGCAGCTGTAAGATATCACCTGCTCATGTGCGCTCCCCCTACACACACACACACAGACACGCATACTGCCTGCTGCCCCCCCTACGCACACACTGTATAGCCGACGGGGGGTGCCCAATCCCCCGTCGGCTGTGCTGTGCTCCCACCCCAAAAAAAGCCTTCCACATGCCACTCTGGGTGCTCATTCCAGTGTGGCAACTCATTGTATAGCCAACGAGGGTGCCTGATCCCCCGTCAGCTCCACTGTCCCCTCCCCAGAGTACAGGGTGCCATGCTGGGAGCCCACCCCAGCATGGCAACAGATGCTGTGGCCAATGGGGGTGCCCAATCCCCCATCGGCTCCATGCCCCCCCAACCAGCTGTCCTTGTGCCATGCTGGGCGCCCCCCCCAGTGTGGCAAACATCCCATGTCGTTATTTAAAAAAAAACAACCTGCAAATAAAAAACTGTCCCTTGGTGCTTCTCCCTGCCCCCCTCCCACAACCCGCACCCACCTAATGCGCACCCTGCCTCCCCACACCCCCACCATTACTTACCTCCGGACCTTGGTGCGACGATCTTTGGTGGACCGGGAACACGTCTGCATTCTTCAAAGCCGACCGCGAACTGAGGAAATGCCGGTAAGCTGTATAATGGGATAGATAGAGGGTTTTCAACTTTGCTGCATACCTCAGACATTTTTTTGGAATATTTGCACCAAATTTTCAACATGGGGTTTTTGGGACCCCTTCTCATGAATGCTGTTACTGTCGTGGTGTTATTTGGGCCTGAAGGGTGATTTCCCAGTCACTGCATGAAATCACCTTTTGGGACTGATTAGCGAAATGACACTGCCAGTGTTCATAAGCTGGGCTCTCAAGAAGCCTATTTTGAAAATTTGGTGGAAAAATTCCAAAAAATGACAGTTTTACGAGCGTGCGTTGCACAGTCCCTACGTACGCTCATAAGTTCGTAAATTTTCAATATTTTCACTCTAGATTTTCAACATTGCCATTTTACCACACCTTCTCATGAGCAGTACAGATGTCATTTTTCACATCTCACCCAAAACATGTTTCACTCATGTAACGCCCAATGGTGCTATATCGTGTGAAATCAATGTAGGACAAATTAAGAAAAATCACAGTGACAATGTTCATGAGCAGAGGTGATAAAATGGCTATGTTAAATTTGGTGAAAAATTCCTAAAAATGACTGTTTCTGACGTGCGTTGTGCAGTTTCGCATGCTCGTAAGTTTCCAATTTTCAATATTTTCAATCCAGATTTTCAACATTGCCATTTTATTATACTCTCTTTATGAGCAGTACAGCTGTCATTTGTCACACCTTGCCCAAAACATGTTTCCGCCCATGTAGCGCACAATGGAGCAATCGGTGTGCGAAATCAATGTATGGGACACATTAAGAAAATCACAGTGATGCCGTTCATGAACAGAGGTCTCAAAATGGCTATGTTGAAAATTTGGTGAAAAAAATTCCCAAAAAAAACTGTTTTACTAGCTTGCGTTGCACAGTTCCTACGCACGCTCGTAAGTTCTAGGGACATGGATATGTTGTTCATCCACACTTATTGGCAGGTTCCTTGCCACTTTAAATCTTGCCAGAAGGTCTTCAAGCTGGCTCCTTCCACCCACCCGGGTGGTAAAACTCTCGGCTCCGCCCCAGGACGCCAGATCTTCCTTACCGCTTGGAAGCTCAGGCTCCCTCCTTAGCGCTCTGCGTTTTCGACTGGTTCCTGGAAATTTCAGTCTTGAAATCAATTGGAAGTTTCTGAAACTTGATCTTTTCTTCTTCGCTGTGGCAATGGCTTATTTTTTTCCCGGCCCCGGGAGACGCCCAGTTAATTCCTCCAGGAGAGACTCGCACTCCACGTGCGTTTACTGCCTTGACCTGGATCATGATCCTCAGCTTTGCGAGTTTTGTCGTGTTCTTTCAGTCAGCTCTCTGGAGGACCGCGGGGCCCATTCGGGGCTCGGGCATCCGGTAGCTTTTCCCACTCCGGAGAATCCCTCGGATCATCGGGCATCTGCTTCGGCTGTTTCTGAACAGCTCGATTACGGGAAAGGGGCGGCTCCTCCTCCCTCTTCCTCAGTTGCGGCGCTTATCCCACTCTCCTTGGGCTCTACCCATGCAGCTTCTTTCAAGGAGCTTCATCAGTCCCTTTCCTCTAGGGGAGAGGGACCCTGGGGACCTCCCTCTCAGCCCAACTCCAAGGTGCCGCAGGTGGGATCCATTGTCGGCCCAGTGAGCAGAAAAAGTCCCCCCCCACCGGCCAGCCGGCTGTCGATCGAGGATCTTGACCCGACCTGGCCTCACGGTGTCCCCGTCAGGTCAGCCGGTCAGGACCCTCGTCGACGTGGCCGAGCCTCTCGGCCTGTCATCTGGGCTGTCCCTGCTAGTGCCACAATCCCTTTGCTGGTTCCCCCGGCGGGGGCTGAGATTCTGCTGGTACCTTCGGGTCAACAGTCCTCGGCCAGTTTCTCCAAGCCGAAGGAGGAACAGATGTGCTCCGCTCCCTCCCAGGCCCGCCCTCAGTTCCCCCGAAGATTCGGGTCTCGGTCTCGGTCCTCCTCTTGGTCTAGCCGCTCATGCCGACCTTGCGTTCTCGGTCGGGCACCAGGTCAAGTGGCTTTGCCATTCTTCCTCATCCCCCTCCTCGGATGAGGCGGCTTCGATGCCGTTAGCATTGCGATTATGAGGAACTTATGTGGCGGCTGTTTGTAATTCCGAGGAATCAATGGAAGCCCGATTCGTTCTCCGGCTAGTAAGCAGCCGCCGCACGGTCGGCCGATGTAACCCCTCAAGGCAGTCGAGGAGCCCTCTCCAGGGCTGGTTGCTCATCCGATCCTCGCTGCCCCACCGCCCTCGACGGAACCCAGGCCGGGCCATGTCCTGTTCCCCAAGTTTCTCGGTCCCCTCACTCCCGCCCACCCTCAGTGGATGAAGAGTGACTCTGGCCTGCGGCAGCTTTTTGCAGACCCCCTCGGAGCCTGAAGTCGGCTCCGTTGTTTCCTAGTAGGGAGGACCCATGGTCTTCCCTGGAACATTCCGTGGATGACAGCCCATTGTCCTTTATGGGTCTGCTCCAGCTTATCTCGGAATTCACCGAGATGCAGCTTGAGCCTGTTTCCAAATGGGCAACTTACCCCCTTATGGAGATTCTGGACTGAGGGGGCTCTCCCTCGGAGGACTTTCTGGTGGCTGAGACTATCGTAGGCCCAGCCTTGGAGCTCTGGCGGTGGCCTACTTTATGCCCTGCGCCTTCAGCCAGGGTGGCTAGGAAGTACCCTGTCCCTGTCAGTTCTCTGCCCGGTTTCTCGGAGCAACCCTCGGCTGAAGGGGTAGTCACCGACAATGTTTTCCAATGTTTTGGAAACGCTAGGGATGTGGATAGGCCCCCGGACAAAGAGTCCAAAAGAATGGACTACGTCGGGCGCAAGGTTTACGCTGCATCCTCCCTAGGCCTCTGTCAGGCCAGCTCGGTGGCACTGATGGCACACTGTTCCCATGCCCTCTTGGGCTCCCTGGATGAGGTTCTCCCTAATCTCCCGGCTGACCTGCTGACCATGGTCCGGCGGGTGCGGGACCAGGGTAGGGTTGTGGCAAAACAGCAGCTCCAGACAGCTCTGGATCTGGGCGTCTCCTGTGCCAGATCGGTGGGGGCCGCAGTGGCCATGCACCACAGGGCGTGGCTGAGGTTATCCTCCTTCTCTTAGGAAACCCAGCACAAGTTGGCGGACATCCCCCTTCTTGGGGACTGACCTTTTTGGCCCTGGAGTAGAGGGACATATCCAGGGGCCCGAGAAGTCCGATGCCACTCCGGACTCTGTCACTCCTGCCCGGAGGGACAAGGGCAGCCATCAGCCTTTGCGTAAGCCCCTTTGCCCCCTGGCCCCTGCGGCTTGACCGGCCCAGCACGAGGGCCAGCAGGCATGTGCTGGGCGGCCTGTCACCAGACCAGCGTTTTCTTCCAAAAGGAAGCATGGAGACAGGGATCCGAGAGCCTCCTCGGCCTCTTCCTCCACCAGGCCTGCTCAGTGATGGGCTAAGGGGTGCTGTCCCCAGCCCCTTTGCCCCTGCCCGGGTTTCCCCTTGGGGGGACAGCTCCGCACCTCTTCCTCTTGGGTGGTGCCAAGGGTAGCCCTGTCGTGGGTTGTGAACAGGTTCCCCCTTTTCAGCCATTGCCCCACGGGGATCTTGGGTCCACAGACTCTTCGTCGGACTGCTGAGCCAACTTGCCTGGCCCACTAATCAGAGGTGATCAGGGAGGTGGTGGGCCCTTCTTCTGACCCTGGGTTCGTGTCCAGGTATTCCTGGTCTCAAACGGACAGGGGGCTTGCGCCCATCCTTCTGCACGACGCGGATGGTCCCTCTGTAGATATCCCATCCTCAGATCAAGGCATGCGGCTTCCTCCTGGGCCTCCAGGACGTACTTACTACCTCGATTCTGTCCGTTCCTTGGGAGACCCCTCCCTTCCCTAGGTGAGAGATCTCTTTACCAGTTCCTGGCCAGGCCCTTCGTTCTCTGCTCCACAGTTCTGCGGCATCGAAGGGTCCGGGCGTAACCCCACCCGGATGGTGGCCTGATTAAACCCTTCCTGGCTCAGATTGGTCTCCCTTTTCCGGAGCCACGTCAGAACTCGTGCCTTAGCGGGTGAGGCTTTTCGGGACTAGGCTCGACTCTTTAGTCTGAGCCCGGCTCTGGGCGGACAGGGCTAAGGTTCTTCCTTCCTTACCCAGTCAGGTTTGGCCAGGTAGTTGTGCCCTGCTGGGACCTCCTGCACCTCCAGGGCCTCATGGCAGCCTTCCCCTGGTGGGATGGGCCAGCCAGCGGTCACAGCACTGCATCCCTTGGACCAGTTTGTGACTACAGTCCAGGAGTTAAGGGAACACTCCCCTTCGGACCATTCCAACTCCTGCAGGAGAACATCCTGTTTGTCCTCCCTGAGTCGATGGTCTTCTCCGACCAATGCTTCTCGGATGGGTGGGAGTGCCCATCTAGAGGAATACAGAGCGTTTCACCTCTGGTCCTCTCGGGAGTCCTGATGTCCTCCCTACCCAGTGGAGCTCCAGGCGGTCTGCTTAGCTTGTACCACTCGCTCCGCGTGTGCGGAGTCAAGTGGTTTAAGTCCATGAGGACAGTACCACAACCTTGTGCTACATAACCTGTCAGGTTCGGTCGAACCCCTTGCCTCGGCATAAGGAGGTTCTCCGCAGTGTGTTTTCATGCAGCCACGGGTTCCCAGCCATTGATGGCAGGAGCCTCCAATTCCCTGGTTGCAGCCCTAAGCCGGACTTAGGCTGCACCTCATGAGTGGTCTATCCTGCCAGAGGTAGCACAGGATCTTCTCTCTCCTCCCTCCAGGGAGAATATGAGGCCAAGACTGTTTTATGCCCACCCTCTCAGCAAGGTCTGCTGTAGGGGATGCCATCGGGGCCATGGACCCCGGGCCCTTCCGTGCCTCTCCCCCATTTCCCTTGACCTACGGGCAAGGCGAGGAGGGACTTGGCGCAGGTGATGCTGGTAGCCCCAGACTGGATTGCCAGCTCTGGTATATGGTGGTGGATCTGGGGCTCCCATCACAACTCATACACAGATCCACCAGGGTTAACGGGGAGAGGATCTGGTGGCACCGCCCTGCGGGGTAATCCAGGGGGCACTGTGTTGAGGAGTCCTGGGGCCATCCATGGAGGTGGGGGTGCTGAGGGGGATGGCAGCTAGTCCACAGAAAAGCAAAGTAAGTAAAAAAAAAATGATTGCCAATGGTCAAGATTACAGTAATAAATGTAGACTAGAACAGTTTATTGTCTTTCAATACTTACTGAATTTATGTTGGTGCGCTTGCGCAGCCAACATAATGGGACCGTGCAGCTTTAGAGGCGTGGTTGCTGTTGAGCAAATGCAGGGCATGCACCAGTAGGTGCATCCCGCATTTCCTAATCAGCCTGCATGCCGACGCCACATCGTGCATACATAATGAGGCGAACACATCTAAGAAATGGTCCGCTGCAATCTGAGCAAAGCTTGCATATGCAGCAGTCCTTTTCTTGCCATGCTCGCCACCATTATGTGCATGGTCGGTGAGCGGGTGGCTGCCTAACTTCTGCCAACTTCGGGGGTGTCCAATCCCCCTGTTGGTTAATGCCCCCTGTCTTTGTGTGTCGATGAGAGAGCCCACTCTCCATCGGCATAACCCCCCCAATTGTTGAATGCCGAGTGGGTACCCAATCTCCCTTGGCTCACACCCCCTCCGCTTTCTTTGTGTGCCGACGGGGGTGCCCATTCCCTGTCGGCATTACTTAAGTTCCTCCTCCCCCCATGTTGTGTGCTGATGAGGATGCCCAATGCCCCGTCGGCTACTGACATCCCCCCAAAACAGTTAAGTGGAAGGCTGGGAGCCCACCCCAGCATGCCAAATGCCCTGCAAAACGAAAACTGTCCTGCAATGTTTTTTTCTGTTTTTTTAACCTGTAAACGAAAACAGTCCCACGTAGTCTCGATGCCCCTCCCCCACCTGCTCCCACCCACTGTGCACCCTGCCTCCCTCACCCCACCCCATACTTACCTGCGGAGTCTGGCACAACGATCTTCTGTGGACTGGGAACACGTCTGCACTCTTTAAAGCTGACCGTGAACTGAAGAAATGCCGGTAAGCTGTATAATGGAATGAATAGGGGTTTTTCAACTTTAATGCATGTCTTGGGCAGTTTTAGGAATTTGGGCCCCAAATTTTCAACATGGGGTTTTTGGGACACCTTCTCATGAATTCTTGCACTGTCTAGGCATTATTCAGTCCCGAAAGGTAATTTCGCAGTCACTGCATGGAATCACCTTTTAGGATGGAGTAACAAAAAGACAGTGCAACTGTTCATGAGAGGGGCTCTCAAAAAGCCTATTTTGCAAGTTTGGTGGGGAAAATCCCAAAAATGACTGTTTTACGAGTGTGCGTAGCAACTGCACAACACACGCTCATGTTAGCATATTTGCGCTATTTTTGTGCCAGATTCTCAACATTGGCATTTTACCATACCTTCCTGTGAACTGTATAGCTGTCATTTTTCACATCCTGCCTGAAATGTGTTTTCGCACTTCTGATGCAGAATAGCGCAGTTGCTGTGCGAAATCAGTGTTCAGGATGCACTACAAAAATGACAGTGACACTGTTCATTAGCAGAGGTCCTAAAAATGCCTGTGTTGAAAATTTGGTGACAATACTCAATAAAATGACAGTTTTACAAGTGTGCGTAGCAACTGTGCAACGCACGCTCGCACGGTAGCGCATTTGCAATATTTTCATGCCACATTCTCAACATTGGCATTTTATCACACCTTCTTGTGAACTGTACAACAATCATTTTTCACATCCTTGCCGAAATGTGTTTTCGCACTTCCGGCGCAGAGTAGCACGGTCGCTGTGTGAAATCAGTGTTGGGGACACATTATAAAAATTACAGTGATACTGTTTAAAATTTGGTGACAATACTCCATAAAATGACTGTTTTACGAGGTGCATACAGCTGCGCAATGCACGCTCATAACCTAGCACATTCCCAATATTTTCATGCCAGATTCTCAAATGTGGCATTTTACTACACCTTCTTGTGATCTGTATAGCTGTCATTTTTCACTTCCTTGTCGAAATGTGTTTTCACACTTTTGGCATACAATAGCGTGTTCGCTGTGCGAAATCAGTGTTCGGACTGATTACAAAAATGACAGTGACACTGTTCATGAGCAGAGGTCCTAAAATGCCTGTGTTGAAAATCTGGTGACAATACTCCCTAAAATGACTGTGTTACGAGTGTGCATTGTGCAGCTTGCATGCACACTCGTACGTTCGCAAACTTCTCATATTCTCACTCCAGATTTTCTACAGTGCCATTGTTCTGCACCTCCTAATGAACAGTACAGCTGTCATTTTTCACATCCTGACCAAAATCTGTTTTCACAGTTCTGGCTCAGAATAGAGTGGTCACTGTGGAAAGTCCGTGTTCGAGACACATGATGAAAATGACAGTGACACTGTTCATTAGTAGATGCCCTAAAATGCCTGTGTTGAAAATTTGGGAACGAAAGTCAATAAAATGAGTGTTTTATGAGCATGCATTGCACAGTTTGCACACACGCTCATGACTTTGTGAATTTATAATACTTTCACTCCAGCTGTTCATCATTGGCATTTTTCCATACCTCCTTATGAACACTGCAGCTGCCTGAAATGTGTTTTCACACGTCTGGCACAGAATTGCACGGCCACTGTGAGAAATCAGTTTTTGGGACAGTTTGAGGAAATGACAGTGACACTATAGAAACATAGAAACATAGACTTTGACAGCAGATAAGGACCACTTGGCCCATCTAGTCTGCCCATTTCCTTACCTTCAGGATAGGCCGCAGATCCTAGTTAACCAACAGCCTATTTCTTCCTACCCCCCACAAGAATTGCCTTATGTCTGTCCCATGCATTCTTGAATTCTCCCACAGTTTTAGACCCATAATCTCCTCAGGAAGGCTGTTCCATGCATCCACTACCCTCTCTGTGAAATAATACTTCCTCACATTGCTCCTGAACTGCCCCCTTTCTTTCTTTAAATTGTATCCCCTTGTTCTTGCACGTCTCTTTTTCTGAAAGATGCTACCCTCTTGGACACTGTTGATTCCACTGAGGTACTTAAAAGTTTCGATCATGTCCCCCCCCCCCTTCTTTCGTCAAGGGTATACATATTAAGCTCCTTTAGTCTCTCCTCTTACAGCTTTTCTTGCAGACCCTGCACCATTTTAGTTGCCCTCCTCTGGACTGCCTCTGTCCTATGTCCTTGTGGAGATGGGGTCTCCAGAACTGGACGCAGTACTCCAGATGGGGTCTCACCAACTGTCTGTACAGAGGGATAACAACTTCCTGTTTTCTGCTGCTGATGCCTATTCATGAGCAGAGGTCCTAAAATGCCTATGTTGAAAATTTGGTGCCGAAACTCCATAAAATGACTGTGTTGCAAACGTGCATTGTGCAGTTTCCACGCACCCTTGTAACTTTGTCAATCTGCAATATTTTCATGCCACATTTTCTCCACTGGCATTTGTGCACATCTTATCAACATTCCAGCTGCCATTTTTTGCAGCCTGCCCAAAATGTGTTTCCGCAGCTGTGGGGCACAATGGCGTGCTCGCTGTGTAAAATCATCTTTTGAGACACATTCACAAAATCACAGCACTATCATCTCTAGCTACACCACTCCCACTGCCAATGCCAGCGTGACAACATTTAAGCAATATACCCCAACAGGGTGTGGGTATACTGGTGGATTTACCACGGCTGGTGAGGTTCGGTCCCGAGGCACAGCCGAGAGACTTAACCACACCAGTAGTGGTAAATCCACTGGTATACCCACTCCCTGGAGGGGTATATTGCTATTATACAAAGGCCCTGCTTGTTTTTTTTAGCCAAAAAAATATTTAAACTGTCTGTTTGTTTTAAAAGTTGCTGCTTGTTTGTTTTTCACTGCAACGGTACTGCTGGGATTTTTTTGCAAGTTCTGCACATTTGCCGGAGGATCGCAGATTTTCACCGCCACTGTTCCGAATTTTTTCAGCTTCTTTGCTTTGGAGAGAATGAACTGCATTTTCTTTCTTTTTTTTCTTTCCGATGCTTCGTTTTTTCAGAATGGTGCGGCAGTTTTTCTGAATTTTTGAGGCTAGTGACTGAGTATCGGATGTCCGGGTTAAGGACAAGGTAATCTCGCTGTCGTCTGTGTGTTTGGGAGGAATGGAGGGCTTTGCCAGGGAGTTGCTGATGTGGCCTAGTGGTGGCTGGCACCTTTTCCAGTGGGTACTCTGGAGGATTTACAATGCTGGAAAGGTGCCAGACAGCCAATCAAAATGTAGGATTCTCTATATTTTTTTGTGCTCATTGTATAATTAACACTGCCAAATGCTTGTTTTGTGTATAGACCAGTTATGATACCTTTTTTCTGAGAGCCCACTGCTACCAGCTATATTTTGTTATCTCACATCTTACTAGAGGTGAAAAGGCTCACATTGGTTTATGTATACCCATTAAGTAGTTCCTTTTAAGATTGTGGCGAGTTCTGAAAAGTACTTGGTTTGTGCTCAAAACCTTTCCTAATAATCTGCAAACTAATACTATAAATGCAACATTAATTTAAAAACAGAAATTACCATTGTTTTGTTCCATGAAATGTGCTTTTGAAATACGCAAATTAGGTATGCAAATATTTATACTACACCAGACATTTCATGTACTCTTCCTAATGGGATTAAAACTTGACTTCACGATTTACATTAGTAATTAATTTATCTTTGCTGATATGTGACATTCATATTTTCATAACTGTAACAAATAAAACTTTAAGTATTACGTCTGTGACTTGCGGACTTATACTGAACTAATATAATCATCAGTGATCATTACCTAATCATCCACAGATCATCAACAACCATCATGCTGATTTAGCTTACAATAAGCATTTGTCAATGCCGTATGTTTGCTTGCTGGCATTGGCACTGGCAGTGTAGGAGTTAGAGAGCTGCTTAATAGGAATGGCAGTGAAGTATTGAACTGAAGCCAATGCTGCCACCACCCTGCAGAGACTGACAGGCATTGGGGTGTGCCTTTGGGTCATGAGGCATAACGGCCTCGCCATTTCACCACACCCTTCCCTGGAGACACCAAGTGTCACGATGTGCCTTGGGGTCTTTGGCTCTTATGCTTACCCCATTCCATCAGGAAATACAGTGAGATGGATGCTGTATAGGAGAATGGGGTGAACTTTGGGGCCGAAGAGTCCAAGGCACACCTCGATGCCTCTCACTGGCTGCAGGGTGTGGAATGGTATGAGCATTACAGGCGAGAATCCCGTCATACCCCTGATGCCTGTCAATATCTACAGGGTGGGGCGTTATGGTCAGAAACCCTAACATCTCAGGTATTCGTTGGCATTTTCACTCCAAATTTTCAACATGATTTTTTTGTGACCCACACCTTATGAACAGTGGCAATATCAGTTTGTTAGCCAAAAGCTGATTTTGGATAGTGACTACACCATTTGGCACCACAGGTGCGAAAACACATTTCGAACAGGATGTGAAAAATGACAGCTATACTGTTCATGGGGAGGTGGAAAAAATGGCAATGTTGAAAATCTGCAGTGAAAATATTAAAACTGGTGATGACACGAGCGTGTGTAGAAACTGTGCAACGTACAGCCATAATGCAATTAGTTTTGGGAATTTTTACAACACATTGTCAACACAGGCATTTTGGAACCTCCGCTCATGAACAGTGTCACTATGATTTTCTTAATCTGTCCCGAACAGTGATTTCCCACAGCGACCATGCATTTCTGTGCTGGAAGTGCAAAAACACATTTCAGCCATGGTGTGAAAAATGACAGCTGTACTGTTCATAAGGAAGTGTGGAAAAATGCCAGTGGTGAAAATCTGGACTGAAAATATTAGAAATCCATGAACTTACGAGGGTGCGTGTAAATTGCGCAATGGTCACTCGTAACACAGTAATTTTATAGACTTTTTTCACCAAATTTTTAACATAGTCATTGTAACACCTCTGCTCATGAACAGTGTCACTGTGATTTCTTAATCTGTCCCGAACATTGATTTCGCACACTGACTGCGCCATTGTGCGCTACATGCACGGAAACACAATTTGGGCTAGATGTGAAAAATGACAGCTATGCTGCTCATAAGGAGGTGCAGTAAAATAGCAATGTTGAAAATCTGGAATGAAAATAGTGAAAATTCATGAACTTACGAGCATGCATAGGAACAGCGCAACGCATGCTCGTAAAACAGTCATTTTGGGGAATTTTTTCACCAAATTTTTAACATAGCCATTTTAACACTTCTGCTCATGAACAGTGTCACTGAGATTTTCTTAATCTGTCTCAAACATTGATTTCACATTACCGACAGTTACACCAGCGCTACATGCGCCGGAAAAATGCACATTTCCGTGGTGAAATGAAAAATGACAGCCGTACTGCTTATAAGGAGGTGTGGTAAAATGGCAATGGTGAAAATCTGGAGTAAAAATATTAAAAATTTGTGAACTTAGGAGAGTGCGTAGGAACAGTGCAATGCATGCTCGTAAAACAGTCATTTTGGGGAATATTTTCACCAAATTTTTAACATAGGGTTTTTGGGAGCCTACCTCATGAACTGTAATGCTGTCATTTCATAAATTGGTCCCAAAAGGTGGTTCCATGCAGTGACCACAAAATCACCTTGTGGGGCTGATTAACAAAATGACAGTGACAGAATTCATGAGGTAGGGTCTCAGAAACACCATGTTAAAAATTTGGTGAAAAAATTCCCAAAAATGCCTGAGATATGCATCAAAGTTTTCCCTTGCTGTCAGATTTGGAATGAGCATCGTTCGCTATTGTCATCAATCTCACTCAGTACAGTAATTAACTAAAATTACAGCTTTATTTTCAGTGATATGGTGTTTATTTATGTCATGTGATGATAATCCATATCTGCTACAAATCGGAAAAGCATCACCAGTCCCTGTTGTATGTAGCATAGCATAGCTTAGCTGTTAAGGTCAAAAACATCAAGTGAGATGAGGAACCGTACCTTGTAAGTCTCATACCATGGAAATTAGAGACAAGGCTTAAAAGGGGGTGGGGTCACATATTGAAAATACTAATATCACCTCTGGAAGCTGTTACAATATGTAGCGTAGTTTGAAAAGTAATTTGACAGGGAAAAATAGATTAATACTGCATTATATTCCAACTTCTAAGTGACAGATGTCAAATTTAGGAGTGACAGATGACTGGTGCAGAATCGGAGACTGTTGAGAGGTATGACAGGAACCTACAGTACAGAAGGAGTTTTTTTATTTATTTGTTTTTGTTATCATGCTGCCCTACTAGTCACAAGGGAAGTCACAGAATTTGGAACTGTCTGATTTTGAAAGCAGCACAAGGGAAATCACAGAGTTTGGAACTGTCTGATTTTGAAAGCAGCACAAGGGAAATCACAGAGTTTGGAACTGTCTGATTTTGAAAGCAGCACAAGGGAAATCACAGAGTTTGGAACTGTCTGATTTTGAAAGCAGCACATGGGAAGTCAAAGAGTTTGGAACTCTGATTTTGAAAGCAGCACAAGGGAAATCAAAGAGTTTGGAACTGTCTGATTTTGAAAGCAGCACAAGGGAAATCACAGAGTTTGGAACTCAGTGCTTTGGCTTCTCAGAAGGAATTAGAAGGGGTACAAGATCAGATTTAGAGTACAGTAGCTTCTTGTTGTTTTATATTGTTTCTTGTGGATTCTACTTGGTAGAAGGTTATTTCTTTTCTTTCTTACTACTAAGGGGCTAGCAGGGTATTGTTTGGGGCTGTTGGAATTTTGAAACCTGTTTTGGTAGCTATAAGTGGGCTCATTTGTTTGATTCACTGTGTGGCAGGCTGCATTTGTAGAGACCTATTTCTTCTGTTTCAAAACATAATTGGTGTGATTTAATTGGGTCTGTTTCTTTGAATTGGAGACATATATCTTCTAATTCCAAGCCTATTTTGATGTGTTGTTGGTGAAGCTGTTTGAATTGGAGTCCTGTTTCTTTGGGTAGCAAACCTATTTTGGGGGCTTTGAGTAGAATTGTGATTCATTGTTGTTGGCTTCACTAGCTGCAAAGTTTGAGTGCAGAGTGGGGGGAAGGGTGCTAATGGTCTGACCAGAGGCCTCAGCTACCTGATTGTTTCTGGAAGACTTGGGCTGGTCCCACCCTTGGTCCATTATTTCCTTTTTACCAGGGGTTCTGACATCATTTCCTCAAACAGGCAAATGATATGCACCTGTCATAGCAAAAGCAGACATCCAGGACAGGAACAGTAGATGAAAATCTAGGAGCTTTCATTATTACTTCTTCGCATTGATATTGCATTGGGGAAAGGAGGAGTAGGAGTTTGAAGAAGGTTGTGCAATGGCTACTTAAAGTCTGTTTTTGAGTGTGGATAGGAAGGATAGGAATATAAAAAGCAGTTGCTCAATATATCTAAATGTGTGCAACAGAGGAGGTAAGGGAAATAAAGAAAATGTTTTGCACTAATAGAAGAGGGAGAGGGGAGACTTGGAGGAGTGTTTGGTATCCTGCATCTGGAAGGGTGGGGGTCGCTGGTGGGCAATGACAGCAATGGGTAGGATGGTAGGCTGAAACAACTGCGGTGCACCAATCTTTCTAAAAATTTCCTGGAGTGTGGGAGGATGTTTAGTGTGCAACCACATAGAAAAACTTAGAAAGGAGATTGAGGGTCTGCAGGAGGAACTAAGACAGGCAAGGCAGATTGGGGGTGGGTTTAGCCCAATACTGGAGGGAGGAAGAAGGGGAGATGAGGGTGGGCAATTTAAGCCAACAGTGGTGAAGAGAGGGTCAGAAGAAGGGAAGCTGAGACAAAGGGGCCCAGGCCAGGAAGAACAATTGCCAGGGAAACCAGGACAGGAGACAAAAGACAAATGGAAGGAGGAGATAGGGACTTGTGAGGGAAGGTGAAGAAGTGGCAAAAGTCATGGAGTGGAAAGGAGAGAACAGGTTACTATGAAGAGAGAGGGAGCGGGCATTTGTGAAGGGCCTTCAGAAAATAGTTGTGCACTGCTAGAGAGAAAGAAGGTGGAGGAAGGAAATGTTGAAATTAGAGGAGTAATTGATAAATGCCTGGACCAAACTGGAGTGGGGGGAAATTCTGCTGGGAGAATTGCAACAGGGGTAAAAGGGGGAAATAATGTGCAGGAGGAAGAAGAGGAGCTGGAAATGAGAGAGGGAGATGAATGGAAGCAAGCAGGGAGTAAGAGGGGTGGAATCTTAGTGCTGGGGGACTCAGTACTAAGAGGAGTTAGGTGAGATAGCAAGGGGGAGAGGCATAGTCGCATTTGGGTGGAGGCCATGCCAGGAATGACAGCGGAAAGGGTGGGACAGTCTGTTCTGAAATATGCTAGAAGGGGTAGGGACAAGCCTCATTTAATTATACATCTTGGGACAAACAACCTGGCTGACAAGACAGTAGATACAGTCCAGAGGAGGTTTGAGGAACTAGACATTATGTGAGGGGCAGGAAGATCAGTAACTTTTTCAGAGATACTTCCTGCAAGCAAAGGCAAGCACAACAAGAAAGCTGAGAATAGAGGAATTTAATGGATGGCTAAGAACCTAGTGTTGTGCTAAAGGGTATGGGCTGTTGGGGGTGGGGAGGGACCTGGGAAGACAGTAGTCTCTATGCCAAGGACAGACTACACTTGAGTGAGGAGGGAAAGAAAGGTTGAAACAGAGGATGGAGGAGTACATAGAGGAATTTGGGAATTTAAACTAGGAGTGAGGGTGGCAGTTGAAGAGATATGCAGAGACCACAGGTTGGGAAACCATATGAACTTACCCCCTATAACAGTGACAAAGGACAAATGGCAAGTACTATTGGTGATGCTAGTAAAGGAGGGCAGGATGGGGGAGGAAGGTGGTTACCCTTAATGCTAGGAGCCTTGGGAGGAAAACTGCAGAGTTACAGGTGCTCATGGCAGAGGGAGAGGTGGACATTGCAGTCATCATGGAAACATGGGCCACCCAATACAATGACTGGGACCTTTCTGTACCAGGGTACAGATTATTTTGTAGGGACAGGGTGATTGGGAAAGGAGGGGGGTGGCACTATATGTGAAGGAAGGACTGAAGTGTGTAAGGGAGGAAGGGGAGGAGGGTAGTACGGAGTCACTTTGGATGCAAATCCAGGATTCCAAGAATAGATTCTTAGAATGGGAGTGGTGTACAGGCCACCATCTCAGATGGAGGAGTTAGACAGGAACTAGCGGGACAGATCAGGAGGACCTGCGAGAAGGGTAGTGTGGTGATTGTGGGGACTTCAGCATGCCAGGAGTGGACTGGAGCACCTAACAACCAGGAACAGAAGGAGCAGGTACTGCTGGATGCCTTCCAGGACAGCTTCCTGCTGCAAATGGTCAATGAACCAACCAGGTTAGGAAATACCTTTGACCTTGTGCTGGCAAATGGGGACTTTGTGAGAGAACTTACAGTGGAGGAACTGCTGTCCGGGAGTGACCATCGCTCAGTATGGCTCATATTGGATATGGGCAAGGAAAGAGTGGAATCTGACACAATAGTGCTGGACTTCAGGAGGGCTGACTTTGGGATGATGGGGGAAGTGATAAAAGGGTACCTGGACAGAATTCAATCTAGTATGGACACTAACCAGAGGTGGGAGCTCATAAAGCTGGGGATAGTGGAGGCAACCAAAACCTGCTGCAAAGCCCAGAGCAAGAAGGCTAGGGCTAAGAAACCAAGCTGGTTGAGCAAGGAGGTCATGGAAAAGGTAAGGAGGAAAGAGCTGCCTTTAGGAAGTACAAGAAAACAGGGAGGGGGACAGGGAGGAGTACTTGACGGAATCAAGGAGGTGACAAGGGCAGTAAGGGAGCCAAAGCATCTCACGGAACTCAGGCTGGCACAAGGCATTAAGAAGGGAGAAGGACTTCTTTAAGTACATCAGGAGAAAAGGAGCTGTAAGGACCACAGTAAGGATTAGAAAGGAGGAGGGTGTGGGTGGAAGCAGGCGATAAGGCGGAAGCGCTAAATGAGTACTCTGCTTAGTATTTACTAAAGAGAAGGGGGGGTGACACCCAAGGTGGGAGAAATGGCAGAAGCGGGGGGGGGGGGAATGGTAACAGATGGGGAAATCATGGAGAGCAGAGTTTGAGAGAGTTTGAAGGCACTGAGGGTGGACAAGGTGCCAGGCCCAGATGGCATCCACCCCAGGGTACTGAAGGAGCTGGCAGTGGATCTATTTAATGCCTCACTACATTCGGGGTGTGTACCTCAGGACTGGAGGATGGCTCATGTGGTGCCCCTCCACAAGAGTGGCCCCAAGGATGAACCGGAAAATACAAACCAGTGAGCCTCACATCCATCGTGGGTAAGCTAATGGAGTCTATCCTGAAGGAGAGGCTGGTGGCCCTCCTAGAGGCCAAAGGACTACAGGACAGCAGACAGCATGGCTTCATATGTGGCAGATCCTGCTAAACCAACCTGGTCGAGTTCTATGACTGGGTAACTAGGCAACTGGACAGGGGCCATGCAGTGGATGTCCTGTATCTGGACTTCAGTAAGGCATTCGGCTCAGTGCCACATGGAAGGCTGGGAAGGAAGTTAGTAGGCACAGGGTGGGTGCAAAGCTGGAGAGATGGGTGGGAAACTGGCTGCAGGAAGGCAACAGAGGGTGGTGGTGGGTGGGAGCTCTCACACCCAAGGGTAGTGATGAGTGGTGTTCACAGTGCTCAGTGTTGGGACCAGTGTTGTTTGGGATATTCATTGCAGACATATCATGGGACATCAAGAGCAAGATCAGTCTGTTTGCTGATGATACCAAGGTAGGTGTGGTGGTGGATGACCTAGGGCGATGGCAGGGGTTGCAGGATGATCTGGCAAAGCTGGAAACCTGGTCAGACACCTGGCAACTGGGCTTTAATGCCAAAAAGTGCAAGGTGCTGCATTTTTGGATAAAGAACCCAAGGAGGATTTACCAGCTAGGGGGAGTGCAGCTAGCCCAGACAGAGGAGGAGAAGGATCTGGGTGTGCTCATTACAGGGTCAATGAACAACTCAGCACAATGTAGGAAGGCAGCTGCAAAGGCCAACAAAATGCTGGGTTGTATTGCAAGGGGTATATCCTTGAGGAGGGAGGAGGTGATTCTGCCACTGTATAGGTCATTAGTTAGACCACACCTGGAGTACTGCATGCAGTACTGGCGTCTGTATCTGAAGAGGGACATTAAGTTACTGGAGGGGATGCAGCGCAGAGTGATAAAGATGATCCAGGGGCTGGGGGACTTATCATACGAGAGGAGGTTGAAGGAGTTGAACATGTACTCACTGGAGGAGAGGAGAGGCAGGGGTGACATGAGTGAAACCTTTAAATACATGAAAGGAATAAGCAAGATGGGTACAGAGGTGCTGTTCAAAGTAAGGGAGGGGAGGGCCACCAGGGGCCATGATATGAGACTGGAGCGAGGAAGGTTCAGGAGGGAGATGAGGAGACACTTTTTTACAGAGAGGGTGGTGGCTGGGTGGAATGCGTTACCTGCTGAAGTGGTATGCAGTAGAACAGTGGACTGCTTCAAACAAGGATGGGACAGGACAAGGGGGAGGGTTAATGAAGGGGAAGGGTGGAAGGGAGGGGCAGCTGCAGAATAAGGGGTGCTAGCTGCACATTCGAGCAGACTTGATAGACCTCTAGGCCTTTATCTGCTGGCAAATTTCATATGTTTGTATGTTTGTAAGTTGAAAAAACCCTATTTATTACATTATACAGCTTTCCGGCATTTCCTCAGTTTGTGGCCAGCTTTGAAGAGTGCAGACATGTTCCCAGTCCACCGAAGACCATCGCACTGGACTCCAGAGGTAAGTATGGGGTGAGGGGGGTTGTAGGGAGGCAGGGTGTGCAGAGGGTGGGCACTAGTGGGGGGAGAGGGGGTCAGGACACTCAGCGAGGAAAGGTTTTCTCCCTTCAGGTTTCTTTTTTTTTTCTTGGACGACGCAGGACTTGTGCCACGCTGGGGTGGGCTCCCAGCATGGCAGCTGGAAGGCTGCTCGGGGGGCGAGGGGCAGTGGAACCGTGGGGATTGGGCACCGTCAATATAGTGGATCGTTGCCATGCTGGGGTGGGCTCCAGCATGGCACCTGGTTGTCTGTTTGGGGACACTGGAGACGACGGGGGGATTGGACACCCCTGTCGGCCATACAGTGTGTGTGGGGGTAGCACATGCGCAGGCAGCAGCTTCTCGCTGCTCACTGAAGCAGAGCTCTGCCTTTCAACTGTACTGCACTGTATTTTCAACTGCTGTCATAGACAGCTGCAGCATTCATTGGTAAACTGTGGCCACGCTTACAAACACACTGACTGCACTGGAAGACGGGTGCCACACCTGCGAAAACTTGGATGATGGCACTATGTTTCTTGCACATGCGTGCAAGCAAACATAAAAATAATTACTAATCATCAGTTGGTGACTTAAAAGTTCATGTTTGATGATTAAATCATGATCTAGATGATGAACTTTAGATCATGATTGGATGCATACATGTATAGGGCCTATGGGCAGGCCGGATGGGCCTAGTGGTCCTTATCTCCTGACAATTTTTATGTTTTTTTGATCTCCTTTAATGATCTTATTGCAACATTTCATGATTAACAATGATCAGTCAGCTGGCCTGGTGGTGCTGAGGTGCTGGATGCCACACTGTGTGCCATGCCGGCAACCCAGGTTTGGCGACAGACTCGGGCAGCCAGGGGTTGGCAGGGGAAGGAGAGGATGGAGCATCCAGAGGACAGCTCTCCTCTCCCTGGGGAGGGATCCAGGGAAACTCAGTGTCTTGATGACCCCTGATGGAGATCGGGGGTACTGCACATACGCCAGCCAACGTAAGGGGTGGAGTGCGGCAGATCCCAGCAGGGCAGCCATGCGCAGGCATCATTGCACGCTGCACTCTGAGGGGGAATACAGAAGAGAAAATTCCGGAGTCACGTGATGTCAGCTTGCTGAACGGCAGCAGGGGCTTGGAGCTCTCTCCTCCTGTCAACTTACTCGCTTTAATCTGCGATCTTCCGAGCCGCCAACTTAGCAATATACTTCGTATCGGAATGCCTATACTCCGCCTGTTGGCCTTAGGGTGTTTTTCTCATTAAATCCCTTCGTTTTATAGGGGGATGGAGGCGGAGAAAAAACAGGCCGCAATCAGACACACACCACCTGCTACTCCAGAAAAGCTGCCCAAAAAACCAAGGAACCAATCTGGTACTGCCTCTGACAAAATGGGTGACAAGATTCAGCCGCCTAGCCCTCTTACCGAAGAGAAGTTTATGCAGGAACTGGCTCCATTAAAGGACGTTCTCCAAAATATTACCTCTGATCTGAAATCTGTTCGGGAAAACCTCTCTTCTCTTACCACAAGGGTGTCTGACTCGGAGGCTAAGATCTACTCCCTCGAGCAGTGGAAAGCAAACGCAGAGTCAGAGACGTCCATGCTAGCTCAACAAGTCAAGAAGCTGCAGTTAAAAACGGAGGACCTGGAAGGTCATAATCAAAGGAACAACCTACTTATCCTGGGTCTGCCGGAGTTCAAGGAAGGACCAGATCTTATTGCCTTTCTTCAGAAATTTCTCTCTAAAACAGTGGGCCCTTCACCCCTTAACCCTCACTATCACTTGGAGAGAGCGCACAGATCATTAAGACCTAGACCTCCACCGGGCTCCCCCCCACGGCCTATAATTATGAAATTTCTCAGCTATATTGAAAGGCAGCATGTTTTCTAAATCTCGTGAGCTGCAATCCATTATGTGGGGGTCGGCCAACTACGCCTTTGATCAGGATCTCCTAAAGAAACCAGGATGAAGAGAGCATTATCATCCCGTGGTCCAGAAATTAATCGCGGCGGATATTCCCTTTCGAATGATGTATCCTGCTACCCTCAAGGTTACCATCGGTGACAACACTCGTAGCTATGATTCTCTGGACTTGGCCTACAAGGACCTTTCTGTCAAACTTCCTAATCTCTTCAAAGTGAATGGTTGATTCCTTGTTCCCAGTTTTAGTTTTAGGATGAGGCCTTAATTTGATTTTTCTGGAATCTGGTACCCTTGCTAGTCCCTCCCCTTATCTGTTTGGATTTGCCTTACCTGTCCGGCCGCTTCTGGGGTCGTTATGATGAGCGAGGACCTTGGATGGTCGGGCGGAGGTTGGACTAGACCACGATGTTTCTAACTTCTGCTGCTCGCCTGGAACTATTTGTGGGTGGCCGCTGTTTTCGGCTTGCTGTCTTTTTGCGAGGTACCTGTTTGGTCCCACCACCAAATAGTTCCCCCCGGAAACAACTTGTTTTGTTGAGATAGTATTCCTATCTTGCGACCCATTCTGCCAGTCTCCTGCCCCTTCCTTTTTACCCGTTTCAGGGGGTGAGTAAACCCTTTTCCTTGGTTTTCCTTGTTTGGATGGCAATTGGGCTTGCCTCTGGGGGATCGCAGCGCCTTGTGTTCTTTTTGTTAGATAGGTAGTCTGTTGGTTGGGGGGGGGAGTACTCCTGAGCCCCTTGCAACTGTCGTGGTTGCATTGCGAGCTTATGGAAGGGGGGCTGCCACCCAGTCCCTTTATAGGGTCTCATTATTTCCGGTTTGGGTGGGAATATTTTCTCCTCATGGTTTCTGGTGTTTTGGTCACTTCCTACTCTGGAGGATCCCTATAGACTAGGGTTTTCTGGGTTACAATTGGGATCTGGTTTCCAGGCCTCTGTTGTTATTGCACTTGTCTTATTAATGTTCAGGCCTGGCACCAGGATGTATATAGTTGTTTTGCCTTATTCAGGGGGGTTATTTGGGGTGGGGGTGGGATGATTTAGCCTGTCTGCCTTTTTATTTGTATTGTTTTAATCCAGTTTTGATTAACCTGTTTAAGTCATTACAAACTTTGGTAATTCCCTTCTGGCAGGCTACAGTGGGTTGGGATTTTGGGTTTCAAGTGTGCCTTTTCTTGTGGTTTTTATTTGGCTGCTCTTGTACCTGCCTTCCTTTTATCCTGTATCTAAAATGGCTGTAAGTGCTGTTAAAATTGCATCATGGAATGTGCGTGGGCTCAGGGAGAAAGTCAAGAGGACTCAGATATTTAATCACTGTGACCTATTTCAGACAGATATCTTACTTCTTCAGGAAACCCACTTAACCAATTCTGAGGTTAAATGGCTGTCTCGATCTGGTTTTTTGCAAGTTTTCGTTGCAAATGGATCCAACTCTAGTAGAGGTGTAGCTATACTCATTAAAAAATACATTTTGTTTCTGGTAAACACAACAATAGCTGACCCAGAGGGGAGATTTATACTGGTTAAAGGCTCCCTTAATGGGGGCACTGTGGTTTTAGGCTCAGTCTATGGTCCAATAGGGGGTAGCTCTGAATTTTGTATGACCCTAGCAGATAAAATTAGTGCCCTGCTTCCCTCCCAACTCATATTAGGTGTGGACTGGAATGTTCCGCCTTCCCATCTCTTAGACAAAGACCCTCAATCAAGCCGACCGCTTACTCCGGTACAAAGGTCTCTACAAGATTTCCTACATATATTAGGGTTATGTGATCCCTTGCGTCTCTCCAATCCTTCTCTTCAATCTTTCTCATTTTTCTCTCAACCCCATGGATCCTGGTCTAGGATAGACTATATTTTGATTAGTAAAACCCTTCTCCCAGGTCTCCTCCAAACTGGTATTGAACCGATTGTTCTCTCTGACCACGCAATCGTTTGGGCAAAAATTTCTCCGGACCCTAATTTTCAAAGGGATACTACCTGGAAGCTTAATACCCAACTTCTAAAGGATCCCCAAACAGTGACTCATATCAGGACCCTCATTTCTCTTTTTCTGGAGAATAATCTTGGGTCTACCTCGAGGGTTGACATCATCTGGTGCTCCCTAAAATGCTATCTTAGAGGTGAATTAATTAAACTCGCCTCAGCAAGAAAAAGAGCCCGACAATCTCGGGCACTCCTTTTAATGAACAAAATTAAGGAATTGGACAGCGCTCACCTCCCTTCCTCTCCTTTGTCCTCCCTTGAAACCCTTTTGGCAGTCAAAAATGAGTACACTGACCTTCTTAAGGAGAAAGCTGAGTACTGTCTCGTTAAGACTCAAGCCAAATATATTGAGCACGGTGAAAAAGCCAGAAGGCTTTTGGCCTTAAGACTTCGCACACTAGAAAGCTCCAGAATAATCCTAGCTTTACAATCCCCTGCTGGCTCCATTAAAACTTCTCCTAGGGAAATTGCACAGATTTTTGAGAAGTACTATAAGAATCTTTATAGTGTGCCTTCTTCCCCTGCCCCTTTCTCAGATATCTCAACATATTTAGCGGATCTTGACATTCCCCAACTCCAGCCGTCCCATAAAGAGATCCTGACTGCCCCTATTTCACTCTCTGAGATAGAAGACGTCATTGCTTCTATGACTCCTGATAAAGCACCCGGTCCAGATGGATTCCCCGCAAACTTTTACAAGGTCTTCTCCAAAGAGCTTGCCCCTTTACTCCTCAAACTTTATTACTATCTTTTCTCTTCTTACACCGTAGACCCCACCCTTCTTGAAGCCACCATTATCCTAATTCTCAAACCGGACAAAGCTCCCACCGACCCGGCGAGTTACCGACCTATATCTCTCCAAAATTATGATATGAAAATCCTCTCTAAGGTCTTGGCTAAACGGATTAAGAAAATCTGGACCCATCTTCTCAGTCCAGAGCAGGTTGGTTTTGTACATTTTCGCTCCCCATCAGACCACCTTAGAACTCTCTCTCATATTTCTCATTTTGCCCATACATCCCAGCTCCCAATGGCCCTAATTTCGCTAGACGCAGAGAAAGCATTTGACCGAGTGGACTGGTCTTTCCTCTGGGCTACGATGACCAGGATGGGCTTCCCGGATTCCTTTCTCAAATGGATCCAGGTTTTATATAACTCCCCTTCGGCCAAGATATATTGTAACGGTGTTTTCTCCTCGTTGTTCCAGCTTCATACTGGTACCAGACAAGGTTGCCCCCTCTCACCTTTCCTGTTTAATCTATATCTTGAGCCCCTTCTTATTAAGCTCAAGTCTTCTCCACTTATCAAAGGCTGTCTGGTGCATCAACATGAGCTAGTCCTCTTCGCCTATGCTGACGATATACTTTTACATGTTACGCATCCCACTACTTCCCTAGAACATGCATTGAATCTCATCAGGCAATATGGTAGCCTCTCCCAATACAAACTGAATATTTCTAAATCCGAAATTTTTCTGTTAAATGTATACACTTACAAGCACGATCTTATCAAATTTGGCATGCGATGGTCCCCTAAATCGATTAAATATCTAGGTATTCACTTTTCCTCAGATTCTTCCCTACTCAGAAAACTCAATTTGGATAATCTCAAGGCTCTCATCCAGCAAGATTTGCTACGATGGTCCAACCTTCCTATTTCCCTTTGGGGTAGGATCAATATTATTAAGATGAATATTCTCCCCCGTATTTTCTACCCTCTCAACTTATTGGGCCTTTGGCTGCTGCTCTCTTATTTACAACAGTTTCACGCAATTTTCTCGAAGTTTGCCTGGCGAGGGAAGGGAGTCCGGGGCTCGTTTCTTAAACTATCTCTCCCTAGAGACAAAGGTGGTCTCCGGCTTCCCAACCTCTTGCTGTACTACTGGGCCGCTCACCTATCCAAACTAGGGAGATGGTTTCTAACTCATCCTGACCCCTTTTCCCCGATCTGGCTTCAAATTGAGAAATCGATCCTTTCGGAATCTAAATTAGATCCCTACGCAATTTTTTATACTCCCACCTCCATGCTTTCGCAGTGGATAACTGACCAAACAATTCTCACATCCCTTAAATCTCTTTTTCAGTATCTATACTTTCTAAAAATCTCTCCTAAAATAGACCTGGGTCAGCCTATCACCCTTAATCACAATATTAAGCTGGGCAACTCAATAATCGCTCCTGACTGGCTCCCACAAATTAAAGAAACTAATTTAGAGCACTACTATGACGAAGGATCCCTCCTTTCTTCATCCGACATCCTTCATAAGTTTGGCATTTCCAACAACAAGGTTTTTAAAATATATCAGTTAAGACACCTTATTGTTGCGAAATTTGGTACTCAGTTTAGAGATCCCAAGGTCCATCCCTTTCTTTCTCATATTTTTATTCTTGCTTCTAAACCACATTCCATTTCGCTAATATATTCCTTTTTACTGGATTACAAATTTCCAGAACCTGCTGCAGGTTCTAATATTTGGCTCTCCTTACTCCCTGACTCCACCCTTAATTGGTCCCATATTTGGAAGGACCTGTACAGATACCACACCCAGGACAGGTTTAGACTTACCCAATATTATATTTTGAATAATATGTATTACACCCCTAAGAAACTTTTCCGGCTCAAAAAGCTTGCCCTCCCTCTTTGCTCCAGGTGCTCACACAGTGAAGGGAACTCCCTACATATTTTCTGATATTGTAACAAGGTAGCCCCATTGTGGTCTGCCATCCAGGACAATTTGGATCCCCTACTTGGTCTCTCTAATTTTTTCACTCCTGAAATTTGCATTTTAGGGGATTACGCTGGTATCAACTGTGTAGAACGCCGATATCACATTGCCCTTGTGTCTATTGTGGTTAAGAGATTAGTTCTTAGGCATTGGACCGACCAATTGACTTTGACCTATTCTGAATGGCTGACTGAGCTCTCTGCCTATCTTAACACCGAAAGATTGGTAGCCAGCTAGAGTAATCGTATGGACCTATTTCATAAAAAATGGGGTAGATTATATGCGCTATATCTGCACCAACGATCTCCTGATTTCCTCTCTGATGCCCACTATGGTTTTCTTTTTTCTTATCTTTTATATCTGCTTTCTCTGTTCCTGAAGGCAGGGTTACGTTTGAGATGTTTGTGTACTTATTAGTAATCTTAGCTACATGGTTATTTGGCGCACTTTGGGGGCTGGTGGAGGGGAGGAGGACTGGGGTTGGTGGGGGGGAGGGGGGTTGTTTTTTTGGTTTTTTTATGTTATACCATGTATGGATGTCTGGCATAACTTATGTAATGATTTTGTTATATTTTTGCTTTGTAAAATCAATAAACTTGAATTTCAAAAAAAAAAAGAAGAGAAAATTCCTCTGCAGCACCGTGGGGAAGAAGGGGACTTCAGGGGTGGCCAACATCCCACTATGGGCCCACTGCACTAGGGGACTCCCATGGCCAACCAGACACCCAGGTAGGTCCCTCTAATTTCAGAAAGGCCACCATGGGAGGATGGGCCCTTCCCTGGGGGGTGATTCAAGGGGGCTGGATCTGCCTAGGTGTTCAGAGGGAGGAAGCTGGTGGGGGGGGTTCAAGCAGGGAGTAGAAGCCTGTGCCGCAAGTGTACCCCAGAAGGATGCCCAGGCCGTAGGGTGCTTAAATAGAGTTGAAAAAAATAAAAAAACATTGATCAGTCAAGACTGACCTTCAAAAATCATGACTGACAATTACTGATTCACGTGGGAATGCACCAGCATCCCAGGATTGCCCAGCTGAGTGGCCACATCTTATTTTGCATGGGGACCTTCTTCTACCAATTTCCACAGATGGGTGGAATGGTGTACTGCTAGGATGAGTGAGTTGTTCAAGATCACACAGCAATTACTTTGGTTTTGATGGGGTTTAAGCTGGGATTTGCTCTAACCACTAGGTGAGGCTTAGTTTACAAAGCTTGAACAATGGAGTTTTGATATGTTCTCTCCAGTTGGTGTTATGGGGCAATCCAAAGTTCTGCCCAATGTGGCAGTGTTGTTACTACTTGAATGGCCCAAAGAGAGGTCTCTGGGAAGAAGGAGCACAGGCCCCATTAAGTCTGAGGTCTTAGGTCGCTGAGTACCGACCAACGGAGTGCACAGAGAAACAAAAGCTCATGCTGTGCACGTGACAGAGGCCATTGCAAAGATAAGCTTTCTAGGGGTTGTGTATCCTAGCTATTTTGGAAAGAAGATCACACCAGGTGGCATATGTAGGGCACTGCTTTAGGAAGGCACAATAAACATGGGCCTGCCTGGTTTCCATTGAGAGGAGAGTTTTCTGCACTGCTGACTTAATAGACAGGATCAACTACCTGGGTTCTGGCAATCTGCCAGAGGGTTGAACTGAGTCCAAGTTAATTTGGTAGGGGAAGGGGTACCTGCTAAATAGGGTCCCATATGTTCACCCATAAGGTGATCTATCGCAGGTCAAGTACAGAGCCCAGATCCTAAGAATGCCCCCCTATCATAAGGGCTGAGGACGAGCATGATACTGTGGCCTCCTGTTTATCTAACATTAGCAAAAAGGAATGGGTATTAAGAAAATCCCCATTAGTGGGGGTTTAGGGCATAACTATTCTCTGGACTGGTTACATGTTCAAAAAATGGGTTTTGGGTCATCTTCCTTCGTGGTCAGATATAACAGGGCTGAGTATAAGCTGTGTGGCAATCCCTGTCTGGGATGCAATAAGTCAAGAATTGTGACTCTCTCTGGGTTGGGCAGGGACCAAGAGAGCCATTTCGTACAAGGATCTGTTGAACTTTGAAGGATGTTACCTATGAACAGTGAGTCACCATCAAATACAGCAACTGTACCTTTTCAGTTTGTACTGCTTGCCTGTTTCTTTTTTACTTTCTATTTATGCATCTGTCTCCTCAGCTGGCCACTGTCCTCCCACTCTCACCCAGATCCATACCCTGTTAACTCTGGGACATACCTTTCTCCTCTTCTTGCCCCCATGGCTTACCTCCCCAGTAGGGCTTCTTCATTATGGATGGGGGGGCGGGGTCTGCTTGAGTCATCATAAACCAGCTGTGAAAGAAGCACAACAGTTGACTATATGAAGCCTGAGGGGAGAGCCAGGGATCATCCTGCCACAGCTGGGATGTTTCCACTAGTGTTGTACCCAACCCAATGGGACATAATGTATGACAGTGGCATGGGCATATGCATACAATGTGTGCCATAGCGTGAACATCACCAATGTCCCTCCTGCCAGTCCTCTGACTGCACTACCAGCTGTGGTCTCCCAAGTAGCAGTGTCACTACAAAGGCAATTACCCACCCTCCCTGGAGGAGGAGATCATCATTTAGGATGCTTGATCCTCCTTTCTCCAGGCCTCCCCTGACTACAGTGACTCCAGGGATGGGTAGACTAGCCCTCCAGCAGGTCTGGACCTCCTAGACTAGGCCAATTCGACTTGACCCACAAATATGGAGCCAATCGTGGCTTGACTTCAGTCTTGATGTTGGCCTGGCCCAAATCTGCTAGCCCAGTCCAGATCTGTGGGGCAGTGCTGGGACTGATGTCACTGGGAGTGCTGGCGTAGACTGCTTTGGTCTTGATTGGTGATCGCAAACCATAAGGTGGGTCATGTACACTTGTGCTCAAAGTGTCAATTTGTGCCAGTAGGCATGCATATGCACTGTCACACAGAGCTTGCCTTTGCTCTGGCAAACAAAAAACTTAAAGAAACAGTGAAACCTGTCCCATGAGAATCTGAATGGAGAATTCTTTAAAAAAAAAAAAGCTGACCTGACTGGAGAGAAGAGAACTGAACAGAGGACCCAGATGATAGCAATGCAGACATACTGTAAGGTTGCTGGAGAACCCTGTGATTTACCAAAGCTGCAGTGGGGTGGCTGTACTCTTCAGCAAGGAGAGTCAATCAGTCAATGAAAATTTAAATAGTTAGATGGGCACCTGTACCAGCTAATAGCAGTATTTTTTATTTATTTATTTAATTTTGTTAACCGGGTAGGCCCACTGAGACCATTACATTCCCTTTTTCAGGGGCGACCCAGTATTAATTACAATTAACAAGAGAGCTTAAACACATCAGACAGGCAGAATTTTCACATTAATTCATACAACAGTAATTGCCTTTAATTAATCCCAGCAAGACATTTGTGGGTTACAGCAGTATGGTACACCATAAGTACAGGAAATTGACAGGATAAAAACAGTTGGTTTATCAGGCATTACAGAGTTTATTTTCACACCTATTGAGGCCAGTTTCAGTGACAGCAAGTGTGATGGTTAAGCCCCAACAGGTGGGCTTTGTAGAAGGCCAGGATAGGTATGGGTTCCAGAGAAACATTGAGAGTGGTAAGTCTGGTGGAAGAACAGAGGTAATGGGGGGGGGGCAAAGGAGAGGGGTGCCTGTGGGCACATGGAAACAATTTTAAGTAACTATACAAGTCTGTCGAGCACAAAGTAGTTTAAGACATCTGCTCCATAGCTCATCAGTGATGAACTGATCAAGCAGACAGCTTTTACGGACAGTCATGTGGGTAGTACATTGGCGTGCTTGTGCCTGTCAGGGGCCACCCCTGGCCATCAGCGTGGATCATCACCTGAGATCTTGTTGCTGACTTGTCCCTACTTGGGGCTATGCAGTGACCTAGGGTAGTTGCACTACATCAGGACTGGAGGTGGTATACCCACTGAGTGTGAAAGTAGGGTTCAAGCACAGGAAGGGGCAGAGATGATATCATACAGTACATCAGTGTGGCATTTTCCCTTTTTCTGAGTCATGCACACCCTCTTCCACAACTTGCATGCATGGAATGGCTGGTCGGGGGGGGGGTGTCTGATGGTGTGTGGTCACCCACGCCATCATCAGCACCTCCACAAGCCACCACCAAGAGCCACTACCCAGCAGTGCTGTGAGTTCCCTACCCCTTGGGAGAAGAGTGTCCAAAGGATGCTCTTAGCCCTACCTGCCAGTCTCCACTCCTGATATCCCTGGTGCAGGGCACAAACTCAGGTTGCCAGAGTGTCAGAACAATCCCCTGTCACTCAGCACCATGAAGCCAACATCAGTTTCCTTCATTATGTAAAATTATCAGCATTATTGAAGCAGGGTATAGATCTGTGAGGACTTCTGCAAGAAAAAAAATAGGGGGCTTTTGGCAGGGATACCTAGGTTGCAGTTCACTGCCATTGAGAGATTGAGATTCTTAAGTTTAAAATCAGAAAGCAAAATGAATGAGATGAATTAGAGAATAAAAAGTTACAAAGAAAATCACTGCAGGGTTAAGTGATGCTGTGCTTGTGGGATTTATTTTTTCCACCACTTTTTTACAGCACTCCAGGGTGTTGCATATCACTAGTCCAAAACTGCCAGAGAGATAGAGTAGAGAGAATTTACAGAGAGGTTAATCATTATATAATGTATGGGGAACCCTTATTACTAACTGAAATCAAGCAGATTACAACCTTATAGTGTATGGTAGAACGTTGTTAACCTTAGGAAATCATCATTTCCTAAGGTTTTTATACTATTGTTGTGACATAGGAATGTTGTTAACCTATCGATGCTACGTCACATTGATAGGTTAACAATGGGGATCGCTTTGCGCATGTGCACTACATGACCCGACAGCCTTTCAGAAATGGCCGCGGCGGTGAAAGCATGACCCGGAACGGCTGTGGCAGTGACAAAAATGTAAAAAGTAAGGATCCTGATAATTGTTTCCACTAGAAATGCATGACCATACACTATAAAATATAATGTATGATCGTACATCAGCAACCAGTTTGAATAACCGGCAAAAGGTTGCCATGGTGACATAAACCTCTCGAGCTTTGCTCTCGAGGTTTACATGGTCACCATGGCAACCTCTCACCAGTTAACAAACCGGTTACCGATGCATGCCCATACATTATTATCGTTATGACATCACTCTGTTGTTAACCCTTCTTGACTATGTCATATCAGTGGCATAACAAAACAGAATGCTTACAACATTCAATGTTCCGCTTTAAGAAAAATATTTAAAATTTTGGTATTAAGTTAATTGAGTTGCATCAAGCTGTACCGATGAATGGCGTTGCGAAGAACACACAATAAACATTGTTGAGGAATCTTTCCATGTGATTTATAATTGCTTAAGGTAAGAGTTACTCAGAAAAGTAATTCAATCCATGATTACACAATCTTGGTAGACCATACACTATAAAATATAATGTATGATTTTTGGTTAATAACCACACTGAAAACACTTCTTGAGGTTGCCATGACATCTGAAAACCTTTCGAGCATGCTCACGAGGTTTACAATGATGTCATGGCAACCTGTCAAAGGGTTTATAGGGTGGTTATTAACCAAAGACCACATATCATTCTCTATGTTTAGTGACTCTGAGGTTACCAGATTTGCTGCGCTGTAATCACTGTCAATAGTCACTTGCTCAGGTTGCATAGAGAAGGAAGTGATTGGGGTATTTTTTCAGGCCTCTGTCTCCGAGACAGAATTCAGAGACATTACGTAGGCAGTAATACCCAACAGGGTGGGCATTATTGGGAAATACTGGACCGCCAAGGGGCGTGATGAGGCTCGATGCCGCAGGTGGAGGGCCTTATAGCCCCTTGAAGGTCCGGTATTTCCCAATAATCTTCACCCTGGAAGGTATTATTGTGCTTAGAAAATGGGCATGTTTGTGCATTTTAATTCATTGGTAAAATAAGAGAGAACACAAGTGTAAAAAATTAATATATATATATAAAAGTTTTGTTTCAAAAAGTAGTCCACAGGCTGTTACAGGTCTGTTACTCCTCCCCACTAAGCTGTTCTGGAGGATTGTCACCCCCTCCCCCACCCACTTTTCCTGCATACACACAGGCAGTGTGCGAGTTCAGAAGAAAAGGACTGGGCACAAGAAAAACTGCTTAGCTGTGTTTGGACATTTGTTTGTTATGCTGCACTTTTGCAGCATTTGTTTTTATTTCGCTGCAGTCTGAACGTGAAAGTTCTCTGTGAGCTTGTGACCTTTGACCCTAATGGACGTGGTGTCAGCATCTGCTGCGAGGGAGATGTGTGAGGTAAATTATTTCTTGGTTTTATTTTTGAAGGCTCCGATTTTGAATATGTGAATGTTCACTAACTTTGGGTATATTGTGCCACGGGGGAGTTCTGTGCTGCTGCTATCATGATCGCGACTGACTGGCTTCATATTTTCGGTTAGCGTGTGGTACGAGAACTTGGTTGGGGGACATGGATGTTGACTACTGAGCTCTGCAGAAAAAAATGAGGTACTTTGTTTAAATATGTGAAGCCTGCTGTTGTGGGGGTGATTTCTGGCAGTTGGGTATAGCGAGCTACGGATATTTTTAGGAGAGACAGTGTATGGCAGCGTGAGTAAGCAGCAGACATGAATTTTGTTATGACGGAGAGGCACGTGCTGCCATTTTGAAAGTCACGCTGCTGGCTGCCGGTAATGTGAGGAAAGCAAAATAGTTTGTTGGTTTCCTTTTTCATAGTCTTTTTTTTTTAAGTGTGGCTAGCATTTAAATGCAAAGTTATACAGATTGGAAGGGGATTGGGGGGGACTTGGCCACCCACCAACTTGCTGATCAACTCTCTCGCTAAACGAGAAAAAATGGCGACTGGTTTAATTATGGAATTGGGTGCCCAATAATATGCAAAGTAATGGGGCACCTCGAATTGGCACTTGTTTTTAGTTGGGCATCTACTGAAAAATAAATGCATGCCTGGCATGGCTGTTCAGCCAATTAGCATGCATTATTTTTCAAGCCCATTTTCTAAAGAGAGTTTAAAGACTGGGAGGTTATATAACGTGTTGCCCAGATCATGTAGAAAATAAGAGGTGGTTGGGGGATGTTTCCTGTCTCCAGCTTTCCTTGCTCTGTGCCTAAATCACAAGGTCTTACAGACATTAAATAGTACATTTGTAACTGGGCAAAATATGGATTAAGATAAGGAAAATGTGCTCACATAAAGCAATACCATTGACATTGGTAAACAAAAAAACATCCCCAGATGAGAAACTAAAAAAAAACAAAGGGAAATGTACTATTGCTGATATAATTAATGCAATGGATAAAAGAAAACAGAAGAGTCTTCTATTGAAAACAAACTGTGGCCAGAGCTGATGGGTCTGCATTTGAGGAATTTGGGGGTAAAAACATTGTAAATTACCAAAGTTACAAGCCTACATTTGAAAAATGTAACATAAGCTCATAAATGTGTTGTTTTGTTGTATTTTTACACCAAATTTTCAACATAGCCTTGTTATGATCCTGCCTTATGAAGACGAGCAGGCAAAATGTTCGTCTCCTAGCTTAAAGGTGATTTTGCGCAGGGACTGCAAAATCAACTTTTGGGACACAAAAACACATTTTTGGCAGGAAAAATGACCGCTTTCACATTCATGAGGTGATGTAAAGAAATGGCTATGTAGAAAAGTTTGGGTAAAAATATTGAATATTATCGAATTTACGAGCCTGTGTTCACAAAAATCAATGTAGGCTTATAACTTTGTTGTTTTTTAATATTTCTACACCAAATTTCCAACATAGCCTTCTTATGACCCCACATCATGAACAAGGGCACAGAAAGTTTTCCTCTCCTGGGCAAAAGGTGATTTCACGCAGGGACTGCAAAATCACTTTTCAGGATATAAAAGAAACATATCAGCCAGGATTCAATCAATTAATTTCAGTTTATTGTGTAGCAAAAAAATAAGCCATTACAATCATATATATCATGTCACATATAACAATATATAAAAATCTAATAAATATTACAAATATCTCACATCTCAAACGGTTTTCCGTTACAAGGAAAGAAAAAAAAAACATTTTTACCCTTTTACACAATAAATGTAGGTAGTTCTCTTAAGTGCAGTATATTCCAAATGCAATAATATTGTTCCCTAATTAAGAAAAATAGCAATCTAAAGAGATGTTTCTAATACCTTGCCCACATTTGAAAGAAGCTGGAAATCAAGTAAGCAAACATAGTCTTAATTCCTTGGTCATTAAATAACTAATTAGGTAGATTTTCAGTCAACTTAAGTCAAAGTAAAATCTACAATATCGCCCTTGCAATAGTCTACCTAATATTTAGTTACCGAAATTACCAACTAAGTTCAAATTACCAAAATTCTGTTTCTTATTTTATTAATGCATTCAGATACTTAGCTAGCCTTTCAACTGTCCACGCATCCATAGTATGAAAAAGAATAGTTGTAAGGGTCAAATTATCAACCTCATATAAGCTGGACTTAAAAGGACTCAACTAGTATTCTCAGAGTTTATCATACCATGAAGAATACCAGATAATGTGCATTAACTTTTCTTCACCTTCCCTACTACAGTCATACTCACCTGAGAGTAGACCTTTTTTTCTTATATTGATAAGATAACATCTTACTTGGACATTGCTCGAATTTGTAGTTTGAGACTATCGATCTTAATTTGGGATGTCAAAATTTCAAGATGTGGTTTAAAACCAAAATAATAATTATTTTGGGCAAACCATTTTGAGTAGTGGGAATTCTTAATTGATTCTAAACCTATACAGTTCCAACTAGTGGTAATTGTTTTGGCTACATACTTTCCATACTTTCCACTGATTATAGTACCCTTATCCACAGCTCTTTTTAAGTTAATCATTTTATGTTTTTCTAGTATATTTACAGTAGTAATGTAGTAAACCAGAGACCATTTTTACAGGTTATACCAGACTTCTTTCTCTTTAAATACCTTCTTTGCTAGATTAGTACCATTCTGTCTGGTTAATTTTGTCCAGTAGATAACTTTCCTTGTTTCTATTTGTTCCCCTGTATTTACAATATCCAATTCTGATCTTTACAATACCCAATTTTGATCTTAGGTACATGGCTGGACAAGAGTGCCCTACCTATAGAGCTGTACATAAAATGTATACAGTGGAGATACCAATCTATTTAAATTTTGACACTCCCTGATATCAGATCTATATAGCAACTTTGTCTCAAACTTTGACCTAATTACTTATATTAATGGCTTAATAGTCATACCACCGTATTTTATGTTGAAACGAACAAGTCCAGATACAGTTTTCTTTAGTTTATCTAAAAGTATATTAGCATGTAATGTCCAATTACCATTCTCTTGAAAAAGAATGCCCAAATAAAGATAACTAGTTACTCTCTCCAACTTTTCTTTGCCCACGAGCCAAAACGTTGAGTCCTTTTTTTTTTTTACCCTTATCAAATATAACAACTTTAGTCTTGTCCATGTTAATTTTTAGTTTTAATTCAATGGATTTATTATATATGTAATCTAATTTCTTTTGTAATCTGGATTTTGTAAGGGACCAAAGAACAATATCATCGGCATAGGTGAGGAGTGGGCAAGGTGATGAGTCTATGTTTAGTAAATAAAAAATGGCAGAATCAGACTGAGATATTATATTATCAATGTAAAGAGAAATTAACAGTGGGGCAGTACACAGCCTTGTCTAACGCCCCTATTAATATTCAAATAAGCCGATAGTCCTCCTTGTCTTCCAAGTCTAATTTTTGCCCAGTTGTTCATATATAGCTGTGAAATGAGGGCATTTAAATTACTGTCTATTCCCTTTTTTTCTAGGATAGACCACAAAATATTTCTAGAAATGTAATCAAATGTGGCTGTATAGTCAATAAACACTACATATAATTTCTGATGTCTGATTCTAACATATTTTTCAGTTAATGCTTCAATACATAGATATCATCTAATGTAGAATAGTTAGCTCTAAAGCCTGCCTGATATGCTATTAATTCTCCCGTTCTTAATACTTCAGTATTTAGTCTCTCTAGCATGATTCTAGATAGCCTTTTCAAATCCACATCTAGGGGCTAATGGCCCTGTACAAACATGGATAGGAAGGGTTGCCTTTTTTATGTATTAGAAACATAGAAACATAGAAGTTGATGGCAGATAAGGACCGCAAGATCCATCCAGTCTGCCCATTTCTTTTTCTACGTTACAAATGTGCCATCGGCCTTTGCTCTGTCAATGGCTTATCTATTCATACTCATCTGTATTGCTCCCTTATGCCTATCCCATGCCCGTTTGAAGCCCTGCACTGTATTCATATCCACCACCGTTCCATGCATCCACCACCCTTTCTGTGAAAAAGAACTTCCTCACATTACCCATTAATCGGCCTCCCTTTAATCTCATGCTGTGTCCTTTTGTCCTGCTATTTTTCTTATATTGAAACATGTTAGACTCTTTCACCTTGTTAATGCCCTTAAGTTGTTTGAATGTTTTGATCATATCATCTCTCTCCCTCCTTTGCTCTAGGGTATACATATTGCATATTGGAATAATATTCACTCCTCTCCAGGAGTCAGGGAAAGTATTGGAATTAATACATCTATTAAAATATATAACTAAAAATTTAGCCCACCCTGAAGGTAAACATTGATATATTTCTGCTGGAATTCCATTTGGTCCAGCTGCTTTATGTTTTTTTAACATCGTAATTGCCTGAAGAAGCTCCATAGAAGTAATTATCATAGACCCATTCTGTACAACCCTTATATCTTCGTCAACTACCTCTAATTGGGGATCATAGAAAATGGTAGTAAAATGTTCAATCCATTTATCTTCAGATATATAGGTATCAATTTCATATTTAGAATTCGAACATCCTCTGGCAACCAAATTCCAGAAAGACTTACAGTCCTTCTGTTTAACCGCAGTTGCTGGCCAGGATTTAAAAAATGTCAGCTGTCACATTCATGAGGCCCTGTAAAGATATGGCTATGTTGTAAATTTGGGGTTCAAATATTGAAAAATATCACAGTTATGAGCCTGTGCTTGCAAAATTCTATGTAGGCTCATAACTTTATTTATTTTTTTAAATATTTTTGCACCAAATTTTTAACATAGCTTTCTAATTACCCTACCACATAAACAAGGGCAGAGAAAATGTTCAACTGGTGCTTGAAAGGTGATTTTGTGCAGGAAACGCAAAATCACCTTTCAGGATGTATAAAAAACCCATTTTGGACAGGATTTGAAAAATGACAGCTATCACACTCTTGAGGTGCTGTAAATATATGGCTATGTTGCAAATCTGGGGTAAACATATTGAAAAGTACCAGCGTCATGAACCTATTGTCGTAAAATTCAATGTTGGTTAATAACTTTGTTGTTTTTCAATATTTTTACACCACATTTTCAACATAGCCTTCTTATGACTCCACCTTATGAACAAGGGCAGAGAAATTTTCCAACTTCTGTCTTAAATGTGATTTCATGCAGGGAACACAAAATCATCTTTCAGGATAGATCTGCCTAATGAGAGTGACATTGTTTATAAGGTGGGATCCCAAAGAAGGCATGTTGAAAACTTGGGCCAAATTTATGTAGAAATGCCCAAGTTATGGTACTAAGTTCAAAATTCCACTGAAATACATTAAACTGCATACCTGTGTCTTCAGTTTGTGGTCTGGCTTTGAAGAGTGAAGACATGTCTGCGGTCCATAGAGGATTATGGCGTTGGACCTCCCAATGGGTAAGTAAGGGCTTGGGGAGAGGTCATTGTGGTAGGTGCTAAGTGGGAGGGTTGGGTGGTGGTAAGGAATGGCCTCAAAAGACATCGGTAGACTGTTTTTTTGTACAGGTAAAAAAAAAGACAGAGGATCCTCAGTCGTGACACTGGGAGATTGGGAACCCCTAGTGTCATGGTAATGTTTCTGGGGTTTGGTGGGGTGGTGGATGCTGAGAGTGATGGTCAGGTGAGGGGAGAAAAATCATTCAGGGAGAGCACGAGCATGACACTGGGGGACTGGGTACCCCTACTGTCATTTCTATGTTTCTGGGGGGGGTGCTAAAAGTGAGTGTTCGGTGGGGGAAACATGGCTCACTCTGCTGTGACCAAGATGGCCGCTGCATGCTACTGTGCATGTGCAACTGCTAACGCATGCATAGTAGAGTGTGGTGGCCATCTTGGACATGACGGAGCATGTCAGGTTCCCATCCGGGCACAGTAAAATAATGCAGTGCTGCATTGTTAGGTACAACATGTGCGGACTGCTTCATGGATGGGGAGGCGACTGTGATGCAAGTCCAACATGTTGTTCATTTGGAAGGAATGTGGCGTCCCTTTTTCTCTTAGAAAAAGGTCTGCAGAACTCCACTCACTGCAGCCCTAAAAAGTAGTGCACAACCAGCAACATAGCCAAAAAAATCTGAAAAAAAAACCCAGAAAAACAAATAGCCAGAATAGGTAGACCCAGAAAGTCAATGACTAAGGGAAAAAGCCCTGTCTGGTACCACTAGATGTGGCAGTCCATGAAACACCACTCTTGCAGATCTGGTACCTTCATCAGTCAGCAGTGCCTCTGATTAGAGAAATGGTGTTGGGGTAGTAGAGAGAGAGTTCCTGGAACTGCAGAGGGGCCTAAGGTACATACCATGGGATCCACGACGGGTGTTCGACAAAATTCTCATCGAACGCCCCAACAGCTAAACCGCAGGTTGGACCGCATTTAGCAGTCAGCTGCTGGTTTCCCAAATACTGAAGTGTTTTCTTCAGGGGGTTCACCCCTGAACCCCCTATGTAGGGGGCTGTGCCCCCGCACCCCCCCACTAAGGATTATCAACTCCAAGGTGGAGCTGATTTGGGAGGGTGCAAGACCCCCGACAAACAGTGCCCAGTCCCAGCAGGTCCCCTACAGTGGCATGGCACTGTAGTCACTGTGGGGGACTTCGCTGTCGAACTGTCGCTGTTGGGTGGGTATACCCATAGCATGGACTGTGGCATTTGTCAAGGTGCTAGCTGCCTATGGGTGTGGGAAACATTGGGTACTCTGCACCAGGAGTTTCAACAGTTGGTTGAAGGAATGGTGCAGGGAGGATGGGTTCAGCTTCACTGGGGACTGAGGCCAACCTGGAAGGATATGGGTCTATACAATGATGATGGTCTGCATCCTTCTGGGAAGGAGACCGCAGCTCTCATTGGAAAGGTTTAAATGTTACTTTGATGAACATTTAAACTAGCCAAAGGAGGAGGTGATATTACCAAGGGAGGCATAAACTGCCCACCCCCAATTGTTTAAAGCAACAGGAAGAGAGGGCTCAAGGGGAAGAAACTCCCCAAGGGTGCAAGCTGAAGGAGTCATAGGCATAGTGGGGGACAAGGGGGAAAAGAACGGAAGATATGGAAAGAAGGGTGTTGATGTGGCAAGGTACAGAGAATAGTGAGAAGTGGAGGGGGAGTGAGGGAAATTTCAAGTGGTAGCAGAGGCAGGAAAGAGAAAAGGGGAGTTGTAGGCAGGGTGGAAGCAAGTTGTGGGGAGCCATGTGTACCTATGCAAGGAATTTTGGTAATAAAATTTCAGACCTGGAGATCATTATGGCAGAGGCAGATCTGGATGTTGTGGTTGTAACTGAGTCATGGTGCAAAAAGCACCATGACTAGGACATAGCCATACCTGGCTACACTCTCTTCAGAAGGGATAGGGAGGTGAGGACGGGTAGAAAGTTTTTGCTGTATGTGAAGGAGGGCATCAGAGTGAGGGAAGTGGAAGGTAACCTAGAGGCAAATGAAGGGTTGTAGGTGCTGTGGGTCACCCTGACGACAGCAGCAGAAATCCTCTAGGATGGTGCACCAATGTGCCACCCCCCAAGCCTTGATTCCCCCTACCATAAGTAAATGAAACTCCCTGGTGGTCTAATGGACCCCCAATCAGCCCTGATACATATATAAATAGATGTATAAAATGTTCCCTAACAGTCTAGCAGCAGCCCCCCCAGCCCTGATCCCCGGTACCATAAGAAAATAAAAACCCCTGGTGGTTTAACGGACCCCTGAACAGTCCTGATTCATGTATAAAATAAATGTAAAATGTTCCCTGGTAGCCTAGCAGCCCCCCCAAGCCGCTATCTCTTGTTATAATACTTTGAATACCCCTGGTGGTCTAGTGGAACCCCCCAGCCCCGATTCCCCAGTAAATGAAATTCCCCACTTCCTGATGGCCTGTGGACCCCCCACCCTGCAGTGCCCTACCACCCTACTCACCTCAACCCATAATGGAGCTGGTAACTGGCACAGCCCACCACTCGCCTCTACAGCCAGCCGCCAACTGGTCTCTGAATGGGCGAGTACTGTATACAATATGCGGTCATTCAGAGCTCAGTCAGTGGCTGGCTGTGGAGATCAGCAGTGGGCTGTGCCAGTCATCAGCTCTGTTATGGTGTGGGGGGAAATGAGGTGGTAAGGCACTGAGGACTGGGGGTCCACTGTGCCACCAGGAAGTGGGGAATTCCAGTATCTGGGGAATCAGGGATGGGGAGGTCCTCTAATTCACCAGGGGTATTCAAAGTATTATAATGGGAGATCAGGGCTCGGGGGGTGCTAGACTACCAGGGAACATTTTATACATTTATTTACATATGTATCAGGGTTGATCAGGGGTCTGGTAGACCACCAAGAGGTCTCATTTTCTTTTGGTACCGGGGATTGGGGCTGGGGGTGGTGGTGGTGATAGCCATCAGGGACTGCTCTCCGTGGTGCTATTGCCACACAGCTGACCCATGGCCTGCAGCCAACATTCCTGATGTGCCCTCTGTTTGGCACAGGGCCACATTTGCCACAAATGGTGGGACTTTGACACCGGAACCCTACCCAATAGAGAATCAGGTACAGAGTCCCTGGTACACTGGCAATTGGTGCATGCCACCTTTGGCATGGCTTGCACTGACTTTTTGAGAATTAGGCCCATAGGATCTGTCAACAGATAAGGACCACTTGGCGCACCCAGTCTGCCCATTTTTCCCTACCTACAGTATCACCATAGGCCCTACCTGATCTCCAGGTCATTCTCTCTCCCCCTATCCTTTCCACTAAGATTACCTTATGCCCATCCCATTCATTCTTGTGCTCCATCGCTGTTTTTGGCCCCACCACCTCTGCTGGAAGGCTGTTCCAGGAATCTACCACTTTTTCTGCAAAGAAGTACTTCCTCACATCTCTCCTGAATCTCCCCCCCCCGCCACACACACACTTTTATTCTTGCCTTGACATCACAGCCTGGGCTAGAAGCAGGGCCATCCTAGACTTCTCGCAGAGGGCATTTCTCATGCAACTAGTCAAAAACAGGACTTTTTTGTGAACCATTTTATGTTTTTTATATCAATATGAAACATTTTGTTTTTCTTACATCGATATATGGTCTATAGTAAAAACGTAACAATATATCTACTTAGCTAACTCCAAAATTTCATTTAAAAAAATTAAGTCTCTAGCCCTAATGGTTCCAAAGTTACATTTTTTTTTTAACATCTCTTTTTTTCCTTACCTGCAGCCACAGTCCTGCTTATTCTTCTAGCCACTGCCCCTCCTTCACCACTGACCCCAAACCTGATGTGCCCAGCTGGCATATGCAGCTACACCGTCGAAAGGGGCCCCCCTATGCCACTGCACTCAGCGAGGATCCAATACCGGCACACGCCTTATTGAGGCATCGTCGGACGGTGAAGCTGCAGCCATCAAGCTGCTGTGGACAATGCTTTCTTTTTTTCTTTTATCTTTCCCTGATGGGAGCACGGACATGCAATGACATCCATACACAACGTGCGGACATCTGCCTTGCTCCCCCCACTTGGCACCTGCGCATCTGTAGTACAGTACCTCCGAGCATCCCTAGGGACCACGAGAGCATGGCGTGCAACCACCCCTTTTCCCCAGGACTAGGAGAGCTATCATTGGATGCTCAATCCTAGTCCTCCCCTACTGACCCCCTATGACTCGGGCTCATTGCCGAACCCAGGTCGCTGGCATGGGGTGAGGTGTGGCATCCAGCACCTCAACCCTCAGCACTACCGGGCTGGCTCAAAGTTACATTTTAAAGAAAATAGGCCAGATTCTCAAAGCGGCCCTTAGTTCAATGAAAGCTGTGGCAAAGAGCAGCTTGCTGTGATTTCCGATGTGCCAGGGACCCTGCACCTGATTCCCTAATGAGAGGGGTCCTGGCACCAAACTCCCACAGTAGGTGTTGCTGTTTTAATTATTGTCAATAAAAAAGTTGTATTTTTTTCTCCTGATGCCGCAGTCTTTATTTTGGCTATGCACTTAGGCACTTGCTGCCTGCCTGCCACCACTGCAGTCAATGCATAATGAAAGCAAGGGGAGCACAGTCACTTTTGCTTTGTGGCTTCATTACAAACAATAATATAAAATAATTGTTCAAGTAATTACTTTTTTTGTCTCAGGACTCCACCGATGTTATCTGAGCCCTAGGATAGGAAGGGCAGGGGCCAGGAGGGCACCTTAACGGCCTAGATTTAGCATTCTGACTGTTGTTAAAGTAAAAACATTACAGACAACAATATAAAACACTGTTGAGATTATCACTCTTTTCGTCTTCAGACGGAGAATGCCACAGACGTTATCTGTGCCCTAGGGTAGGCAGGGCAGGGGCCGGGGGCACCTTTAAGGCCTAGATTTAGCTTTCTGACTGTTGTTGAAACAGTAAAAAGTTTAAATAACAGAATATAAAAATTATTGAAGTCTTTTTGTCTCCAGACCACACGCCTCAGACATTATCTGTGCCTTAGAGTAGACTGCAACCAGGATACACCTTTGCCTGCAGCCTAGACTTAACTTTCTGACTGTTGTTAAAGTAAAAAGTCACAGATAAGAATATAAAAAAAATGCAGAGTCTTTACCCTTGTTGTCTTCTGATGCCACAGATGTTATCAATGCCCTAGGGTGGGCAAAGCAGGGGCCAGGGGGCACCTTTGTGACCTAGACTTAACTTTCTGACTGTAGTTGTTACTACAGTAAAAAGTTACAAGCAACAGTATAAAAAAAATGCTGAAGTATTTTTCATTCTGGAGTCCAGATGCTACAGAAGTTGCCTGAACTATCAGTTACATTTGTTGACTGCCACCACTGGATAAGTAAAAATAGAATAATGGATAGCTTACTGTGCATTACAATGGAGTAATTCCATCGAGATGTTCTGGGGACATAAGAACCTCAAGAGCAAAGCTCGAGATTTGAGAGGTTCCCATGTCCCCAGAACCTCGAGATGGAATTACCCCTTGTCATGCACAGTAGGCTATCTGTTATTTTTTTTAATATATATATGCAATTTTTAATTCTTTTCTCATATTGTGATGGGTGGTCAGCCGCTTCAGTGAAGGACTCTCAGTCCTGGCCGACTGCCACACAGTCTTGATGATGCTCTTGCCCCATCCCACTGCACTCCACCCCACCCTCCTCCACTCTCTGCCCCATCATAAGCACCTTGAACAACAACCGATTGGTAGTCCTACCTTTTCCTCTTTTGGGCACAACACCACAGGCTCAATCAGATAATTTCTTTTTTTCTGAGAGGAGAAAACAAAAAACAAAAAACAAAAAAATTAAGAAATGTGGAGAGGCAGTACAGTCTCACTAAGCGAGAGAGCAAGCTGCCATGTTTTTAAAATTGTTATGCCCACCCACAAATGAAAAGTGGCCAATCGGGAGGCATGCTTAGGACGATGTGGGGGGGCAGAGAGTATCTTTGTGGGTGCTTGCACTGTTTGGTGGTGGTGATAATACTGTTATCCAGGAGTGGAATTATAGTATTGTCACATTTGAACAATAGAATTATCACTGTCTAACAGTGGTATTATCAGTGAGGGACCGATGCTATTACCAGGATTTTTTTTAATACTTTACCGCACTAATAAATTTAAGATCCATATATTAAAAGAGAATAAATCTTCCTGTTGCTGATTCCTGCTGATGTAAAACATAACTTAGCCTTTTTTTGCATACAGTGCATTAGAAAAATGAATGGCAGCATCAGAAAAACCAAAATGTCAATAAATATTCGAAAACATTATTCCACGTTTTTTGAAATTTATCTGAGGAATGAAAATGTTATTCAAACAATGTACAGTAAAAAAAGATCTGTAGACAGGCCCCTCCAAAAGTTATTCAGACAGGGATCAATGTTTCACACATATTCACCATTCTGCTGTCCTCTTCACTGCAACAAGACCAGTTGCTACCTGGACCAGTGCTAGCACTACCAGTACCACTGCCACCATCACTGATTCAAGGCAAGTCTCAGCCTCTCTAGTGACCAATGTTTTTGCCACATCAGCTGCCAGCATCACCACCACCACCTCCACTTCTGCTGCCAGTGCGACCATCAGCACTACCTCCAATACTGCTACTACCACCATCATCACCAACTTCATACTGCTGCTGCTGACACCATTACCACCATCACTGAATCCACCAGCACCACAATAACCACAGTTCATGATAGAAGTATTCAGCCATGGCCTTGGTGGTTAAATCCAAGCAGTTCCTCTGAGCATGATGACGACAGTGAGGCAGTGTCTTCTGGGTCAGAATATGCTGCTACCCCAGAAGATTTAAAAAGGCTTGAAGATGTGTTCCATGACACATCCTCCGAGAACAATGATGTGAGTAAACCTGAGGATGCTGAAACTGAGTCCTCACCTCATTCCACAAGGAAGCACTCAGGCCAAAAATGATTCCAAAAATCAGCTGCTGAAGTCAGGCACAAAACCTCTGCCACTGTTCCGCCTCACTCATCATGTCAAACTCCTGCTAATGAAAACTAAGCAGTGTATTTTAAACTTTGGTTCATCCTAGAGTGATTCTGATGCTGCGTCTGGTGTCAGTTCACAACAGTCTTCTACACCACTCACTCCAAATTGAATCTCGTGGTTGTGAGCACAAGCAGAATACAAGAGGGTTGAGCTTAGGTAGAAATTCAAGTTCCAGTGATATCTGGACATATTTTTCTACCTTTCCAGCCATTAGGGTGCTGGCAGTACAGTGCCGGGTCATTATGGCACCAAATTTTGGATTTGTCACCCCCTTCCCAAGGTCTGCCCCTGAAGTTAGTTTCCTAAGAAGAGGGGACATGAGGGCTGCAACCCCCCAACAAAAAGCGAGGACTGCGACTTTCCCACTTGGTGATATAATGACCGGGTGCACTGCCGCAGACACTCAGAAGTGGCGGAACCATTTTTCTGAGCAGGAGGATGAGAGTTGTGTGTTTACACTGTTGCCAGAATCTGATAAACTGGGCACAACATACAGTATCTTTGGAACCACCTACTGAAAAAGCTTCCTGAACTGGTTAACTTGGATAAAGACCCTGCTAGTGCTATCTCTTCCTGCCACTACATACTGTGTTTCAAAAAATCAAAATCATTTCCTGACTCTGTTGATGGTGGTAGTAATGTTGGTGTCAGAGGCAGTCAGTAAGTGACCAAACATTTCCAGTTGCGACAACCCACCTGTCCATGTCCCAACCAGCATCCCCTATCACAACTGGCTGCCACAGACTTTCACCCATACTCACCCTTCACCATGTCCTCAAGCCTACACATGACCCTGTGCAAAGGTGATACATTCTGGGCACCTTTACCCTCCATGTTCAGTCACCAGACCTCCTGGATCATGCCAAGACCAACCGCTCAAACCCCAGGTAAAGTGTGGGTTCTGTCTTATCAAACTTCTCTCCACTTCTTTCCCTGTATCAGAAAGGGATATGTTTTTCAAATTTCTTAAGCTATGCTAATTTAGTGTGCTTCTTAAGAATGATGGGTACCCCAGAGATTCACAAACTATACCCTTTTTATTAAAATGCCCAACCAATCTGTATATTGTGCTAAATAAGAACTACTTTATTTACACAATATATTTACATATTGGCCAAAACAGAACAAAAGTGCTTACATAAGTAAACATTGAGAATAAAATGAGTTAACTACACCCCCCTTCAAAAAAAAATGCAATTTTAGCTTTCCTATAGTTAGGCCAAACTTACAGGTGAAGATATGGAACAGAAAAGTCACTTCTCTTTGTAGAACTTGAATATCCATTAGAGTTCTTCCCCTTCCAGTCTCAAACCATCAATCAGATATGTAGACTACACACTGTCCCCCTTCTCTCCCCTTCTCACCATGAAGTAGGTCTTTAAAGAGACATCCCCATGTCTCAGTACATGCACATAAAACATTATGGTTGAAACAAGATGATACCTTAGTTCCTGCTTTATCACTGAACAAATACACTCTTAACAGCCCTTCAATTTGCTATGTGTATGGCCTCAAATAATTGTGAACCATGCCACTTTTCCTAGGGTCTCACCCTGCCAGTAGACCTCCAAGAACAGATAAATCTCATTACTCAAATGACCCTCCTTGTAAACTGTTAGATAAATAGCATGGCTATTTGGCCACATGTGCAGAGTTTCAGAATTTGAATTAACTGACCTGGTATTTGCAGGAACACTTCACTCCACTGGTTAATTTTATGAAATCATTAGTCTGCCACACAGGGGAAAGATCTATGCAGGAAGAGCATGTCTGCCTTTCTTGTGAAAAACAGGGACTTTGATTAGAAAACTTCAGAAAATATCAGAGAATCACACATTACCATTCCAGTTGGCCTACTGGATTAAAGCATTTTAATGCCACACCTCCCTTCCCAAAACCGATGCCAACTTCGATGCTGGCAATGTGTGACAACCCCATATTGTGGTTGCACCAGCCATGCTATGCTATATGATGGGACAGTCCATCAGTACTGGCATTTTGCTTGCCCTTCCTGTATTGTATGTGCATGTTATATTCTTGCAGTGCTAAGCTCCAGCACTGCAACTTGGAGTTCTCGCCTCTCATGTGCTGTAGCCGTATTAGTGGATTATGGTCCATAACCAACAAAAATTTTCTGCCATACAAGTATGGCTGCAACTTTTGCAATGTTCAAACAATGCCCAGACATTCCTTTTCTATAATTGTGTGTGCCACTTCCCTAGGCTGGAGTGTTTGACTCAAGTAATTAATAGAATGCTATTCCCTTTAGAATTGAGCTGGCTCAGCAGAGCTCCACCCTAAACTTTGATGCATTTTGTGAACTGAGTTTTTGACCATAGTCAGGGCTGGCTAGCACTGGAGCCAGACCTTCTTTAGCTGACAGAAAACCTTCGCACAGTGTTCTGACCAGTGCACTCTTTCAGGCATTTTCATTTTGGTCATATCTGTGAGGGATGCTGCAATTGTCATTAAATTAGCAACACATTTTCTGTAATGTCTGGCAGTCCCCAAGAATGCTTGTACCCATTTTTTGGTTGTGGGTGTTGGCCATTAATTTCTAGCCTCCACCTTTGCTGGTGATGGCCGGATATGTCCACCTCCCACTCAATGTCTGATGTATGGCTCTTTGGCCATGCCTGCCTGACACTTCTCAGCTTTGCTGGTCAGCTTTGCAGCTTGCAGTCTTTCAAGAATCCCTCTCATATGTGTCCGATGCTCCTCTCAGGTTTGATTAAATATAGCAACATCATCCATGCATAGGAGCTGGGTTTTTAAAAGTTCTGATGGGGCCCAGGGATCAGGGACCAAAGTCCTGCCCACAGTGGGGATCGATGGGAGCAGAGACCCCTATACATGAGGGTTGGGGGTGTTAAGCCAGACCACCATCAGACCTCTGTTATTAGCATAGCATTCCAGTTATGCTACTTGCCCACTTATGGCAAGCTCTATGCCACATCGGCCTGACATTTTTGTTATCAGATGAGTTGAGGGGCTTCACCCCCACATGTATGTGTTAATAAAACAAGGGGTGGGAGGCAGAGCCCCCTACTCAAATAAACTGACAAAATCAACAGCAAGCACCTGATGAAAGAAGCCCTGCACAGCTACAGTAGAGTGTAGCAAGCACATGACAAAATTACACTGTATTCTCTGTAGCTTTGCGCTACGCTAATAATGATGGCCTGATATTCTACACAGTGGAAGATCAGCAAAAGACTGCCAGGAAAAAAAAAAAAAAAAAACAAATGGATCTCTTGATCTTGCTATTTTAGACCTGTTCAGGGATGTGTGTGCCTTTTATTTTTTTATACTTTTAAATAGATAAGCAATTTGCCTATTTTTACCTGCAGCAAGTACAGAGACAAAACAAAACTACTGGTAGAACTCCTAGGCAAGGCTAACACCAAACCATTGTAATGTGTTGTATAGAGCAAAACGTCCATGAGGCTAAACCCAGACTGAAAAAATGGCAATAGGAGCAATATCAGTAAAAACAGTTTCAACAGTATTCAAAGATCAATTTTTAAACTTCTTCCCAGTTGAAATATGTCATATAATTCTACTTGAACCAAGCACTCATATAATTCAAAGCACAGCAAAGCAATACACAAAGTGCAAAGGTTCTCTTTTTGTGATTTGCCTATCCAAACCTCATATACACAGTGAAAAAATAAATGGCTGGTATGCTGTTATGTAATAAGCCATTTGAAAAAAGCTTCAGAGTCTGCTTTTATATCCCTAGAGTAAGCAGCTATAACCAGGGCCCCGTGTTTACTACGGCAAACTGGACCTACATTCTGCAGCGGGATCTCATACTTTCTGCAGCAGAACAACTGCTGATTCTGCAGCTATTCTGCGGCAGATAAATTGTGGCCTAAACAACATACCTTCAGGGGGATTAAGTCTTAGTTAACCCTTTGACTGCCTTCTTGCAACCACTTTGCTACATTGAAAGTGGAACAGCAGCTCATTTAACAGTATGTAGTCTTCTTACCACAAATATTAAACAGCAGTAACCCAAACCTGGCACAGCCATGGGCATCAGTGTTCTCTTTTAATGGATTTTCCCTCCCACCCCGAATTTGAAATTGGTGGCCTTTGCTGTTCTCCTAGGTTATAATCAGAGGAGGACATACACACACAACTAAAACTACGCAGAAGGCAAAACCTACTTGGATTTCTTCTGGTTTATATTTACAGTTAGCAGACATAAATAGAGACTCCAACTTGAAACCCATTTTTTTTCTGATTTTGATTAACGTTCTTTTAGATTATAATTTTTTTTAAACTAGGAATACCCCAACTGCCTTGCAACAAACATAATGAGAGCATGTGCAAATCTGTGTGTTGGGGGGGATTGTCTTCCTATAATAGTGATGGAGGCTGTAACTTGTAGTGTCTGTAGGATTTGTTGACTCCTGATTTTTCTTTCGGGGGACACACTAAAAAATGCAAGCAAGCCATTCTTATTAAGCTAGAATAACCTTGGTTAGCATGTTCTCTTCTCCTTGCAACTCTTGTTGGTTTTCTTCATGTTCTTCAGTCAGTGACCCTCATTTCACTTATGTATAGCAGCAATCAAACTCTCCATTCCAATTTTTCCATACCTGCTTGCTCCAGTTCTAGTATACCCTGGCCCCAGCTCTGCTGCAGCTGGGCAACTTGACCCTCCTTAAGAACTGAGCTTGGTGCCACCACATAGGCTACAGGTTCCAATTTGCCAAGAAATTACTCTCACACTTGCAGGTACAGAACTGCAGCTCACAGATCAAAAATGTGATAGATGTCCACCACTGGGGACCGAGTCCTCTGCTCAGTCTGCTGCCAGCCCTATGTTTCTGCAATCAGCTTCTTCTCCAATACACGTCACCACACTGAGATCAGTTCCATGTCCACTGGCACCACTGAATCTTCTCACTTCTTGACTACAGCTCGCCTTCCAGTTCTTCCTTCCAAATTCATCTTCCAAGGATTCAGCATTGACCATGAGCAGCCTCATAATAAAAAATTAACATGGCTGAGCTGCCCATACCTACACAGCAGCAAATCATAACTGCCATGGACCTAATCAAGATCTGCTACTATTGTGTCAGTCGCCCACACACACACACACACACACACACACAATACTGGCTGGAAGGAGTTATGTAACAACAGCCAGCATGAGTCAAGATGTCATGCAGCCACTAGCTTTTCAGCTTTGTAGTGGACGGCTTCAGTTCACTACCCCTTCTAATGAGCATGTATACCATGGCATACTTAACATATCAATAGCTATGCCCTTGCTTTGTGTGATCGCATAGCATAGCTAGCATTTCTGTGTCTGTGTGGCTGGTTTTCCCGATTTCTGCAGCAAGCACTGATTTCTGCGGTCATCCCTGATTTCTGCAGCCACTGATGCAACCACAGAATTGCAGAAAATATGGGGCCCTGGCTATAACTGCTGCTTACTCTCCAGACTTGCAACACGGGTCTATGGTAAACCCCTGACTACCGATGCTGTCCTGTGCCCAGTCCCTCTCCATGCCATAGAGGGCTGGAATCCTAAGCCAGCAGATCTTTGCAATGCAGTGCATTTTAAAAATAATAAGTGCCCAGCAGTGTATATGACAGTTATATCCGTGGATTAACACAAGTTAAATTACAAAACTTGGGGGACAGAACTTATGACTGCATAGCCCAGCTGTGATTCGTGCAGCATTCCACTTTGTTTTGAGTTGGATTCTGGAATCTCTGCACTGTTATGGCATCCTGGTTTTGGGGTTTTGCCAAGGACTCAGAAGGGGGAAATGATCTCTGAACTGAAATGCAACCTGGAACTACCAGGAACATTAGCTGAAACTATATGTAAGTTTGAAAGAAACCAGTCAGAACACAGCCAGCAAACAAATCCCATTTGAATGCAAACATGATCCAAACACAATAATACCAATCACCAGGAAGGTACCAGACCTGGGATCCCTCAGAACACAAACGTGATCACCTGAATGGCCACTGGAAATAGACCCAGATTACAGAACTGTATCCCGTATGACTGCATAACATTGAGCTAACTTTATGATTACTTGCAAGGCTGTGACTCTGTGAAGCCTCTGTGGTGCTGTCTTGATTGTACAATCAAATAATTTAAGTTTCACTATCTTACTTGGGCTGTACTCTGAAAAATGCAACAGTTGCAGTAGGGTACTGGAAGACAGCAAATATCACACCTCTGCCTAACAGTGGGGAAAGGGCCGAGCCAGAGAACTACTGTACAGGTCCGTAGGCCTGATGTTCATTGTAGGTAAGATACTGGAGGCCATTATAAAGGAAAGAATGGTGGATTTTCTGGAGGCAAATTGACTACACTACAGGAATAAAGGCATCAAAGTTTAATCAAGGAAGGTCCTATCAGTTGAACCTGATAGACTTATTGTACTGGGTCACAAAAGCAACTGATAAAGGTTAGACAATGGATGTGCTATTCCAAAACTTTAGCACAGCCTTTGACTTAGTCCCACATGAATGGCTGGTAAAAAAATTGAGTGATCTGGGTATGGGAGAAAGAGTTACAGAAGTGATCAGAAACTGGCTGAGTAGAAGAATCTAAGGGGTTGTTTAAATGGGGCATTATCTGAGGTCAGAGAGGTCACAAATGTGGTTTCCCCAAGAATCTGTACTTTGGCCCAATCCTTTGTAATTTCTTGATATGCAATGCTGGGGAGGAGAGTCATGAAAAGATCTGCCTCTGCAGAAGATACCAAAATTTGCAACAGAGTGGACAATGAGAAGGGTGTAAGCACAATGAGGGAGGATCTGGAGCCAGGCTCTGGCTGCTGAAAATGAATGCAGTTAAGTGTAAGATCATGCATACAGGGGCCAGGAACCTGAGAAAAGATTACAGAATAGTGGAGGGGGTAAAGTTAGAAGAGGCAGATAAGGAGAGGGACCCTAGGGTAATAATTACAGACAACCTGAAACAATCAGTGCAATGTGTAAGCAATAATGTCCGACAGTGTGGGTGGTATTGGGCAATGCCGGACTGGCCAGGGGCGTAATGAGGCCCGACACCGCAGGCAGAGGGCCTTATAGCCCTTGGCCGGTCCGGTATTGCCCATAATGCCCACCCTGGAGGGCATTATTGCGCTTAGAAAATGGGCAATTAGTAAAAAAATAAGCAGAGTCTGATTTGAACAGTAAATTCTTTTTATTTTAATAAATAAGTAATTTATAGTGTGTAAAAGAAATAAAATAGTTCCTTTTTGAGACATTTGAATAAACTGAAATGCTGTTAACCATGTTTTGTTTTACTTTTTAACTGCTGCATGTCCTGGATACAGTTTTTTTGTAAAGTTTCCAGGTGCTCGCTGCCTACACCGACGATCGAGAGTGACTTTTTACTGTTTTCTTCTTTGAAAAACAAAACAAAAAACTTGCTGTTGTTTTACTGTTTCCTGGTCCTCGCTGCCTGCCCTGAGGACTGGTAGTATGAAGATGGGCATAGTTGTGGAGCAATCATGCTGTGATCTGTATGCTGTGTTTCTCGGTCCTCGCTGTCTACCCTGAGGGCCGGGAGTCAGTTCAGTTGTTTTATTGCTTTCCGGTCCTCGCTGCCTACCCTGGGGACTGGGAGCATGAAGAGGAGTTCCGTTCGGTTGGTTGGCGCGAGTACGGCAGAACAAGAGGAGAAAATGACAACGGTGCTGCCAGTGCCATTGGGGGAAGTGATTGTAGCGGTACCCGGTGTAAAGAACAGCTGTGGTAGTGGACAGTATACATTAGGTACTATTTTAGGATCATGTTTTGATGAGTTTCTTTTTTTTCATTTAGTTTAACAAGCGGGGACATCGTGGGCATACTGTTGTATGGTAGGTAAGGAATTGTGGCAGGGAACTAACACACTCACTTTGTTACTCCATCAACAATTGGAACAAAAGAAGAAAATACATATTTTTCATATTTCTTTTGTACTGGTGTGCTTAATTTTTATATTTTAAGTATAGTGTCTGACCGAGCTAAAAAATGGGGGGCTCTTGTTAGGTCTCTCGCTAAGTGAGGGTAAAACATGCCGGTGATTTAAAATGAAACAAGGGGTTTTATCCAATTAGGATGCAAGGTGGGCACTTGGATATCACAGTGGGTAAAGGGGCACTTTAGGCTGGCACTTTTTATTTCCTGGGCATCTATTGAAAGTTAATGTACCCCCTAGCAAGGGTACTAGCCAATCAGATGCCAGGAAATAAAAAGCCCATTTTCTAAATTACATTAGTAGGAAGGGCAAACAGAATGTTGAGGTAAATAAGAGACATCAGCAGCAGGAGACGGGAGGTGAGCCTGCCCCTGTATAGATCCCTGGTGCAGCCACACCTAGACCACTGTGCACCGTTCTGGAGTCCGTACTTGAGGAAGGACAGGGATAGGGCAAAGCATGTACAGAAGAAGACTACCAAGATGATTCACGGTCATCATAGGAAGCCCTATCAGGAAAGGCTGAAGGACCTGGATGTGTACATTGTAGAGGCCAGGAGGGAGAGGGGTCTCACAACAGAAACCTATACATTTTTACATGAGATAAGCAGGGCGGTAAGCAGAAATCTGTTCACAGTGAGTACGGAAATGGGCACAAGGTGGGAACTCTAAAAAATCTGCAGGAGGGAGGTTCAGAAAGTATATCCGAAAGTATTTCTTTAAAGAGTGGGAGGTGCATGAAGTGGAAAAAGTTGCCAAGGGAAGTGATCTGCATCAAACCAGTAGTGGGATTTCAGTAGAGGTGGCACAGGCATATGGCAATGGTAGAAGCAGGAGGGGATGATGGTATGTTGGATGGTGGTATGAATGACCACTAGGGTACCCACAATATACTGTACAATAGGGAAGATTGGACAGACTGGATGAGCCATGAGGCCTTTACCTGTCAATCATCACTGTCTATGTTTCTATACTTCCTTTGCTCTGCTAACACTAGATTTTTCCACATCCCTCGCTGTAAAACCTCCACTGGTAGCATCACACTTCTCTGTCTGCCTTCTAATTCTCTGCAATAATCTTCCTCTTCCTATTCTGTACATCTCTTGTTTTTGCGCTATTCTCCTAAACTACTCCTACTGGCTCATCTCTACCCACATTGCTTTTGCAGCTAGCCATGCACACTGGTTTTGGTTGGCTCATACTTTCTTTGGCACATCACAAACTGTTGTACAACATTCGTGATTTATTACCTGTTACCACTGTCCATCTTTGTAAAACTATGTCTCTAGGGCCATCTGATTTTTGTACTGTACATTGCATTCCTCACTTTATTATTAGACCCCCTCAGCCTACTTATGTTCTATATAGCATGCAATTATTAAAGATCAGCATGTAGCAATGTTAGTATAAATGCTTCCCCTGCCCTCAATAAGTCTGACTTTTCCATGTAGCTGGAGATTTATTCATCAGGCAAACACCACATGTAAATGTGCTCCCCAAGACCCCATCCATTCACTGTTGGGAACTCTATCTGTTGTCATGATGGAAGACACCACAGCATATCTGGCAAAGAATTCTTATACAATAATACCATGATGGGACACTGGGCTCCATATTTTAGAAAGGAAAGGCTATTTCTTTGACACAATTTCTCCTAAATAATGACCAAATTAAAACTTTCCAGCAAGTAAAACAACAAGTTGGCTGGATCCAGTCCTGCTAGCTCCCTACTGCACTGTATCGTGCTTGGTGTGGTCATGACATCCACGATGGGGTCTTCCTCCTCAGCAGCTCCTGTCCTCATCCGGTGTGATGACCCACATAGTAACTCACCCTGTAGACCCAGCTGCTTATAGCCTACTGACTCTGTCCCGACTGGCCCTCACTGCATTGTACACTCACGCAGCTGTGCCGTCCGCCGCTGCTCAGATTTTCCCAGCTTGGCTCCTTCGCGCTGGCTTGCTGCTTTGCTCCCCCGGCGATTGAGAGCAGCCAGCTCTCCTGACTTAAGTCTGTTTACTCTGCTGCTTGTCATTCTGTGTGGCCAGCACAACATTGCTTGCCCAGCTCAAATCCTCACTGATGCCCAGTCAAAGTCCCTGTTATTGCTGGGGCTGGTCTCACTTTACATAATATTGCTGGAGTCCATTCCCTACGGGCCCATATAACCCTAGAGCCTATGGACGCCTCACTTCAACAGTTAAAGGTACCTGTCCATTACCCTTTGTCAAGTCTATAGTTGTGAGGTACTTTGCTCCCCTTAGTATTTCCAGCACCTCTTCTATCTGCAGGATGGGATATGCATCAGACACCATGACAGCATTAAACATCTGGTGATCCATACAAAACTTTGCTGTCCTGTCCTTTTTCTCGCTCTCAGGGACACTATAGGCATGCTGCTTCAGCAGCACCTGAGCCCCTGTGTCCACCTGATGTTCTGCAAGTGGGGTGTGCTCTGGCTTTGCTGAGAACAGAGTGCTGACAGCATGCAGCACCCTCTTCATTTGTTCCATCTGTGCAGGCGTCAGGTGCTCTGAGAGGGTGACAGAGTCTACTGATGTTTTCCCGCTGCTCTTCACTAATAGGTCTATTAGGGGTAGCATGTCAATACAATGAAAAAAGGTCAGGGAGTCAGTTACAGTGGTGCTATTATAGGGACTGCAATAATAGTGATCGATGCATTACAGCAAAGATGGTTTCAGTGACTCCAGTGTTATAGCCTACCTCCGAGGTCCAGGTGCTCCTCGGAGGATGTTATTTTAGAAATGGGGGGGGTTCAGGGGTGCAGTCCCATGAGGAGGTGCAGGGGAACGTAGCCCCCCTGCAATACCAGTCCATAGCCCAGTAATATCCCATTGTAGGAATACTTGCAAGATGTGTGCTGAATAGTCACTCACTGAATTTACCGATCGCCGAAATGGACTTTGCTGTGACAACCTCACCGATAATGCACTCGCTGTACTGTACTTGAATCGCTGCATTCATATGGAACCCTATTAGGGCTCCTCTCAACCCTTATGTGCCTGGCTGCAAACCATCATGATGGCCTCTGTCCTGTCATGATAAAGTTTCATCATGTTGACATGATAAACCCTGTGTTTGCACCTCCTATTGGGCGGTTCTACCACTTAGTTTACCTCATCCACCTGTTTTATCACTACAAATGGACCCTCCCATGTTGCATGCAGTTTGTCCTGTCGAACAGGAATGAGCACCATCATCTTCTGTCCGATGTCATAGGTCCCATCCCTGGCTGTATAGTCATATCAGTTTTTCTGCCTCTGCTGTGCAGCTGCCAGGCTGTCCCATGCCAGGCCCATGAATTCCATTAACTTATACTTGAAGTAAAGGACATATTCTACCACTGATTCTCCTGGGGCAGCCAGATTGCCTTCCCATTTATCCCACACTAAATCTAGGGGTCCCCTCACCCAGCTTGCATACAGGAGTTCAAAGGGTGAGAACCCTATGGATTTCTGTGGAACTTCCCTAAAGGCAAATAAGAGATGGGGAAAATGCTTGTCCCAACTCCTCCCATGCTGCACTGCAAAAGCTCTAAGCATGATTTTGAGGGTGCTGTTAATGCATTCCACAAGACCATTGGTTTGTGGGTGGTAAGGTGAAGTACATAGCTGCTGCACCCACTTGTTTTCCTTCAAACTCCTCATTAGAGCTTATCTGAAGTTTGTGCCCTGGTGAGATAAAATGTCCCCTGAGGAAATTCAACTCAGCTGAAGATCCCCAACAGTTCAACTGCCACTTTCTCTAACTCTATGGAGGACATTGCCACAGCTTCAGGGTACTGGGTGGCATAATCCACTACCACTAGAAAGTACCTCTTTCCTGAGCTGAGTGGCATAATCCTCCACCACCAGAATGTACCTCTTTCCTGAGCTGAATGGTACACTTATTGGCTCCACAATATATATATAGCTACCCATTGAGATGGTACCTCTGTTATTGGCAATGGAACTAAAGCTGCCATATCCTTATTCCCTTGCTTTCCCACTTTCTGACATAAGTGTGACAGTACTCAGTCACATCTTTATAGACACCATGCCAATAGAAGTTTTGTATCAACCTCTGCTTGGTCCATTTCACCTGCATGCATCCTGCTAGTGGAATGTAATGTGAAATGCTGAGTAGCTGTTGCCTAAACTCTTTAGGTACTACCAGCTATTTGCATATCTGCCATTCCTTTGCATCTTCTGTGGTACCCACTCATGATACATCAAGCCATTCTCCCAATACATTCAGCTCTGCCTCCCACCCTGAAAGTCAGGTTCAGCATTGTCTGCCTGTTCCTTTAGCTTCTTTAAGGATTTATCCCTCAGTAAGGCACCTTTTAAATCGGTGTTCTTTATTTCTTCCAGAAAGACAGCACCCTCCTTTAGAGTTTCCTCTGAGCAACTCTCAGCTGCTATTGAGGCAAGACTGTCAAATGTCTTGGTCTTCTGGTGTGCTACAGTGTCAGTTTGCACTACAGCAGACTCAGAGCAGACTGATAAACTTCCAGTAGCCAATTTCTTCCTGCTATCTGTTCCATCAGACTTAAATCTAATGGTCTGACTCTGGGTAACTGCACACACAGCTGCTCCCTGCAATTTAGGTCATTCCCCAAAACCATATCTGTATCAAGGCCTTCATGAACCTCAGTTTTTTCTATCCCTTGGCACCCCTCCCAACTTAGAAAGACTAGCAACAATAGGACTGGCACAGTTGGTCCCACTGTACATTTTATCACAGCAAACTGATCAGGTAGAACTTATTCAGGTTTAACTAAATCCTAATGCACTATAGAGAGCATAGCTTCTGTGTGTCTCCAAGCTTGTGTAAGCTTCTCATTAATTTCAACAGGGAGCATGTACTTCGTTGAATTCAAATTTATTTCCCCCCCACTTACATAATTAGAACTTTGAGAGCCTGATGTAAGGGTTTCTTCCTCCTGCCCCTGTTCCCTGGGCCTTCCAGGCTGGGCAGTTATAGGAGCAATACCCCACTTGCTGGCATACATGATACTTCAATTCCCCCCATCCCTTTTCATTTTGGAGAACTGAGTGTGCTACATCCTAGATGTAGAATAAGCTGTGTTCCATATAGGCTGTCCTGATGGCTTACATGTCCCTTTAGACCCAGCTGTCCTTCACCCAACATTTATGGATAGCAAGAGGCCTATTTTCCATATACCTGTCAGTCATTTGTCTGCTTGCCTACCTGAAACTGGGGCTCAGTCAGCTAACCACAACCTTAGGTTTTCTGGACAACACCTGAGAAACTGTTCCAGTAACACAACCTCTATAATTTGCTCAGCAGAGGATGCAACTGCACCCTAAACCAGCTACTGAGCAAATTGGAAAGATGTGCCCATATTTCCATATACTGTAACTTTCTTCATTATTTTTCTTAAATCTATGAAATTTCAATCTACTGTATATGAATCAGTTGTCAGTTCATAACATTTCAGCAACACATCTTTAATTTTGTCCCAACTGTCCTGTGCATTCATTTTGGAAAATGTATTGAGGGCCTTTTTTAGATATTAAGGGAGTTACTCTGAGGGCCCACGTTCCCTTATCCAATTTGGACTGATATAAATTTTCTGCAATATATGAAGGAAGGCATCTAAATCATCTCCTTCCTTAAAGTGAGGAAACATTTTAGAATTTGGTTTAGGACTGTGTGCTGACCCTCCATTTTAAACCCTACTCACCATTCTGGATGGCTGCTGACATAATTACTCCAGCTCAAGTTCATGTTTGCATTGTGCTGCTGCCTCTTTTTCAAGTCGGTCTGCCTCCTTTTCACCTTGGGCTGCCTCCTTTTCAACTTGGGCTGCCTCCTTTTCACCTCAGGCTGCCTCCTTTTCAGCTTACTCCATCCACATCCTTTCCAGCTGGATTTCAGCCTGCAACTTGTCCCATTCAAACTGCAACCTTAGCTTTTCCAGTTCAAAATCATAAGTTCTTGGTTTGCTTTTGCAGTGGCTGCTGCTGCCTTTGCTGTGGCTGTGGTTACTCTGGGGGCTGTGGCTACATTGACTCTGAAATGTCCTCTTCACTTAGCTCACCCCCCTCGTGGCTATCCTTTGTTGGTTGAGGTGACTCCTCCTTGACCCCAGCTTGTAGCCTGATGAACCCCTTTTATTCCTGGTCCTTTTTATGCAGGGCCACTATGAGCTGCTTTTAACTAAGGGATTCATGATTAATGTCCCTTTTGGTGCACAACTCTTGTAGCTGTTCTGATTTCACCTTGGTATAATCAATTGGCACCTTTGCTGACATTTGGCTGACCACTGATTGCACCTGAAAAATAAAGGTGAAGAGCAACATGGTTGTTATGACTGGTTAGATATTTGTGCAATCTCCAATGATTTACTCTAGGTGTCTGAGTGCACTACACAAGCACCCTTCAAGTAACTACCAAGTGCTGGCTGGTACTTGTGCACACTTTGCACAGCTCCCATTGCTGCCACCAGATGTGACAAACCCACCAATCCACCCCTCTTACAGCCAGCTTCAAAGGACCTTCACGCATGTTCACCCAGCACTGTGTCTTTGCACCCACACTTGACCCTCCACAAGGGTGGTGCACCCTGGACACCTAAACCCTTTGAGCCTAATCGCCAGTCCCTTGGATCAAGCCAAGCTTGACTGCTTGAACTCCAGCGGAAGTGTGCATTCTGTCTCATTAAACTTCACTCCATTCTTTTCCCTGTATCTGGAAGGAGTATGTTTTTCAGACTACTTAAACTAGATTTAGTGTGCCTCTTTGGAATGACAGGTACCCCAGAGATTCACAAACTATACCCTTTTTATTAAAATGCACAACCAGTCTGCATATCGTGCTAAGTAAGAACAACTTTATTTACACAGTTTCTTTACGTACAGGCCAAAATAAAAAAAGAAAATGGTTAGAGAAGAAAACATTGAAAATAAAATGAGTTAAACAACAAAACACAAACTTAGCTTTCCTATGGCTAGGTCAAACTTACAGGTAACAATATTGAACAAAACAGTCTCTTGTCTTCAGATAACGTAAATACCCATTAGAGGTTTCCCCTTCCAATCTTAAACCATTGAGCAGATATGTAGAATACACACTGATCCCATTTCTCTCTCCCTCTCACCATGAGGTAAGACCTTTATAGTGACATCTCATGTGTCTCAGTACATGCTTCTTGTACGTACAGTAAAAAGAATATGGTTGAAGCTGGATGATACCTGTGCTACTGCTTTATCACTAAACAAATGCACTTTAACTGCCCCTCAGTTTGCTATGTGTTTGTCCTCAAATGATTGTCAGCTGTATCACTTCTCCCAGGGGCTCACCCTGCCAGCAGACCCTCAGGAACAGATACATGTTATTAAAAAGACCTTCCTTTTAAACCATTAGGCAAACAGCAGGACCAGTTGGCCATGTGGCAGACTTTTAGAATTTGAACTAGCTGACCTCCTGATATTTGCTAAAACACTTCAGTCTGCCAAGTAATTGTGTGAAAATATTAGTTTACCATACAAGGGAAAGCTGTATGGCAGGAAGGACATGCCCACCTTTCATGTGAAAAACAGGGACTTTTGGTTAGAAACTTTAGAAATCATCAGAGAATCATACATTATTATTCCAGTTAACTAATTTTATTAAAACATTAGTATGCCATACCTGTCCTTGCCCAAGTAATTCGACAGGCACTACACCAAGTTCCTCACAAACCAGTTCAGAGGGTGAGACAGCAGATGTACAGTTTGTTGTGCCCCCTTCCCCCATAGCCTAAATCACCCACATTTGTCCACTTAGGAGTCAGGTCCAGAAGCAAGGCTATGCCATTTCAAAAGCCTACTCTTACAATAAAAGAAGCATTTCAAGCCCACACAAAGTTCCTGGTTACTCACCCCACAGCTGTTCAGATCGGGCAGCTCATAGATGATATAACTGCACTGGATTTGCAACCTTATACTATTATTGAGGATCCTGGATGCCATAGACATCTACATTTTTTGCAACTTCAATACCATATCCCATCATGAACTACTTTTTTCTCAGACAGTCTTGCCAAATCTCTGAGGCATGCTGCAATCTGGCAGAGAAATTATCATACCAGACTGTGGGCGGGGTTTTCCACTGCACATCTGATATATGGACCAGTATGAACACACTATATGCATACCTCTCACTCACAGCACACTGGTGCCTACCTATGCCAGTAGCACATGGTGGCATGACTGCTGTTGACTCCTCCTCTTCTTCCTCTGGCCTTGACTGTAGCAATACCCCATCCCACTGGATGTGTGCTTTCCTTAGTGTTGCAATCCTTTGAAGAAAACACACCAGTATTAACATTCTTATGTCTTTACACAAAATGATTGACTCCCAGATTAGTAGAACATGTTTTCATGTTGGATTCTTTATTACAAATAACGGGAAGAACATGGTAAAACTTAAGATTAAAAAATGCTTGAAAACTTCCATTTAGAAAGGTTGCTGGCAGCCATCTCGTGGGAGTGACTTGCTCCCACACCAGGATATACTAATGTGCCCCTGCCAACTCAGTGCATTCACCCATGAGAGCACATTTGCATATCCTGGGAAAGGGGGCAGGCAGCTGCCCGAGTTGGCTGCTGGTGGGCTGCAGCCTAGTTAAATGGATGCTTTTGAATGCTTTTTTGAACTGAATGTTTAATACCAAAATGCAATTAGAAAATATATTTTTTTTTACACAGAAATGCTAGTCAGGGGCATAAATATGCATTGGCAGGACAGCACACAAAGGTAACTGGTGTTTTCCTTTAAATTACACTGACACTGTCTGACTGTGCAACAATAAAGTATGTTGTCATAACCTAGTATCACCCTCTGCCCGTGCTGAACAGAAAACATTTCATTTGTTTGTTTTGGGATGTTTCTTTTTTTATCTCTACAACATTTTTAATAAATGCACTACATTATTACCAAATACCAGTATAGTCAAATACCCGAATACAATTGAATCCCCAAATACTTCAGGTGTATTTGTCAAACATTTGATGAATCCACAATTTATGTATTTGTACACCCCTAGCCTCCAGCAACACATTATCCAGATTATGTTGCTTCTGACTCTGAGAATTATCCTCCGCAACCGCAGAAGCTTCTGATACATAGATACATAGACAGTGTCGGCAGATAAGGGCCTATTTGCCCATTTGCCCATTGAGCTTGTAAGTTCAGTTTATGTTTTCCTAGAAGTCTGTTGCCCCTTACCTCTGACCTCCAGAATTCCTTTATGTCTATCCCATGCATTCTTAAATCCTGTGATTGTTTCAGCCCCCACCACTTCCTCTGGCAGGGTGTTCCACTTGTCCACCACCCGTTCTGTGAAGAAATTCTTCCTCACGTTCCCTCTGAATCGTCCTCCCTCCAACTTCATCCCATGCCCTCTAGTCCTGGAACATCTTTTTCACTTAAAAATGGTGTAGTCCTGCACCCTGTTCCTCCCTGTAAGATACTTGTATGTCTTTATCATTTCCCCTCTCTTCCTCGTCTCCTCCAGGGAGTACATATTCAGTTCCTTCACCTGTCCTCATAGGACTTGTGATGCAATCCATGTACCATCTTTGTTGCCCTCCTCTGAACCTTCTCTACCCAGTCTATGTCCTTACGTAGGTAAGGTCTCCAGAACTGTACACTGTACTCCAGGTGGGGCCTCACACACACACACACTGTGGTAATGCTAAAGCAGGGTGCCACAGGAGTCTGTATTAGGCCCGGTCCTCTTCAGTGTCTTTGTTAGCAACATTGCAGAAGGATTGGAGGGGAAGGTGTGCCTATCCGCGGATGACACAAAAATCTGCAATAGAGTAGACACACCAGGGAGGATTGAAAAAATGATGGAGGATCTAAAGAAGTTAAAAGAATGGTAATGAGTCTGGCAGCTAAGATTCAATGCAGAAAGGTGCAAAATCATGCACTTAGGCACAAAAATCCAGGGGTAACATACCAACTCAATTCAATTCAATTTTATTGTTACCAGGATAACACCATTGAGATAGCTTATTTGCAAGGAGATCCTGGAAGGACTAACATACATAGGGGTACATAGAATTAAAAATCACAATGGCTAGTGCAAAAACAGTAATAACGATACCAGTTGTACAAAACAAGTAATGTGTGGGTACAGCTTACTTGGGTTCTATACAAAAAAATCACGGCAGCAGATACAAAAAACAATGCTAACAGTACAAGGGATATGAAACAGATAATGTGCAGATACAACTTAAAATAAATACAGAGAGAAAACTAACACTAAAAAAAGTGGGAGAACAGGAAGAGTTGCTGGAATAAGGTGTAAGAGTATGGGGAAGTTGCAACGAGTGAGCTAGAGACAGGTAGGGGATAGGGGGCTAGGAAATGGTGGAAGGGTGTAGGGATAGGCAAAAATACAACTCGGGGGTTGGGTGGGGAGTATTAGCAGTCACAGAACAGGAAAGGGACCTGGAGAGGTTATCATTTCTAATGAGCTGAAGGTAGCTAAACACTGTGACAAGGCAGTGAGAAAGGCTAGAGGATTGGTAAGATGCTTAGGGAAGGGTATCACCAGCAGAAAGAGAGAGGTAGTAATACCTCTGTATAGATCACTGGTGAGACCCCACCTCAATTACTGTGTATAGTTCTGGAGGCCCCATCCCTGAAAGGACACAGACAGGATGGAGGTGGTGCAAAGGAGGGCAACCAAAATGTGCAGGGCCTGCATCAGAAGCCCTATGAAGAAAGGCTTAAGGATTTAAATATGTATTCCCTAGCAGACAAGAGGAAACAGGGAGATATGATAGAGATGCTCAAGTACCTCCCAGGAATAAACAGGAAGGGAGCATTTTGCAAAGGAAAAGATGCTCAAGGACAAGTGTCACAATATGAAGCTGGAGGGGGGAGGCTGAGAGGAAATGTGAGGAAGTACTTCTTTATGCAGAGGGTGGTTGATGCTTGGAACAGCCTCCCGGAGGAAGTATTGGGGGGTAGAAAGGTCACAGGATTTAAGAATGCATGGGACAGACACAAGGGAATCTTAGAAGCAAGAGGGAGGTGTAAGCCAGAGTTCAAGTAAGGACTCCGGTGGCACTATAGGTAGGGACTTTAGGCAGACTAGGCGGGCCAAGTGTTCCTCATCTACCAACAACTTCTGTTTCTATGTTTTCATGACACCGTACTGAAGGTGCCGCTGGGGTGGTGTCTGTTGTTGCTTCTTAATGTTGTTTTGTAACGCCATCGTTACCATTATCAGCTTCTATAGTAAGTGCAGTGGCAGCAGCTGCTGTTCCTAGCATGTTGTACAGGGGCACTTCCTGCACTTGCTTGTATTGGGGCATTGCCAACACTTGCTGTGGTGGATGAATCACTACCAGTCTCACCAGTCTGGACCACATACTGCTTGTTTGTGCCCTGCTTTGCCTGACCTGTCTATGCTTTACAACCTAGTTTTTTTTTCCACCTCTTTCTTTCATTTTGTAAACTGTATTAGAAAATGGATAAAAGTATTTGAGAGTTCTGATTGGCTGAAGGGCTTCTCTAGCTGGGCATCTATCAGACAACAGATGCCCAGTTATTGAAAGTACCAGCCCAGCCAGCCCCATCACCAGGATCCTGCTCCCCACCCTGCTCCCTGATTGGCTAAACCCCCTCATTTAATTTTCAAATGCCCGCCATTTTTTCTCTCTCGCTTAGCGAGACCTCAAACCCAGCCCGGGTCATTCAACCATTCCCCTCCCTCCCTCCCTACAGCCACAATCTGACATACTTTTTTTTCTCATCATGTATGCATGCCAGTTTCACTCTAATTGCCTTTTTCTCCGTGCTGTAAGACTGACAAAACACTGATTAGCTGCAACACACAAACACAGCAGGACCCTACCCACCACGGAAATGCTAGTTTCATTGCCAGCCACACAAACCCTTCTTCATGTTTCGCGCCCCCCTCCTCTGCGTGATCACCCACTTTCCGACGTACAATATAAAAAAGAAATGAAGAGGAAAGTTAAAACGAAGCTCCTAAAAGTATTTATAATGCCATTGTTGTTGCTCGGGGGGACAGATCAGCATCACTGTATTGTGCCACTAGGTCTGAAACAAGATTCAACATGGCAAAGGTAGCTTGGTGGGGGGAGGGGGGCAGCAATGGACCGAAGCCAGAATCAGTATGTCTGCAATCCAGGAATAAAAAAAAAATTCATAATTTCTGCAGGTGCTGCTGCTGCTTGTTTCCACTCACTCACCTCTATCTCGCCATGCGCTCCTGGACTCTCCCGACTGAAAACTACCAGCCGCTCTGCATTGACGACATGCAACGATTACCAAAAAAAAATAATTCGGTCATGACTTCAGAGTTTTTGAGGCAGCTGGACAACACTCTCAAAAGCCGCATTTATGCTCTGAATACCGTATTTTTAATTTAAAAGAGAAACTCTGGTACTGTATGCTGCCCTGCCACATTGAACTTCTCACTTTGCACTTCATGCTTTTGTATGACAGGATAGCCCAAACTTGTAACTTCTGAGTGTGTGTGTGGGGGGTATCTGGCGAAATAAAGAGAAAACTATTTTTCATACGACCATAGAAAAAAACTGTAAAATAAACTTCCTATTTTGTTCTCGATGTGGTAAGGGGTGGGGGGAGAGAACAGAATAGCTCTGTCAGAGGGCATTAAGACACAGAACAGCACAAAAAGGAGGGACTACTTTATAACATAAAAGTCTTTAGCTTAATAGCTCTCTATTTTTTAATTTCTTTATTAATTTTATTAAGTCTGACATATAAATGCCACAGGTAGCCCATTTTCTAAGCGCAATAATACCCTCCAGGGTGGGCGGTATTGTGCTATACCGGACCTTCCAGGGGCTATAACGCCCTCTGCCTGCGGCGTTGGGCCTCATTATGCCCCTCGGCGGTCCGGTATAGCACAATACCGCCTACCCTGTTGGGTATTATTGCTTACTTTAAAACATTAAGAACTGCATTATCTGTCACTCAAAACAGTACAAACAGAAAAACTTTAAATAATTTGGCACACTGACAGCAGTGTTCCAGTCAGTGACAGTCACCATGTACTTAGATACAGCAGTACACTGAGCAGAAAAAAGAGAGACTAGATAGACTCTACTCTGCTGCAGTTTGAATCTGGAAATGCACAGAGAAACATGGAAACATAGGCTCCAATTTTCAAAAGATCTGAGAATGCCCCAAGCTCCTGGTGTGCCAATCGTATGGCACAGGGGGCTTGTGGCATTCTCTTAGCGCCAGTTGTGATTTTCATCCCTGTGTGCCAAATGTCACAAGTTAGACCAGCTCCCTCCGGTCGAACTTGCAGCATTTGGAGGACCCTTTTTGCAGTGAAAACTGTTGCAAGTTGCACCCAATGTACTAAAATTGGGCTCAGCTGTGTCAAAGGAGTTTGGCGCAGCTGCGACAAACAACGGGGTTGATGCAGGACTTGATGCAAGCCCTGCATAAACCTTTGAAAATCGGGCCCATAGAATGTGACAGCAGATAAGGGCAGCTTGCCTCTCCCCCAATGTGCCCACTTTTCCAAACCTACATACAGAAGGATGCAGGACCCTCCCTCCCTCAACAAAGCACATTGAACTAAACTGCTGATCAGATCTGCACAGAGAGCAATCCAATAAGAGGTGAAATAACCTCAAATAAATTAGGTTAATTATTATTCAGATTTTTAACAATAAGGCATACAGGTATCACATGACATGGGAACTAATCTGCAATAACTGCATACTGAAATTCAAACTTTTAACCTGGTAGACAGACAAAGAAAACTCTGAGCACTGGGGAGACAGATCCTTCTACATCAACCTCTTCAAGACTACATGGAGTACAATAGGTCACATGATTACATTCCTGCAGCCTCATTTTAGGCACTGGTTGTGACTGGCTCATCAATTCCTGTTACTGTGCAGAGTGCTAAGCTTCTCAAGGGCTAGAACTTTGCCAATGTTGTTCCACAAAGTGCACTTCACAAAGTTAGCAAGTGAAGTGTAGTGGGACTGCTAAAATTACCTAACATTGCAAATTTAGTGAATTTCACCCACTTCCCCATTACGCTTCATGAAGGTGACTTTTTTCCACTATGCGCCAGCAACTGGAATGGAAGCTTCGATATTAGAGTCAGTTTGCAGAATAGAAAAGTTCCTAGTGATGGTTCTGTGAAGAGGAGGAGTGTTGCTGGAACTGAAAGAAAGCATCTTCGGAATGCACCAGCACTGCTGTGTTAGACTATCTCTCCTGTTAGGGTCCAGGTTATGAGGCGTATTACTGATTTTGGAAAGTGCGCTGTCCACTATGCTTTCTTTGTAACCCCTGTTCATGAAACAGTGGTGCATTATTTGATCTTACTCAGCATCTTTATTGCATAACCTGTGAAGTCTAACAAACTAAATGTTGCAAACCATTCTTAATATGTTTAGGATGGAAGGAGCTGTGGTGGAGAAATCCAATGGGTTTGTAATAAACTGATGTTTTCAGACAAGTTTCTGCACTGACAGTTTGATAGCTAGAAAGGCAGTGTGGATGAGATACTTCAACAGTATACTGAGGTTTTCCTGGAGAAAGATGTCCCCGCACAATCGCTCCTTGACGCCAGATGACCATATCTTTCTTTCTTTCTTTCTTTCTTTCTTTCTTTCTTTCTTTCTTTCTTTCTTTCTTTCTTTCTTTCTTTCCTTTTGTTTCCTCCTGGGCACACCATGGGTAGCTGTGATCAGCCCTGTCCCTGCCTCCCTGGTCCATCTACCACATCTCTGATTCTACCGAGCCCCATTCCCCCATGGATACCCCCCATGGCAGGGCTGGGAAGGGAAGGGCTGTCCACTCTCCACCAAGGAATTTACAATCCAGATCGAGGTATCAGTGAGCTGGCAATGGAGCGGGATGTGAGTAGGCAGGCAGGGCTTCATGTATCCCATGTTTGTCATTTTCCTTTGCTTTTCTCCCCAGTGCTACAGTGCCATAAATACATGCTCATCGAGGTGTGCAGACACCTATGTAGCTGTGGCCTCTACTTGCTGCTCAGACTCTGGTGCTGCCTCCCGACCTCCACCAGGTAGCAGTCAAGGAGCAAGACAGCCAATCCCCTCTACCCGGGAGAATAAGGCAGTCCATTGGACACTCAGTTCTCTCCCTTCCCTTCCAATCTCTGGCAGCCCATGCTTGTTCCTGAACTCGGGTCACCGGCGTGGTGTGAGGTCTGGAGTCCAGCGCCTCAACCCTCAGCACTGCCAGCTGGCTTGATGAGCAGTCTTTCCTCAGCGATTGTCTTATTTTTGTGTCCACACCTAGATATCTTAACATACCTCAGGTTCAGGTTCATCTGCAGTGTTTCTATCACAGAGTATGCCTTACAGCTTGTGTAGCTACAGTATATGAATGGGTAAAGGCAGGACCCCACTGAAAACAAGATAGAACACCTCATCTAAGATTTGCTATTAGACATGAATGCATTTTTAAAATAATGGATAAAAATCTGCTTCTTTCTGAAAACAAGGCAATTAAAAAGCAGTCTTAAATCTGTTACATAGGTAATAGCTTTTAAACTGAACATAAATAAAATCAATAAAAACAGCAATTGTTGGCTATTGCAACTCTTATTGTGTACAGTATAACTGCAGCATTTTTATTTTGATTTAAAAAAGTCAGATGACAGACTAATTCTATATCATCTAAAATATGTGTCATTGTCCACCTTACTGAATGAACATGTCTTGTAAATTACATACAAAACATAAATTGAAATAAACATGTTTTCTAGTGCACAAAAATCCTCCTTATACAGGGAATAAATCATTGTGTACGTAGTACATGACCAGACCACAACCCCCCCCACACACACGCAACTATAGAAGTAGCAGCAATCATGTTGGGGTCCTTTAACCCCCCCCCCCCATGGCCTTAAAGGAGAACTGTGCTGAATCTGTATGTCAGCTTTCCCAGTAGAGGCTGTACTGGGTGTTTCTGATTTACATACTGCTGGTAAGAGCCATTTTAGACTAGTATGATGTAGTTTATGTCCCTGTTCTGTGCTTCTATTGTTGGGACAATGCATCCATGTTCTACTGTAGAACTCTCAGGTTGTTTGGGACATATACTACATCTTACAGTTCCAAAATTTTACTTACCACCAGATTGTATAGCAGAAACACCCACTGAAGTTGCTAAAAGACCTGCATAGACAGAATAATCTGCAAGATAGCAAACTCGGACAGCTGGACACTCAAGCAGACTCAATAGACCTATAGGCCTGTATCTGTTGTTTGTATGTTCATAATAATAACATAATTTTAATCAGTGCTTAAAAAACACTTCTACTGGGAAAAATGACTTGCAGGTTCAGTGCAGTTAGAAACATAGAAACATAGACTTTGACGGCAGATAAGGACCACTAGGCCCATCTAGTCTGCCCATTTCCCTACCTACAGGATAGGCCACCGATCCTAGTTAACCAACAGCCTATTTCTTCCTACCCCCCCCACAAGAATTGTCTTATGTCTGTCCTATGCATTCTTGAATTCTCCCACAGTTTTAGACCCCACAACCTCCTCAGGAAGGCTGTTCTATGCATCCACTACCCTCTCTGTGAAATAATACTTCCTCTCATTGCCCCTGAACCGCCCTCCCCATCTTTAAATTGTGTCCCCTTGTTCTTGCACATCTCTTTTTCTCAAAGATGCTACCCTCTTGGACTTTGTTGATTCCACTGAAGTACTTAAACGTTCCTATCATGTCCCCCCTCTCCCTTCTTTCCTCAAGGGTATACATATTAAGCTCTTTTAGTCTCTCCTCATATGGCTTCTTTGCAGACCCTGCACCATTTTAGTTGCCCTCCTCTGGACTGCCTCTATCCTGTCTATGTCCTTGCAGAGATGGGGTCTCCAGAACTGGATGCAGTACTCCAGATGGGGTCTCACCAACTGTCTGTACAGAGGGATAACAACTTCTTGTTTTCTGCTGCTGATGCCTCTCCCTATGCACCCCAGTATACCCCCAGCCCTCCCTACTGCCTTCTCACATTGCTTGCTAACCTTAAGGTCATCTGATATGATTACCCCCAGGTCCCTTTCCTTTTTTTGTTGTTGTTACTACCTCCCTCCCCATTGTGTATTCTTCCCCTGGGTTCTTGTTTCCCAGGTGCATTATTTTGCACTTCTTTGCATTGAATCCTAGCTGCCATACTTCTGACTTCTGCCAGTTCTCCTTTAAGTTAAGCCTTGTTCCCCAACAAATGACAAAGATCAGCTAGAAACTGTGAGGAGGCTAGCTATATCTAGGGTCACTGGAAAATTGCAGAAAATTTTACCCAAAAATGCAGGGACCTTTTTGCAGAAATTGCGGAAAAATTGCGAGGGTTCACTATACATCCCCACTGCCCTCTAATGAATATTTTATTTTTTGCTGCAGCTTGTACTAATCACATGAATTGTTTGATAAATGTGTTGCTACTTGTAAATGTTTTTAATATGAAGAAAGATGTGTTTTTGAAATGCACTGCCAATTAATCATTATGTAGCATATCTTCTAAAAATCAAGACATCTAAGTCATGCAGTGCTAACTAGGTTTTATTCGGTAATTTACAGTTAGTCTGTACTGAATACATCCTGAAACAACATATTTTGCCAGTTTCTAGATGTTAAGTAATGAAGCCTGTTTAAACTACTTGCTTTGGTGCAAGAAAAAAATAAACAGATAAGCAGGGTGCCTAATAAAGGTCTAGTAAGAAAAATGTTTATTTTGTTAAAATAATTACTGTTCTTAATCAGCACTATAAATACATTTTAAAATCACAGGATAAAAGTATCAGATCATACCTGTAGCTATTCATTACATCATACAACCATTTTCAATACATTGTACTTTTGTTCTACTCGGTTTGCAGTGATTTTACTTGGGTTGCAATTATTTTGTCTATCTGAAGGTAACTGTTTAACTATACTTAACCTGTTCAGCATGTTTTCAGAAATGTTTGCTTTTTGTAGGCGTTGTATGTGAGTATGCAGTTGTGGCAGACTGACATGTAAGGAATCACTGTCACCAACCCCCTCAGAAGCACATTTAAGTTTATAATTAGCAAGGCTATCCAAACTCCTCACACATTTGAATCAAAATCCTTTTAGATTCAAAGTATTTATACAAGAAAAATCTACTCTACCATTCAAAAACAGGCATTATGGTCAATGCTTCATTTAGGTGAATGGGGCACTTTGCACCTCTTCTCACAACTACTGTTTCAGTCTCTGTGTCAGCAAACAGTTCTCTGATAGTCTGCTTTAACACAGATTTTAAGTGTTCAAGTCTACATATGCATGATCAGAGGATTTTGAAACCAAAGCAGGGAAGTACATCACATTAAAGCAGAGTCACATTTGACCCCTTCTCAACTCACACTGTACTGTTTTGGTCAAATCCAAGTCTGTGTACTAAATTGTTAGCATATCTGAGTAGATTCCCTTGAGAATGTAAATATTTTTATACAATTTCAGTCAAAAATTCCATAAATGTAAGAAATTGTGGATTTTGTGCGGAGAAGGGAGAAAATTGCGGAAATTGCGGAAAAATTGTGCCCCCAATTTTCCAGTGTCCATATCCCATTCAAACACAGTTTCACATACAGTGCCTGTCAACCTCACCTGTTTCAGGGTTTACTATTACATTACCCTTCAATCTACTATTACATTGGGCTAGTGATCCTCCCCAAATCTATTTAATAGCCATACGCAAGGGGCCATCTTGGCCCATTTTGATACCTGCGCTGCTCTCTTTGGTTTTTGTAATTTGGCTGACTGTCCATGTATAAACACAGCAGAAATGCTATATCAAACTTACCCACAAAAGCAAATCAAAGCATTCCTTCTGGAGCCTTTCATCCAGTGGGTTCAGAGAGAATCCAATGACCAAGATCAAGGGCCATGCCTAGTCAGCTACGGCAGATTGTCTTGTCTTTTCGAACAATGTTTACAGTGATGGGTTGGTTTAAAGGAGTCCTAAAACCTGTATGTTTTGGAAGCATTTGGAGGAGCAGGTATTTATTTATACTGATGTTTTTCTTTTTCTTTACACCACTCTATGAGACCACGGCTCAAGAGCGGGTGTTTTATTAAAAATAAACTACAGTATTCCCTAGATTATTTTCCCCATAATTTTCTACTTCCCTTGCTAGCTGCCAACTTTTTCCCTGTACGAAGCATTCTCCATGTTAAGTCCCATGATTCTCAACCACACTCGGTATCAGACAAACCTGGCACATTATCATTTCCCTTAGTATTACTCCTCCTCCATTATCTTCAGGTCAAGTGTGAATAGACCATTTGTCCTTAAGCACTTAACAGCCTGTGTTGAGGCAATCTATCAGAAAATGTTTTGTTGTTACAGATACTGAAACAATTGGTGTGAGCGAAAGTGCAAATCACCCCATTTTACCAACAGTAACAGGAGCACCATCTAAGCCATTTTGTATATGGGCTGTTTTTTTCTAAGTAAACATACTTCAATTCTGGTTATATAATAAATAGGTAAAATACTGTGTCCTGAACCTGTGCATTGAGAGAAAGCACAATGTATGGGTAAACAAAATGTGCTGCCGGTCAGGACACAGCACACTAACAGTATGGGCCCCGACTACATGAAAGAGCTCCTTGTGCCTTACCATCCGGAGCGGCAGTTACGTTCGGCTGACGAGGGGTTGCTAGAGATTCCGAGGGTGTCTTTGAAATCTTCTGGGGCCTGTGCATTTATGCATGCGGCCTCAATCCTCTGGAATTCTCTACCCTGTCAGCTTCAGGAGTGCACAACTGTGGAGGTGTTCAAACAGGCTTTAAAACCTTTTCACGGAATCTTACCTATGATGGCTCCATATGACTTTGATCCCCTGTTTATTTTTGTATGTTAGTTATTTATCATGTTTTTTATTGTTTTATATAGTTGTAACTGGTTTTATCATTTTGTAAAGTGCCTTGAAGGCCTGAAAGGCGCTTATGTGAAATAACAATTTTATTATTAATATTATTATTATATTATTACTATTATTATTATAAAATGCTTTTTTTACATAAATTCCTGATTGCCATTACAAACATGGCTGCCACCTTAACCAACTAAAAAATCTTCTAGAAATAGAATTTTACAGCAGGAGACCAACGGTCCATCAAGTTTGCCCTTACTGTATTACCTCACCCAACTAACCTACTGTACTGTGGGGATGTTGCCCTCCTCCCCCAGTCCTTCACCCCTCAAACCCCTGTTGCCACCCCCTTTGGAGCATGAATCCCTTGGCCCTTTCCCAACCATGTTTAAACCTGTTATGAAGAGCTGCCCCCACCATTTGCGCCATAGTCTGTTACAGTCTGTTCCATGGTTCCACAATCAACTTCCTCACATTTCTCTTGAATTTGCCCCCACACCAACCTCAAGTCACGCCCCTAGTGACTGCATCCCTATTTTTCACAAATAGGTCCTCACTGTTTACCTCATACAAACACAGAAACACAGAATTTGACAGCATCTAAGGACCTCTTGGCCCACCCAGTTTGCCCTATTTCCCCTGCCAATCCTATCCCTCCTGTCACAGCAGACCATACTTGATCATTGACTCCCTTCCCCTCTTTTTTCCCAACTAAGATTCCCTTGCACCTATCCCATGCAGGTTGTAAGTCTACAAATGTTTTTACCCTCACCACCTCCACTGGAAGACTGTTCCAGGCATCCACCAGTCTTTCATTGAAGAAGTACTTCCTCACACCTCTCCAAAATTTCCCCCCTTCTGGCTTAGAGATGTTGCGAAATAAAATTTCACCAGCAAAATTGCTGCAAAATCAGGAATTTTGCCACTTGAAATACTTCATGAAATTTGAGAAATATTTTGCATGTGGAGAACTTGGCCTGAAAATTGCAAAATTTCACATTTCCGCAGAGAACTTTCATCATTTTCGGGTGAGATTTTGAAATTTTTGGGCAACATTTTGCAATTTTGGGGTGAAATTTCACATTTTGCACCCGCAAAATATTTCACAAAATGCACACATTTGACAAACTATTTTGCATAGTGAAATTTCCCAGTTTCGCACAACACTATTCCGACTTCATTGGATGTCCGTTTGTTTTCGTGCATCTTTTCATTTAAAAAAAATACTCCCTTCCTGTACCATGTTCAACCCTGTGTGGTATTTATAGATCTCTATTAAGTACCCCCTCCCTCTTCTCTCTTCCAGGGTGTACATATTCAGGTCCTTTAGCCTCTACTTCTAGGTCTTCTTATGCTGCTCCTGCATCATTTTAGTTGCCCTCCTTGTAACAGCATCTATCCCATCTTTGTCCTTTCTGAGATGTGGTCTCCAGAACTGGATACAGTATTTCAGGTGGGGTCCTCAGCAGCAAGATGGCAACACCTGCTCCCTCTTTCTGCTGGTGATATCACTCCCAATGCACCCCAGCATCCCACTGGCACTACCCACTGAATTGTTGCACTGTGTCACCACCTTGAGGTCATCAAATATGATTATCCCTTGGTCCCTTTGCTGTTTGGTGACCATCATTACCTCTTCTCCCATTTTCTACTCCGCCTCTGGGTTTCTTTGCTCTAGGTGCATGATTTTGCACTTTGTCACACTGAAACCCAGCTACCATGTCCTTAACAACTCACTGAGTTTTCTCAGGACTCTGCACAATTTTTCCACCCCCTCAGGAGTGTATACCCTATTGCTGAGTGTATATCCAATTGATGTTATTGTCCTCTTCAAAGAGGTATACCTTCCTTTACATTTCGTCTGCAATGTCACTTATGAAGACACTAAAGAGAACTGGTCCCAGTGCTGAGCTGTGAGTCACTCCACTGGTCGCCCTCCCTTCTGAAGAGTGAACTCCATTTACCACCATCTTCTGTCATCTATCCATTAACCAATTTATTACCCAGACTACTACCTTAGAACCTGCCCCTAAGCTGTCCGAGTTTCCTTATGAGTCTCCTATGAGGTACAGTGTCAAAAATCTGAGTAGGCCTCATCCACCACTCCACCCTGATCTATTTCCTTGGTTTCCCAATCAAAAAAATCTATCAGATTTGTCTGCCATGACCTCCCCCCACCCATAAATCCATGCTACCTCAGGTCCTGTATCCCACTGGATTTGAGATACTCCACAATTTATTCCTTTAGCAGCAACTCCATTAACCTCCTGATCACTGATGTCAGACTGACTGATCTATAATTGCCAACGTCCTCTCTATTACCACTTTTATGAAGTGGGACAATATCTGCTATTCTCCAGTCCTCTGGAACCACTCCTGTTTCCAGTGAGTTGTTGACTAGGGCTGTATGAGGTGCAGCCATCACCTCCCTGTGCTCCTTCACTATGCTTGGGTGTACAGTTCTATGTAATAACAGTGATCGCCAAAGGGCGATCATCGTTACTGCGAATGTACATCACTGAAAATAACAATGGTGATGTACATTCGCAGTGAGGAAACTCTCCTCAACTGTTTATGTGGGGGGGCTTTGCCCCCCCACACACCCTTACTAAAATAACTAACTCTGGGGGGGGGCTGTGCATGTCAGGGATGGGGCAGAACCAGGAAGAAAAAAAAAAAATACTAGCACAGCAAAGCACAAAATATTGTGCTCCGGCCCAGCCTTGAACCCTGAACCTTCCCCACCAGAGCCAGCCTCCTTAACCACTGCTCCACTAAGTCAGCTCAGTGGTTCCCCCCTCACCGCCCCTCGGATACCTTCCGGTATCCTGTCACTCTTCCCTTTACCCTGCACTTCATGATTGCAGCTCTTTCAGAATTGCTCTCCTTACAGGCGCTGAGACTGAAATGCTCAAATCTGAGTCACTCAATCTCAGTCACCCTTTTAACAGTATACCTGGGTGTACCCAGTGAGGCCCCATACCTTTGTCCACTTTAATATTTGTTGGTCTCTTTAGGGCTCTCTCATCTGTAAACATGGGTGTAGGCAGGCATACTCCAAGCACTCCATGGTATGCAGTTTTATTTGGGGGGGGGTAGCAAATAGGCTCTGAACTGCTTTCTTTTTCCATGAAAACTAACAAAGAAAATACTGAACCTTTCTGTAATTTTATTCACAGGAGTCGAAACTAGAAGGACTGGTCACTAATACTCTCTTTGCATCCCAAGGACAATACAACTTTACAGGCTCTGGGATGGTATGTGGGTGTCTTAGGGAACAATGCATGGCATTTGCATTTACCCATGCATGGCAACAACCACTGTCATGAGATACACAAGTTGTATTTATTGTGCCAAATGAGACAACAGACACTGCCCTGGTGTACATTTGTATATTGTCCGGCTACACTGTGGGGGGGGTCATCCTAACAAGGAGGGCTGGGGTAGCAGCGAGTCCACTTGGTGTGCAGATCTGAAATCCCTGGCTACACCCCTGTCTGTAAATGGCCTTGTGTCTACCTCCCTCCCCCCCCAGTGTACCTGCTGCTTTTATGCATCTCATCCGCTTCCCCTTCCTCTGTGAAGACTGAACAAAAATATTTGTTCAGGATATCTGCTTTTTCCTGATCTCTCTCTGCATAGTCCCCCTGCCCTTGCTAATCTCACAATCCATCCCCTCATCTTTCTCTTTTCACTTATGTACCTAAAAATAGTCTTGTCCCTATTAGTTACCCCTTGGGCTATTCTTTTCTCAGCTTGCACCTTTGTACTCCTCACCAATTTCCTTGCTTCCCCCTGCTTCTCCTGATACACTTCCCTATCCTCTTCCCTCTGCATCTGTTTATACTTCCTGAATCCTACCCTATTAGCCTTTACCTTTTGAGTCATATCCTTTGAGAAACATAGTGGTCTCTTTTTTCTCCTGCTTTTGCTTACTTCCTTTACATTGAGGTTTGTTGCTCTCACTATGCCTGTCCTTAACTTAGCCAACGGTACCGCCGCCCCACCCAGGTCATCCCCCCAGCCAAGTAATTTATGAGACATTCATCTGCTATTTCAAAATCTGCACTTCTGAAGTCCAGAACCCTTATCCTTGTGTAGTTTGCATCCACTAGCATCCTTATGTTGAACCACACTGTATGGTGATTACTGGTCCTCAGGTGGCCTCCCACCTTGACATCTGTAACACTATCCCTGTTAGTACCAGGTGCAGTATTGCACCATAATGAGACAGCTCCCTAACTACATGCCTGAGAAACACCCCCAGCATGGAGTCTAGGATGTTTGTCTGGGAGGATCCAATCTATATCTGGAATATGGAAGTCCCCCACCAGCAGCACCTCTCCTTTTTCTGCCATTGTGCTAATGGCTTCCACCAGTGCCCCATCCAGTTTCTCCCCCTGTGCTGGAGGTCTGTAGATTATGCCAATGTGAATGGTGGCTCTGGTTCCTGTATCCAGTGTGACTCACAATACATCCAACTCTTCCATTCCCCATTGGATTCCCCGTGTCTCCATTGCCTTGATAAAACCTTGATAAAATGTTTCAGTCATGTCCTCCTCTTCTTTCCTGGCCTCCAGAGAGTACACATGTAGGGCTTCCAGACAATCCTCATAGGATTTACCCTACAGGCTTTGGATCACCCTTGTGACCCTTGACTGTGCCAGCTCCAGTCTGTTTATGTCTGTCCTCAGATGAAGACTCCAGAACTGGGCACAGTACTCTAGGATGAGGCCTCACCAGCGATCTGTACAGTGGCAGAATCACCTCACTTCTCCTACTGTCAAAACCCCTCCCTATACACCCCAGCATCCTCGATGCTTTACTGTATGCTGTGTTGCATTGACTTGTTTGATTAAAGAAGCCACTGATTATGACAACAGAACTCTCTCCTCTGTTGAAATGGCCAGTCTAACCCCTTTCATTCAGTATTCTGTTCAGAGATTCCATCTCCCTAAGTGCATTGCCTTGTACTTCTTGGCATTTAATTTCAATTGCCAGATGTTAGACCAACTCTCTAGTTTCTCTAGGTCCTTCTGGAGCTCCCGCACTCCTTCTTTATGATGTGCCTTGCTGCTTAACTTTGTGTCATCAGCAAAGAGACACAACTTTCCCTGGATACCTTCCCTATGTCACCTTTGAACATATTAAAGAGGACAGGTCCCAGGACCTACACCTGCAGCACTCTGCTCATGACCTCCCTGTCCTCCAATTTAGATCCATTCACCCCTACCCTCTATTGTTGTCCCTGAGTCAATATCCTACCCACATAACTAAATCCTGCTGTACTCCCAAGTCCTCCAACTTATTCGGTAGTCTTCTATGTGGTACAGAATTGAATGCTTTGGCTGAAGTCAAAGTTGAGCTGCTCTACTATCTGTCCTCTATCAATTGCTTTGCTGACCTAATTGAAAAACAGTATTGGGTTGATCTGGCATGACCTCCCTGACACAAGCCCATTGCTTGTTGTTCTGTAGGCCATTGTTCTTTAAGTGGGTCACCATGCATTCCTTGACTGTTGTCGCTATCATTTTAGAGGTAAGGCTCACAGGCCTGTAGTTATCTGGATCCTCCCTGTCCCACCTTATGGAGTGGTACTACATAGGTGGATCTCCAATCTGCTGGCACCACTTCAGAGTTCAGTGAGTCATTAAATAGACAGGTTAACATTACTGTAACTTCTTTGGCCAGTTCTCTAAACACCTGCTGGTGCACACTATCCAGGCCTGATGCCTAGCCTACCCTGAAAAATTTGAGATCCTTTTTTCACTGTCAACTAAGATTTGTACTCTGTTCATTTCCAGGACCCCATTTTGATGACCTTAATACCACTCTCCAGCAGAGGGCCATTGTCCTCTACCATGAATACCAAGCAGCAGTAAGTGCTTAGTACATTTGCCTTCTGCTCATCATCCTCCACTACCCTTCCCCATCGGATAACCTATCTCTAAGCCCTAAAAATGAACTCTAAATCCTAAAAATTAAATTCCCTCAAACTAAAAGGGGCAAACAAACTGATTAAATGTTCTTTTACTTTATACTGTATTCCCCTCCTTACACACATATGCAAATTATTCCCCTCCTTACACATACATTCAAATTAAAAATGATATTTTATTTTTTGGGACTTCTGTCTTGACAAAGGAGTCCCCCTCCAAATTAATTTAGTTTTTGTTAACTGGGTAAGTGCGAGAGCAGTTTACAACAATACAGTTGAGGATTACATACAGTCAGCAGATAATTCCTAGAAATAATATTACATATTACATAAGATCTGAACACATCAACAGTAGTATAGAGGTGAAAGAGCAAGAGATAGAAAGAATGGAAGAATAGGGTAAGTAAAGGGAAAACTACATGAGGAGTAAAGAAAACAGATAAGGAATATGGAGGGGGGAGATTGACAGGGTTACAGGTAATCGAGCATGGCTAAAACAAGTGCAGATGTCAGTCAGAGATAAGTAGTGCTTCAGCTCCCTTTTGAAACGGAGATGAGACTTAGCCAGTTGCACGACTGGGGAAGAGAGTTCCAGATTTGAGGGGCAGAGTGTTGGAAGCTTTGGAGGTATGACATCTAGGAATGTGAAGTAAGGACTGATCAGTCGAACGTAGGCCGTGGCAGGTGTTTTGGGGAATGAGCAGTGTAGCCAGAGAGTATGGTGTATTTTGCCAAAGAACAGAGTCAATGAGTGTGCACAGAGCATATTTCCTAAGAGCTGAGGGAGAGAGCCATTTTAAGTCCTTGTAGAGCTGGCGGTGGTGCGTAAGGCGAGGAAATGAGGAGGCACGTCTACATATGTTGTTGTATGTTGTAGAAGGTGTAGGAAAAGATGGAGGCAGACACCAGTGTAAGAACTCAAATCAGCTTTTATTCAGCAAAGTAAAATAACATAAAAACAGTGAACTGTATCACGATAAAAAAATTAAAGAGGGCTAAACTAATTAAATCAAAGTTCAGTTGTAATTCCAGCATTCGACCACTAGAAGGTACTAGGGTCTGAGGCAGGGTCATCTCCTCTGTTGAGCCTTAAGATCTGCTCATGGCTGGGTCTAGTGCTCTACTGAGCCCTCATCTGCTTTCCACTTCCAAGGCTCCTCTTTAAATAGAGATATAATCAGGCGGTGCTACTAAGCTCCACCCCTTTTGAAAACATAATCTTTATTTTTATACATACACCTTATCATTTGCCCCCAATCATTCTATATACATTTATATTTGATAATCTTTTACATTTCAATACTAGGATCATGTTATAATAATTTTATAACATAACGTTATTATTGAGGGTGGTTCCCTGCTGACCTCACTCCTCCCATATGTCTTCAGCCCAATATAGTTAGCATTACAGAGGCCAGCTGGCTCTATAGGAGACTGGGACAAGAGAGGGTCAGGTAGCAGCAGAACCACTCCTCAAACATCTTTTCCTCCTCAAGGAAATACCTAAATAAAAAAAAACAAATAACACCACAGGTATTTTATTTTAACATTTTCCTATAAACTTAGTCATTACTACATTACTGCATTTTCTTCTCCAAGCATTTTAAGCTTTTGTGCAGACTTATTATTTCCTTTTTATTTTTAGTTTTCTGTTCTGATATACAGCAGGGGAATTGAATGAGTGTCTAAAGTAACCTATAACATAAAACACCAGCTCAAACTAAACCTGTCCTTTTAAACATTTATTTCAACAGGTTTTCTGTATTTCTGTTGGATTCTTGGCTAGTAAACAGTGAAACTTTCCTCAGTCATGCTTGAAACAGCAGCCTGCTTGAATGTACCAGGCTGCAACAAGAGACTTCATAGTATGAGCAGTCCTGACTCACCTGTGCTACTAAAACACAGAAAAATCTTTACAGGTAGACAGAAAAGCTCAATTCCTGGCTTTTGTCCCAATTCTTAGACTTTTCAGCGAGCGCGACTCGCTCGCTCTAATTCGCACGTTCGTGCAGCAGGTTGTGTGCATGTTCGTGAGGAATCGTGATTCACTACGGGGAGTAGAAAAATTGAGAATTCCTGAATAGACCCTGAAGGGAAAATTAAAAAAAAGTTAACGGAGAGCCATCTTACAGGTGGCCTGCCTGTAACATGGGGAAAACAAAGAGGTCAGAAAAGAGACAGCAAGAAATCAGTGCTGTTGCAACAGACTTTTAGAATTAATAAAGATGGGCTCTCCAGGAATATAACACCCTTTTACATACGTCACATCCATTTTATGGAGAGAAGATTTATGTGCTGCAACAAAGATGGGGGTACCGTAAGTAAGAGCAGGGAGCAGAATACCCCCTGGCAATGGCCAACTTAGCTGAAAGTGTCAGCGTATTGCTGTTCTTATAGGTAACACCCAGTTTTGAGTTTATGGCTTTGCAGGCAGCTTGAATGTGTAGGTTAAAGTCAAGGGATTGTTCAAGAAGGACTCCCAAGTAGTTGAAGGACATACTAACATACTAAAATGCCAGCAGAATAGGCCTAACGGTCTTTCATGTCTGCTCGTTTGGTCAGCCCCCACCCTGGTTGTTGACCTTGCTGCCCCCCTCGGCTTCTCTGACTTCTCCCTTCCCAGTTCTGGATATTCTTGCTGCATTGGATTTTGCTTCCAGAACCCTTCCCCTGTACCTGTCCCATCCCCTCTTGAACCCCTCCACTGTCTCTGCCTCCACCAGCCCCCTAGGCAGCGCATTCCATGGCTCCACCACCCTCTCAGTGAAGTAGCACCTCCTCCTTTCTCCCCTGAATCTTCCCCCCTCCAGCTTCCACCCATGCCCTCTAGTGGCCCCCTCCTCCTTCCTTCGAAGCACCCTGACTGTTCCTCCCCTATTTACCCTCTTCAAGTACCTGAAGACCTCTATCATGTCCCCCCGGTCCCTTCTCTCTTCCAATGTGTACATATTTAGCTCTTCGAGCCTCTCCTCATAGGTCCTGTCCCCCAAGCCCCAAATCATTTTGGTTGCCCTCCTCTGGACCCTCTCCAGGAGGTTAATGTCCCTCTTTAAGTGTGGCCTCCAAAACTGCACACAGTACTCAAGGTGCGGCCTTACCAAGCAGTTATACAGAGGGAGTATCACTTCCCTCCTTCTGGAGGTGATCCCCCTAGTGATGCATCCCAGCATCCTGTTGGCCTTGGCTGCTGCCCTCCTACAAGTCTCCGAGTTGTTCATCTTGACATCCACCACCACCCCCAGGTCCCTCTCAGCCATCGAGACTTGTAGCATTTCCCCCAGGGTGTACACTTAGCCCAGGTTTCTGGCCCCCAGGTGGAGTACCTTGCATTTCCCTGCATTGAACCTCAGCTTCCACTTTCTAGACCATCTTTAAGAGCCTCCAGGTCCCCTGTAGGGTCACCCTCCCTCCTCCCCATCCACCACCGCCCCAGTTTCAGGTCATCCAAAAGAGACTTATCTCACTCCTGATTCCTGTCCTTATGTCAGAGACGTAGGCGTTGAACAGAAGGGGCCCAAGGACTGATCCCTGTGGGACCCCACTAATGACCCTCCTTGGGAATGAGACTATCCCACCAACTACGACCCTCTGGGTCCGGTCCTGGAGCCAATTGCCTATCCATCTGACCATCTGGTTCCCCACCCCCATTTCTCCCAGCTTATCCAACAGGCCCACGTGAGGAACAGAGTCAAATGCCTTGCTGAAGTGTAGAAAGAGGACGTCCACTGGTCTACCCAGGTCCAAGGCACTCGTCACTCAGTCATAGAACTCCACCAGGTTTGTCTGACACGATTTCCCTGGGATGAATCCATGCTGTATATCATCCAGGCACCCTGACTTATCCAGATCCCCCCTAGCCTCTCCTTGACAATGCCCTCCATCACCTTGCCCACCACCGATGTCAGGCTGACAGGCCTGTAGTTCCCTGCCACCTCCCTTGATCCCCCCTTGTGGATAGGCACTATATGCGCCATCTTCCAGTCCTGGGGCACCCACCCTGTCCTCAGAGAGATGGTGAAGAGCTCCGCCAGGGGTTTCGCCAGGACATCCGCAAGTTCCTTCAGCACTCTGGGATGTAATTTATCCGGCCCCGGTGCTTTCTCCATTTTAAGGGAGCTGAGGGTTTCCCTCACTCTCTCTGCTGTGATTTCCACTTCCGGTACCTCTTCTCCCTGCTTAGCCCTCCCCCTCCTGCAAGTGATGCCTCCCCTCTCCCCAGACCCGCCGATCGGTAAGGGTCCCCCCCTCCTCAGTATCTCTGTCTCCTCCCATGTATGATGCAGCACCCCCATTTTCCTTGGTGAAAACTGAGGTGAAGTACTCATTTAGTACCTCAGCCTGCTCCCCCAGGTCTTGTGCCCATCTCTCCCCTGATTTAATCCTGCTAATCTGCCCCTTCACCCTTCATTTTTCCCCAATGTATCTAAAGAACCCTTGTTCCCTCTCCTAATTTCCCTGGCCAGGTTCTGCTCCTTCCTTGCACTTAGCTCCTCACCACCCTAGTGGCTCTTCTAGCCATCAGCTCATACTCCCCTCGATCCCTTTCACTCCTTGAGCACTTGAATTGCTTATAGGCTGCCTTCTTTCCCTGCACCACCTCCTGGACCTCCCTGGTCCACCAGCAGGGTTTTTGTGCCCTACCGCATTTTTGTCTTACTCTTGCATAGGTGCTGGTAGCATCCTGCACCCCTCTCGTGATGATTTCCCACCTACTATCAGCGTCCATGTCTGACCCAATCCCATCCAAATGCTCCTTAAGGATCCTTCCCATTTCCTTAAAATCCGCCCCCCTGAAGTCAGTTACTTCTGTCTTTGTGCAGCCTTCTACCCCTCCTAGGTCCAGGCAGAACCAGACCGTGGCATGGTCACTCCCCGCCAATGGGTCCCTTACCTCCAGGCCCCCAATCTGGTCACTGTCTGCCAGGACCACATCCAGTACCCGCGCCTCCCTGGTCGGTTCCCTCAGAGCTGAGTTAGGAACGCGTCTTGAAAGACATACAACAACCTCTGTTCCCTGGTCACAGAGGATGTCATAGTCTCCAAGTCTGTTCCTGGCACGTTTAAGTCCCCCAACACCACCACTGTTTCTCTGCCCAGTCTGCAGTGTCTCCCAACATCTGCCACCAGACTGTCCTCCAGCTCCTCCGCCAGGGCAGGGGGTCTATACACCACTCTATTTTCACTCTTGCCCCCCTTGTTATCAAGGTGACCAATCGCCTCCACGGTTCCCTCCGCCTCCTCTACTCCCCTATGCCAATGTAGTTTTTGACTATCATTGCTACCCGCCTCCCTCCCTCCCCCTGTCCTTCCTGAACATAGTGTAACCCTCAGGTTCAGGTCCCAGTCATGTCCTGCAGTGGCCCAAGTCTCAGTGACCGCCACCACATCCACTGCTCCTCAATTAGCATCACCTGGAGCTCAGGCATTTTGTGCCCAAGCTCCTGGCATTCTGGGACTACTTCCACCCTTTCCTATAGTTCCATTTCCCCTGCTCATTCCCATGGGGTTCTGTTTCCCCTGGTCTGCACTTTGCCAGTTGGCCTTTTCGCAATCCTCCAGCTCCCAGGGGTGGAGACAGAGTCCCTCCTTTATCGGCACCCCCTTGACAGCCTTTTCTCCCATCCCTCCCCCCTTCACAAGTTTAAACCCCACTTTTCACCAATGAACCCCTCTATTTTCAACTTAAGGATTCCCCTCCCCTCCAAATTGAGATGGAGTCTATCTCTAGCATACAGCTCCTTATCCTCCCAGGTCTCCCCCCAATCCCCCATCAACCCATACCCTCTGGCCTCACACCACTCCCTGAGCCACTGGTTTATCTTCCTAATCATCCTTTTGTGTTCCCCACTAGCCCTTGGCACCGGCAGGATTTCTGAGAAGGAAACAGTGCATCCTGTGTCACAACAGACCTTGGCAAGCTCCCTGAATCTTGCCTGTATCTCTAGCTCGCTATTTCCCTCAATATCATTTGTACCCAGGTGGACCAGTATGTCCGGGAAACCCCCACAATCCTTTGCCAGCTGATATACCTCATGCTTAGCCCTGTGCACCATTAGTCCAGGGAGGCATCTTGTTTTAACTGGCCAGGCTTCTCCCTCCCTATCCCATTTGATACCCCTGATCATAGAATCCCCCAACAGGAGCACTCTGACCGCTCCTTTTCCTCCATTCCCCCCCTTCCATGTCCTTCATCCTTTCTACTGGCCCCTCCACCCAGCCGGCTCCTTGTTCCTCCCCCTATCTGGGTGCCACATGCTACCCCTCCTTATTTACCATGGCCCCCCTCCCTCCAATCCTTCTGTACCTTGCTAATTCCCCCTCACTGCTCGCTACTGGTCCTTCTCCCCCATCTGCTAAACTAGCCTGGCTTGTCCTCCCTTCCTTCCTGTCTCCATTTAGTTCCTTCTTGCTTGTCGTGCTCCCCTGGCCTAAACCCTCAGCTCCTTTTACTGAATCCGCCTTGTACTTCTGGTCCTTCTCCTTGTGCTTTCCTCCCTCTTCCCCCTGCACCCCCTGCTCTGATTCACTGCTCCCCCATTTCCCTGCATTCCAGGTCCCCCCCTGTTCTTCCTGCTATCTGGCCCCTGCCTCCTGCCCCCCACTCCCTTTCCGTCTCTAACCACCCATGTCGTGGCTACATCACCCCCCTCATCCTCGAGCAGAAGAAGAGATTTGAAGCAGTTACTGAGTGTAAGATCTGATCCACCTCCCCGCCTTGCTTCCTTCTGTCCAGCCCTGGCCATCTGCCTACTTCCCTGAGAATGTTGTCCCTCCGTCCCTCCTTTGTGAGGGTCCCCAGTAACCAGCCTGCTTCCTTGGTAGTGTCCTTTTGGACCCCCTCTGCCAGGGTCCCTATGTGACCCCTGAGTATTCTCCTGCACTCCTTTCCCTATGCCCCCCCCCAGTGCTTGGTGCAACCCCGTGGGAGATCCCCAGCCCCCTTCCCCAACCATGCCCCTTCCCCAGCTGTCTCCTAATCCCCGCAACCTCCTCCCTAAGCTGTGCCAGCTGGTAGCACACTGGGCAACCACCGAACTTCCAAGCCCAGTCCAGTATCATGGTTGCTCCACACTCTGTGCACCCCACCACCCTCCCAAAGATGCCGGCCCTAATGATGTGTGGTTCCATCCCCTTCCAAATGGGTTTCCTTGGGTGAGCCACCAGGTTCCCCCCTAGTCCAAGATACACCCTACTGCCTAATCAGGTCACCCACTAATCTTAGAGACAGTCCCACTGTACACCAGTAACCCTGTTACTAGGTGCAGTACAACACATTAAACTTATAAGGGAAATGAACAACTCCCTAAGCTCCTCTCTCCCAGCCTTTAAATCCAACCCCCAGTGGCTAGAACTACATGAGCTGCACCTGCAGCCTTTCCTCAAATTGCAGGGCAGATGTTCCCCTATAAATTAGCAGAATTCTGGGGAGGGAGGGTGGGGGAGGTGGGTCTTGGGCAGACACCTGACTGAGAGAGAGTGTATCAGCCCTGTGTCTCCCTCCAAGCCCAGCAGCCAAAGAACCAGCCCCAAGCAAATCCCACCAAATAGGTTTTAAATCAGAAGAAATAGGCCTCCACCAGCGCAGCCTGTTACACAGTGAAACATCCACAAAATGAGCCCACTTACAGCCACCAAACTAGTTTTCAAACTTCCAGCAGCCCCCAAAACAATACCCTGCTAGCCCCTTAGAAGTAAGAAAGAAAAGAACTAACCTTCTACCAAGTAAAATCCACAAGAACCCTGTGAAAACAACAAGCAGCAGCTACTGTCCTGGAACACAACTGATCCTGTCCCCTTCCAGTTCTTTCTCATAACACATTCAATTGATGAGTCTCCTGAGACATCGTTGTGTAGATCTATAGAGCAAGCTTTACATTTTTTGATTGAGCCTAACAGCATTACCTTTGTCTTTTTTATGTTCAGTAACAGCTTGTGGTCAGATAACCAGTGCTTCACATTTCTGAGATCAGTAGACAAGGATACATTGATGCAATGAACTTTCAAGGAGCTGGAGTAGAGGACTAGGTTATCCGCATACAGAATTGATGAACACAATTTGAGAGCTTCTGTAATATCTTTGAAAAGGGAGAAAAGCAGAGGACTCAGGATGGATCCCTGTGGCACCCCAATATTGATAGTGGTGCTTCCAGATAGGGCAGAATTGTATTTAACAATTTGAGACCTATTTACTAGGTAACTTCTAAACCATTCGACAACAGGGAATGAGGAGCTAAATTTATGAAGCATAGTTAGGAGCAGTGGGTGATCAATGAGATCAAAAGCTTTTGTGAAGTTTATAAAAACAGCTCCAGTAAGTAGACTGCCATCCATATTTGATAAGATATCAGTTGTGGGTTTCAGGAGGGTTGTCAACATGCTGTGTCCTTTCCTGAAGCCATGCTGTGTACCAGAGAGAAGATTGTGTTTATTTAGATGAGCAACTGTCTGCAAGGCCACATGTTTCTCCAATATTTTACTGAGAACTGATAGAATGGCAATTGGCCTATAATTTGTGATATCCTTTGGGTCACCCTTCTTGAAAACTGGAGTAATTCTAGCAATTTTCCATAAATCTGGAACCTTGTGGCTACAGAGAGACATTGTCTAGATTTTGGCTAGTGGCAAGGTTTTAAGGCGAGCAGCAAGCCTAAGGAGTTTAGGTTCAAGAGAGTCAGAACCCGTGCTAGTGTTGTCTGAGATGAATTTTAGTAATAACAAGACATCATGTCTATTAATGGCCTTGAAATAAAAAGGCGGGGAGTTTGGACACACATTCAGTAGATCAGTGGCGGTGTTCTGATGTTCTGAGGAGGGGATCAGAGAGAAAGCAGCAGATTGCTGGAAGGAAGAGGTGTACTGTGTTAAATCTGAGAACATACGGTTAAAAGAGTTTGCTATTGTGTCATGGTTATTGTAACGAACTCCATTCAATATCATAGCTCCCTGTACATCTGTTTTTGCAGTGCCCAAGAAAGACTTTATATGTGTCGAGAATCATTTGGAATCACCAGCAGAGTTAATAAGCAGGTTCTTACAGTAATTGCTCTTAGCAGCCCTAATCATCTTCCTACAGGAGTTTCTAAGAGCTCTGTAGGTATTAAAATCAAAGTGAAGCCCAGTGCACTTGTAGCATTTCCGGCTTTTATCCCTGAGACACAGGTTAGCAAGCAGGTCTTTGTGGAGCCACCAGGTTGGTTTGCCTCTGACACACCTAGTGGCCTGTGGGGCATGCTTCTGCTGAACAGCAAGAAATTCTTTTAGGAAGATTTGTAGGGCTTCGTCAACATCCTTAGAGGTATGGATAGCAGTCCAGTCGATTGTTGAGACATAAAGTAGAAATTTATCAACATCCAACTTGTCAAAGTCAGTAAAGGTAACAAAACACAGCGGGGTGGGGGGGGAGATGACCCAGCTGACCAAATACAGAAAGTAGGAGAGTGGTCAGATAATGAATCAGCTAATAAGCAGGTGCGTATACATGCTCTATGTGATTCATCAAAACCCAGTCAATGAGAGTTGAAGATTTCTGTGACTGGGCAGTACGGGTAGGTTCTGTTATTAGCTGGTGCAAGTTATAGCTAAGTTTCAGAGACTGTAGAGAGCCATGGGCTGAATCCAGCCAGTTCAGGTTTAGATCATCCAGGATTACCACTTTGTTATTGTTAACAATATGAGCAGTGTGATTCAGGAAGCTGTGCAGACCGTCCATGCCTCCCCCGGGGGGTTATAAAAACAGCTAATGTGTAGTTTTTTTTTGTTCCAAGTACAAGGATGACATGAGTGGATTCAACACCAGATGAGGGATCACTGGTAGGAACAGTCACAACATTAAGGTGACTTTTATAGAATATGGCAACACCACCACCCCGCTTTGATGAGAGTCTATCTTTACGAAACATGGCATACCCATCGATGGAGCATAGTGAGTCCGGTATTCTCAACTTGAGCCAGATTTCTGTGAGACATAGAATGTTAGGTTTGTAAACATGTATCCAGGCCTCCAGTTCAGCAAAATGACAGGTAAGACTCCTAATATTTATGTGTGCAATAAATAACCCCTTGCTAGTGACCCTAGATATGTTAGTTGGAGAGAAGTGACCAGGTGGGCCAGGATTTAGCTCAATATCGCCAGAGAGAAGGGTGGCAATGAGTACTAGGAACCATGATTTAGTGCTACGAAGAACGAAAGAGGGTTTCTGCTAGGGCAATCTACTGCAAATAGCAGCGATGGCATGATAAGTGTGGCCCTTATGTAGGAGAATTATGTGCCACCATGGCAGAGGGCAATGGTGAGCTATTGTGTTTGAGAAATGAAAATTTAAAAAGTCAGATGGAATGTCATAGGTTCCATAGTTACAAGGGGTATACAGGGTCGGTGCATGTAAGCCAAGTAGCATTAAGAGTGGCAGAAACAACCCTCCATAGTAGAGGACTGCTATTACTTATGGTATAGATTCAGGGATAGGTCAAATGGTGACAAGGTAGGGTACTGAATATAGCAATCAATGATGGTAGAGATAACCCCAAAGAACCACAAGAGTGGGACAAATCTGACCTCTGAGAAACCTACGAACCGCAGGCAGGTCTAGAAGCAGTTTTGAAAAAGGACAGGACAGATATAGGGAGTGGTGAGATACCAGAGCCCATAGACAAGCTAGGGTAAGAGAGGGGTGACATAAGCCTGCAAAAGCAGGAAAGCAGGGGTCCCAAAAAGCTAGCAAAGAAAAAAACACGTAGTCGGCAAACTAACTACGTACAATGTTCAAAGCAGAATAGACCCTTGCAGAGTATAACTGAGAAAGTTCTTAGAGAATCAGAAATAAGTTAGTCATAAGATATTGTAAAAGAGAAAGCCAGACCTCCTTAGAAGAAGGGGTTGACAGAGTGTCCTTGTCTCTGATTATCAGTGAAAGTTGTGAGACTATAACACTGAGACCCTAGTGAGTAGCAATATACCCACACAATAAGTAAGTCAAAAGGGTAGTGCACAAGTGACAGGACAGAAACACCCCTAGTTGTTGGTCAGTATAAGCAGCCAATGGTAAATCAGGCACTTAGTCTCAGAGCATTTATAAAAGAGAATGTTCACCCAGGGTGGGTGTGGTGGGGGCGGGTGGGGAGCTGGCACACAGCGCCAGCGGGGACATGTCTTGCAGTAACTGAAAAGCTCAGGCACTTAACTCGAGCAGGGCTACTACAGTCACAACCCGATTTTACTTATTTATTGGGAACAGAAACACAGGCTGAATTTTTTACAACCAGCTGATTGACTTATAGCAGCGTGGCTGAAAAAGGGCTATAAATCACTAAAGCAGCCTACTAATTTAAACTGGCCACCAGGATTTCAGCAGCATGGCTGAATCGGAAACCCAAGCTGCAGTCTTACAACTGGCTGATTGACTTTCAGCAGCGTGGCTGAAAAGGGTTGTAAATCACTAAAGCGGCCAACTGATTTAAACTGGCTGCAGGGATTTCAGAAACGTGGCCGAAGGGCTAAATACACAGCTAAAGTCAAATTATAAGTCAGGTTCCACAAATTGCAGCACAAAATGAAAGAGCTGTGTCCCAAGTCCAAAACGTAAAAGCAATTCTACAGGTACTAGCAGGGGTTCGAGCTGAGGCACCGATCAGGGACTGCTTGTGAATATACCAATCCGGGAGAAGGTGCTAAATTTTGAAATTAGGACTGACACTCGAGTCTGCTCAACTTACCTGTATGGCTACTCAATTTCAGCTTCACCAAGGAGAGCTTCATCACCAAACTCGGGGAGTTGGCGGGACAGGGAGCACTTCAATCAGCGTCAGGTCTGGCGGTCCTACCATGAACCACAGCTGAGCTAGGTCAGAGGACGGATTCTCTGTCTGGTGAAGAGCACACCAGTCAGTTTGAGATCCGAGCCCTGGCAGGCTAGTGGTGGACCTGTATGGCTACTCAATTTCAGCTTCACCGAGGAGAGCTTCACTGCCTATCAGGGAAATCTTTACTGCTTGCCTTGCCCCAGAAAAAATTAGATCCCTAGCTTCACCGAGGCCTTCTTTTGTGTGTGATTGTGTGAGGAGAGGTGAAGATTCAGCCAGAATTCTGTAGACATTTGAATTTCTGCATTCTATGATAAACAAACATTCCATCTTTTGAATGTATGGGTACACAGATGCTTGGCAGCTGGGAGAGACCACTTTTTCTATTTACATTTATCAAAAGAAAACAACTGTGTTTAATAAAAAGAAGTTGGCATGTTTTGTTTTAAAATGTTCTCAGATTATCTATTTTATTAGCACAAAAATACACTTCAGGGCTCTGCATTATGCTGATCTAACTGCATTTCCAGGGGGCTGAAGGTACTCTGTCTGTGGTGGCATGCCTCACTAAGCAGAAGATTAGCATAATACATGTCCCTTCATGTCTTATTGCTTACATTGATTTTGAATCAGATATCTGAAAATTTGGGATGGGCCTGCTGATTATGAACTGGAACGTGCCATTGAGGGAGCTGGTCACAGGGATCCCTTACTTGATAATCTACTATGTAGATGCTCATATGCAGTAATAACAGTAACAGTTCTACAAAGGTTCCTACTGGAAACAAGCTGATAGAACAAGTCCGATGTGTCTGCACATTTACTGTTCCATCAAATAATCAAAATCACTACAGCAAAAGAATAACTAAGGTGCATCACAGATTATTGTTTGATTGATGTAAATTATATGGGTGAAATTGACATTTTTTATATGTGATTTTAAAGATAGTACACGTGCAGTATAAATTAAGAACAGCAAATAATTTAACAAAAATTACTCTTTTTTTCACTAGTCCTTAGTTATCCGTCACCCTTGATTAGCTGCCATTTTATTTTTGCACAAAGTGGGTGAACAATCGATGCAACATTGTATTACTGCTGATAAGTACCTTAAGCAAGCAATAATATGCAACAGAGTGGGTGGTACCTAACTGCCCAGAGGCATAATGAGGCCTGTCACTACAGAACGAGGGCTTTATGTAACTAATAATACCCAGCAGGGTGGTGGTATTGGGTTATATTGGACTGTCCAGGAGTGTTATGAGGCCTGATGCTGTAAGTGGAGGCCCTTATAGGCCCTGGAAAGTCTTGTATAACCCATACTGCCTACTCTGGTGAGTATTAGTGTGCTTAGAAAGTGGGCTATAAGTAGTACTGTATATATTTAAGAAAACAAAAAGTGTTCAAAAAAATTCAACAAAAAATTTACACAGTGAATTCAAAAACATTCTTATAAAGTAGTCCCTTCACTGGTAGAATTGCCAGTAGAGGGTACTGCTGCTAAGAGAGTACTCTTGTTAGTAGGGATCTTAAGAGTTTGGGTGACAGCATTCTTTCTATTTTATTTCACAAGTAGAATTATTTTTATGTGCTTGGGATGGCAGAGTGAGTGCAGTCATAGAGGGCTGTGAGTTCCACTGGCAGGGATGGCAGAGCAGACAGGACAGGAGTGACGATGGTATTCAGTTTCATTCGTGCTATACAAGGTGTTTAAAAAAAATCAAACAAGTTGTTTCTGTTTTGTCTTGGGATGGCACAGTGAGTGCAAGTGAGCTGAGTCATGGACAGCAGTCAATGCTGTTGTCAGGTACAGCCTAGTGTACGTAACAGGAGTGATGGTGGTATTCACTTTTGTTCATGTCATATAAAGTGATTTAAAAAAAAAAATCAAACAAGTTGTTTCTGTTTGGGTCCAGCTGGAGTTGAGCCATGGTGCATGTGGAGAGTGATGGCAGAGAGGTTGTCTTTGTTGTGTACCACTGAGTCATGAGACCAGCGGTACTTTCTTAGATTAGGTTACCACAGATGGAGGGGTGCTGCTGGCATGTGGCAGCAGGGTATGATGGCAGGCAGCTGGAGGATGTGTGTTAGCTGAGTAGGTGACAGTAGCTTATCTTTTACTCAGTTGTTAAATTGTATAGAAAGTGTTACTGTCTGGGGGGACTAAGAGGTGGGTGGTGGTAGTTTAAGCTCTCAGTAAGCAAGAGAAAAACTGGCGGCTGTTTGAAATTTCAAGCTGGCAAAGGGATACCAGCTAGTAGGGACACTTGTCAGTGGGTCTTGTTATTTCCCAGTCTCTGTTGCTGCATAAATGCCCACCTTGGCAAGGGCCTCAGAAAATCACAAACCAGAAAATGTGTTGTCTATTTTGTAAAGCCCATTAAAAGGTGGGTATATAAAGGGTGGGTATAGCCCATACGCACAGCATTGCCAGCAGTTTTGAGTTGCCCACTAAAAAACTATCCTTCCACATCCAATTGGTAATGTCATAGAACATAGAAACATATAAGTTGATGGCAGATAAGGACTGCAAGGCCCATACAGTCTGCCCATTTTTTTCTAGCTTATGAATGTGCCATAGGCCTGTACTCTATCAATGGCCTATCTATTCATACACATCTGTATTGCTCCCTTATGCCTATCCCATGCCTGTTTGAAGCCCTGCAGTGTATTCATATCCACTGTTTCCTGAAGTATGCCATTCCATGCAGCCACCAACCTTTCTGTGAAAAAGGACTTCATCACATTACCCCTTAATTGGCCTCCCTCTGATCTCATGCTGTGTCCTTTTGTCCTGCTATTTTTCTTATATTGAAACATGTTAGACTTTTTCACCTTGTTAATGCTCTTAAGATGTTTGAATGTTTCAATCATATCACCTCTCTCCCTCCTTTGCTCTAGGGTATACATATTGAGCTCCATTAATCTGTCCTCATATATTTTCTGATGTAGTCCCTGCACCATTTTGGTTGCCCTTCTCTGGACTGCCTCCATTTTGTTAATGCCCTTGTGCAGGTGCGGCCTCCAGTATTGCACGCCCTGAGCTTAACGAACTCTTGTAGGACCCATTCCTTTGTGAAGGGACTAGTTCACACTTTCCTACCCCTGTGTTCATGGTGCTGAGCTGTGGGCCCTGCCCTACCTTCTCCTCAGTAAATACTGAGCAGACATGTCTATTTAGGATAGATGTTTTTCCTTGGTCCTCCTCCATGTCAGAAAGGGGAGCACTTTATTGGTAAAAGGAGGCCCACTGCTTTCTCTTTAATAAGTGCCTTCCTTTTAGCTGCTAAGCAACTGTCTGTTTGTGGCCATCAGGGCCATCAATCAGGCTGCCTACATCATCAGTGGGGTGGTCTGGTTTGAGTGGCCACCACGGGCCGATCTCCTTGAACCAGGGTGCATAAAAGAGCATCACAAACAAACAACTAGCATAAGACACACTTGAATCTAAACTGCGTCACACGCTATTCAGTTTATGTAAGATAAGACACAGAAATTTAAAAAAGGTTTGCCAGTGTAAAGCAAAAAGTTGTTAGCATTACTGTGCATTGCAGGGGAGTTCCCCATGCTTAAACAAATAACTATGCATTTCAATGTCTTTATAGAAATGAGCATTTTTATGCTAGAAATCCCAGCGTGAAGGGAAGTTTGGAACAGCAGCCCTGGGCAATCTAAAATGAAACTAAGCACAGATTGCAAGTGGCTATAACTTGAGTTTAAAAAGTTATAATCTGAGGCTAGAAATAAGTGTCAATACATATTTTACAACATTTGTAATGTTGGAATTGTGGAAAGTACATAACATAATCTGTAGGGCTATGTATACTGTAAGAAAATAATTAAGGAGCTGGTTTATTCATAGGACAGCATTGACAACTAGGATACTTCACCCTGTAAAGGCTGCATTGTAGAATGAAAGCATTTTTAAACTAATGGAACAATGACCTACATCAGACTAATGAATTTGAAACGTGGATGTATTTATTTTTAACTAAGGATTTAGCACTAGTCTTCATCTAAACAGAACTTGTAAAGAAATAGTACTAGCGCTTCAACTAAGGTATGATAGTCTTGAGTAAGGGGTCAAAGGTCACGATTGTTTAAAAATGGGCAGTAAATACTGGAGAAACATTATGCTATCTGGAAAGAATAACCGGATATAACAAGTTATCTGTTCTAGAAGGGCAACCTTAGTAATGCATTATTTAAATCTGTATTTAGAGTAACTTTCTAGCTATAGCTTTGGATGAGATTATATAGTAATAACCTGAACATGAGTTAATCCAAAATGGGCTGCTTGACATAAACTGAATTTATTCACAGACTAATAGATAATTGAATCCTTGTTCTAATACTAACAAGCATTTGTCAGTGCCGAATGTTGCTTGCTTCTATGTGCTGTTTAGGTATTTGGAAGTCATTGGAGTGCAAATATTGAAAATTTGCGAACTTACGAGCGTGCGTAGGAACTGCGCAACGCACGCTCGTAAAACAGTCATTGTTAGGAAATTTTTCATGAAATGTTCAACATAGCCATTTTAAGACCTCTGGTCATGAACAGTGTCAGTGTGATTTTGTTAATGTGTCCCATACATTGAGTTTGCACACCGACTGCGCCATTGTGCGCTACATGGGCGGAAACACGTTTTGGGCAGGATGTGAAAAATGACAGCTGTACTGCTCATAAGGAGGTGTGGTAAAATGGCAATGTTGAAAATCTGGAGTGGAAATATTGAAAATTTGTGAACTTACGAGCCTCGTGAGGAACTGCTCACATGCGCTCATAAAACAGTCATTTTTAGGAATTTTTTCACCAAATTTTCAACATAGCCATTTTAAGACCTCTGCTCATGAACAGTGTCACTGTGATTTTCTTAATTTGTCCCGTACATTGATTTCACACATCGACTGCGCCATTCTGTGCTACAAGGGCGGAAACACATTTTGGGTGAGATGTGAAAAATGACAGCTATACTGCTCATAAGAAGGTGTGGTAAAATGGCAATGTTGAAAATCTGGAGTGAAAATATTGAAATTTCGCGAACTTATGAGCCTGCGTAGGAACTGCGCAACGCAGGCTTGTAAAACAGTCATTTTTTGGAATTTTTGGACCAAATTTTCAACATGGGGTTTTTGGGACCCCTTCTCATGAATGATGTTACTGTCATGGTGGTATTCAGGCCTGAAGGGTGATTTCACAGTCACAGTGCAGTCACTGCGCAAAATTACCCTTCGGGACCGAATAACGCCATGACAGTGACATCACCCATGAGAAGGGGTCCTAAAAACCCCATGTTGAAAATTTGGTGCAAAAATTCCCAAAAATGCCTGAGATATGCAATAAAGTTGAACCCCTCCTATCTAGCTCTTTGTACAGCTTACCGGCATTTCCTCAGTTCGCGGTCGGCTTTGAAGAGTGCAGACGTGTTCCCGGTCCACCGAAGATCATCACGCCAGAGTCCGGAGGTAAGTATGGGGTGAGGTCAATGAGGAGGAGGCTGGAGTGCGGGTTGTGGGAGGGGGTGGAGAAGACACGCCGCAGGACACGCTTTTTCTTTACAGTTTAAAACAAAACAAAAAAAGACTACGAGGGCGTTGCCACGCTGGGGTGGGCTCCCAGCATGGCACAAAGGACGGGGGCCGCTCAGCTGGCGGGGAATTGGGCACCCCGTCGGCCAAACAACTGATTGCCACGCTGGGGTGGGCTCCCAGCGTGCCACCAGCCACGGGGACGACAGCAGCTCAGCTGGCGGGATTGGGGCACCCCGTCAGCTACACAGACATGGGGCGCTGCGCCTGTGTGTGTGGGCGGAGCTATGCTTATCGGTGCTCACTGAAGCGTAGCTCCCTCTTTTCAATTGGATGTTACTGCATTTTGGAGCGTGTCATAGACAGCTCCAAAATGCATTGGCTTACAGGGGCCCCGCCTGCCAGCCCACTGACTGAATTGGAGGAGGAGGTGACACACCTCCGAAATCTCCGATGATGGCACTATGTTTCTTGCACATGCGTGCAAGCAACATAATAATGAAAGAATTAAGGAACACAAGGTAAAAAAGTCAATTTATAATTGTGATGAACGAGTGTGAATTTATGTAAATAATATTTTGAAAGTTTAGTTTTTAATGATAAAAAGAAGTTCACAGGTGCTCTCCACACAATATGGTATGCCATTTTACATTTTTAATGGTATTGAGCTTGGGCACTTAAAATATATAGTGGTCAGTTTTGGCACTGTCCCAGTCATGAAAAATGTTTTTCATAAAAAATCTTTGTTACCAAAATTATTTTAGTATGACAGTAATACTCATAGTTGTACACCCTAATAGATCCTAAGTCCCTGAGAAAGCCCAGTGTTGGGTGTAACATTGGGTGTACCTAGGGGATCATGGTGTTCTAAGAAAATATTACAATAAAACTACTTTTCTTATGATGAACTGAGTGGCTGGTCTCCAGATACTTTTTCCCTTCCACGTTTAGGTCAACCAATCAACCAGCCCCCAATAGGAACATTGGACTACTTTATGCAAAGGGCATCCACCCATGTCATCTTCCTTTATAGCCCATGCCACCCACCCTGGAGTGCATTATTGCACATAGAAAATGAGTATTTGTTTCATTATTTTGAATATAAATGTTTTACAGATTTAAAAAAAGGTAAACAAAAAAAATTGCAAAATGAATAAAGAAATTGTTTCCTGTAAAATAGTCCTTCTACTGATAGAATTGCCACTAGAAGGCACTTCTATTTCTGAGAGCTTTTTTTTCATGCATTCTGTTTAAGCTGCCCTCCTATACGTGGAAAACTGGGCTACTTAATTGCCACCTAACTTAATGTTTCCCACAGGCTAACTTGGTGCCTTGGATAGCCCCCCAGGTGGGGTCCAGGGTAGATCCACCACTTGACATGATGTCTGTGGTCCTTGTAAGGAAAGCCATGTCAAGACTGAGGGGGGTGGATATATGTTTACCCCCAGTTCCAGGACTCATTTTCATTTTCTCCACCATGAGTCTGAAGTGGTACGTGTGACAACGCAATGATGTGTGCACGATGAGCATGTCAGCACATTGGTGCCATATTCTCCTCATCCACATATTTGTTCTACCATCCACACTACCTCCTGTGCTTACCCAGGTGGCAGTGGTGGAACAGAGAATACGATCCTCCCTCCCTCCCCCCAAGAGGAGGAGTGCATTCTCTGTGATGCTTGATCCTCTTCCCTCTGGCTGGGCCCCGAATGAGCTGAGATCACTTCTGATCCTGGGCCACTGGTGTCACAAGTGGTAGCACTACTGCTTTTCCAATGCGCTAGCCCTTGAGAGACTTCTTTTCATTTTGGGACTCACACTGCCACTTTCAGTGTCTGCTTCACTTCATCTTTATTTCTTCCTGCCTCCTGATGAGTATTAACGCAGTGAGAAGAATTTTGTTTTCAATTGATGACAGCTGTAGGAATATTTGGGAGTGTCAGGTACAGTATGATGGTATTTTTAGTGCATCAGTCGAACAATTGTAGTGGCAATCGGGAGATAGGAGTAGTGGGGCCCAGTCAGACCCAATGGCTCAGCAGCTAAGGTGAGACATTGAGAGAACAGGAGAGTGGCAGTGTTCCAGCATGAAACAGTACTAGTGCTAAGCTGATTTTGTTTTCAAAATTACACTTATAGCTGCCATACTATGAGTGGGGGAAGCTAAGGCTGAGTGGGGGAAGTAAGTTCACAAAAAAAGGCACCGTGCCGGCCGGTAAGTTTTGAAAATTCCAAAGAAAGCACAGTGATGTCACTTTGGTGCTAAGGCAGGTTGGCATGAGTCTTCTTTTTTCCCCCAGTCTCTGTTGGCACATAAATGTAACCTTAGGCAAGGACTGGGATTTTTCTTACCCATTTTCTAACAGTTAAAAATAAATGTCTCTTCTGGTAACGTATCCCATACTGAATATTCCTAATTATTAATAAGCAGAAAGTTGAACTAGAAAAAACATGCCCCATCCTCACTCACTCACTCCTGGCACCCATGCAGTTCTGCTTCTCCACACTGCCACCTCAGTACATACTGTGATATGTTTTTTGCTGCATGACCAGCACAGCCCTTCTTCCACCAAGGCCAGTTGCTTTCATGTTTGTTGTCTCTCGCTGATCACAATCTGCCAAAAGAAAATATACAAAAAGCAACCCCCCCAACCCTACCTACCCTTTGACACCAATGCCACTCTCCTCCTCCTCTCACATTGCCTCCCTAGTACATGGTACAGTACATCCCATAGTAGGCAACCGGCATATCCCTCCCACCTCCTTGGCTGGTCACCATCTTGCCTGCTGCTCCCACTGCATCAATCCCATCCTGTAAAACAAAATGTAGAGAAACAAATACACCACCCTCACCCACCTTCTAGCAAGTATGAAACCCTTTTCGCCCATTGCATCCCCAGTACATACCGTAATCAGTCCCACAGTGAAGGACTGTCCCATTCCTTCCTCAACCTTGTCCCATCTCTGTCTTGTCTGTTGCCCCCCATTGACTGCAAACCTGTAAAAAATAAACAAACCCAACCCCCCCACCTTCTAGCACTCAAGTCACCCTCTTCCCCAAACTATGTTAAAAAACACCCTCACTCACCCTTTAGCACCAATGCCACCCTCCTCCGCCTCCATGTCCACCCAGAATCTACTCTTTCTAGGGTCCCCTGGTGGGTATCCAACACAGCCCTCCTTCCAGCTTAGCCAGTTGCCATCTTCTGATTGGTCCCACACTGCTGTAATCTGTTATAATATGTACATCCTTATATACAATCTGGTGTTGCTCAGATAGTGCTTTTGTGGATCCTACCTCTATCTGTCAGATAGTGCTGGTATCCTACCTAGAATCCTACCAGAAATCCTACCAAAGACAGATGTAGGATCCAGGGTCAGATGGTGATGGATCCTAGTTAGGATCCAGGTAGGTATCCTAGTTAGGATACAGGGATCCTAGGTCAGATAGTTAGGATCTGGGGTCAGATAGTGATGGATCCTAGGTCAGATCCAGGGATCCTAGGTCAGATAGTTAGGATCCTAGGTCAGAAAATTAGGATCCAAGCTGGATCTGTTGTTAGGATCCACAGGATCCACAATGTTTGTAGGATCCATGCACTGGATCCTACAGGGTAGGATCCATGGTCAGCTATTACTGCTATCCTACCACAGAAACTATCTGGCCAAATGGGAGGTATCTGCTGATATCCTAATGTCTAGGATACTATCTGAGCAACTCTTATATAATCTCTGTAGGGATTTCCTTAGTCAGGTTGGCTTAGATAGAGATACACACAAGTAACCCACAATTCTTTGAGTAATTTTCTTACTTCCTTCTAGAAGACCTACTCTCATGTGCCCACAAGAAGTTTTCTGGCTATGAAAATTAAAAACTGAATCTCAGCTGGGCTATCCTGGATAAATATATTTCAAAAATAAAAATATAAGTACTGTGGTGGGGTGGTGGCATTTGTGTGAGCACACAAGTTTGTGCCTTTGAGAGTATACATATATATGTGTGTGTGTGTGTGTGTGTGTATGTATGTGCTAACTTACCAGAACCTATGGGCATGCGGGTACTGCAGCTTCCCCCCACTTTTGCCCATGAGAATTCAAAATGCCCCTTTACTTGCAATAACTTCCTTTTTCACCCTGTGCTCTTTTGAACTGATGCACTCCCATTTTCCCCATGTTCTGGTACCAGTGTGTGTATGTCACTGCTTGTATATGTGCATGAATAGGTACTGTACTGTATGTGTGTTTGTGACTGTTTTCTCTGCAGCAAGTAGTAACAACAGCTTCCCCTGCAGCAGCTTAATGTGAGGTTTTACTTTTTGTGCTAATATTGTGATGCAAGTAACATACTAATTAACAGTGGAAAAAGGACCAATGACTCATCAAGTCTGTCCATGAGCTCCTAATTTATGATGACATGTACCCTGCTGGACTTTTGCTTCTCTGTGATGTGTGGCCCAACACAAATTGTTACAGTCCCCATATGCTTGTCCCACCCATACTTAAATGTATTTATTATATTGGCACAAACCGCTTTCCTAGGAATCCTGTGCCACTTCTCCACAACCCTCTTGGTGAAGAAATACTTTCAGACATCCTGTTTGCACACTTCTCCACCTATTTAAGAGATTTTCCCCTTGTACACTTGTCTGCACTCTTTGTAAATAAGTTGTTGCAGTCCACTCTGTTTATTCCATTTAGGAACTTCTAGGTTTGCTTCATGTCACCATTTTCACTTCCGGCTTCCAATGGGTATAAGTTCATGTCTATTAATCTTTCCTTATAAGAATTACTCTGTTGACCTTGTATTATCCTTTTTTTTTAGTTGTTTAACCAGGAGTAGCATACTAAGCTGAAAGCTTTTTTTACAGGTGCAACCTGGGAGCACAGGAAAGTTAAGTGACTTGCTCAGGGTCACACAGTATGCAAGTGGAAGCTGTGGGATTCAAACCCAGGTCTGGTCTACTGGATGTCAACAGATTTGCAGCTCAGAGCCTTAAACCACTGCACTATGCTGCCTCCAAATCTGGGTGGCTCTCTTCTGTACTTCTCTTTTATCAAGTGTGTGCTCCAAAACTGTGCACAGTACCCCAAGTGTGGTCTCGCCAGAGATTTGTACAAGGGTAATATAACCTCCATTCTACTACAGTTGATATCCTGCCTATGTAACCCGGCATTTTAGTTGTCTTCCCTCCTACTTTATTACATTGTGATCTTTGCTTTAGGTTATCCTTTATTAATTCTCCTAAATCCCTCTAATCTGTTGTCTTTTCTATGTCCACACCATCCATTATATAGGTAACTCTTGGATTTTATTTTCAATATGCATGACCTTACATTGTTTTGCATTGAATTTTAATTGCGAGACCCTGCACCATTTCTCACGTTTCTCTAGATCTTCTTTAAGGGATCTTACACCCTTATCATTGTCTACTCCACCACAGACCTTGGTATCATCTGCAGAGGCTTATGTTTGAATGGATTTCCTCACTCATATCACATACAAAAATATTAAAAAGGGCTGGTCCTAAAACGGATCCCTGTGGGACCACGCTAGTGAGCAGTGCGAGAAGAGATGTTGCAAAGTTTTATTTCACCAGTGAAGTTACAGCAAAAGTACCAAATTCGCCACCATGACCCAATTCACAAATTTTCCCCGTCAGTTTGTAAATTCACCTATTTAACTTCGCCGGTGACCTCGCAGTAACTTCGCCATTAAGACAGTCAGGCAAAGTCTGTTCAAAATGAGGCTACTGCCTGGTGATAAACAAATGCTTGTGGTCACATGGAAATGACTCCTTCAGGTCACATGCTGCTGTTCTACGTACTGACCCATCCTTTGCTTCACTTTGCAGTGTGAGCTAGTGAGTGGAATGGGACAGATCTGCACTTTTAATACTAAAACCTAGCCAAAAAAACCAAACATTTTTTCAGCGTTATTTTGCTTGTTCTACATCTTATTTTTACTGTACAGTTTTTGGGTCTTTGAGATACTTTTTGGCTGTTATTTTCTTTATATTGAACACTTTTATTTGTGCTAGTTTTCATCTCTTTTAGCATGTTTTCTATACTCTATGTACTCTGTGTTTTTTTTTGGGTGGGGGGTTTAAAATGAGTGGGAGCAATCAGGAGGAGAGGGGGTGCAGGCAGCAGGTGGGAGATATGCTTTTTGCATCAAGAGGACCTGACACATGGCACTGGCAGTAGGAGGAGAAAGCAGCAGCACCAACCCCCCCCCCACAGCACAGTGCCCCCAGCAACGAGATGAGGCAAGGCCACCACCACCACCAATCACTAAGAAAGTTCCAGCCCAGCCAGCTATTGTGCCTCCACCATCACCACCACTGCCACTTGCTTGCCACGAGGAATAGGAGATGCAGCAAGAACCATCTTGCTCCTCCCCTCATCAGCAGCAGCCAAAGTCCATTGTCTGGGACTTTTTTGATATTGACCCCACTGACAACAGTGTGGTCACCTGCAAACTAAGGCACACTGTTTTTCAGCATGGGAAACAGGAGAGCCATTTGGGGACAGGTGGACAACACATACCTTAGAGGGGGGATACCACAAAGAGTGGGAGTAGCATCTGCAAAAAAAGAAGTTGGTGAGAGGGTGGAGGTGGTTCTTCTCTGCCAGGCAATGCAAGAGGAAGAAATGTGGTGTGCAGGTACAGAAGGGAGATACACAAGGGACTGGGAAAAGGGGACCAGCAGCTGGACTCAGGTTCTGCAGCAGGGGGCACCTAAAATGCTGTCCTTAGATCCTCCTCCCACATCCACTTGTGTAGAAGTAGAGCAGCTCCACAGGGAGGTAGTGGAGCTCTCCCAGCATGTTGCGGGAATTAAGGAGTCATTAAAGGTGGTGTTGCAAAATCAGCAAACCACTCTGGAGGGTTTGGCTGAATTGAGAAGTGGTGGTGCACCCTCAGTCTGCAGGCCATAGCCTACAACCCAGATATTTTCTTTTATTTTTCTCTTTTACCCTCTGTTAAACCCTAAAAATGAAACAAAAACTTTAAAAAGAAAAAAAAATGTTCATCTATCCTTATTTCTTTCTCTCTCTCTGTCTGTCTGTATTTCTTTATTTCTGTCACTGCTATGCTGTTAAACCCTAAAAATGTAAAAAAAAGAAAAAGAAAAAAATGTTCACCCATCTTTATTTCTCTCTGTCTGTATTTCTTAATTTCTGCTACCACTTTGTTCTATCTATTAAAATTCTTCTGTTCTCATCCATTCAAAAGAAAAAATCTGATATCAACTATATTGTTGTCTTTCTTGTGCAACTGCACAGTCCTTACACTATCACTAAACTTGTTTTCAACTACTGCTGCTATATGGCGCTGTGCTGTCTGTCTCCCCCCCCACCACAGATTGCCCTTCCTGTAATTCACTGCACAATGGTATTGCAAATATTCCAGAAAAACAAAGTAGGCCAAATTTCAGTATAAGCACTTTAGTACACACAACTGCCAAGCACAATCCCAAACCAGCAATCAGTAATGCTGGTAATAAATGCTGTTGCTGCCACTGCTACTATGCTGTTTAAGTTGCCCTCTCAGACAGTCTGTGTTGTCAAGCACTTTAGTCCACACAACTGCCAAGCACAATATATACATGTCTCACTTCTGCAAATTCTCCCCAAACCAGAAATCAGAAAATCTGTTACTAAACTGCTGCCACTATGCTGTTTAAGTCACCCTCTTGATCAGTCTGTGTCATCAAGCACTTTAGTACACACAACTGCCAAGCGCAATAATCAAGGAATCAAAGAAATCTGAAACCTGGAATTGTATGCTCTTAAATGCAAGGAGTCTAAACAATAAAATGGATGAGTTCAGGAACATTATGTCCTCCAAAAACATTCATATAGGAGCAGTCACAGAAACATGGTGGGATGCAAATGATGACTGGAATCAGGAGATAGCAGGGTTCACCCTTTATAAGCAGTTTAGAGTGTTCAGGAAGGGGGAAGGGTAGCCCTGTATGTATCAAATAGTATAAATCTGAAGAGATATCTATGGATACTGATATGCATGACCAATTATGGATAAAAATTACACCAGTAAAAAAAACAAAAATAGTATTGGGTGTCATTTATAGGCCCCCGGCATCAACCCCACAAGCTAACAAGACCCAATTAAAAAAACTTTTATCATTAAATCCAGCTGATAGAATTCTAATCCTCAGAGATTTAAATCTACCTGGCATAAAATGGGATGTATCAATTACAACAACTCATTTTGAGAGAGACTTCTTGGATGCATGTGACCAGACAGGATTAATACAGAGAGCAGAAGATGAAACTAGGGGACAGAATATATTGGACTTAGTCCTAACAAATATGGCAGATACACTAAGCGAATGCAAGACAACTGCATCACTGGGAACCAGTGATCACCTTAAAATAGAGTTCAAGCTAGCAGAACCCCTTTGTGAACACAAGGGGACCACTGTTACCTCTGATTCTGGCAAAGCTGATTTCTCTAAGATTAGGGCAAATCACTAAATAACATATGGGAAATCTTCTCCACTAAGATTAAACAACAAATAACTGATAATATTCCTGTCAAACAAAAATACCCACCAAAGAATAACGACAAACAATGGTGGACACTGAAAATCTAAAAATTTATAAATAGGAAGCAGAGACTATTCAAGAAATGGAAAACAACCAAAACTGACAGAATCAGGCTCCGATATACAAAATTATCTAATGCCATAAAAAAGCAAATCAAAAGGGCAAAAGCGAGTCATGAATTAAAATTAGCTAACAGAGTAAATGGGAATTATAAAGCTTTCTATGCTTACATAAATAATATAAAAGGAAACTCAAATAGTACAGGACCCTTCAAAACAACAAATGGTGACCTGACCTCAAATAACAAAGAAATGGTAGACATAACAAATCATTACTTCTTAACAGTATATAATAAAAAACAAAAGGACACCCCAATAACACCAATGCAAGGTAATCACCCAATAGATAGACTAGTTTTGAAAATCAGTGATGTAGAATCAAGGCTAGCAAAATTAGATCCTAATAAATCCCCAGGACCTGATGGACTGCACTCAAGAATTAGCAAGAATAATAGCCCCTCCCATAACCCACATTTTTCAGAAATCCTTGGACACAGGGGAAGTAATCGACTGTTGGAAATCTGTGACAGTCATTCCAATCTTTAAAAAAGGGAACAAGTCTGACCCCACAAACTACTGACCCATTAGCCTCACTGCTATCCCCTCCAAAATATTAAAAGGAATATTAAAGGATGAGATCATTCAGCATCTAAACTCATAACATCTTACAGACCACTCTCAACATGGGTTTGTAAAGGGAAGGTCATACCAGACTAATATGTTGGCATTTTATAGCAGAGTAGTGGAAAGACTGGATTTAGGAACCCCTGTGGATGTTCTATTCCTCGACTTTTCTTAGGTCTTCGATAAGCTCCCTCATCAAGAACTTATGCATCAAATGGATAATTTAGATATTCATCCAATTATTATAAATTGGGTCCACAAATGGATGGAAAACAGAAACCAGCGAGTATGCATCAGGGGAGAGTTTTCCGAGCAATCAGAGGTGACTAGCGGGGTTCCCAAGGGTTCTGTGTTGGGCCCCTGTCTTTTTAACCTGTATGTAACCTCCCTCCAAATAAATCACAACACCGTTTGGCTACAGAAATTTACAGATGACTGTAGGATAGGGGTAGAAATCAATACTACTCAAAATACTTCTGCCCTACAAGTGACTATAGATAACATACTCACTTGGACCACAACAGCTAAGATAACACTAAATCAAGATAAATGCTATATTATGCATTTAGGGAAAAAAACTGGAATAGCTTATAAACTAGGTAACACTGTCCTAAAAACAATAGATGAGGAAAGGGATTTGGGTATTATAGTGTCCGGTGACATGTCCTTTACACTCCACTGTCAAAAGATAGCTCAGAGGGGAAATAGAATCCTAAACTGTATACTAAGACTCATATTGACAAGAAGTAGGGCCATCATGTTACCATTATATACATCCCTGGTTAGACCGATTATGGAATACGGTGCCCAGGTATGGGCACCATATAAAAAGCAAGACATTGCCCGGTTAGAAAGAGTACAAAAGAGAGCTACCAGGGCAATACAGGATATGTCTGGTAAAAACTATGAGGCCTGCTTGTCTGAACTGAACATGTACTCCTTGGAGGTAAGGAGAAAAAGGGGAGATATATGCCTGGTACACAGGGCATGGAATAACAATGATCTCTGCGATATCACCTGACTAGAAAACAATACAAATACATACAATACTAGGTTCCACCCATTACAGCTAACAGCACCACACAGGAAAAAAGTATGTAGTACATCGTGGTGTAACCAAAGGGTGGTACATGAATGGAACAGGTTACCACTGGAAGTTGTGGCTAGCCAATTAATTGCATCTTTCAAAAACAACTGGGAGGCATACACAAAAAAAAAATGAGATTTTAGAGATATAGATGGCGAGCATATAGGGTGCAAGTCCATTGAGCTCAGTATAAATCCTAAGAATCCTATGAATATATAAATTTCTCACGTCTGGAAATTCTCTAAAAGCTAAATAACTAAAAGGAGCTCCTAAATGAATTAAATCACTTCACTGTACCCCTCTGGTGGATCTGTTTGAAACAGTTCATTGGCCCCTTCCACACTTACAGCAACATTTATGCCAAAATAATATACAAACTGGGAAGATACTAACAGGCTATTCCAGTACTTTGCATGGAAAAAGATGCAGTCTACTGTTCTCTTTACTCAATAGCTTGGTGACCTACCAGCAAAGGGAAGTATTTTATTTCCTTTTTGGATGGGGGGTTGTAACCACTTTATTTCTAACCATTTTTCTATTTTCAGGTATTATCACTAGGGTGATGAAATCATGTTGCTACATAGGTCCAGCCTGTATCTTTTGGAAGGAATTCAGCAATTTTTCTAACCATGGAAGGCAAGTATTTTTTTTTTTGGGGGAATGATGTTTTTTAATTCAGTAAAATTTTGCAGATGTCAGACTGTTTCCTGTTACTGTTGCTCTAATTTCAGGAAATTTTCAACAGGTGTCTTTTGCAATGTTGTCCAGCAAGAGAAGATGGTGATGGCTTGATTGCTGGAGCAGGAGACAGCAGCACAGGAGTCCTGTTAAGACAATAAAAGATTATTTAGACTCTAGTCAAGTACCTGCTGTGGTGGTGGCCGCAAAGTATAGCTGTTCTTGACTCCCTGTCTTGCTATACCTGTCACCTGTGAATAAAAAAGAGAAATTATTTTGCCTCATTTGGCCACCGTGGTGACCACACAATATAGCTGTTGTTGACTCCCTGTCTTACTATGTCTGTCACCTGTGAAGAAAAATTAGAAATTATTTAGCCTCCCTTTGGTCACCGTGGTACACTGTGTACCTGTGGAAAAGGCAAACAAAAAAAGAAAAATAAAAAAAAAGAAAATCCTAATGATACTTACCATTACATTGCTGGCTGTGCTGTTTACTGGTTGGTGCATGCCACTGAGATGGTGTAGGAAGATGTCACGTAACTGCCCTCTGTTTCTTGAGGCCTGTCTGACTTTTCGACTGCCTTTGGCAGTCGTCTCTATGAATGGGTGAAATGTGCAGGGAGACAAAATGAAAGAAAGAAAAACATTTTAAAGTCTTTCTGAGTAAGGTGGAAGGCCTTTTATCCTCTGCAAGACCGAGGACTGGAGTCACCCACCATGAGTAAGGATAGGGACTATAAACAACAATGAAAGTGATTTACCATCACAGCAGACAAAGATAGGCCTTGCTGGAGCTGAGGTTTTGTTGCCTTGATGAGCTGGCTTGGGTAGAGGGTCCAGCTTGAGTATTCTGTTATACTTTTTTTAATTTTTATTTGTTATTAAGTCTTGGATTACAACACCTTTGAGCAATAAAACTGTTTTACAAAGGTTCCACGTTCAGTAGATTAGGGCACAGACATCAAAGGTAAACAGAATAGCAGGATTAAACAAAGACTACAGGAAGCAACATGTTAAGATTTGACTGTACTTGTAAATAGAATATCTACATACTGGTACCATCCCCAGTATTGATTCTGGATTCTCTGCAAAGTGTTTTTAGCTGCTCTACATGACGTAGATTGTCAGTTCCAAATTCAGTAGATATTATCTCAGGGCAAACATAGTATTCACTTATATGAGTTTTTAAGTCAGGGAGTTTTGTAACTTGTACCATAGGATCAAGACAAACAGTATTCCCTAGTCAAGACAATTTTTGCATCAGTATGGAGGCAGTGTCCCATACTGTTTGTGGCTGTGTAGAACCCAAGCAGATCAGAGGAGGAGGAGGAGGAGGTGGTGCTGTGTCTTGCTGGCTGGAGCAGTAATTTTCTGTAGACATCACATTCTTGTGGTGGAGGTAGATAATCGATTAGGCGCAAGGAAACTGCAGTGCAACAGTTGGGGATGCGGAACAGTGAAATGACTGAAAATAACAGAATTGTGAATCATAAAGTAAAGGATTATACTGATGAGGGGAAAGGAGAGAAACAACACATCTTTTGTACTGTATGCTTCAACCTTATCAAGGAAGCAGCCCTCACAGTCTTTCAGACTGGAGTTGTTGCCAGATGGGAATTCTCTCTCCATTACTGCTTCATCTACTTTGGTTGTACAAGACAATTTGCTAATGCTGACAACACCTAACTCTTCATCTTCACCACCATCACCACCATCATCACCTTCATGTGGTAGGAACATGGACATGATTGTCTTGTGTGGAATGTGCTCTTCATTCATTTTGATAAATATTAGCAAGCCAACATTTTTTGGTGACAGACTGGTGTGCCTGTCTGGCACAATGGCGCCAACCGAACAGAATACATTGTTCACACTGATACTTAAAAGTGGGCAGCTGAGGTATTTCATTGCAACCAAGGTCAGTTTTGGGCACTCAGTTATCTTTCTGCTCCACTATAGCAAGGGGTCATTTGCAATGGTAAGGTGCCTTGTGTCCAGCAAATATGCATCTACCATGCATTGCACTGCCTGCTGTCCTGCTGCCTCATCAGCCTCCTCCTCCTCCTCCTCTTCTTCCATGTCTTCAACTCTCATCTGATCTAATACATCCCAAATAGGATTTGGCATTTTCTCTTTTAACTTGCATGCTTTCTCAGCCCGTTTCCCAAGTGAGGTGGTGCTATCAACACTCTGTCTCTGTGGAGTTTCATGCTGTTCCTTAGATGAGTGTGTCCTTAGCATCTGTGCCTCATGTACCATTCTTATTAGAAGATTGGTCAGCTTCACCTCCCTTCAATTATTGATCCCAGCCCACATTTACAGTGGGATCCAGCATGGTGGCAATCTCAAAATCTTCAGACTGCACAAGTATAACCTCCTGTTCACAAACCAACATGGCTTTAGAAAGAGTCACAACACCAAAACTACCATGCTACAGCTAACCAGTGATACACTACATGCTATGGATCTGGGTCTTCTAACAGGAGCAGCTTTTATAGATCTCACAAAGGCGTTTGATCTTGTTGATCACCCCCTCCTGCTAGCTAACCTCCTATCCCTGGGTTTCTCTGCACAGTCTTGAACTGATTTAATGGCTACCTATCCAACAGGACTCAAGTTGTAAAGTTCAACTCTACAACCTCTGACAAAACAGTCATTGACGTTGGGGTACCACAAGGATCCATCCTAGGACCTCTCCTCTTCTCAATCTTCATTAATAATATAATGAGAAATGCCTCCTTCTGCTCATCACTGCTGTATGCTGACAACCTCATTCTCTATACCAGCTCTGATAACATGCTTACTCTCAACCACAGTCTATCGGGGACTTCCTAAATGTACAATCCTGGATTGCTAGCCGTAGGCTGGTTCTCAGCATTAGCAAGACTCAGGCTATGCTTTTTGACTCACCTGCCAAACTAAAAAATAGTCGTGATCTCTTCAAAATAGTAAGTGTGAATGGTACCCCTAAGGAAGTGGTAAACTCATTTAAATACCTGGGGGTTCTACTCAGTGGATCCCATAATTATGAGATTCATATTACTACTGTGTGTAAGGGGGTCAATACTAAGCTAGGGTTAGCTTACAGAACTAGCCACATTCTTACCCCTTCTACCAAGTTGGCCATTGCCAGAGGAATTCTTCTCCCATCCCTTGCATACAGAACTTCAATCTACCGCAATGCATCTAAAACCTCGCTACACAAATGGGACAAATACTATAATAATATATGTTGCTATGCCTCTGCATCCCCTAAGTTAAAACATCACTGCCTACTCTATGCAGACCTTAATTGGTCCTCTCCTATGGTCCACTGGCTCCTTGCTCTTGGGGCCCTTCTGGACGGAATCCTGATGTCCAGTATGCCTAGCTCTTTTGCTGCTGCACTCACCCCACAGACCACCTCCTATGGTCTCCATTCTGCTGATCTTTCCTTACTCCACATTCCCAGATGTAACACTTCCAAAGGGAAAACAGGTTTTTCCTACATGGCTGCCAGTTACTGGAACTCGCTGTCCCTTGAAATGCGTTGGTTTTACCATGCCGCAGAGACATCCTGTATGGAGACATCCCCAACAGCGACAGCAGCAGTGCCGAGTGTCAGCAATGTGGTGTCAGGGATGCCTCCGTGTTTCTATTAGGGGGCTGTGCTCCCTGAACCCCTCATGTGGGGGCTCCGCCCACCCCACACCTTGGTCTATAGGATTCCAACTCCGAGTCGGAGTTGGACCGGGGTGGGGGGGGCCAAACATCCTGCGAGGCAGTCTCCTGGACTTGCACAGACCATCACAGTGACATGCAAATTTTGTCTGAATCCTGTTGCTGTGATGATCTTCGCAGAAGGGGAGTCGTTGCGGCATCAGTATACCAAATATGCATCACCTAGCCATGCCTCATTTAAAAAGAGGCATCGCTCTCTGCTTATTGAGAGTACACAGTGTAATTGTTTTAAACCACCCTAGATTCCTGACTCCCTACGCTATGGCTGTCTCGATGTCCTCCTACGTACTTATACCTCATAGTTTCTTCTTGTCTTACCACCTCTTTCCTACCCCACCTCTTACATATCTCTCCCCCTCCTCCTACTTTCTCCTCGCAAGATCTTACTACCTCAATCCTTCCTACCTACTTGCTCCCTCTTTGGTGTCATATTCTTTATGTTATAGCCAGTTTTGTAGAATAGAGTTGATGCCTAGCTTGATAATCAACTGTTATATGTGCACTTACCTTTGTTGTGCTTTGATATGTGAAATGTCTGTATTGCCTCCTGGTAACATTAGTTGCTCAAAACGTCATCCATTTTTACTCTATCCTTTAATGCTATAGTATTATATGCACTTATTTTTTTTTTTTTATTTATTTAGTTGTTTAACCAGGAGTAGCACACTATGCTGAAAGCTTTTTTACAGGAGCGACCTGGGAGCACAGGGAAGTTAAGCGATTTGCTCAGGGTCACACAGTATACAAGTGGAAGCTGTGGGATTCAAACCCAGGTTTGGTCTGCTGGATGTCAACAGATTTGCAGCTCAGAGCCTTAAACCACTGCACTATACTGCCTCCCTACTTTCACTCCATACTTTCACTTCTGATATGAAGTACATCAGAATGTTTCTCCAGTCACCTCAAATTACTTAAGTTGTTATCCATTTTAATTGTATCCCTAATATGTTGTACTCCTATATTGTACTGTATCATCACTGCATTTTCCTGTTGATGTTGTAACCTCCCTGGTCATTCCTGAAAATAGTCACTTTTGTGTCTAGTGCACTTACCCAGTTATCAAAAACTAAATACAAAAATAAATAAATAAAGAATGCCAAAAATATGTATATTGCAGTCTAAGACATGGAGCATGTGTTCCATTAAGGTACAACTTCCAATATCACCACCTGCCTCCAGCACTTGCTGCACATTCACCAGTGTCTGCCTTAGCACACGCCATAGTGGAATGGATTGATTGATACAGGCAGTGTCTCCAGTCACTGCCTGTGTTGCATATTCCAGTGACCTGAGAATCATGATCAGGCTGTCTGTTTGGTGCCACTACTCTGTTGTCAGACACATGGATACTCCAGCACTGTCACTGCTTGTATGTGGCAGCAGATATTCAGATATGGCTTTATACTGCTCATACAACTGCTCGACCATGTACAATGTTGAGTTCCATCTGGTGACAACAAGCAGCCTGATACAGTGCTGAGGCAGTTTGTTTTATATCTGCAGATAACAGAGCTGGTCATGGACCTTTCTGGAATGGGCAAAGTGGACACAGATGCGACAGGCCACAGTTAGCATGGCTTTGATATCAGAATGGGTTAGAGACTTCTGCAGGATGAGATTAAGACAGTGTTCCAGGCATGACACCCTGAGAAATCCCACATTACTGATGCATTTCACAACATTTGAACCATTATCACTCGCAATGAAACCTGCTTTTAGTGAATGGGGTGAAGCCACTCATCAATCTGGCTGTATAAATGGGCTGACAGTATAACCTAGAGGTTAGAGAAATGAGGTGTGAATGAGCTTGATACATCCAGCAGACCAGACCTGAGTCTGATTCTCACAACCTCCACTTGCATACTGTGTGACTCTGAGCAAGTCACTTAACCGCCCAGTGCTCCCAGGTCGCCCCTAAGAACAGGCACTTGTGCTTAGTGGGCCTTACCCGGGTACCCAAAAAAAAAGTCTAAAGACTAAATCTTGGTAAGGAGCACTTCCAGCACTTTCTCACCCGTGTGTGATCCACTTATACTCTTCATTGTCAGTGTGACATGCTGTCAAATACCCAGAGTGTTGCTACCACCACAACTGGGCTTACTGCAATTTTTCCCACACCCAGAGTCAAATACTACCCCAGATAGCTGTGCCCAATGCTCTGTAATGCACAAGTAGGAGCTACCGGCTGTTTGTCCAGTGGTCCACATATCCATGCTCAGATGTATGTATAGTGATGCTGAATACTTCAGGATGTGGTTTACCATCTGTGACACTGTCCCGTAGAGTTCATGAATGACACATTTAGAATTTAGTATGTTCTTGGTGGAATCTACCATTTGGGACAGGCATGGGCCATCAGTCTCCAAAATCCAATATTCTATACAAAAAAAAATGAAAATAGATCAATTACCAGCATATTTAGCTTGCATACAGTAGCATGACAGGGAGTGAATTTGGAGTGATGCTCAAACATGATATACAGCGTAGGCTGGACCATTCTTGGGGTTGGACTATCAAACAGCTGGACTTGTCATGGCAGCATTGTTGGTGGGGTGGTATTTGACTTCTGGGGATTCATATGTGCTGCTGCTTGAATGACACGAGTGATTTGGGGGGGGTTCTGCCTTGGCAATACTGTGCTTTTCTGACTCTTGGTGGTACTACTCAATCCACCACCACTGATGCTATGCCCACTACTAAGCAGACCCACAGAATCCTCCTCCTCCTCCTCTCTGTAGTCCTCCTCACTCGCCCCTCCATCCGCCAGGTCTCTTTCCCTTTCACTTCTGTTTGCCTTGCCTAATGATGATGATTAGGGACAGGGATCCCCTGCACTGGCTTCCTTCTGGTGCTGATGCCAGTGTAAGAGGTGCCAGTTCTTCAGGTGTACGTGTTGCCCACCAGTGCCTAGATGGCTGCCCTTTTTCCTCCTACTAACTCATGCTTGAAATAGCTGACAGATAGCGACTGTGTCATCAGCTGGGACAAGTACATAAAAATCCCAAACTAGGGATTTCATAACCCTTGATTTACCATGGTGGCGGGAGTTGGACAGCTGAGGGGAAGGGGTGGAAATTTGTGCTTTTTGGGATGATTTCATAACATCAATAATATTGGAGGGGGGACTTTGGTAGTTGGATAACTGCAAACGATGTCCGCTGCATCATCTGCAGCACCACCTTTATGCTTTTTCTTTTCAGGCTCCCACAGGGGATCCAACAAATTATTATCTGCATAGCTGCTGATGTCCTCTTCCTCCATAGATCTGTCCTCCTCATCACTACCATCTCTAGGCTCTCTGACCCTCTCATCATCAGGAGTCTGAGTGTGATGCACATTTTCCTAATCTCCCACCTCAACCACTGACTCAAGCTCCACAATACCGGGCTCAGCACCACCACCATCATCAGCCATGGTGACACCACCAACCTCCTCCTCGACAACTGTTCCTTGTTTACTGCTGCCTCTCTCGTCATCTCTCACATCCCCTCACTAGCATGGCTGTCACAGATGTGCCAGAGAAAAATTTGGCTACATTAATGCCACTGTCAGCAACTACTCCTTCATTATTACCAGCCCTGGAGCCCACAGAACATCTTGCCACAGACATAGTTTGTTAACAGCAGCTCAGTGTTCCCCTACAGATTTAGAACACTTCTTTGCTGCCTTCATGGCACCTCTCTGTTTACTACAGCATCTCTACCCAGTCATTCTGCTATGCTAATTGCAACTTAATTTGGGATGAAACATTACAAAATGTAAAAAACAAAAGCCTGCAGTACAAATACCAGGAGCAGACAACACCTCCCCCTAGGGAATCAGGGATCAGCAATGGGATCTGAAAAAATAAAACAACACAGGGATTAACATGACACACAACAGGGGTGAAAGGGTTAAACACATTATTAACTACCAGCAGCAGACAACACCTCCCCCTAGAGAATCAGGGATCAGCAGTGTGATCTGAAAAACTACTACTAATAACAACCGAAAAAGTTATTTTTTTTAAACAGAACAGGGATTAAAATGACTGGGGTACTAGGGGTAGTTTAATATTAAGTATAACAGAAAGTGACAGAAGACCATCACTTTAAAGAGATTGTGTGAGGTAGCATGTTGGACAGCACAGCCCGCTACCCTGGGGTGGTGATAGCCCCTCTGTGTAAAAATTATAAATTTTTACACACTGTGTAAAGTTTGGGAAGGGATCATAATTCTGGCCGAACTGCAAGCCAGCCAATTCCTTCTCACTTCCTAGTCTGCCTACTCTGCCCCCACGCTCCCCCATTTTCTGACGTGGTACCAGGGAGAGTATGGGGATGGGGGGATGTGCCCCATACAAGTAGATAGGTATATTTTCAGAATGATTTTTCTAAACTTTAAACTACCTTTTGATAAAAGTCCCTATTAGTTGAGTGTTGGCTTTCATTTTTATTAAAAGGTAGTTTAAAGTTTAGAAAACTCATTCTGAAAATTAGCCCCATAGAGTTGTAAGGGGCACATCCCCACACTCTCCCTGGTACTACATCACAAAACAGGGGCGCGCTGGGTGGAGCAGGCAGACTAGGAAGTGGGAAGGGATCGGCTGGCTCACAGTTCAATCAGAATTACGATCCCTTGCCAAACTTTACACAGAGAGTAAAAATTTATAATTTTTATGCAGCGGGGCTATTGCCGCCCCAAGGTAACGGGGTATGAAGCCCAAAATGTTTAAAAAAAATCACACATTAAAAGATTACCAAAAATGCTACAGAAAGACACTAACAAAATACTTTACTTAAACACACCAAAGTAAACAACAGAAATAAAAATGAGAAATTACTCACTACAGATCAAAAATGATGAATAAGTAAGAGTGGAAAAAACCAAATGTAACACAAATCTCCTGTTTAGACAAAAAGGCTTCGGATCTTTCCAGACTTCCTTGCTTTACAGTACACCTACCCTCCCCCACGCCACTGCTTCACAGACTGACAAAACAGAAACCACTACTTTAAAGTAAATAATCTTCAAAACAATACCCCCACAAATCTAGCACCACTAGGCCCTCTAGAAAAATTTGTGAGCAATCTGGATTCAAAAAGCTCAGTTTTGAGATGTATTTTACAAGTTTATTTCCTCAGACAAGCACACACACAGACTTCTCTCTTTCAGAATACTGCACTGAAGAAAGCCTTTGCATGGCATACAGGCTGTTTCAGTAGCATGTGACCTCCAATCCCATAGTACATTGCAAACTTCACCTCTGTATCAAACTTCGCCAGTGAAGATACCAAATTTGCATGTTGCAGACTCTGCCTGTTTATCAAACTTCACTGGTGGAGTTGCCAACTTCGCATTTTGCGGAGTTACCAGTTTTCCGCAAATTTGGTCTTCACACAGTGGATTAACTCTGCAAAATGAGATGAATTTGTGAATTAATCAGTGGAGTGAAGTTTTCCAACTTTACACATCACTTAGTGTGAGATTATTATATTACAGCAACACAGCATGTAAATTACAATCCAAACCACATATTAATTCTACATCTCTCATCTGGTTAATGCATTAACAGATGTTTAAACTCTTATGAAAGCTTGTTTTTATTTGTTGTTTGGGGCTATTATTAAGTAATTTGAAAATGTAGAGGGTAAGAGGGAATATAGTAATTGGCACAGAACTGCAGCAGAGACTGTGGGGGTGGATGGGTATAAGCCTTGAGGCCAGCAATGAATTAAGCAATAAGGCATAACGGGGGTGTATTACTGCTGGATAATGGCCCACCTAAGTTGGGTTGAAGCACATGGCAAAGCTGAGTGCTTTCACCATCTGAGAAGGGCTGTTTGTCTACCACAGCATCCTGGAGTGCCTTATTGTAATTATGAAATAAGCCCTTTTTAGTAAATTGGATGCATTTTTTTAAACACGTTTCTGTTGACTTCGCTTCAGCTGGGTTGTTGTGGCAGTTTAATGGTGTGGCTGAAAGTACCTCATGGCCAATCAGAAGTCAACATTCTTTCCACCCATTTCATAATATGTATTACTTTAGCTCATTTGGCCGCACCACTGTGGCTTTAGTTCTAGGCCACTTCACACCACCACAAACACAGTAATCCCCATCATTGGTGTGCCAACACCACCTGTCACAAGGAAGCACTAGAGTAATAAATGACACAGTGACCAATCAGCTGTTACTAATACAAGTCATCACAAAGTCATTTATTCTAATAAATGAGAGGGGGTGGTGGTGAATGTGTCTTATGAGGATTCGGTAGAGAAAGGCTGAGCACCACGGCATGGGACAGTTTTCTGTTTTCTACAGGTACACGAAGAATACAAAGCATTTCCTGTAGGTGACGAGGAGGTCGGAGTGCAGCTGAGTGATAGTGGGTGTGTGTGGTGGGAGTACTCATTAATTATTTATTCTGCAGGGTGGGGGTCTGGGTTGGGTGGGATGCTGTATAAGTGTGGTGACTGGGGCAGAGTAAGGTTTTACTTAATTATGTGATATAAAAATACACTTCACTGGGACACTGGTGGGGAAGGAGGTGGGTACTATGAGGGTGGGGCCTGGGGGAAGGGTTGTTTTTACCAGGTGGATGGATGGGTGGTGGTATATAGGCCATAAGTGTGTGTTTAGCAAAACAGATAAAAAAAAAAACTACTCATGTTGGCACATTGTCAGCAAAGGTGCCACTACACTACACATAGTTCTAACTGTCAGGAACTACAGTATGCATAGTGGCACATTCACTGGTAAACTGCTTCTTTGCATACTCATCACTAGTGAAGTGGGTACTTCACAAGGTGAAGAGGTATATGAAGTGACACTTTCATTTGACAGGTGACCAGGCAATGTGATAAGGCAGTAGGGAGGGCAAGTGGATTGCTGAATGCATAGGGAGAGGTATCACCAGCAGAAAGAGGAAGGTGGTGTTGCCTCTGTATAGATTGTTGGTAAGACCCCAGCTACAGTATTGGGTCCAATTGTGGAGATCACATCTCTGGAAGGACATAGACAGTGTGGTGGTGGTCCAGAGGCGAGCAACTAAAATGGTGCAGGGTCTGCATCAAAAGCCATGTGAGGCGGCCCATCGATGCAGCAGTTAGATTTCTGCTTGTGACACTGTCAACTCAGGTTCTGGAATGGACCTGGGGCGCTGAAGGGTTAGCCGGGGGGGGGGGAGGCTTGAGCATCTGATGACTGCTCACCTTCTCTTGGGGAAAGGATGGGCAGATGACCCAGCGCTTGCTGACTCCTAGCGGAAGTTGGGGGCATGGCAATGCATTGGGTCCCATTGGCTAATGGGGCATGGTGAATGTTGATATATGCCTTGACATTTGTGGCACACCAAGCCCCCAGGGAGCAAATGGGAGAATAGTGCTCCATGGCCAACTGGATGATGGTCGTTAGCTCCCACTGTCACTGAAGTCCTAAGAGACAGCCCAGGATTACCACAGCACCCTGGCCAAGAAAAGGAGTATGCTGGCTGACCCTCACTGGTGTCTATCTCCCTCGGAAGAGGGGGAACCTCCCAGTGAAGGGTTACTCCGTGTAACCCAGGGGGCTACAATGTGGGATGGTGGTGGCTGATCTCAGGGGGGAGGGCAGGATGTTAGCGGGGCCTTGGTGGCCAGAAGGAGTGGCTGGCCAGGAGCCAGGGAGCTGCAAAAAAAAAAAAAACGGTGCAAGAAGAGTCTAAATGATCTCAATATGTACACCCTGGAACAAAAGAGGGAGAGGGGAGTTGTGATAGAGACAGGAGAGGATTACTTTTCAGAAGAGAAAGGTGCTCAAGAACAAGGGGAATACTATGAAGCTGGAGGGGGTTTGATTCAGGAGAGATGTGAGGAAGAGCTTCTTCACAGAAAGAGTGATGGATTCCCGGAACAGCCTTCCAGCAGAGGTGATGGGGCAAAAACAGCAGTGGAGTTCAAGAATGCATGGGATAGGCATAAGGAAATCATAGCTGAAAGGAAGGGGGAAGGAGAAATAGCTGTGGATCGGGCAGTGTGATGCAATACTGTAGTTAGGGAGAAATGGGCAGACAGGATGGGTGATGCAATCCTTGTATGCCATCAAATTCTGTGTTTCTATGTTTCTGTGCAAAGTGACACTTTGTGAAATTTGGCTATTTTGTGTAGTTCTATGCCTAGCTCCCTGTCACCATGCATATTTTCCTGAGGTACAATGCCCTAGCATTTTCTGTCAAAAGGATTCCCACAAGTGTATTCAAAGCATCACTGCTTAATTCTGATAACACCATGGACCTAAGTTCTATCCACCTGAACTAAGTAATCAGCCACTCCTTTCCAACCAATGAGCTGTGGCACTCACCTCATGGAGGGCAACAGTAAGCTGGTAAAAACATAAAATAAAAAATTCTGACAAGCAGCTCCATTTCTTTTTGCCTAACCTTTAAGCTTAATTTGCTGTTATGTTGTGAAAAGTAATTTACTTTGAACATTGTGTCTTAGCAGTAACATGACATTTTGAAATATGGTGTGTCTGTCTATCTGTCTGTCAATTTATCCATCTCTAGACCATTGACTTGATGGTCAACTCCTAGCCACTGAGAGCCAGCAAGTGTTTCTCTGTTTTATTTAAAACATACCTTGATCATTTTTTCATTGTGTGACAAGCTTTGCATGTAAGATATTCTGCAAACCATTCTCTGCCTCTCTAAAGATGTAGCTACCTCTTGATGCTCACCATCTACCTTCTGTTTTCAACACCGATTTACCACAACTGTATATCTTAAAATATCAAATATGGCTTTGCAAGATAATTGTCTCTAGCCCTCTTGTAAATTTTGCCAGCTCCTACCAACAACATCTGTGAAAAAAAGAACAGTAATATAGCCTATAACATAATTTACCCAAGTGTTGTTAAATCATGCTCCAGCCTCTTAGCAGGTTCTGTTTGAGCAGCTACAGTACAGAATGGAGGACTTGTGAATGTCCAAACATGTTCCTACTGTTGGCATATAGAGCACTGGAACTGAATGACATTGTTTGCTCTGAGGTAAGTGTATTCACACTAATAGAAACATGCATACTGTAGGAACAGCGGATAACACTAAGTACAACCACAGTGCAGGAATGAACAATACAACTAAATACTGAAGAAAAAAGCTTCTCAATTTCCTGCCTTCAAATTGTTGGCAAGATTGGTTCTAACAGTTATAGTTTTTGCCAGTTAGCAACTGATCCTTCCACATTTTCTATAGAAAAAATTTACTCAGGGTCTCAAAAGCCCTTTAAAAAGCATTAGATAGTTTAAAGCGGTTTTATCCTCCAATATTAGATAAAAACAGCTTTAATTAATTCTTGAGAGTTTAAAAAAAGGAAAGAAAAAGGAATGAAGATTTTTGTTTCTTAGGAATGCTAAGCTGTGCAAAAAGCTGTAGGCTTTGTTTTGGGCCTGTCATTCTAAAAGAGGTGAGGATGGATTATAATTGCTCCATGAGCCCCAAACAGAGGACCCCTGTAGGTAGAGCAAGCCTTTCAATCTTCTGATCAACAGAGCTGAAACAAGAATGCAGGAGGGCTGTGTTCCCACGTTCTTTGACAGTTTCCTACTGCAGATAGTGTCCTTTCAAACCTCCCTTACCCTCCCATTATGCTGTTGAAATAATGAATAATTTGCCCCCCCCAATTCTTTGATATGCATAGTTAGATATTATTGGGTAATAGCAATCGGAACCTTCTATAGTTCACGGTAATCCAAGGCAGTTTGATAAAATGATTTAGTCGGGCATTCTTCGGAAGCAATTATTTTTCCTGAAGACAATAACCATCAAACAGTCAGTAATGGCCAGAGTCAGATAAGGTCATCTCAGTTTTCATCTTTTTTTTTTACAATGATGATGTTCAGGACTTCCAAGGAGGAGGTTTCATTCTTACTAGGAGCAAACAGTTTCAATACATCTATATGAACAAGATGACCCTAGCACTGCTCAGGAATTAGCCTGCATTTAGAAGCAGAAAAAAAGACAAACTGCTTGAGGAATGCCTTTTGATTTAAGAAAATCAAAAACTTCAGGCCACGAGTTTGTTTTAAGGGAGCCACTTTCTAAGAAAGTATTTTTATGTCCTCGCAGTGAGTTTCTGAGATTTTTGGTGTGTGTTATTGCAAATATAACATTCCATGCTCTGCTTGAAATGTGTGCAACTCTTGCATTGTTGTTTAGATTTCATACACTTGTACTGGTGCCAGTAGGATGAGTGCCTGCAATGTGGATTGCAGTTCTTGTGGTTTGAATCCCAGCTTTTAACTAAGGGCTGGAGATCATAAGTGAAGTACCCACAAAAGAATTTCCGTAGCTCAGATATGTTGGAAATGTAAGTCACTTTATGGAAATCGGCCTCTGCCCAACAGTTCATAAAACCATGGAAGATTAATGAGTAACCAATACATTAAACAGATGAATCCTTGTCCTGCACTGGCTTGCAAGCAGTATAGAGGAGTTTACAGAGGCTTATCAACTTAGGGCCCATGCCTCAAATGCACCACAGATTCATGCAACCTGTGCAGATCTGGAATGTGGTGACTCACAGCTGCAGGATCCAGCATGTCTGCCGGCAACCACCCCCTTGCCCTCTGTAGTCCACTGGTGCAATTCTTCACATGAGGCAGGAGTTGATGCTGTACTGGACTACAGACATACCACGATGGGCTGGCAGTGAATTTCTGCCAACGCATAGTTTGGGTATTGCAGAATATGACAGTCCTCCAAGGACTGCTGTATTCTTCACAGAATGACAAAACAATGCAAATGTTGCTCAGAAGTGCTGGTGCTGTCCCCAGCCCACAGTGGATTCTCTTAAGGCTGGGAACTGGATCATGGGGATGATCAGGCCCCAGGACAGCAGTAATGGCCAGGCAGACAGGGTGCATGGCTTCTACTGCAGCCCTTAGGGTTATGTAGCTTCTACTCCCCTTGTCTGCCCTCTGCAACATGGTATCCTGTTTGTGAATAGGGCACGTGTCTGCCCCTATGGTGCACCCCCATCCCAGCCACACACATAGCCAGGCACACAGCTCAGGACTGGGTGCAGAAGGGGCACACATCCTTTTAATTGCATGCCCCACAGTGCCCCAACAATGTGCATCTTGCATGATGAGGGCACGTACAAAGGGCCAGGAGCCTTCTCAGAATTGGGCCCTTAATCACTAGTGATAGGGGCAGTGTTTAAGAAGTCATGATAAGTGGGACAACTATAGCAGAATTACACAAAGAAAAATGTAATAAGTATGCATAAAGACCTTGATTTGATTTTGATTTGATTTTTATTAAAATGTTTGCAATTACCACTAGTAACAAAGGACTGATTGACGTACATCATAGACATCATTGAAATACACAAAATTACAAACACAGAAAAAACATATAAGTTATACAAATACAGTTGCACCTATACAAATATCTAGAATTATACTATTCTAGAAAAATATACTAAAAACATTAGATTACATCTCTATAAAACACTCATGATAATTATGCACAAAAATTGATCTTTCATCAAAAATCTAATTAGTCATCATGTGTAATACGAAACACTCTACCTATATTTCAGTTACATTTTTATGCACAAAAAAGCACTTCTAGAAGTTATTACTTGTTCAACAGATAACATGAGTCTCAACAAGTTTAACATTTCATGCATGTTCCAGGGCCGTATTCTATGTGGGGCGACACTAAAGTCCCCTCATGCAAATGTATTTCTTGCACAATAGGTAGATCAGTGTAGTGAAGGCAACATTAAAAGTTAAACTCTACATCCCAGCACTGCTGGGAAAAGGCAGAGTTGTATACTCCAGCAGTCAGAGCACAGCTTGAGAGCCAGGAAATTCCAAGTTCATATCCCACAGATCAACTTATTCTCTGTTTAACCTTGGGCAAGTCATTTCTCCTCATTATGCATCATACACTGCTGTAAAATTAGTAGAAGCAGGACTATAAAGCAACAGATTATGTTAGCAGGAAAGATTTTTTACAGTACCATTTTTTAGCATCAGTGTATTCCTGACATCCATAGATTCTGTACTGTATGTTTTGTCAATTCAGCTATTTTTAAACTTTCATTTGTTACTAGTTTGTAATTAGTGTGGATCCACAACAAAGATGGCAGTCCTAGCAGTTTTTAAAACTCTTCTTCCCTGAGGCACCTCTTCTGTTATGAAAACTGAATTCAAATTACAGATATGTCTAGGAAGAGAGAACGCATGTTTATTATGATTGACAGCACAGTAGTGCCCAAAACAACTAAACTGTAAAAAGATGGCTCTGGGAAGGAGCCAGTATCTTTTAAAAACTTCAAAAGTACTTATCTTGGGAATTAAAGCTGTTGGATTAACTGGCATTCATATGTACTTATTTGTTCTAACTGCTGAATATGAACTGCTGCTTTAATGAAAACAAGTGTTGCATCTCAGCAGGACCATCACAGAAACATGAAATTTGTCGATAGAAAAGAACTGTTAGCCTCATCTAGTCTGCCTTATTTTTCCCTGCCTATTACTATACCCTGAACCATATTTGGTCACCGGTGTCCCTCCCTTCTACCCTTTCTCTACTTACTATGCCCATATGCCTGTCCCATTCATGCTTAAAGTTTTCTATGGTCGACGTTTCCAGCACCTCCTTTGGCAGGCTGTTTCAGGTGCCCACCACCCTTCCTGTGAAGAAGTATTTCTTCCATCCCTCTTAAACTCCCCCCCCAACCTTAATTTCATGTCCCCATATTCTAGTGCTCCTCCTCCTCCTCTGAAACAGATTCCTGTCCTGTACCTTGTTCACCCCTGTGTGGTACTTATAGACCTCAATCATGTCTCCCCTCTCTCTCTGTTCCTCCAGGGAGCACATGTTGCAATCCCATAGCCTCTCTTCATAGGGTTTCTTGTGCAACTCTCATACCATTTCAGTAGCCCTCCTCTGGACTGCTTCCACCCTGTCAATATCCTTGCAGAGGTGTGGCCTCCAGAACTGGACACAGTACTCTAGGTGGGGTCTCACTAGTGAGTGATACACTGGCAATATCACCTCCTTGCTTCTGCTGGAAATTCCCTCCCTTTGCACCCCAGCATACTTCTAGCCTTACTTACTGCCTTGCTGCATTGCTGTACCACCTTGAGATTATCAGATATGATAACCCAAGGTCCTTCTCTTGCTAGGTGACTGTAAGTGCCTCCCCCCCATCTTATAACACAGCTCCCTGGCTTCCCCGCCTCAGTTGCAGGGCTGGCAGTATAGTCTAGAGGTTAGAGTAATGAGCTGTTAATGAACTTTTAAATCCAGCAGACCTGGAAGATTCCCATAACCTCTATATGCATACTGTGTGACTTTGAGTAAGTCCCTTAAACACCTCAGTGCTTGTGAGTCACCCCTGAAAACAGTCACTTGTGAATAGTGGGCCTCACTTGGTGAATAGAGAATAAAAAAAAAAAGTTGCACTTTTTGGCACTGGAATCCAGCTGCCACCCCTAGACCATGCCTCTAATTTCCCCCAGATCACTTTGCATTCTATCCACCCCTTCCTGGGAATCCCCCCGTTGCAGATGTCTGTGTCATCCAGAAAGAGGCACACCTTGTATTCTAGTTCCCCAGCAAAGTCACTTACGAAGACACTGAAGAGGACAGGACTCAATACTGATCCCTGTGGTACTCCACTGGTCAGTCTCCCTTCCACCAAGTGACTACCATTTACCACCACCCTATGCCTCCTACTCTTCAACCAGTTTGATATCCAGCTCACCACCTTCTCCCCAAACCCTAGGCTGCTAACATTCTTTATTAGCCTCCTGTGCAGTACAGTGTCAAAGGCCTTACTGAAGTCCAGATAGGCCACGTCCACTGCCCTCCCCTGCTCCACCTACCTAGTCAGCCAGTCAAAAAAAATCTATAAGATTTGTTTGACCTGATCTCCCTACTGTAAAACCATGCTGCTTGCAGTCCTGCAGCCTATCTGCCTCCAGGTACTCCCTCAGCCTCTCCTTCAGCAGGATCTCCATTAATTTCCCCCCACTGATGTGTGTCACAATGGCCTGTAATATCTTGCCTCCTCCCTGCTGTCGAGGGAACACATTGGCCCTCCTCCAATCCTCTGGAACCACCCCCATTGCCAATGAGGTGCTTAATAGTGTTACCAGAGGGGCAGTTAGCACCATGCTCAGTTCATTTAGAACTCTTGGGTGAATCCTGTCTGGCCCCATTACCCTGTTTTCCAGATTCTCTTCTCCCGAAATGGACTTGTGTCCACTACCCCTTCCCCTTTGCCTGCTGATACATGTTGATCCATCCCCCCTCCACTGTGGAGAATGAACAGAAGTACAGTTTATGATTCTAGCTTTTTCTTGATCTTCTTCTGCACAGTCTTCCTCCTCCCACTCTCCTGATCATCCCTTGCTTTTGTCTTTTCACTCATGTACCTAAAGAAAGTCTTATCCCCTTTTTTGACTTCCTTGATGGCCCTTTCCTCTTTCTGTGCCTTAGTTGCCTTCACACTCTTTCCTGCCTCCCTTTGTTAATCTTGATATACCTCCCTGTTCCCTTCTGTCCTCAGTAAACAAAGTGGTCAAACATAAATTAATAGTTGGGTTTTCCAAGGCCCCAGTGGCAGAGTAGTAAACCACTGTGCTGGAAAATCAGGTCTGGGAGATGGCCTGGTAGCTGGCATCACAAAGCGAATGACTGGGTGGAGCTCTAACCACAACTGTGTCCAAGCCTAGGGATGTTTTTTGTGGTTTCTGCTGCTGCAGTGGCCCTCAGTGGTTTGCCAGGCAGGTAGCTCCAAAAGCAGAGGCACGCTGAGTTCATGTGGCCAGTAACTAAATTTGTGCACTGTTGTGGGTTAAGGGAGGATCATGGTTGAAAAGGGGCAAAACACATATTGCTGTCTAAAAGATGATTGCAGGAACTCTCAGGATCTGTAGCAAGTCATTCTGCAGTGGAGGGATGGTAGGGGTTTTGGAAGACTGAATAGGATGTCACCAAGGGCCAAAAGCCCCTACATGATGATCAGGAGGATGTACAACAGAGGGGAAATGCTGCATGCAATAGATAAATAAAAAATAAATAAATACATAGACAAATAAATAAGTAATGGTTGGCAGTTCTATGGTTCCTAGCATCATAGTGCTGCTTACTGTGCTGATGACCCTGGTTCAAATCCCAAACAAAGATATCAGAAGCAGACAGGCAGGGGCAGAAGGAAGAGTCCACTTGGGCACTTGTCTCCTGCAGTTAGGAGGAGTTGCTGATCCCAGTGCCTGACTGCTTCTAGAGGCCCAGGAGATTTGGTGAGGTTGAGCAAGGTGGGATGTGAAGGGAAGGGGTGCTGTGAGGTTCTCATACATCATGAGTGACAGGTCAGACACTCCCAAGCAATGGCTCCAAGAAACCAGAGAAAATATAAAGCCTGTCCTGGATGATCAAATTACACCCCCCCATGCACACACCATAGTGGGCTGTCCCGTTGGCTCATCCAACATTATAAAATGGATAGCAAAAATCCTGAAAGGTAGTTTCAGCCATGATGTTATCTCAGTACAACATTACGGTCTGAAACTAATTTTAAGAAAATCCTGCATAAAACATATTTTTAAATTCTACAGCATCCATGTTATGATCTCAATAAGATACTCTGGAGCATGTATTATGCTAGTTAATGTCACTTCTCAAGTGGTTGAAAGCACTCAAGCTGTGCCATATGCTTCAGAACACACCCAAAGCATGACATTAGTCAAGCATAACATACTCCCTGTCATGCCTTATTGCTTAATCATACCTGGTCTACCTACTTGGTTGGATGCAATATCTTGGCTGGAGTTGGGGCACTGTAGAAGGAAAGAAGAGTGGTAAATTGTGGGAGCTTGTGAAAAAGTGGTGCTAGGTGTTCAGTTGGAGAGTCTTGGATGGGCAGTGGGTTAATGTTGAAAGCAGGCCCCATCCAGCCCACCACAAGCAGAAGGGATAAACAAATGAAAAGTAACCAAGTGAGTAAAAAGTAGTCCACACCATCCAGTACATATGGTACACAGGACAGAGCCAAGAGGCATCAGCTAGCCAGCCCCAACAACTCTCTAAATGCTCAAGTAGGTTATGTGCTCTCACCCTCTTAGTATCAACTGGCAGAATATGGGAAAAGGCAGTTGACTAGAATATCCCTTTCAAAAATTGGTAATGTGAAGCTTTAAAGGGTACCTAAACAAGCAGTTTTTTAAAACTGCAAACTCCAAAATCTGGCTTCATATCTAAGTAAAGTAAAGACTGATGTTTACATTTATGCTAAAACTGCATTTATGTAAATAACATAAATGCAGTTTCAAAGCCTTTGAAAAATGTAAACAGCCTTACACTTTCAAAAAACAGTCTTGACTTCTCCCTAAGATGTCTGCCAAGTGTGTTAGGTGATGAGTCATGATGACATCATAGGAGCCAGAGATACAGATCCACATATATCTCTATAGTGCTAACTAGTTCTTTTTTCCTTCTTCATTTTGAAATATTGTACCAGAATGATCATCACCATGTATTACCTCATGGATTATTTTGATCAGTACCCATGTTAGGCTATGATTTTGCTCATGTTGTTTACTTTAACTTGCAGAAAATGTTTTGCAATTCATCTAACTTTTTCTTTGGCAAACTGCATTACAGTACAACACTTCAAATACCTGATAATCTAGTGGTTTTATGATGCACTGAATTTTGTTTTTTGTTAACCAGGAGAGACACACTAAGGTGTGGCCTGGGAGCACAAGGAAGTTTAGTGACTAGCTCAGGGTCACTCAGCAAAGTACTGGTATTGTTCAGTTCCAAAGCTCATGCTTTCTTGTTAATCCATAGATAAGGCTTTCTTTTTACATATGAACCCCCTGCACCTAGCCTGCCTTCTGCTGAACACCCCACCATCCATACTCTGTCCTTAGTACTGCCTGGGGCTGCATATGATCTTGCGGTCTCATGAAGAGAATAATCACACCTTAGATTGTAATCTTGTACCTCAGAGAGTTGTGCACACCTATACTGATATGCATCATCAGCTGGCACTGTTAAAACATGCCTCCCAAATCACTCTCTAGTCCACATTCTCAATGTTTGACTTCTGCTCCCACAGTAAACATTGAGTGGATCACCACCCTTCTGCACAGTGAAGGTAATATGTAGAGTTCCCCGTTGTGTTTTTTTTCCCACCTTATTAACCAACACCTAGGTCTTCCTGGAGGGCCAAGCAATAAGCATCATGACCCACCAGGAAAAACTGCTGTTCATGCCCTCATAAGGACTGCACTTACAATGGATAACAATATTATTAGCAGGAGAGGCATACTAATACCTCGAGCAAATCCACCTGACTTCAAGTGACAGTCTACTCCTTTACCTGTGATCTGCAGAGCCCCGTAGGACAGTTCCCAGCAATTCTTCTCCAGTACTTTTCTGTGCTGTACTCCACAATGTGAGTTGGCTGTTACCACCCTTCCAAATCTTGAATGATCTATACACAACTCCCTTAATACTGTCCTAACAAACGTCAACACCCCCCCACCCGAGGGTACTCTTTCTACACTGAATTCAAGAAACAGTTTAGGAGCAGCCCTGAAACTCTAAGTATTTGTCATCTCTGGCTACTCTCATCCACAGTCAGGAAGTGATCACGATGTTGGCAACCCCACATTTCAGATCTCACAGTGATCTTCTCGGTGTCCTCCTCCATGTCTTCAGCTAACCTGAATATAGCTGTACCCTGCTAGAATGTCCTCTTCAGTCCCTCTCTGGCATTCATTCTTCTCACCTGCTCCCCACACCAAAAACTGGTGCGTTCTCTACCCTTCTGCATTATGAATGTGGTTAGTACAGACTCCCGTGTTATATTTACATATTAATAATAAACATGATCTTCTGATAGCCAGGCTGATAGCAGCATGGCACAAGTGGAAAAATAAGCTTTCCTACCCATATAAGATCTAAGCCACCTATGATTAGACACTATTATATGACGTGCATAATGATGTGCACACCCATCATTTAATAATGCCTAATCAAAGGTAGCCTAGATCTTTTAAGGATAGGAAAGCCCATTATTCCCCTTGTTCCCTGCTGCTATGAGCCTGACTTACTGGAAAGATATATTTACATCTGATATGTCAAAATAAAACAGGGACTGTTGTACTACTTGCATTCATGATGCAGAAGGGTGATGAGCTCACCACTTTTCGGTGTGAGGAGGAATAGTGAAGAATGAATACCAGAGGGGGACTGAGAAGGCCACTCTTACAAGATACTGCTATATTCTGGGAAGGGGGAAGACAGAAGGAGAGAAATATAAGCAGATTACTGTGTGAAATAAGATGTGGGGCCACCAGAGCCGTGATCACAACCTGAACCCATTGTCCTGGCCAATGTTCCCCTTCCCATAAAACCAGTTCATGCAATTGTCCAAGGCTGTGTGTGGATAGTAATGTATGAAATGGCTGCCACTACACGTTCAGTCACTTCACTACCAGTCTAGTATTTCTTGTAAAGCACTTTGGCATACAATGTGTATGAAAATCACTATATAAATGCTGGTTCTTCTTCTTATTATTATTTCCCATGGAAAAAGAAGACAAGACAAGCATATATTTGAGTTTCGAGAAAGTATAAACCTAACATTGGACTGAACAAGAACTTAGCTACAGAAAAGTGGTGGATCTAGGGGGTGGTAAAGGGTGTAGCTTCAACCTCCCTCCCCCCCCACAAAGTAACATACTTGCTTGCTGCTGCTGCTGCTGCAGCATTTCACTTTGTTGAAGAAATCTGATTTATTTATTGTACAAATGTTTACATTCAAACTATGGATTACATTTGTAGGTTCTGTCAAAAATGTACTAGAAAAGAATAATAGGAGAAAATATAAAGGTTTAATAAAAATGTTAAAAAGTGCATATTAAGCATGCACACCACCCCAGCACACCCATTGTAGCATCCTGGATCCACCATAACTACTAGACCACCAGGTTATTCAAGATTTGTACTGCACTGTGGTTTGCCACAGAGAAAGTCAATTGGATTAAAACACATTTTCAACATGTTAAAGTAAACAAAATTAACAGAACCATAGCCTAATATGTGTATTATACAAAATAATGCACATGGTTTTGACCATTTGGATGAAACAATTCTATACAAAGGAGGGAAAAGAACTAGTTAGCACTATAGAGAGCCATATATCTCTCTGACGTTGGCTCCAATGATGTCATCACATAGCACATTTGGCAGCCATTTTAGGAAGCAGGTAAGACAGTTTTTTTGAAATTGGAAGGCTGATTTTACAATTTTCAAATGCTCTGGAACCACATTTAGATAAATTATATAAATGTAATTTTAGCATTAATGAATACAGCAGCCTTTCCTTTAGTCACATACAGAGTCAGATTTTTGAATAGTTTGTTGCCAAAATGTTGTTTAGGTATCCTTCAAATTGTACTGTTGACTTTAGTTAAAACATATTTACACATTGCCTACAAAGGGCAATGATAGCATAAAAAGCAACAATTGTTGTACTTTAAATGAAAAGGTATATAACTGTTACCTTCACTTATTGCCAGCATTTGCATGTTTATATTTCTACCTTTTTTGACTGTTATTTATAAGCGTTCATCCTTTCATGATATACAGATGTTTACAGTTAATTCCCATAGGGTTTTAAACACAAAGCTGCCAAAGAAATAGAATCAGCAAAGGGAATCAAAGACTAAAAAAATATAGTTCTCAATGTCATAGAGAAATATTTCATCTTGATTCTCACAGAGGGCATAATCAAAGAGGAAGATGTTGTAGTAGTTTGTGGGGTATCAAATGATGGTCTTTCTTTACTCTGATTGACTTGCAATAGATACCTCTGATAGAATAATTATTATAAGACTTTTGTCAGTGTCATCTGCTAAAAGCTGTGAACTATAATAAGTCTGGACCACATGCATTATCGGCTAGGAAATGCCCAGAGTATGGTCCATAGTCACTGTAGAGAACCTAGCAACATCTAAGATAGTTTAAAAATGGGCCAAAAAATCCTGAAACCTGACTGTCTGAAAGCGTTCTTCAGCTGTGTCCTTATCAGGAGGGCATTACCATACAACCGGCACTACTCATGCCACCCAAAATGCAGCAAACCGAAAAATCAGTGTGTCCTACCGCTGTCCTGCTGCAGGTCCTCAGCTACTATGTCAGATAATGAGAACAGCAGCAGCAGAAGAGCAGTCACACAGTACCGTAAGAAGCAGTACTTCCATGAAGAGTTCCATCATATCCCCACCTCACAAAGAACAAATGTTGTGCCAGTCTCACCTTAATTGTAGTTCTGCAAATAAAACTTCCTGACAGCTGACCATCCGCAGCTCTCCCATTGACTTGAACACTACAGCAGCTACTCTTCATTCTCTGCTGCGTTTCTCAGCTTCTCTGGTCCCCACCACATTCCTAAGAGCAACCGTGACCTCCCCACACCACCGACCATCACCAGAAGTAAGACTCCCTCTGCAGAAAGCCACATAGTCACTAAAGACATGCTCTTCATTTCCCTTGTAAAGGCACTCTGATTTCCCCAGACAAGCTCTAACAGAAAGACAAGCACAACTATGGCAGCTGAAGAGGGACACTCTTGCTCCCTACAGTACCACCATACTCAGTTTAAAAACTAGAATGTCAAGCTGTGAGAAAAAAGAACATGTACAGTATGTGGTTGGGGGTTGGGGACACCTGCTCTGACTACTATCTGTGGTTGGAGGCGGGCTGTACTGCCAACCAAACCAAATACGCTGTACTGTACTGTACTGTACAGGACAGTACATACAAGAACTACTTTATTCCTCTAACTGAAAAACTACTTTTCTTTCAGTTTTTCCATTTTAACAGCTTTTTTTTCTTCTTTTTAAAATTTTCAATCTCTACTTGGGAGCCCATTTTATAAGTTCAATAACATACTCTGCGGTGTGGGTTATGGCCCAATAACAGCACATCCCAGGTGCTAAAAGCCTCTGCACAAGCGCCTCGTGCCTCATAACACACCTGAGGTGTGCTGTTATCAGGCCATAACCCACACCTCGTCATGTCTTATAGCTTGCTGAACAGTTTAAAAATGAATACATAAAATGTTGTAATAGATATAAAGCCCTCATATTCGGGACTTGCTAGGAGGGTAATTCCCACTGGGGGAGGGGATTAGCTCCTCTGACAGGGCATTCTCCTCCTACAAAGGCCCTCAAATTCAGACCTTATTCATTTAAGCTCATGGCTAAGGAAGTGAACTACAAAAAAAAGGTTTTAAACCCTTAATAGTTCTTTCTTAGTACTAAATTTAAACCAAAGAAGGCTTAAGTTTGTACATTTTTCCTTTTCAGTAGTTTAATAATTTGCCACACTATAGCCTCATTTACACTGACCAAGCTGTTACACACTGGTCTGCCTCACAGTGGTATGAGTCTACACCTTATAGTTAATGAAACCAATGGCGTACCCCTCTTGAGGACATCGGCTTTCACACTGGTGTCTAGGGAATTGCATTGTGGGACCAATCCTGCAAGGAGTTCCCTGTGTGTTGTGATGTTAAATTACCCTCAGGCAGTGAGGTGAAAAGTGGTCACCATTTACAGCACTTAAAGCCACCTACACCAGTTCAGTTCCTTTGCCTGGGAGAGGAGAAGAAGAGTCACACCAGTTTGATACCTGTATAGTTTTCACATGCAAATGTAAAGTGATGTGGCTCTCCATCTACACCAGTGTAGAAATGGCCTGTGTAAATGGGGCTAACAATCGGCATATTATCATAATATTCCAGGTTTTAGCCTCTCTCTTCACAGTTTTCATTCAACTTCGTAGATTTTCAGTTTCTTTAGAAGGTTTTTCTAGCTTTTTTGCCTGCACAAATGTTTTTAAATGATCCAGTCAAAGAAAATACATTTTTGGATGTTCAGTTGGACCATACATTTTGCAGGAAATAATGTAAAAAAAAGAGGTTCCCAACTTTAAAACATTCTTCTTGATATAAACTGCATTTCTTTCTTCTACGTTGGGAAATACAAGAGATATGAACATACGAACATATGAATTTGCCAGCAGATAAAGGCCTTATGGTCTATCGAGTCTGCTCGAGTGTGCAGCAAGCAACCCTTACACTGCAGCTGCCCCACCTCCCCTCCCCTGACCCTCCCTCTTACCCTGTCCCAACCCCTTTTGAAGCAGTCCACTGTTCTACAGGATACCACTTCTGCAGGCAACACGTTCCACCAGATACCACTAATTCCATAAAAAGGTGTCTTCTCATTTCCCTCCTGAACCTTCCCCCCTCCAGTCTGAGACTATGACCTCAAGTGTCCCTATCCCCCTTAACTTGAATAGTCCCTCTGTTCCTGTCTTGTTTATTCCATTCATGTACTTGAAGGTTTCAATCATATCCTCCCTGTCTCTCCTCTCCTCCAGTGAGTACATGTTCAACTCCCTCAGCCTGCTCATGTAGGGTATGTCCCCTAGTCCCTGGATCATCTTTGTTACCCTGCGCTGCACCCCCTCCAGTAACTTAATGTCCTCCTTCAGGTATGGGGACCAGTACTGCATACAGTACTCCAGGTGTGGCCTAACCAGTGATCTAATACAATGGCAGGATCACCTCCCATATCCTTGAAGATATACCCCTGGCAATACTACCCAGCATTTTGTTGGCCTTTGCAGCTGCCTTCCTGCATTGTGCGGAGTTGTTCATTGAGCCCGTTATAATCACCCCCAGATCCTTCTGCTCCCCTGTCATGGCTAGCTGAACCTCCCCCAGCTGGCAGCTCCAGGATAGGTATCTGGATAGGTGAATTATTTATTTTCTCAAAAATAGATTACCCCTTCATTATGTGCTGTTCTTATAATACATGTAAAATTACACATATCCCTGTAAGACAAAGGATTGTGGGAAGTATGTGCAAATCACCATGAAAGAGTTTAGACTGGTTGTACTTTAAAGAGCCCCTGACACCGTTATAAAAACTTAGAAAAAATGTGAAAGTTAGACAGTTCAGTTTGTATTTCATGTATTTTCTATAAATATTTACTTTCTTCTTTATTACCAAGGACAGCTGTACAAAAGAGGCTTACTGTTCCATAGACTTTATCTGCTCTTTCCACTATCCTACATATGACATCATAATCCAGGTTGCACCTGGAAACAAACTTCTGGTCATGGTGCTTTTCTCGGTTACCAACTTTTAAATAAAGAAATAAATAAAATAAAGAATCCCCTGTTTATGGCATCATAATTATCCCCACAACAACAGACTGTAATGTCATATACAGAACTGTGATGTCATATGTAGGCAAACAGCCAGAACAGATAGGGTAGTGATCCTGTTTACAAGCAGATGTCCTTAGTGATAAAAAAGAATGAGAAATACAAAAATAACAATAAAATATAAACCCACTAATGCTAAACATTACATTTTCACAAAGTTGTCACAATGGTGTCAGGGGCTCTTTAAACAAGAGTGTATGGTTCCAAATGGCCTCTCACACAGTCTGCAAAGGCTGAAAACAAAAAGACACAGACACACGTTTCATCCTACACTAGTCTCATCAGTGTGCTTCATCTGTTACAGCCCAGGAGGAGGATGAACCAGCTATATTTTTACTTACTGGTTTTGGTCATGAAGCAGTCCAAAATAAGAAAGTCAAAGACTCACCGTACAAAGGCAATAAGGCAAGGGGGTACCTGGAAAGGTTATGGCAAGTTGACAAAGCACATGCATATACGTGAAACAGTGGATTTCTGATCCTCGATCTGGTGGACCTGCTGCTCTGCACTATGATGGCACTAATGTTGAAGTTTGAATAAAACCTCTTTTACAACGAGAGTCAGCTTAAGACTCCAATGTGTGTCTGGTAAGGTTGTTCTTTTGTGTCCGGTTTGTTGTTTTCTCAGTACCTGGAAAGGGCATTGGCAATAAAGTCATGTTTCAAAGAAATGTCAAATTACACATATCCACTTAATGCACATCATTGTAGTATATATAAGCAAATCACCATAAAAGAGTTTAATCTGGTTCTGCAATACAAGTCGCATTAAACTGTCCCACCGATGAGTTGATTTAGAATTGCTTTTTACGGTTAGCAATGCATTGGCAACTCATATTGCATTGTTTTTCAATGCTTAACCAGCTCAGGAGCAATGTTTATAAAATATTTTTGCAACCCAATTGGTATGCATCTACAGTTCAATCACAGGGCAATCCTAAACTGCATTTTAACTCTTAAGAAACAGTTTTTACATGACTTTGTGCTGGATCCAGCAACACTTATGCAGCTCAGTCAGAAAAGCTAAAACAACTCATTGAATGAACAGTTTAATGTGACTTGTACTGCACTTTAAGTATGAGTGTATGGTGCCAAATTGCTTTCCACGCACTCTGCAAAAGCTGAAAACACCACAGTACACGTCGGGGGCTGCACCGAGAATGATCTGGTGCTGTAACAAAACAGTACAAAGAAAGGCAAAAAGTAAGCACCCAGATCAAGAGCTATAATTTACGGCTTTTTATTCAAAAAGTGCTGAAGTGCTAAAAGTGCAAAAACTGCTGTTTATGTGACCACTATGGTCACAGGTAACGTTACAGAAAGTGCTCTTACGTTTCTCCTAGCTTCACGCCAGGCTTCATCAGATCTCTGATGGTGGGCCTATAAATGAAACCTGCAAACAGTAGGATTTATGTTCCCTTTAAGCTTGCTTCTGTTGTGGTTGTTGAATCTTAGGTTTTAAAAGGAAACACACATCCCTGTACTCAGTCCCTGGTCAGATCTCTACTCGGTGCTACATTTCTGCTTCTATTCCATAATTTCCCACTCTGACATTTTTCAGCTCCTTTCTCTGCAATCTACATACTCCTGCTAGTACTCACAATTTCCAGTGACTGAAATTTGTAAACAAACAGATATGGTCAGTCTCCTGGTAAAAAGGAACTCAAGAGCTCTCATCTCTTAGGGTTTCTGTAGAACAAGACTACATTCATGATAACATATTCTGTAAGGCGTAGTAGAACAGATTTTTACAGCAAGTGACCTGCTGTAATATGTTTTTTCTTTGCCTTAAGCTGCCCTTACAACAGGGCATGGTTCCCTTGCCATTCATGTGGTGCAAAAACCTTGCTGTTAGTGAGGTGCAAAGCTCTTTATCTTCATGACAAGTGGAGTCCTTGGTGTTCATGAGGCACAGAGCCCTCGATGTTCTTAGGGAATGAAGACCTTGATGTTTGTAGGGTGTAGAGCCGGTAGTGTTTGAGAGGAACAGACCCCTAATGTCAGTAAAACATGGAGTCTTTGGTGTTCATGGGACATTAAACAATGTTGATTATAAGGTACGGAGCCCTTGAGGTTCATGGGGTGGGGAGCCATTAATATTTGTTTGGTGTGGAATTCTTGATGTTCCTTAGGAATGGAACCCTTTATAGCTATGGGTTGCAGAGGACTAACTGTTCATAGAGCACAGAGACAATGATATTAGTGGGTGCAGTGTAATTGATTTCTGTGTGTTGCAGAGCATTTGATGTTTATGGGGTGCAGAGTACTTGATATTCATAGAGCATAGATCCCTTGATGTTGGTTGGTGCAGAGTGTTTGGTCTTCATGAAATTCAAAGTCCTTAATATTTATGGCACGCAGAGTCTGGGATGCCAGTGAGTGCAGAGTCCTAATGCTCATGGTTTGTAGAGCCCATGACTTTCATGGGGTGGGGTACAGAGCCCTTGATGCTTCAAGAGTGCTAAGACTTTCGTGTTCACGTGGTGCAATCCCTTTATGTTCATGGGTGCACAACCCTTGGTGTTTATGGGGGTGCAGAGCCCTTTTTGCTTATGAGGTACGGATCCCTTGATGTTGGTGGGACATGTAGCACATGATATTAGTGATGTACAGAGCCACTGATGCTCATGGGCTACAGATATTTTGATGGTCATGGGGTGCAGAGCCCCTGATGTTCACTGGGTACAGATCTGTTGACGTTCATGGGTTGCATTGCCCTTTATGCCTATGAGCTGCAGATTCCTTAATGGTTTTTTTTATGTAATGCTTTTTGCCACCTGCTGCGGCACACTACCGGCTTGGGGCATCCAGCTGCCGGCTCCACCCACCCGGAGAACTGGGTGGCTTAGACTACACCCAGGAGGATCCGGGACGGCCGTCTTGCCATCTCAATGGAGGGCTCCCCGTTTGCCTCAGCCAGCCAGGACCCGCCCCGACAGGATTCCAACAAAGTCCTCCAGGCGGCTCGGAGCGCAGCCATCAAGCTGCACAGTCGCTCCCAGCCATTTTTCCTCCTATTGGTCCCCTGGAACGCGGACATGCAATGACGTTCAGGCACAGTGTGCCGACATCCGCCACGTTCCTCCTCCAGATCGCCAGCATTTGTAGTGCTCCTGGGCGTCCCTAGGAGCCGCTACAGCGCGGTGAGCTTCCCCAACCCACTCCAGAACTGGGAGAGCAGTCTACAGATGCTCAATCCCAGTCTTCCCCTGCCAACCCCCGACGGCCTGGGCTCATTCCCGAACCCAGGTCGCTGGCATGGCGCGAGGTGTGGTGTCCAGCACCTCAACCCTCAGTGCCACCGGGCTGGCAAGATTCCTTAATGTTGATGTGGTGCAGAGCCCATGGTGTTCATGGGATGCAGAGTGTTTTATGTTTATGGGGTGTGGAGCCCTTGATTTCTATATGATGCAGGATACAGTTCTGTTGGTGTTTATAAGGAACAGCATAGATGCATTGATGATTGTGGACATGTAACTCATGATATTAATGATCTATTGAGCCCTTGATGTAATAGGATGCAGAGACATTGATGTTCATGTGGTGCAGAAACTTTGGTGTTCATTAGGTGCAAGCCCTTGACCTTCATGGGGTTTGGAGCCCCTATTGTCATGGGTGTACAGACCTTTGTGTTTCTGGGGTACAGAGTGCTTGATGTTTATGAGGTGGAGAGCTCTTGCTGTTCATGAAGTACAGATTCCTATACTTTAAATCTTTACATTTCAAAGATTATTGATAACTTACAAGTAGGTTCCTCACCTGGAAATGATGTGCTCCCTATTGAATTTTATAATTTTTTGAGGAACTTATTGTTCATTTTCCAGCTATAGTTTGTTTTTCATACTATGGATCAAGGATCTCTTCCTCAACTTTTGGGTCACCACTCAATATTTTTTCTTTAAAAAAGGGACGGGGGCGCCAATGAGCACCACTGTGTGAAGACGTATTTTCTCCCGGCTCCCCTCCATGAGTTATTAAAATATAATTAACTACATGGCATTCACAAAGAAAACTGTACCAGAAAACTGAAAGCTGTACCTTAAGTGAAGATGGATGAGTATCTTTCCCAAAATGTGGGGAGATCATTGTGCACTGGAAACAAAAACAGCAAGAAGCAGGTGCAGGAGACCCAGTTGGAAAATGCAAGCCCAATCTCCCTCTTGGTAGCAGAAATGAGTGCCTTGGGCTGCAAAGTGATGGGCCAGGTGCTGGCGGCCCTCGTATGACTGAAGCAGATGAAGAAAAAGTTTGACAATAAACTGCAGGAGGTCCTGGACTTTCAAACCACCCAAATGGCATGGTTAGTGGAAGCTGAAGATTGTATTTCTTACACTAGAGGACACGGTTATCCAGATGTCAGAGCAGCTGGCCTCCCTAAAGCAGGAACTGGAGGAGTTTAAAGATTTATTTGACTACCAGGAAAATTATCATCGTCAGCTGAACCTCTGTTTCCAGGGCTTACCAAAAGGAAAAGAGGGGAAGAGTGTGATGGACTTTTATGCCGTTAAACTTCCTGAGATGCTGGGAATGTCTCCAAAGAATGGCCGTTATAAACTAGAGAGGGCACATCATGCAGTTATGCAGCGACCTGTGGCAGATCAGCTCCCATGCCAGATTATAATGCACTTTCACAATTTTCAAGATCAGGAGGCAGTCTTGGCAGCATACTGAGCTAATGGAAAACAAGTTCGAAGGGGTGTGACTCTTCCTCAGCCAGGATTACTCCCTGCGGCTACTAAAAAGACAGCACCAATTTCTTGTTGTGATGGCGCAGCTCAGGGAGCTCAATGTGGAAAATGTTATGGTGTACCCAGAGACACTTAAAATCAAGAATGAAGGAGCCACTTCTTTGTTCTGGGAGGTCGATAAAACAGCAACCTTTGTGCGTAAACTGGGCTGAGCATACTACTTGAGAGAAATTTGCTGGAGTTACAGTTTTCTTTTCTATCTTTCTCAACTGGATGTGTGACCTGCAGGGTGGAGACTTGAGACCTCACGTGCTGGTTTAATATGGGAACTGTGGGACCACGCTATGCCCTGAACTTTGGACTGTAGACTTGAAGAAGAAACTATGTCTGGAAGTGTGAGCTGCTGGCTAAATTACTATGGCTTATGAGGTTTGGTGAGAAACTGGATCAATCAATCAATCAATCAAAATCTTTATTTATTCAGGCGAACATCATTGAGCAAAGCTCATTTACAAGATGGACCTGAGTGGTCATACAAATGAGGATACAAGTATTATTACATATAGACAAGAATAGAATAAATAGCAATACAATGGCATGAAATGATTATATACAACAATTTACATATATACAAGTAACAATAGAACCATTTAGCCTGTAGGAAAAAAGAGGACAAAGGGTATAGCAGTCATAAAATATAAGTTATATGGTCTAACTAGTTTATATGAGAATATAATAGGTGATTCGGAAGAAAGAAATTGAATTAATATAATGGATAGACAAAGGGAGGTGGGTCAGATAGGTAGGGGATTATGCTTTATAAAAGCAATTGCAGAGCTCTGGAAAAAGGGCGGAGAACAATCTTTTGAAGGATGCCAGAGGTAGTAGGCTATCTAGCTTCATGGATTTTTGGGAGAGAGTTCCATGCAACTGCTAAGGAATAGCTGAAAGCAGCCCTCCCATACCGGGTGCAGGCATTGGGGACCTTTAATGTGATGAGTTTACTGATCCTTAAGGTGTATGGCCTAGTTGTAATTTGGTAAAGCAATCAGTGATATAGGTCGGTAGTTTGCCTGTTAACGCTTTGAATATCCAGATAACAGCATTCCTATTTCTTCTGTGTTGCAATGATGTCCAGTTGACTGCCATATAAAGGAGCAATGATGGGTGTTGGAGGAAGGTCATAATAAATCTTATGGACCTGTGATACAGGGTGTCCAGCTTATGTAAGAGATGACTTGAACAATGGCAGTAGAGAAAATCAGCATAATCAATGAGGGATAGGAATGAGGCCTGAATTAACCTTTTTTGGAATCACTGTTTAGGTAATGTTTTATTCTAAAAAATAGTCCAAGCCTCTGTCTTAGCTTTTAAGTAGCTCTTCAATATGGACAGAATAGTCAAGCCTGTTATCTATCCAGACTCCAAGGTATTTGAAGTTATCAACAAATTCAAGTTTCTCTCCAAGTAGGGTGGATATATGTAGGGTGTTGGATGCTGGGGTAGTGGTAGTACAACTCTTTGTGGCAAAGAACATAGCTTTGTTTTTTTTTGCATTTAGAAGTAGTTTTTTGTCAAGTAGATTGTGCTGCAGAATGGAGAATTCGGATTGTAGCAGTTCACAGGCTTTGGAAGGTGAGGGATTGCTGACATATAATACAGTATCATCAGCAAACAGATGAATGTTAGATTGAGTGAGGTTGGCATCAATATTGTTTATATAAATAGCAAAGAGGATAGGGCCAAGAATAGAGCCTTGTGGTACGCCCTTAGCAGTGGTTTTGAGGTGGATAGGTAATTTCCATTTCTAACCAGTTGTGACCTATCTGAAAGGTAATCCTTAAACCAGTTGAGTGATAGGGAATCCAGGCCTCAATGAGTTAAGGGAGGTGATTAATAAGTCATGATCCACTGTGTCAAAGGCTTTATTCAAATCCAGAAACACAGCACAGGTAAAATTTTTCTTGTCCAGTTAGTCTGCCAATCATTGGTTACCTTGGCTAAGGCAGTAATGGTGTTATGCTTTGATCTAAATCCAGATTGTGCAGAATTTAGAAGGTTATTGTTATCCAGATAGTCCCTTAACTGAGAGTTTACTAGTTTTTCTAGCATCTTAGATAGTACTGGTAGGATGGAGATAGGTCTGTAATTGTTGAGATCCCTAGTATCACCAGATTTGAGTAATGGAACTACTTGAGCTGTTTTCCAAGTAGATGGAATGGATCCAGTAGTTAGGAAAGATTGAAGAGATGAGTAAGGGGGCAGATAAGACATGGCAATTTTCAGGAAATAGGGATCCAGGAGTCTGCACCTGCACTTTTAGTTGTGTCTAAATTAGAGAGAGATCTTCCACTTCTTTCACGGATATTGGGATGAAGGAAAAGTTGAAGTGGCCATTTGTCCCACAGTAGTTTGCAGGTTCAAGGAAGATCTCAGGATATTTGCAGGTGATGAGTCAAATGCTAGGCCAGCAGTGGTGAAGTGAACATTGAAGGTATTTAAGATTTCTTGTTTACCTGTAATTTCTGTATCATTTAGTAGCAATTTGGTGGTTAGGCAGGAGTAGAATTTGGGCCCAGAAGTCCTTTTATTGTACCCCAGAGTCTGATGGGTTATTGTAGGAGGCATCCAATTCAGCTGTATAGTAGGCAGTTTTGGCAATTCTTATTTTTTTGTACATGAATTCCTTTGCTTTTCTGAAATTTAGCCAATCTCTGGTGTCCTTTGTTTTTCTTGCCTTTTTCCACAGCTTGTCTCTGGTTCTCAAGGCTGCTTTAAGCTCAGAGGTGAACCAAGGGCAGGATTTTACCTTAGTTCTGATACTGGTGATAGGTGCATGAATATTGAGAACATTGGTGATAATATCCTTTAAAGTCTGGAGAGCTGTTTCAACAGAGGTTGTAAGATAGAAATCTTGCCAATATATTGTAGTACTCAGGTCATGGAGTAACCTGAGATATTGAAATTCTTTTTTGACCTTTTGAGGATAAATTCTGCAGGATTTGGTGGTTTGAGTGTGGATCTTATGCCAGCTATAGGGTAATGGTCACTCACATCACTTGGCAGTACTCCTGCATGTGAGTATAAGTGAGGCTTGTTTACCAACATAATATCCAGGAGTGAGCTGTTGCTGGAATTTCTTCGGTTGATCCTAGTTGGGTCTTTAATTAGCTGTGGATAATGGCCACTGATGGGGAAGTGAGGGTATGGATTCAGGGCTATTGTCCTCTACCACATGAATAATTCACTGGAAAAAGGCCTAGTGGTCTGTGATCATCTGTGGTGTGGTCTCGGGCTCAGGTAGTTGGGGAAGGAGCACTGCGAATGATTTTTGAGTCACACTGCTCCGCCCTCACCCCCTCGAGGGAGTGGGAGGCACACTTCATGGAGACTGGGGTGCTATACCTGGACTGGGAAAATGTTTTTCTCTGTATAGGGGTTATATTTGTGGGGATACAGGGGAGAATGGTATAAAAGGAAATCATTGTAGCAGCATAGGAGAGGTCTGTGAGGGTCACACTGGTCGTGGTGAAGGGTGGGCTGTCTGGAAACTGCAAAAGGGGGGGTCCTACCTGTGGGCTGACATCCTATGGTTGGGGAGCATGTAGTTGAAGGGAATGGTATGGTATGGTAACTTTTACATTTATTGCCTTTTTTGGGATAAGAATGATGTAATGTAATGTAGTACTGAAAGAGGGTGCCATGACTAAGTTGTAATGTGGAGCAGGGAAGGAGAGACATGTCTATGATTGGGATAGACTTAAACCACCAGTTGGAGAATGTCTAATTATGCACCAATGGGGGTGATGGGTGATGCAGGGGAAGGGGAAGGTAATGTTCTTGTATTATAGCTCAGATTTCAAATATTTACAATACCTTTTATGTTCTATGTTTAATGTGCACATTACAAAGGTCTGACCATGGATACTGGGGGATAAACAAATGTATATGCTGGGGTGGAAATTTGGAGAGCTACAACAAAATGCATGGTGGAGGGGGAACAGGGTCCAGGGTGCATCATGGCTAAGCCTAAAGAAATAGCAGTGGTGTCCTGGAATGTTAGGGGCTTTGCCTCTCCTGTGAAAAGAATGAGTCTGATGACTGTATTAAAATGATAGGGGGTGCAGGTAGCCCTGCTGCAGGAAATGCACTTAACTGATTTGGAACATGCTAAACTGGTAAGGGGCTGGGTGGGGGCATGTCATGCAGCATCCTTTTCCTCCCAAAAGTGTGGGGTAGCTATATTATTGCATGAGAATCTACCTTTACAAGTTAAAAGGATGGTGAAGGACCTGAAAGCGGGTCGGTACGTTTTTGTGACAGGGGAACTGTATGGGGAAAACATTACATTTGGATCTATGTATGCCCCTGTGGTGTTCGATCCACTCTTCTATCAGGCAATGCTGGGCCTTTTAATTAAAGAACAATTCCAGGGCCTGGTCATGGGGGGGAAGGGGATTTAAATTGTACCATGGACCCACAGTTGGATCACTCAGAGGGAAAGGGGAGAGCGAGGGGAATTATGAGACAGTGGCAGGTGGGACAATGTAATCTAGATTTGGTAGACTGTTGGTGCACGGCAAACCTGGGGGCCAGGGAGTATACATTCTACTCCAATCCCCATAAAATGTGGTTCCGTATTGATTATATCTATGCTCCTTGTAGTTGGTTTCAGAGGCTGCAGAATATCTCACATAGCCGTATACAAATCTCAGAGAATGCCATGGTCTGCCTGGCCCTTACAATGAATGAACCAAGGGAGGGCTCACCGCCATGGAAGTTTCCCAGCTACCTTTTAAGGAATCAGGACATATCTGTTTGACCAGTGGAAGTTTTACCTGGCCAACAACCTGGATACGGCCCTTCCCAAACGTATCATATGGAATGCAGGGAAAGGCCTACATGAGGGGAGCTATAATTATAAGCTTTGTAGCCAGACACAAAAAGCAGCAGCAGGAGAAAAGGCTGGAACTGGAAAGCCAATTAAAGGACCTAGAACAGAGGGTGGTGGGAGGAGAAATAGGAGAGGCGAAGACCTTACTGGAGACTACTAGGAGAGCTCTGATTGCCCTCCTTATGCAGGAGGCTCAGATGTCCTGGATGTTTGCCAAAAAAACACCTGTTTGAGTTGGGAAATAAACCATGGCCCTTAATGGTTAAATTGATGGGGGGAGGGGGGAGAAGCAGACAATGATATCGGTTATTAAGGATGAGGGCAGGAGGATGAAAGGGGACAAAAAGCAGATACAAGAGAGGGTCAAGCAATTTTACCAGCGGTTATACTGGGCAGAGTGTGGTGGCACAATGGAAATGGCTAGGGGTTTCTTTGACAGACTCAAATTACCTATAGTGTCGGAGGCACAGAGGGAAAAGCTAGATGCATCCATATCCCTTGAGGAGGTGAGAAAAGTGGTACAAGGCTGCATTTAGGCAAAGCCACTGGTCCAGATGGTTTCCCTGTGGAATATTACAGGCATATAGCAGATCATATAAGTGGCCCCCTGTGCGAGATATTTCAGGAACTGGAGGGAGAGGAAGAATTTTTGATGCAGTGATTTGTCTCATTCCAAAGCCAGGTAAGGATCCTGGGGGAATGTGCATCGTATCAACCCATATCACTCCTGAATTGTGATCTGAAGATCCTAGTGAAGATCATGGTGAAGAGATTAGACCAGGTGTTTCCGAGCCTTGTTCACCCAGACCAGACTGGGTTCAGTAAGAGGCGCCTCTCTTATCACAATGTTCGTAGGTTGTTGAATGTGGTGTGGGGAGCATCTCAAGCCAGAGGGGACACCTGTGTATTATTCATGGCTGCTGAGAAGGCATTTGATCGTATTGAATGGGGATATCTATTTGAGGTTTTGACCTGGTTTGGTCTGGGTGAGGGGTTTGTAGGAGTGGTTAGGGCAATGTATAGCTCCCCTACAACACAGGTGCTGACCAATGGGCCCCTTTCTGATAAATTCCCTGTATTCTGAGAAACCAGGCAGGGGTGCCCTCTTTCCCTCCTGCTGTTTGCGCAGGCACTGGAGCCACTGTTTGTGGCCATCAGGCAAGATCAGGAAATGGTGGGGGTAAGGGGTTCATCGGGACAGATGCATGAAGTCACACTTCATGCAGATTTACTTAGTTTACTTGTTTTTTTTAGGAAAAAAGAAGGCCGAAGCCCATCGAGATTTTTCCCCACATCATGTGGGCTAATTGATATGATTTTGATTTGATGATAACCAAGTGTCTAATCCCTTTTTAAATGTATTGAAGTTGTTTCAATCCACTAATCCCTGGGGGAGAGTGTTCCATAGTCTAGGGCACGTATTGAAACAAATTTTTGCCTGAGATTTGTCTTTGCTTGCTTGATCTCAAGTTGTCTATTGTGAAGCTTGGGAACGATGCGGTTTGTTGAATAATAAAGACAGCACTGCTGCATAAGTTTGGGAGATTGAAGCAATTTGTATATAAATAGAATGTTCCCTCTACGCCTCCTATTTTGTAGGGAATTTAAAACCATTGTCTTTAGTGTGTATTGCTAGGTTTTGGAAGAATGTCTGGGAATCATTTTTGTAGAACACCTCTGGATCTGCTCCAGTCGTGCTATGTCACCCTTGAGATTTGGACTCCAGAAGGGGGACTCATAATCAATATACAGTCTAACATAGGCCCTGTATAATGGGATAAGACACTGTTCAGTTTTTGTGACAAATGTGCATCTTATTTGTCTAAGCAGACCATTTGTCATGTTAACCACTTTAGTGCAGTGGTCGCTAGATGAAAGCTTATTATTTATCAAGATGCCTAGATCCCTCTCTCTGCAAGATGATTTGAGTGGAATTTTATTTAAGTGATAGATATTTTTTTTTTATTCCAAAGTGCAAAACTATACATTTATCTACATTAAATTCCATATTGTTCTACTGGGCCCAGTGTTCAATGGAGTTGAGATCTGCAATAAGGATTTCCAAGTTTTGTGGGGTATCCACTCTCCCTCCCAACTTGGAATCATCAGCAAATTTGGAAAGCCAATTATGTGAACCAACATGAATATCGCTGTTGTAAATATTAAACAATGTTGGCCCCAGGACTGAACCCTGGGGCTCCCCACTTGTGACTAAGCCCTGATTAGATAATGTCACTAATGCTGACCCTTTGTGAGCTGTTTGAAAGCCATTCATTAATCCAATTTATTAGGCAGATTGAAAAGCCTAGTGTTTCTAGTTTTTTTATAAGTTTCCCATGAGGGACTTTATCGAATGCCTTGCTGTAGTCCTGCAGGATGATGTCCATTGATGTATTGTTATCCAGGCCTTTACGTACGTAATTATAAAAGGATATTAGGTTTGTGGTGCAAGAGTAGCCAGATCTAAAACCATGTTGTGAGTTGTCACAGAGTTTAAGCTCACCCATTTCTTTTTCAAGATATGATTTAATTATCCTTTCCACAGCCGGCCTGGTGGCACTGCAGGTTGAGGTGCTGAATGCCACACCTCGCTCCATGCTGGTGACCCGGGTTCGGACGTGAGCCTGGGCCACCAGGGGCTGGCAGGGGAGGGATAGGATTGAGCATCTGAAGGACTGCTCTCCTATCCTGGGGAAGGATCCAGGGAGCCACTGCTCTGTAGCAGCCCCTGGTAATGACCGGGGACACTACTAGAGCACTGCCAGCAAGGGGACGGAGTGCAGCAGTTGTCGACATGTTGTGCCTGGATGCCACTGCACACCCGCACTCCGCAGGGGCAAAAAACTGGAGGTAAAAGTGGCACAGGTCAGACAGCATGATCTTCCATCCTCTGTAGCCCGACCCGAATGGTGCCTCTTCATCTGAATCTGACTTGGTGAGTTGAGCTGTGGGTAGCTCCTCACCACCCCGCCATGGGGGGGGGGGGTAATCCATGGGAGAATCGAGGAGGTGGCCTGATATCAGGTTCGGGGCCAGTGGGGGGGGGTTGGGTTGTCATGTCGACCTGTACCAAGGAGAAGAAAATATACATTAAAATTATCCTTTCCATACATTTGCAAATAATGGACGTTAAACTGATTGGGAGATAATTTTGAACGTTGGATCTATTTCCCTTTTTAAATATTGGGGTGACTATAGCTGTTAGCCAGTCAGATGGAATTTTTGAGTCCTTTAAGGATTTATTAAAAATTATTTTTAAGGGGATGGCTATTGCTTCTGCTGTTTTGATCAAAAACCTTGAGCTAATTTTATCAGGGCCTGAACTGGTTGGCTTTTTTTAAGGTTTTTAGCAAAGAGAGACTATCTGTGGATGTTAAGGTATATGTATGAGATGAAATTCTATTAGAGCGGTTCAGGGGGGTGTGAGAGTCTTTTTTTGGAAAACACTGAACAAAAGTAGCTGTTAAAAAGGTTGGCAGTATCAATATCTGACTACAAACTTGTGCCATTTTGAATTAGTGGACCGATTTTCCTGTTGTTACCCTTTTTACTATTAAGATAAGCAAATAAAGATTTATAGAAGTCTTTGGTGTGTGCCAGTTTAAATTCAAGATTGCCTTTGGCATGTTTAATCTTGTGTTTTAGAATATTTAAGGTTGTTATTATATTTGAAGTAAATGGAGTTTCTGTCCTCTGGCTAACAGTTTTTTAACTTTTTGAATAATCTTTCCTTTTGTTTAATTTGGGTTTTAACTGTTTTGTTAGGCCACCTAGGAATTCTTCCTTTTTTGTTATATTTATTTTTAGTTGGTACATATGTTTTTTCTAGATTGTGAATAATGTTTTTAAGTTTAATCCAAGCATCATTCACCAAAAGATGAAGCAGGGTTCTTTCACATGGGATCTTGATCAGAATATTAATGATTACTCCAAGATTTGCTCTGTCATAGTTTTTGTAAGTAGTTTTTTTTTTTAGGCAAAGGTGTTCACCAACTGCATCAAATAGAATGGTGAAATGATCATTACTGCCTAAGGGATGTAAAATTTGAATATTAGAGATTTTAGGCAGGATTCACGAAGCGGGAGAAGGACCCGCAGCTGTGGGAAAACCTCGGCGCTAGTGGGAAACTACTTGCGAAGCCGCAGGTTGCCCGCAGCTGTGGGTATTCACGTAGGTGGATCTGGAGTATGACTGGCTCCACAGAATATGGCAGCTTGCAGATGCTGTTGCCATGGACAGCACCGCAGCTGCGGGAGACTGCTATGGGCAGCAGAACCCACTGTAGCACCCTCCGCAACTGCCGTGGTTATGAATTGGTACTGACGCAGCTGTGAACGATTCCAGTCCACAACAGCAGTTGCGGAGGGAAACTTTAACATTTTCCCTTCGTGAATTCTGCCCTATATCTCTTATGTTGGTTGCAAGAAGATCTAAGATGTTATTTCCTCTAGTAGGCTGACTGATAAGTTGGGTAAGACCAATATCAGTAAGGGCTGATATGAAGCATTTTTTATGCTGGCAGCTACTTGTAAGGAGGTCCAGTTGATATTGGGCATGTTAAAGTCCCCTACAATTATTACATCCCTCTTATCAGATAAGTTGGAGATGTCTTGTAGTAGTTCAGTTATGTAATTTGAGTCTGAAGATGGAGGCCTATAACAGTTACCAATAGTAATTTGTGGTTGGCCCTTGAACTGCATCTTAACCCAAATGCTTTCTGTATTTGTTAGATAGTGAGATTCGTAAGAAGGGATATCTTCTCTTACATATATACAGACCCCACCTTCCTGTTTGCCAACTCTATCTTTGTGATATAATTTGTAGCCTTGGATCCCTTTGATCCAAGATGAAGAAGAGTCCCACCAGATTTCGGTTACGGTTATAATGCCAAAGTTTAATAGCTTACTACTAGCCTCCAGTTCAGCTATTTTTGTTAAATTGAGAGATCTTGCACTTAGTGCTAGGATTTTACAGGTGTTAGAGGAGCTAGGGAGGGGTAGTGATGTAAGACACTTAGGTAAAATCCCATTCTCCCTCCATTTGTTTAGTTTAAATAATTTTCTATCACAAGAGAGGATTTCCCCAGTAAAGTGCTGCCCCTTCTACTGAGGTGCAGTCCGTCCCAGCAAAAAAGGGGGGTTTTATCAAGAAATTTCTCCCAATGGGTAATACATGGGGTGCCCTGTTTAAGGCACCATTTCCTCAACCATTCGTTTATCTGTTTGATGCTCTGAGAGATGATTTCAGTGACTCTAGGGACAGGCAGTATTTCCCAAAAACATACTGTGCAATCCTCTCAACAAGTAGATGAAATGCTGTTGCTTATTAGGGAGCCACAGAAGTCAATCCCACCCCGCACTGCAGACCATAGCTACTTTGCCAGTTTTTCAGGGTATAAGACAAATCTTGGGAAATCAGAAATCATGCACTCGCAGGGAGAGGGAAGTTTGGGGATAGGAGGCCCCTTGGGATTGAAAGAAGTATCTAGGTCATTCATGTACTTAGGCATTCAGGTAGTTAAAAGCCTGGGATCCTTATATGAGCTTAACTATACTCCCACTCCTTAAAACGGCGGAGGCAGACCTGCGCAGGTGGTGATCCTTATCCACTTCTTGGTTAGGCAAGATTAATTTAATTAAAATGAATATCCTTCAGTGAGTATTGTACATCATGCAAATGATGCATGTAGGACTGTGACTAGGAGATATTAAGAAACTGGAAGTGGCTTTCTCAGACTTTATTTGGCAGGGAAGGAGGTCTAGGGTATGCCTGCAGCATCCAAAGACTGGCATTGAGGAAGGGGGTTTGGGCTTCCCAGACCTGCGAAAATACCACCTGGTGATTCAGCATTGCTACATACAGGACTGGGTAAACCGACCTGTGGAGGTGAGTTGGGTGGACTTGGAAGAGGAGGGCTGCCTTGGCAGATTATCAGCTTATTTGGTCAAGGGCGTCACAGGGCATACATGAGCATTAAGAGAGTTAATCCCTTGGTGGTGGCAGTGCTAGAGAGCTGGGAACACATTATACATACTGGGGGGCAGGAGAGCAGGAAGCATTACTGCTCCCCATGGCCAAAAATCCCTTTTTTTGGCCAGGCTTGGAGGATCCTGGGTTCCAGAAATGGGAGCAGAAGGGCATAACAAGTATAGGGGACCTGTTCACTAGGGAGGAAATATGCTGTTTTGAAACCCTGCAGGGCAGTATAGGCATAGATAGGACCCACCTTTTTAGATATTCGCAGCTCAGGGCCTATGTTCAGAATTTAGAAAGAACCCAGATGGACACTTCTCCAGTGGGACAGGTGGAACACTTAATCTAAAGTGTTAGATGGGATACGAGGGGTCTCATTCATAAGGCAGCACAGATGGGAAGACAATTTTTCCCCGACCTCACATGGAAAACAAAAATATTATGGGAACAAGATCTGGGCTTGCAGATAGGGGAGGATAACTGGAGGTTACAGTTGACACTGCATATGGGGATCCACAACTGCAACAGGTTGAAGGAATCTTTTTTTAAGTTTGTACATCGCCTGTACTGTCCCCCACAAGTTGTACATAAATTTCACCCAGCAGTGTCCCCAATCTGTGGAAGATGTAGGGTGGATGTGGGCAATTACTATCACTGCTTCTGGTCCTGTCCGGTATTACAGTTGTTCTGGAAAGAGGTACTGGAGGAGGTAGGAAGGATGAAGGGAAGGCAACTACTGGTGGTTCCTCTCCTGGGGATGTCTGGAGTTGAGGATCTTGGAAGAGATGATTGGGCCCCCCTTCCCCGGTGGGCTAGGGTGTTTCTGGTTCTGGCCTGGCACTGCTTTCTGAATACCTAGGTGTCAAGTGCAAATCCAGCAGTGAACCAGTGTCGAGCATTGTCCATTCAGATGCTGGCATTAGAACAGTTATCACTTAAGGTGACAGGTCAGAGGGAAAGTTTCTTTCGGACATGGGATCCTTTTCTGGCAACATTGTCACTGATAGATGTACAGATCCTGTATGAAGGGTTAGAGGCAGGATAAATAGACTGGAGAGGGTCTCCTCGGGTTTAATATGGTAGGTAGGCTATGGGTGGTTGGGAAAAAGGACTCTGTTCTTGGGGATGTCATATTTTCTGTCACCATTACCAAGAATCGGATACAGAGGGAACTGCTATGAAAGGACCGCAGGTATTACTCTATTATTAAGTCTGTGAGCAATGAAATATGGAATATTTAATGTGCACATTTGATTTTTTGTGGTTTATTGGTTTATTTCCTTTTTTCTTTTCTCAATTTGGTTTGTTTGTTATGACATTTTGTAATTTTAATGATAGGACAAACTCGATTGCGAAACCTGCCATGTTTCTCTCCTTTTTAAATTTGCACATGCGCATCAAACTTCTTGGGATGAGTGACTTTTGAGGGGTTGGACACTGTCTGTCCAATGCAGAGTGCTCTGCAAGGAGCTCAACAGTATCACACCAATCATCATCCAGGCTGATCATGATATTGTTTTGCCTGAAGTGGTCTGCACTTGAAAAGAAAAAGCCACACCAATCATGTGGCTGCTTTTTCCTTTCATCTGCAGGTTGCAGCACAACAAACTGCTGTTTGCATCCCAATCAGCCTGGCTGAAGTCTCCGTCCACCCTCACCACCCACCAGTCCCTTCCTGGAAGGTGGGAGAAGGTGTTTCCTCCCCTGCCTCCTGCACTTCCCGCTGACTCCTTTTGCTCCTCTTCTCCCACCCATGCAGAGTAGACCACACCCTAAGCTCTGTATGGGCTGGGAGTATACAGAGCCCAAAGGCAATTTCACTTTAAGCACAATTGCAATAGCGGATCCTCCCTGGCTGCCGACATTGGGGTGCTTAATTCCCATGTCAGCATGTATCCCCCTTCCCCTTTAATGTGGCACACTGGGAGCCCACCCACCACAGTGGGCCAAAAAACTACCTCTGATATTTCTGACACCGGGATGCCCACTCCTGGTGATGGACGAACCACTCCCCCATGTCCCTATAGTCTCAGCAGACCTCAGGGTGCCCAATCCTTGGGTCGGCACTGATCTCCCCACAGTACTCTGGCACACTGGGAGCCCATCCCAGTGTGCCAAAATCTGTGTTATTAATATTTTACCTATAAAAATGAAAACAGTCCCAGGAGGTCTTTTTTTTTACCTGAAAAAAAAAAAGAAAATGGTCCCTTGTCATTCCTGCCGACTCCCCTTCCCCAACCCGCATCCTCCCTCTGTGCACCCCACCTCCCTGCACTCCCCTCACCCATACTTATCTCCAGAGGTCAGGAGCAGCGATATTCTGTGGACAGGGAACACGTCTGCATTCTTCAAAAGCCAACCGCAAACTGAAGAAAATCACTGTAAGCCCTATAATGGCAATCAATTGGGGGTCTCAACTTAGGTTGATATCTCAGCCACATTTTGGAGTTTTGGTCCCAAATTTTCAACATGGGGTTCTTGGGACCCCACCTCATGAACTCTGTCACTGTCATTTTGTTCCTCAGTCCCAAAATGTGATTTGCGGTCACTGCAGGGAACCACCTTTTGGGGCCACTTAATGAAATGACAGTGCCACCGTTCATGAGGTGGGGTCCCATAAAGTCCTTGTTGCAAATTTGGTGAAAAAACTTCCAAAAATGACTGTGTTATGAGTGTCCATTGCGCAGTTTCTATGCACTCTCATAACTTCATCAATTTTTACTATTTTCACTCCAAATTTCCAACATTGCCATTTTTTCACACCCCATAATGAACAGTACAGCTGTCATTTTTTGCATTCTTCCCAAAACATGTTTTTGCACCTGTGGCGCAGAATGGCGTGGCCGCTGTGCAAAACCAAGTTTCAGGACAGATTAATGAAATCCCAATGCCACTGTTCATGAGGGGAGGTCCCAAAAAGACAATGTTGAAAATTTGGTGAAAATATTCCAAAAAATGACTGCATTACGAGCGTGCTTTGCACAGTTTCTACGCACACTCGTGACTTCACCACTTTTTCATATTTTCACTCTAGATTTTCAACATTGCCATTTCTTAACACCTCCTCATGAACAGTACAGCTGTCATTTTTCACATCCTGCCTGAAATGTGTTTTCGCACCTGTGGCACTGAATGGCACACTCGCTGTGCAAAATCACCTTTTGAGTTGGAGTAACAAAATAATACTGCCACTGTTCATGAGATGGGGTCCCAAAACACCCATGTTGAAAATTTGGAACAAAAATACCAACAAACACCTGGGCGTTAGGGTTTCTAACTGTAATGCCTACCCTGTGTAGACTGACAGGCGTTGGGGGTGTGACTTGGGATCATCAACCGTAATGCTCACCCCATTCCACCCCCCTACCCTGCAGCCACTGACAGGCACTGAAGTATGCCATGGGGTCTTTGGCCCTACTGTTCACCTTATTCTCCTATACTGCACCCATCTCAGCTTATTTCCTTATGGAATGGGGTGAGTGTAAGGACCAAAGACCTCAAGGCACACTGTGACACCGGTCAGTGTCTGCAGGGTTGGGTGAGGTGGAATGGCATTAGTGTTATCACCGATGACCCAAAGGCATACCCCCAACACCTGTCAGTCTCTGCAGGGTGGGGTGGGTGTTAGCATTACTTCAATACTTCACTGCCATTCCTATTATGCATCTCTCTAATTCCTGCACTACCAATGCCAATACCAGCAAGCAAACATTCAGCATTGACAAATTATTGTTTTTCTAATGAAGTGAACCAATACTGGAAGAACATAAGAAATTTGTGTTGAGAGTGATGCCTTAAAATGCAAGGCAGAGGAATACTGTATACACAGAAAAATATGGGAGGCGTGTACAACAGCAGTACCAACAGTGAACTTTTGGCATTGACAAATGCTTGTTAAGGACTGATATGTCAAAATGTGTATGACAATTATGGTCACCTGAATGTATATGATGTAGTTGCAAAATAAAAAGGTCTAATAAAAAGATTATACAAAAAAAAAAGGGACAAGACATATTTACGGAATTAGCACCCTTACTGCCTATTAAATTTTGGCTTTAAGAGTTTCACAAAACTGCTATGCAAAAGGTTACAACAAGTAGCAGTGCATTTCCTCAAACCTGTCCAGACTTGCTCCAGCTCAACTCATACCATTTATAACTTATTCATTTTAAGTGAAGTTTTTGATTTGGGTACTGAAGACTAGAGATGCAGTGAATTTAATTTCTGCCAGTGAAGTGGCTGCGAAGTGGCCAATTTCACCTCTCAGAGTAATTCACAAAATTGTCTGCATTAGGAAGAATTTTGCCTAATGCAGGCGAAATTTTGCCTTCATGGCAAAATTTTGCCCTTCCGCTGAGTGAAATTTTGCATTTCACTCCACGAAATGGGAGGAATTTCACACATTACTCCGTGAAGCAAATTTTGATCACTTCATCCACCACTACTGATGATAAGATTTGGGGAAACATACTGTTATTGGACCAAGAAAAGGCCTTCAGCAAGGATCCCCATAACTATTTATTTCACATTTTGTCACATTATGATAAATCCTCTGTATTTGTTAACAGGATTAAATATTTGTATCTAACCACAGCAGTTCAGCCATTAATTAATGGTCATTTAGGCCATCTTTCCAAGTAAAAAGGTGGGTGGGGTACAACAAGGCTACCCCCTTAGTCTGATTCCATGTGTTTTTACTTTGGACCCAGTATTAAAAATTAATTCTATCTGACACAGGAATTACTCTCCTCTCAACCCCTCATCTGGACATCATCTGAAAATAATGCCTATATGGATGATGTTGGCTGTTTTATGAATAATATAATCTCCAGCAGTTTAGCTATTGAGATATTTAATTATTTTTCAGGAATCTCAGGCTCTAAAATTAATGTATGCAAAAGCATTGGGATTAAATTCATAGTTACAGTATGTGATTACTAAAAAGCTGCATATTAGAATAGGTGCCCTGAGATGTATAGCCTGCAGTATTAACAAAACTATGAGATTGACCATTGTGAATCAACTTTTAGTCCCTGTTCTGGATTATGGAAACCACATCAATGGTTTTGTTAGTAGCACTACACTAAAAAAGTAGAAGTCACCTACAATCATTTAGCAAGATTTGCACTTCTTTGTGAATATAGGACTTATCATTGTCAGATGTATGATATGCTTAGGTGGTTATTGCCTGAGAGCAGAGAATATTGATCAGGGCAGACCAGGTGTTTAAAATATTAGTCCAAAATAAACATGCATACTTGGTGGAGTAATTAGATAAAACTGACCATAAATACTGTACTGTCTGAGGAACAATAAAAAAGTCAATACCAGGAGCCTGAACCTAACAACTACTGTGGGGACTTGACCTTTTCTTATGCTGCTGTCAGTTTATTGAACAGGATGAATGAAAATAATAAAAGCAGCACAAATACATGTAGAGTATGCAACAATGCTATGACATAAGAGCTGACAAATCATTGCACCTGTTTCAAGTGAAATCCATATTCCTAGCAACGTAAGTCTTGAACTCAAAATATTTGTTTAATATAGTATTATGGTCATGATTATATGACAGTATAATCATTTATTATGTTGTGTGTATTTGTTATATTTAATTGTAGAAAGGCTTAGGGGTGGGACAGAAAATAACTATGTGGGTGGAAAACTGGTTGGTGGGCGGAAGTCAGAGAGTGGTGGTAAATGGGTGCATTCCATGGTGAGGGGGTAATGTGTGGGGTGTCCCAGGGGTCAGTGCCAGGACCCCTCCTTTTTAATATATACATCAGTGATATAGCAGAAGGTCTGGAGTGAACAGTGTACCTATTTGTGACTGATATGAAAATCTGCAATACGGTGGACACCCCGGGGCAGGGTAGAGGCCATGAAGCATGACTTGAGGACTCTGGAGGAGTGGTCGGAAACTTGGCAACTGAAATTCAGTGTCAAAAAGTGTGCTGTGATGCATCTGGGGTGCAAAAACCCATGTGCAGCTTATACTCTAGGAGGGGAGGAAATCAGAAAAACAGAGCAGGAGAGGGATCTTAGTGTTATAGTATCAAGCAACCTTAAGGTGGGTAGCCAGTGTAGTAAGGTGGCGGGGAAAGCAAATGGAATGTTAGCATGCATTGGGAGGGGCATAACTAGCAGAAGAAGGGAGGTGCTGATACCTCTTTACAAGGCCATGGTGAGATCACACCTGGAGTACTGGGTCCAGTTCTGGAGACAGCACCTATGGAAGGACATTGATGGGATGGAAAGGGTTCAGAGAAGCACAGCCAAGATGGTGCATGGTATGCAGGCAAAACCATATGAACAGAGGTGTAGGGAATTGGATCTGTGCCCATTGGAAACTAGAAGGGAAAGAGGGGGACATGTTTGAAACTTTTAAATATGTGAAGGGGAATCAATAAGGCAAATGAAGGGAGCCTGTTCAGAAGGAAGAAAGGGCTAAAACTAGAGAGGCATAGCCTAATATTGGAAAGTGGAAGATATAAAGGCAATGTGAGGGAACGATTCTTCATGGAGAGAGTGGTGGAGTCCTGGAATAAACTACCAGATGAGGTGGTGGAGGCCAAAATGGTAGATGGATTTAAGAGGGCATGGGACAGACATATGGGATTGGGAAATAAGGGGAAGTGGAGGGCCCATAAGAGTGGAGATGAGTAGGGGAGGGGGGAAGGGCAGACTCGATGGGCCGATGAGGTCCTTTTCTGCCATCAAATTTCTGTGATTCTGTGATTCTGGAAACCAGTGCACTTTACACATCAGGGCCACCTTGTAAACAGGGCTCTGTGGCCACAATGGGGTATTTTTGTTATACTAATCCTATCTAAAAAAATAATGATTTTTACTACTAAATGTAATATTGATAACATTGCTAATACTGGACTCATGACTGCTCCTTTAAAAGTTTTGGAAGTATGGTTTGAAAGTGAAGACTTATCTGCTTTGAACTAGTCTTGCAGATTAGATCTGTGTATGAAGAAAGTAAACTAAATTGAACACTCTTGAAAAAGAAAACAGTGCTCTTGATAAAACAGTTTTTGTTTCCATCACTGTTGTATATTGGCCATGTTTTTCTATCTCTGATTACTGTGGAAACAATCATGTATAGCTTATTTATTCAACTACTATGGGGCAGTCGCTTGATCCCAGTCAAAAGAAAAGTGACTTATCTTTCTAGAAATTAGTGTGGTCTACATATGATTAACCTGATGTTTTTTTTCTTCACACTCTATTTTTTCATTTTACAAAAAAAGTGAAACTTATTGTCCATGTGGCACCATGGCAACAGTGGTTGATGCCTGGGTCATACTGTTTTCTCTCCAGATGGAATGCTACTATTTCAAAGGTGACCCATAGGATGGAAATATCAGATTATGATGTCTTAGCCTTAATGAAAGTATACTCATGGAAAGTTTCAAATGACTCAATAATATATAAATCCAGAACTCAACATTATCATTTAGTAATGGGGAATCTTGTTACTCTGACTCCAGAGTTAAAAATGTGTCCCCCCATAAAAGTGCAACTGTAACTGTAAATGAAATATAACAAATACACACAACATCATAAATGATTATACAGTCATATAATCATGACCATAATACTACTTTAAACATTGGCAACTGCACAGTTAATGGATAACTACATGGGTTCCTCAGAAAATGTGGGACACGCTCTGACTTTTTTTACTATGGTCGCTTAGGTGTACTGGGTAACTACAAGCATTATAGCCTTCTTGAAAGAATATGCCATAGACCAGAATATAATAACCAAACAGAGACTTCAGAACATTTCTTTCGTGTATGTATTTTTTCAACTGATTTTTGGACTTTTCTAGCTAAAAGATGAAGAGTTCCTTGTTTGGAAAGGCTTACTTATGCAAACCTAAATTTAAGTGATTTTCCTCCTCAACTTAAGAGGTATAATAGGAGTGTGCTTATCGTGGTATTTTCCTGTCTAAAATTTTATATGTGGAAGCAAGATGCCAATATGTGCTACAACAAATACAGGTTACCCCTTTGTCTCTAGCTTGTGTATAAGTTGGCATTGAGGAATTTGCGTCATTCTGAACAACAAAAACTTCCTAAGCCAACTTTTGAAAATGATTAGAAAGAAGTTAATTGGATCTACTTGTAGAGCTTCCAGATAACTCTTAGAGATGGAGAAAGTTCTCAGCATAATACATTTTTTTCCTGTTATATCCATAGTCTAATTAGGAACTGTTTGTGCCATATTATTATTCTTTTTTGTTTGAAACATATATGATTTGTCTGATTTATTTTTAATAAATTTCCCCTGCTCTTCTTCAATAAGTGCCATATGGGATGTTTAACTTCTGACACAAGCAGCACATGGGGTTAACTAGTGCAAACTGGCAGAACAGCACAGTGCAGACAAAGGAAGGTCAGCACCAGTACACCAAGACTGAAGAAAACACTGCAGAAGCATTTGTGTGAATAAAGTGCTAGTTTTATAAGGTGCAAAAGGTCACACAATACAAATAAGCTATACACAGAATAGTCACAGGGCCTCACAAAAATTCCGAAGAGATGGGCAAAAGGGATTTCAGTTTAACATTTCATATGAAGTATGGCATCTCAGCAGTGTATCACCTCCGTTATAATTCACTAGTGTTTGCGCTGGCTATTACCCCAAGTACCTGGCATGGGACTAGAACACAGGTGTCACTAGTCAAGTGAATGGAAACAGAGGCAGGGCAAGGTTTTACTTAGCCTTTCCCCATGTCATGTACAGTTAAAGGGGAAGTAAACTTTGTACTCCATAAACAAACTTGGACAAGCAGGTCCCAAGCTATTAATTTGTCAGCTTTTGAAAGTGTTAACATTTCAGTTTATTAAATAAGATTTACATTTGAGCTGGCTGAGCCTGCCTAAAGTGCCTAACCACCTGGCTGTATCTTATTTGCATTTAATATCCCAGAAACCCTTGTAGCTGAAGTCATCAGTGACTTCATCCACAAAGAAGTTCATTGATAGGCTGTAGACTGTGTGGTGCTACTCCAGCTCTTTTGTTGTTGTTGGCAAGGACATCCATTTATTTTGAATAGTTATTTTTAAGTCCAGCCTGTGGTTCCTGGGCTCATCATCATACCACGAGAAAAGAGACTTGAAAAAGGGAAGAGGAAAGAAAGAACAATACAAGATGATACAGTATGTGGTGAACATAAAGCCTAGGGAAGTGTGACTGGAATCAGACTAGTTAGTAGTTATGTCATCATTTACCTTGTAGGCATGAATTCAATCCTGCAATAGCAGCTGGGATGTGGTCTTTAGGCCTCTGCACAGTGGGCTTAGATATTTGGATGTTACTTGCATTCTTGCAATTTTCAAAATGGCAGTGCCTCCAACCAGAGGGACCCGTGCCTTACTACTAAATCAAGTAAGCAAGTCATTTGTAGCACTCTCACCAGTGATATTGAACTGTATTTTAAATATAAGAATTATGGAGAATGTATTTTTTTGCAGTTATTATATGTGATAAAATACATGATTAAATTAGATATCAGATATTTCATCTTATATCAGATATCAGATGTAACAGATATTAGTGTGGCTTCCCCCCACATTATCACAGGTAGATGTGAACTTACCAGACACAAGCAAAAAGAGGGAGGAACATGCTTATATTGAAAGTAAGAAAGAAGGAGAGGTAAGAAAATTGGAACAATACATAAGACAGGCAGGAACTTGAGGAAGAAATTGCAAAAGAGGAGGAATATGGAGCCATCATGACAAAGAAAGAGAAGTGGCTGAGAATAAGACCAAGGGGCAGATCCAGAATAGACAGGTGTACCAGCCTAATCTTTCGATTTATGACGCAGAGGTTGGTATCTCTGCAGATTCCTGTGTAGATAGACCTCACCTTTCAGAATGTGCTTGTTGCCCATGAGAAAATTGATGGATGGCCCGTCGGCGGGGGGGGGGCTATTTCTGATTTTGGATGTTGTGGGCCCTCCTGGCATCATAGCTTGGCCTAGGAATGCCCAATTTACAATTCCAAGGTGTCATTTTCTACATTTATTGCCATGCCAAGTTGGATGGAACAACTTAGAAAATCCAAAATGGCCTGCCAAAATCCAATATGGCCACCATATCGCTAGTAAATACTTGATTCGCTAGTAATTTCCAAATCCCTAGCTTCCAAGATACTGATCATCAGTGATTCATGAATGGGGTGTTTATTATTATTATTTTTAGTATAAACACATATTAAATTAATATAATAGAACATAAATATAAATAAACAATGCATAATGCATTAGTCTGCTTGTTTGTGCCATTGACCCCAAATTGCGTCCACTCTATGAGAATTTGCCACTTTGTTCACAGGATTGCATGGCGTGTTCATGTAGGTTGTACACCTGTTTAGTTTGTGTTTCTAGTTTTCAATTTTAGTTTCTGTTTCTGTTTCAGAAACATGGATAGCCTTCTAGCTGTACCTGTTGGATTAGTCAATCCATACAATTTGCCTACCTGTGTTCTTTGTAACAACCAAATTAGAGATACAGAACTACAACAAATATTGGAGAGAATGGGCTGAATACCATCAAGGCTTTTGCAGAGAAATGGTCAGTCACAAAACCAGCTTCCAAGTACGCCAGAAACTTCAACCTCGTATGGAATAAAATCAGTTACCAACTTCCCCCGGCCCTGGAGAAACAGGCCTACCTGTTCATACAAGGTGTCACCAAAATTTCACCAATGAAAGGAAATTAAGCACCAACTCAATGAAAAATTTTATTTGGATCAATCTTTTGAAGCTGAATTCTCCGGCATACCCGACCTACAGATGTCCAGTAGCAGTGAAGCGGTCCATGTAACTCGATGTAAAAGAAAATTGTTGGAATTTAAGAAGGATGAGACCTGTTTCATCTGTGATAAGAAAAGGAAAAAGAGAGGAAATACGGAAGAAAAACTCCAAAGAGTCAAACTTGAAGATGGAAAGATTACATTGCATGAAAACATGTTATGCAATGAAAATTTTGATGATGCTCTTTTGTCTGGTGCAGCCAAACATTTGAAGGTTGCAACCACCAATGTTGACGTCTTTGATGCGGATGTCAAACACATTCAAAGTTGCCACAACACTTCCATCTACATCGGCAAACGAGAGAGACAAACACCGGGCGGATTGGAAAGCATTCACACAATGATTGCTGAAATGGAGTTTCTTCAAATCGTGAGAAGAAAGGTTGTTGAGCAGAAATGTTGCTACTTACTCCAAGGGTTACTGGAGGATCTTCATAACCTCTACAAGTTCCATGGATGCGAACAAGATGCTGGAATAAATCACACATTTACGTTGAAGAATCTTATCAGCAATGAATTTGCAGATGAGATAGGTTTTACTGCAGGGAAGGGGATACATGGGAATTCTCTCATTCTTCACTCGACAAAAGTAAACCCACTTGACTATTGTTTGGCAACCTTGAGAGGAGCTGGGGTCAGAGAAAGTGACATCATGAAGGCATTTGCAAAGATGATCAATTGGAAATTAAAAGATAGACACATTGAGTCACCACAGTTTCCTATGGCATACGAAGGCTTGCTTTCTGAGCTTGATAATTATGAACCCATTCCAGAAATCTTCAATGTAATAGCTCTCTATATAAGCCCTTTTAAGAAGATTAGTGGTCTAGGCTATGCGACCATCCCAAGAGAAATTCAAGCTTGCAAGATATGGTCCATTGCTAGAGACTGGCAATGCCTAATTACCAGAGAACATTCTCGAAAGTTGATAGTTCTATCTATGGTCATTCATCGTCACACCAGAAGTAAAGAAGAAGTCAATCTTCTACATCATTCGGTGGCTGGTATTTCTCACACAGACGTCAGAAGAGAAAACAAGAAATTGGCCCATGATAGTAAATCTGAGAAAAAAAAAGCACCGTACATGATTCCACCTGGACAGCCAACTCATGTCACAACTGAGAACTCAGATGGTAAGCAACAGACATTAATAGGAGTCTCAACAACACATGACACTAACTCAATGATTTACGTACCCCAAATTTCGAGTCCTGCTGTCATCTGCGATTTGCCAGTACAAGAACAAAACATTCCAAGCAGCTCAACAAGAGAAGTCTAGGAAACATTTGAGAGCTCAGAACCTATTGACTATGGGGATTATAAAATAGGAAAGAGAACCCCCCCCCATCGATCATCCAATCTCATGATGATGATGAAAGACGGACTGAGCTTGATCTTCGTCTGAGCAAAAATTGTATTTGGGCTCTGGCAGCAAGCATAGAATCTTCCAGAGAAGATGAATCTCTTCCAGTCCTAGGATCATGGACAGCTTTCAATAAAAAAGCAACATTGACCACTACCTTCAAATCTGAAACTGATTTCCTGCCCATTATATCATGTGAACCAGAAGATGCAGTTTGCAAATATTACCTTGACTTTCTCATGGATCTAATGGATGACCTACAAATTGATCACATCTTCAGCCATAGCAGTTCCTGCAGTTTTCTACAAAATTATACAAATAATGTGGAAAAAAGATAAATATACAAAAGTGGTTAATTTGATAGGAAGATTTCATGAACTGATGGTGAGGCAGAAGATCCTCTACAAGCGACATGGTGCTATGGGACTTCATGACTGGTGGGTTCAGGTGGGGATAATAGCAGATATGGATCTGTTGACCAGGCCTTGGAAGGATGCCACTGTTCTAGATTGATAAGGTTACATAAACAGTCCCTCAAGGCTCTCCTACAATTCACGGGATCTAAGATTCATGGCTCACTAACCAACGGACTACAAGAAATGCTCATCGACATGAAAAGATCTGTATTGGCAGAATCCCTTAATCTTTTCTTCTTGGATGAATCTTTCCCTGAAGTGCAGTCACGAATGCTGGAAACCTCTGGCACCATGGGAGAGTAGGTGGCAGGCTACATTGGTAACACCAGCTCTCTTTTTGCCCAGGTCACTGCATACAGAGACAAGAATCTGAACTTGCATCTGCAGGTTCAGTGAGATAGTCTACCTTTACTGTTTGCATTCAACCAACAAAACTACTCTTGGTATTTGATGTGGCATCATGTAGACCTCATCAATCTGAAAACCATCAATGAGAACCCATACAATGAACTGCAGTAATATGGCATTGGGTCTAGTCTGTACAGTGAGGCATTCTCCATGATACTTGGCGACCAAGTGACTGAGGTCTCAATCAACAGAGAGGTCAAGGTGAGGGGTGGACTCATGAAAGGCAGTTACACTACATCTGAGGAAGCTGCTGGTGACTCCATTTTGAATTCCCACAAGTGAGCTAAAATTTGTTTGTCGCTGAAGGAGAAGATGCATCTGAAAATATTGGCCACACACAATGAGTTGACATATGGTGCCATGAAGAAACATGATGGTCAAGTGAAAGAGCTAGTGAAGAAACTTCATGCATATTCAGATCCATGTCAGGGTGTAGCATGACACATCGTAATGGGCATTGAAATACCGCCGGCAATAGTAGAGGGCCTTTTGAAGGCAAGGGCTACAGGGGAAGTTATGCTGAGTGCATTTATAAACAACCGCCTCCTATCAAGGAAAGTTGTTTTTTTCAAGCCCATTAAACACAGTGGAATTTCAACAGGAATGGACAAGAAGAAAAAGAAACCCAAAGCAGAATCATTCTTGAAAGAAGACAGTCAGTCTCTCGGTATCATTGTTGCAAAGTGCCTTGACAAGAAAGATGCATTTTCCCATCTGTTCACAACATATCCTCTTGCAATAGCAACTCCAGATGGAAACCTCTACAAACCTAATACCAAACATGTCTTAAGAAATTATCTCAACGATGAAGTAGAAGCTCGAAGTTCTTCCCCTGCTCCTTTACGCTCTGTGTACATATACGATGCCATGGAGAAGGTCAGAGCAGTTCCTGTACAGTGTACATGGGGCAGTCTTTGGAAAGCACTTCTTGTCACATTCACAACTCCATCTACAGCAAACCTAGCAGAAGTCATCGTCTTTTTTGATAATTATAAGGATGATCAGGAGTTCTTGGTGAAACAGCAAGAATGAGCTGAGTGAGTGGTAGGAACAGGAGGAATGCGACTTCACATGGGATCAGATTTGCAAGAGATGTCATAGGGAAACGGAAAGGTGTATCAGCAGTACCTTCACAACAACGAAAACAAAACAGATCTTATACAGAACGTCAATGAGCATGTTAGACAAGAGGATGTCAGAAGAAACTTACGATACCCACTTACTATCAGCAATGGCAGAAGCACATATACTATATACCTAGATTCAGAAGAATTCCTATTTTCCTGCAACCATGAGGAGGCAGATACCAGAATAGTACTGCATTGTGCTCTTGTGAAGGCCCAGTTGTCATCCGAGCCAAAGATACAGACAACCTCGTCCTGATGGTTTACACTTTCACAAAGACCCTTCCAGATTCACCATGGATGCTCCAAATTGACTCCAATGTATTTGTAAACATAGGATCTAGATTCGATCACATTGGACACACTGCAAGTCTCAATTTGCCAGCATATCATGCTGTCTCTGGATGTGATGCAGCAAGTTGCTTCTACAAGGTATTAAAGAAATTAGTCTTTCAACATTTGCACAGGGTTGAAGAAAGAATAAATCTCCTTTCAGGGCTTTGATAAAGCACATATGCTTCACAAGAACTGAACAAAATGTCAAGACCTTCATTCAACACTGCATGTACAATGGTACAGGAGGAAAGGATCTGGTAGACACACAAGTAAGGCAATACAATAACCTGAAAGTGAAAACTATGCAAACAATTCTAACAGACTCAGCAAGCCTAGGACAGCACATAAAGAGAGCAAATCTCATAGCCTACTATTGGTGCTACTGCACAGAGCCAGAAACCCCAAAAGTTGACCCTTGTTTGTCAGGATGGAAACGAAAGGATGAATCATTGAAACTTGTGTGGTTCACTGGGTTTCAGTTACCTGACATCCTACATCATAGAAGAAAGGGTGGGAGGTTAGCCAGCCAATGATGTGCAGCTGACAGAGATGAGGCTTTTGATGTGCAGCTGACAGAGATGAGGCAGACAATGAAGGTGAGTCAACACCTCAAAGACACACACACACAGAAGACCAAATAAAAAGTTCAACCACAGTGCCAATGACTGATTGTACAGGAGATGATCACACTGAAAAAGACACATTGGCAGCCAATGAACAAACTTCTGCAGACGAATCTTCAAACTTCGGGGGTGAATGTCACAGTTCAGATCCAGAGTGGACTCCAATATAATGACTTAAAAACTGGACATTACAACCAAGGTGTACTGTTGACCCAAAATATTCATAGTGTTGGGTCAAATTGTTGACAAAATGACTTAATTTTAAACAACAAATTAGCACATACAACATTTAGATTTTAAGCATTACTGTACGTGCTTCAAACTATTTTATCAATAAATTGCCTTGTGAATTCAATTGTTTTTGTAGTATTAATGTGTGCATTTGATCCTGTGTCTAACAGGGAGCCTCAAAGCAATATATAAATGTCATAAATGTTCATGAATAACTGTTCAATATATAGATGTTCATGCATCATTGATAATCAGTATCGAGGAAGCTAGGGATTTGGAAATTATTAGCGAATCAAGTATTTACTAGCGATATGGTGGCCATATTGGATTTTGGTGGCCATTTTGGATTTTCTAAGTTTTTCCATCCAACTTGGCATGGCCATAAATGTAGAAAATGATACCTTGGAATTGTAAATCAAGCATTCCTAGTCCGAGCTATGGGGCCTGGAGGGCCCACAACGTCCAAAATCAGAAATAGGCCCCTCCAGGGGCCATCCACCAATTGTCTCGAGGGTAACAAGCAAATTCTGAAAGGTGAGCTCTATCTATAGATACATAGATACATAGACAGTGTCAGCTGATAAGGGCCTATGGCACACCCAGTCTGCCCATTTGAGCTAGTAAGTTCAGTTTGTTTTCCTAGAAGTCTGTTGCCCCTTACCCCTGACCTCCAGAATTCCTTTATGTCTATCCCATGCATTCTTAAATCCTGTGATTTTTTCAGCCCCCACCACTTCCTCTGGCAGGGTGTTCCACTTGTCCACCACCCATTCTGTGAAGAAATTCTTCCTCACGTTTCCTCTGAATTGTCCTCCCTCCAACTTCATCCCATGCCCTCTAGTTCTGGAACATCTTTTTTGCTTAAAAATAGTGTATTCCTGCACCCTGTTCCTCACTGTATGATACTTTTATGTCTCTATAGATACATCTATAGATCTACACAGGAATCTGCAGAGATATCAACCTCTGCATCATGAATCAAAAGATTAGGCCAGTACACCTGTCTAGAATGGGTGGAATGAAAAAACTATCAAGAACACATCATCACGAACTCTCAAGGCCGGTGTATAAGAGTGTAGGATCTTAGGAAATAAGATGTGTGATTTGCAGGTACTGGTAGTAGAGGCCTGTTAGACTTGGTGGATGTGACAGAGACATGGGCTACACAGCATCATGACTGAGAACTAACCATGCCAGGATACACAGATTTCAGGAGAGATATGTGGCAAGGGAAAGGGAAGTAGAAGGAATAGTTTTGTGCATGAAGGAGGGCATCAGGGCTACAGAAAACAAAGAGATGGAAGAGGCACCACTACAGAACCACTATGAGCACAGGTTTTTACAGATAGAAGAGATTATCTGGTTTGGAGTGAGATACAGACTGCCATTCCAAAAGGAAGAAGCAGACCAGATGTTGGTAGAGTTAATAAGGAGGCTGATACAGCTGCCACAGTGGTACAGTGATATGAACATATGAAATTTGCCAGCAGATAAAGGCCTTGAGGTCTATGAAGTCTGCTCGAATGTGCAGCTAGCACCCCTTATTCTGCAGCTGCCCCTCCCTTCCACCCTTCCCCTTTATTGACCCTCCCCCTTGTCCTGTCCCATCTCCTTTTGAAGCAGTCCACTGCTCTACTGGATATCACTTCTGCGGGTAATGAATTCCACCCAGCCACAACCCTCCCTGTAAAAAAGTGTCTCCTCATCTCCCTCCTGAACCTTCCTCCCTCCAAACTCATATCATGGCCCCTGGTGTCCTCCCTCCCTTACTTTGAACAGCCCCTCTGTACCTGTCTTGTTTATTCCTTTCATGTACTTAATAGATATAGTGATAGAGCTATTGCCCACCCAGCTGGTGACCCAGATTTGGGAATGGACTTGAATTGATGGGTGTCAGCCTGAGGGGAGAGGACTGTGTGTGTCTGCTGGACTGGTCTCCTCTCTTGGGGTGTGAGACTTACCAGCCCCACCATGAACTGCCAGCAGGTGGTAGCCTGGTGGTAGTGCAGGCTGGGCAGCGTGTATAGGGGAAGGGCTGCTGGTTTGGTGCAGTGCATGTGTGCTTCCACATGGCACACATTACTGCCTGTCCAAGGTGGGGATTTTCAGAACCAAAACATGGAAAAGACAGTATGGCCTCATGAAATGCTTCTCCCCAACCCTCACACCCAGGAGCTGCTGACTGCCATCTGGACTATGTATGAGGGAGGATGGATCTGCATCTCCTGGCCCCACCAAGGTGGGCAAACCATGGGGAACCTGTGGTCAGGTACATTCCCAGGAGACATGGCAGTTGGTTGGCGGGAACAGGGATGGGGCAGAGAAGCCTGCCTGCATGTCACAAGGCAAAAAGCTATATGGACAAAAAAAAAGAGGGCAGTACAGCAAGGTGAAATGCTGCTAATGGGGAATTTCAACATGCCAGATGTGGGCTGGAGTGTCCCAGTAGCAATTAACAAAAATGAAAGTGATAAGATGCACACCAAATGCAGCCACACAGGCAAAAGGGTTTGTGAGAAACCTGTAGTAATTGCCACCATCACCATTATTGCTGCAGAATGGAAGCAGATTCCCCTCCGTCCCAGCAGCAGTGAATGCAAAATAAAAGCTGACAGAGGCCCAGAGAATGCTTTCCTGGTATAGAAGGTGGAGGAATCCAAAAGGGAGGTGGCCATTCTGGATTTGATCCTCACATATAGGGACAGCATTGGAGAGGTCACAGAATGGGAACCACTGGGAATCAATGATAACTTGGTGGTTTGACATAAAACTTCAGCCTGAAAGCAAGCACTCACAAACTGTTTCAGACATTAAAAAAGTGGATTTTGATAGAAGGAACTGCTTAGGGGGAAGCTAACATGGGGTTGGTTGGCATCAGGGGTGGCTAGTAAATGGGGATTGATTAATGTTGCAAGTCTCTGTATTAGGATAGTAGCAAAAAAAACAGGATCGGGATAAAACCGATCTAGTAAATAAAGGAGGTAGATGGTGGGTGATGGAGAACAGGGAGGCTGTCAAAAACACCCAAATACAACCAGGCAGATGAAAACAGGGAAGTGTACCAGACCTAGATGTGGGACACCAGCAAGTAGGTCAGGAGGGCAATGTCGGAAGGAGATATAAGGATAGAAGAGGGGGTGAAGAACAATGATAATGAGCTCCTTCACTACAGTGTGGAGATGTGCAAATCCAAGGGGTGAGTAATTAGACAAGTCAAATGCATTATTGTTCAACTCAATATGAATCACTGCAGTCACATACAAAAGAAGACAGGTTAGAAAACATACATATATCATTCATACATGTTTACAATACTTTACAATAACAACACATAAATTGTAAAGTGTTAGGAAACAGACGTGGCTCACGTCAGCAGAAAGTAACAGTTTTTTTTACATGAAATAGTTTACTAAAATTAGAACCAGTAAACACATATAACAATACCTAATAGAAGGAACCAGCTATATAAGGGAACTGCTTATCAATCAACTATATACAAAATACTATGGGCCAGATATTCAAACTGCACTATTCTGTGGCGCAAGCCCTTGCTCTGCTCAAAAAAGTTGCGCAGGGGTGTGGCCAGGGCGATATTCAACAGAGTTGCGCTATTGAGCAACTTCTTTGAATATCACCCCTGGCCACAGCCACTGTGCATGGCGCAGGGTGGAACTAGTGCCACTGCAAGTAGTCAGAGTGGAGCATTCAGATGCGGTGGCGCAACTTCCATTGCGCCATGCACAAATCTGCGATATTCAAAAGGTGACATGCAAATGGGGCCATAATTTATGCAAGGCGCAGGGGGGGCCATTTGCATCTAATTATGGCCCATTTGCATGCCATTAGCATGCAGGTGCGCCATTCCCTCGATGACTTCGTCTGAAGGTCTGCCGGCAGCAGCCGGAGGAAGCTGACGCTCTGCAGCCCGATCACAGGGCATAACAGAATGGTCCAATCACGGGCATAATAGTGTTCCCTCCCCATTAGCCCGATTGCGGGCAGAGCGTTCGCTCCCCATTAGCCCGATCGCGGGCAGAACATTATGTCCCTCCCGAGCAGCGCGATCGCGGGCATCAGACGTCCTCTCCCCCCAAAGTCCAATATCCCTGGTGGTCCAGTGGACTGCGAAGCCCGATCGCGGGCATAACATCAAACCCTCCCCCAAAGTCCAATATCCCTGGTGGTCCAGTAGACCGCGAAGTCCGATTGTGGGCATAGCGTCAAACCCACCCCCCCAAAGTCCAATATCCCTGGTGCTCCAGTGGACTGCGAAGCCCGATTGCGGGCATAACATCAAACCCTCCCCCAAGTCCAATATCCCTGGTGGTCCAGTAGACCGTGAAGCCCGATTGTGGGCATAACATCAAACCCACCCCCAATGTCCAATATCCCTGGTGATCTAGTGACCCTCACCACAGACCCCACCACCCGCTCTCCCCTGTCAGCCAGCGGTGAGCAACACCCCACCACCTGCTGCCCGCCACCCACCAACTGACAGCTCAGTAGGGACTGCATGCCCATTGGTTCCAGAGCTAGAGCCAATGGGCATGCAGTTCACATTGAGACAGCAGTCTATATGTGAATGAATTTTAATTCACATATCTGGACTGCCTTCTAACGGCTGTAACTGTATGCCCATTGGCTCTTGCTATGAACCAATGGGCGGGCAGCTCTACTGAGCCGTCAGTCGGCGGCGGCGCGTGGCAGCTGGTGGTGCTGCCGCCTGTCGGCTGACGGGGGAGCGGATGGTGGGGTCCGAGGTGGGGTGGGGCCACTAGATCACCAAGGATATTGGACATTGGGGGTGGGTTGACGTTATGCCTCGATCAGGCTTCGCGTCCACTGAAACCACCCGGATATTGGACTTTGGGGAGGGGACGCCTGATGCCTGCAACCGGGCTGCCTCGGGGACATAACGCCTGCCCACGATCGGGCTAATGGGGGAATAACATTATGCCCACGATCAGGCTAATGGGGAGAACACTTCAGCCCATGACGGGTATGGGGGGCGCTGCCGGGAACGAGTGAGGCCATGCACAGGTGGCAGCTGCTGTGTTGCACCCTGCAATGCAGCAGCTCACCTGTGGGTGGCCCTCGACTTGATCCTTTTTTTTTTTTTTGGCTTAAAGTTGTGCAGGCTCAGGTAGGGGGTTGCACCTGCCTAACTCTGCATGGCACAGCTGAATATCGGGCTCTGCAATTTATGCATGGTTCCTCCACCTTCGGTTGTGCATGCCTTCATTAGCATTGTGCTGTTGCTCAGCATGATTTGGGGGGTGCAACTGCCTTCTGCTGAATATCACAGAATGGCACATTTTGTACTTGCGAAGGCACAACCCTATTGTGCATGGCTCAACTCTTTTGAATATCTGGCCCTATAGCTTAAAGATTGTGTGCACTGGGAAAATATCTTAGAAATAATTAAAAAAAAAAATTCACCAAGTGAGATATTTGCTATCCACAAAGAGCAAAAATATCCAAAGTATTAACAATAGGAGATACTGTATAAGCAAACACCAAACACAATACGAAGATAAAGTAACAGAGATATGATAGTGCCTAATTAATAACATAATGCAATACAACCAACTGGGAGGTCTGGGACCTAAGTACAAGGAGGGTTATTAGGCTGGGGGAAGGGAGAGAGAGTAACAGTATTGATAGCTATCACGTTTTGAGCTTTATCAAGGAAATAGGTAAAAGGGTATTTAATGATTGAGTGCAACAGTCAGGTACCACCAGTTCCTCAGGATGCATAAAGTACTATACCGGGAAAAGAAGTGTGATTTGTATTTAATTAACCACACAATAACTTTAACGTAGTCTTTAGGCGCTTTTACACACAGGTTTATGTAATGGAATAACTGTTACGGAAACAGTATTCCGTTACATCTCTTGTGTGTAAATTGCATCTGTTTTCGGTCCTAAGTTAACGTCATTCAAACCGCAATCTCTTTTTGCAGTTTGCACCATTGTGTTCCGTTTTGTCGTGCTGTGTAAAATACCCATTCCGGTACAAAGGCAGAAAACAACATTTGTAGAGCAGCAAACTCTGGGGGAGCTGAAACAAATGGAGACAGGGTTGCTGGAATACTCGCAGTGTGTAGAAAGGAACCTGAACACAACAGAGTACAACAGCGCCACACAGGTAACGCTGATTCCATTTTAAAAACCTGTGTGTAAAAGCACCTTTTAGGTCTGTCCTTCTTGTAAAAGGTAAGGTAAAAATTCCATTGGAGTGAGATGTAAGAAAATGCTACCCATTCTAAAAGAGTCTGGTAGGATGTAAACAAGACAATCTGTAACCAGGAATACTTTGAGTGTACATTAGCTTGTATTCTAAACACATCCACATTTTCTGGATGGAGAAGGCCTATGTAGAAAAAATAGCCATAAAACGTTACCATACTAAGGCAAGATTTACTTACCTTGCATATCTACTTTTACTTAACAAAGATAATTTTGGTTATGATGATGTGCCAGTCATGAGGTCATAAATCCATCTATATATTTTGCAATATCCACAATAATTTCTAAAGGAGGATTCATGATAATTCTAAGAATATCATCCAGAGAGGTTGTGCTACTTGAAAGGTAATTACTAATACATATTTCCCTCAGGAGGGAGTATTTTGGGCACTTTTGCAATATGTGTTCTCAACATAATGGAGGGGAACTTGGTTTCGGTAGTCTCCCCTTCCCCTCCTACCCTCCTCCCTCTCCTGCACTCTTCCCTACGGCTCATCTTTGCTACTTTCACTACCCCTTCCTGCTCATCTTAGCTTCCTCCCTCACAACTCTATCAATGGTATTTGCTCTCATGCCCTGGTTTTGCCCTTAGCACTTGTTTACTGCCTTTAAGCATAGCACTCAGAACTTCATGGCACTATAATTGTATTGTTGCATTACTGTGAGGTCTACTGTATCAGGTTTCTGTGTCCACCTACTGGTTGTACCAGTTTTCCCAAGCTGTAAGGGTCTGTTCAGTCCAGTCAGTTGGTCAGACCATTACACCATAAGGTTCAGTTTCAGGGCCCCCTCTAATAGGTCTGCCCCTACGGAGATGGTCCTATACCGCCCTTTAAGGGGTATTGGCCCCGATGACCTAATGGCAGTGCTGGATCTATCGAGTCTGTCGGGTGAATGTATGAGTCCAGATGGTCTTGTATTTGCCTATAATAAGGCTGTGGGAGATACTCTGGACAAAATTGCTCCTGTTCGTGTTCGGCCTCTCACCATCCGTCCAAGGAGTCCATGGTTTGATGGCTCCTTGAAGGAATTAAGACAAGTAGGCCAAAGGCTGGAGAGAGCCTGGCGGAAATCGGGCCTTGATGCTGACAGGCTTAGATTGCTGGCCCATTATGATGGCTACCAATCAGAAATCGCTCGTAAGAAGGCAGAATTCCTGTCAGAGAATTTCTGCTGCAAAGAATCGACCGGCTCAGCTTTTCGGACTGTGGACAGACTGTGCAATCCAGTCTCTTCAGCCTAGAAGAAGCCTTTTCTCAGCTTAGATGCGAGGAGTTCGCTCGCTTTGCAGATAAGGTTGCCAGCATCAGGTCCGCATCGGTCCAACCTCTCCACGGGGATTGTGGTGGACGACTGGTGGTATCTTATCCTCGGCCTGTCTGGTTAGATTTTCACTGCCCGGAATTCGTGGACATTGTGAAGATCATCCAAACAATGTGACCAACTAGTTGTAGTTTGGATCCGGGTCCTACACCGCTGTCAGTAGGTTGTGTAGAAGTTGTCTACCCAATCCTTGCTGACATTATCTGGAAATCCTTGGAGAGGGGGGTTTTTCCTGACCCCCTTAAGGAGGCAGTAGTTCGACCACCAAAAAAATCCTCCTTGGACCCAGACTGTCTAGCTAACTACCGGCCTATCTCTAACCTGCCATTTGTTGGTAAGGTTATTGAAAAGGCAGTTGCATTGCAATTGGATGATCATCTTACTTCTCATAATGTCTATGATACTCTCCAGTCTGGCTTCAGGAAAAGGCATAGTACTGAGACTGCCCTTGTTCGGGTATTCAGTGACCTCCTAATGGCCAGAGATCGAAAGGCTTGTACCATTCTGGTCCTTCTTGATCTTTCTGCTGCATTTTACACTGTAGACCATGGGGTGCTACTGGAGCGACTGCGGGTTTTTTGTGGGCTGTCTGGTACAGTTCACAAATGGTTTTGTTCTTACCTCACTGGCAGGTCTCAGAGAGTTGTCACCGGAATTTATTCCTCTGACGCCTTCTCCCTGCCGTGTGGGGTACCATAGGGCTCCATTTTAGCTCCCATGTTGTTTGCAGTGTATATGCTGCCATTGGGAGAAATTATCAGGAGATACAGTTTGAGTTTTCACTGCTATGCAGATGATACTCAGCTGTACCTGTCCTTTCTCCCCTATCAGAGTGATGCACTCTCTGTACTTAGTAACTGCCTGGATGAGATCAGAATTTGGATGAGTTCGAGCTGGTTGAGACTTAATCCGGATAAGACTGAGGTATTGGTTGTGGATCCAGGTCGTCCTGGGGGTTTGGGTGTTGGACAGCCATCGGGTTTATTACTTGGTGGTGTACGCTTCTCACCTCGACAGGTGCGAAATCTGGGCGTTATTTTTGATGATGGTCTGACCCTGAAATCACAAGTGTCAGCTGTTGTCAAATCCTCTTTACCATCTGAGGAATATCGCCAGGTGAAACATCTGATTCCGGGAGGACCTTCCAACTTTGGTCCACGCCTTTGTTACTACCGTCTGGACTACTGCAATTCCTCTACCTAGGGCTACCAGGGGTCGATATCCGCGCCTTCAGCTGGTGCAGAGCGCTGCAGCCAGGCTTTTGACTGGGACTCTTAGAACCAGTCACATTACGCCTTTGCTTCGCGAACTGCACTGGCTGCCTGTTTGGTGGCGGATCACCTTTAAGGTTGGTTTACTAACCTTTAAAGCCCTACACGACCAGGGACCCGGTTACCTGAAAGATCTTCTGGTTCCCTATTGCCCCCTCCGTCCTCTCCGCACCGCCAGTGAGGGATTGCTAGAGATTCCCAGGATTCATTTGAAGTTATCGGGATCTAGTGCCTTTGCCTTTTCGGCTCCAACCCTGTGGAATTCTCTACCTCGCTGGTTAAGAGAATGCCCGACCGTTGACAGTTTTAAAATTGCTTTAAAGACATATCTTTTTACCTTGGCTTATTCTTTATAGTTATGGTTGTTTAATGCGTGGATTTTGCTATTCTATTTATTTTTGTACAGCGCCTTGATTTCGAAAGGCGCTTTATAAATAAACATGACTTGACTTGACTTGACTTGTTCTGCTCACAATTGTATCGACCAAATGCTCATTTTGTATCTGTTCTTACCTTTATTATTTGTAATTACCTATGTCTCAAATCTTCATTGTACCCAACCCCCCAGGACGCACCATGAAGTGAGTAACTTGTTGTTCAGTGTGCCCTCCTGGTAAAACATTTCAAAATAAATAAATAAAATAAATGTCTGAGATTGTTTTGAAACCAGTTTCTCCACAGTCACAATCTAAGTTTTGAGTAATAGCAGGATCTTTGCTTTTCCCAAATCTGAACTGCAGCACCTTAGAGGGGTACATTTTCAGTCCGAATTTCAAAAAGATTTGCCTGTCTACTCAGTTTTGTTCTAATTTTAATTATGTCTAACGTAAATTATATGTGTTTATTTTTTATTAATGTAGTATAGTCATGAGAAATATTTATATTTTGAAGAAACTCTAACCAGAAATTATCTCGTTTCAGTAATTTAAAAATGTTTTTTGCATCAATAAATTAACCAAGGGGAGGAAGAACTATGGTTGATCCAATTTGTCTTTTCTTCCAAGCATTTTTTAACCAGTCTTTTTGAGTCTGGGTTTATATGCCTACGCCATTTTTCTAGATTTTGCAAGATGTTCCATCTAGATCCTCCCAAGCACTGCCCTTACTACCGCTGCCGAGCCCAAATTTCGGTCATGCATAGAGCTACACTGCTCATTTCCATCTCAGCTGCATGAAGTACCAAGAGGAGGAAGTAGCCACCAAATTTTGCATTAAAGAGCAACTTTCCCACTGTTTTGTGACACTCCTCCCCAGAAACACTGTAGGAGCCTTACCAGCCCCAAAGTCTGTTGGTGTAAAAATTACAATATTTCTGTGGCACTATTTCAGGAAGGAAGGGGGTGTAATTTGGTTCCATGGAGCCGAGAACCTGATCCCTTCAACTTCCCGATGTGGAGACATGCCCCTGCACTCTTTTGTTTTGTGATGTAATAGTATGGAGACAATGGAGGCATGCTCCATTTAGTTGTTTTGGGACCTGTTTTTTGCATCCTTTTTTGAAAATTTTAGGGTGCTGATGTCAACAAATTAAGGACACTGCTCAGCTAACAATGCCTTGTTAGTTGAGTGATGGCCTTGATTTTTTAAAACTGGCACCCTAAAATGTTCAAAAAAGGATATACAACTGGGTTCCTATACAACTCGGGGGTCTCTTCTCCACATCAGAAAGTGGAAGGGATTGGGCTCTCAACTCCACAGATCCAAATTACAATCTCTTCTCCCCTGAAATACAGCCACATTAAAATTGTAAATTATACACCAGCAGACTCTGGGAGCAGGTAAGTCTCCTATAGTGAGGTTCAACAGAGCACCAGGACAGTTGCTCTTTAAACCTCAATAGGAGCATTTTTATGTTTGCTTGCATGCATGTGCAAGAAACATAGTGCCATCATCCAAGTTTTTGTAAGTGTGGCAGCCTGTCTTCCAATGCAGTCAGTGTGTTTGCAGGTGCAGCCAAAGTTCTCCAATGAATGCAGCAGCTGTCTATGACAGCAGTTGAAAATACAGTGCTGTACAGTTGAAAGGGAGAGCTACGCTTCAGTGACCAGCAAAAAGATACTGCTTGTGCATGCGCTCCCCCCCACACACACACGCATGCATATTGCATGCTAATGCGCCCCCCCCGCACACACTGTATGGCGATGGGGTGCCCAATCAATCGTCGGCTCTGCTGCACCCCCAAAAGAGTTCCAGGTGCCACACTGGGGCCCACCCAGACAGTCCATATGGTGGACAGGGTGCGAATCCCTGTTGGTTCCAATGTCCCCCAACAGACAACCAGGTACTATACTGGAGCACACCCCAGCATGGCAACAGTCCATTAGGCGGCAGACGGGTGCCCAACTCGCCGGCTCCACTGCCCCCAAACAGTTTTCCAGCTGCCACGCTAGGAACCCACCCCAGCGTGGCACAAGTCCTGCATCGTCCAAGAAAAAAGAAACCTGCAAGAAAAAATCTTCCCTCGCTGGCTGTCCTGACCTCCTCCCCCCCCGCGCCCACCCTCTGGAACCCTGCCTCCCACACCCCCACCTCACCCCATACTTACCTCTGGAGTCTGACGCGATGATCTTTGGTGGCCCGGTAACACGTCTGCACTCTTCAAAGCCGACTGCAAACTGAGGAAATGCCGGTAAGCTGTATAATGTAATAAATAGGGTTTTTTCAGCATTGATTCATATCTCAGGCATTTTTGGGAATTTTTTCACAAAATTTTCAACATGGGGTTTTTGGGACCCCACCTCATGAATTCTGTCACTATCATTTTGTTAATCGGCCCTGAAAGATAATTTCGCAGTCACTGCACAGAACCACCTTTCAGGACTGATTTATGATATGACAGTGTCACAGCTCATGTGGTAGGCCCCCAAAAACCCTATGTTGAAAATTTGGTGAAAAAATTCTCCAAAATGACTGTTTTATGAGCATGCGTTGCGCTGTTCCTATGCACGCTCGTAAGTTCACAAATTTTTAATATTTTCACTCCAGATTTTCAACATTGCCATTTTACCACACCTCCTTATGAGCAGTACAGCTTTCATTTTTCACATCTCTCCCAAAATGTGTTTCCACGCATGTAGTGCACAATGGCACAGTCGGTGTGAAAAATCAATGTTTGGGACAGATTAAGAAAATCACATAGACACTGTTCATGAGCAGAGGTGTTAAAATGGCTATGTTAAAAATTTGGTGAAAAAATTCCCAAAAATGACTGTTTTACGGGCATGCGTTGCGCTGTTCCTACGCACACTCGTAAGTCTGAGAATTTTCACTATTTTCACTCCAGATTATCAACATTGCCATTTTGCCACACGTCCTTATGAGCAGTGCAGCTTTAATTTTTTACATCTCTCCCAAAATGTGTTTCCACGCATGTAGTGCATAATGGCACAGTCAGTGTGCGAAATCAATGTTCAGTACAGATTAAGAAAATCACAGTGACACTGTTCATGAGCAGAAGTGTTACAATGGCTATGTTAAAAATTTGGTGAAAAAAGTCCATAAAATGACTGTGTTACGAGCGACCATTGCACAGTTTCCATGCACCCTCGTAAGTTCATGGATTTCTAATATTTTCAGTCCAGATTTTCACCACTAGCATTTTTCCTCACTTCCTCATAAACAGTATAGCTGTCATTTTTCACACCATGGCCAAAATGTGTTTTCGCACTTCCAGCGCAGAAATGCATGATCACTGTGGGAAATCACTGTTCAGGACAGATTAAGAAAATCACAGTGACACTGTTCATGAGCGGAGGTTCCAAAATGCTTGTGTTGACAATCTACTGTAAAAAAATCCCCAAACTAATTGCATTATGGGTGAGCATTGCACAGTTTCTATGCACGCTCATGACTTCACCAGTTTTTTTAATATTTTCCCTGCAGATTTTCAACATTGCCATTTTTTGCGCCTCCCCATGAACAGTACATCTGTTATTTTTCATATCCTGTTTGAAATGTGTTTTTGCACCCATGGTGCCAAATGGCGTAGTCACTGTGCAAAATCAGCTTTTGGCTAACAAACTAATATTGCCACTGTTCATAAGGAGGGGGGTCACGAAAAACCCATGTTGAAAATTTGGAGTGAAAATGCCAATGAATGCCTGAGGCGTTAGTGTTTCTGACCATAACACTCCACCCTGTAGAGATTGACAGGCATCAAGGGTGTGACTTGGGATTCTCACCTGTAATGCTCATACCATTCCACACCCAGCAGTCAGTGAGAGGTATCGAGGTGTGCTTTGGACTCTTTGGTCCCCAAGTTCACCCCATTCTCCTATACAGGACCCATATCAATGTATTTCCTGATGGAATGGGGTGAACATAAGGGTCAAAGACCCCAAGGCACACAGTGACACTTGTCGATATCTGCAGGGCAGGGTGTGGTGAAATGGCATGGCCGTTATGCCTGATGACCCAAAGGCACACCCCAATGCCTGTCAGTCTTTGCAGGGTGGTGGTGGGGTTGGCTTCAGTTCAGTACTTCACTGCCATTCCTATTATGCAGCTCTCTAACTCCTACACTACCAATGCCAATGCCAGCAAGCAAACGTTCAGCATTGACAAATGCTCGTTAATCTGTGTGAGTTTGCTTGCTGTGAAAATTGTAAGCTTTGTCCAACTATTATTTTTAGAGAAATGTAATCCAATATAACAGTAAATGGATGGAATGTTCAGTGGTTTATTGTTAATGTGCCATTTCCATTTAACCTTTCTTTTGCCATAAATTAAAACTTGAATTTTTTGGTGTAATGTATTATCTATTTTTATCGCAATATTCCTCTAAAAGAGTTAGTTTATTGCTGAGTCCCACTGGACTGATTGAGATTAAAATTAAATCATCACCATACATCAATGCGGGCACTGAAGTGCCTTTTAGACAGGGTGAATGGCTTGAGTCTGTTAGAAGAAATTTGGCAAGTCTTTAGAAATAGTCTAAAAAAGTAATAGGGCTAAACTGCAGCCCTGCTTAACTCCAACGTTGGATTTAAAAGAGTCACAGACATTACCCTCCAAGTTATATCTGACACAAGTCCAATTTCTGGAATAGAGCTTAATAATAATCCTAAATATTGCATGGTCTAATTTTAAAGCAAAATGTTTCCCTGGGTAGCATGTGGTAATGGCGAATGCGGAATGGCAAGTAGAAAAAGGGCAATGGCTTTTTACCGACTAGAAAGAACATGACACTCGCATTCCCCCCTTCCCGAGGTGCTACAACCTTGGAATTAATATATTTAGAAAGGGTGGTGCGGGGGTGTGGGCAAAGTCCCCCACAACGGGGGGTGTGGAGGTGTAGCCCCCCCACAAAAACAACACTTGCCATCTTTCCAATTCGGTGAAAAGCTGTCACTCTTTTTCTAGTTACTGTTCTGTGTTCGCAATTGTGACATGGAACCATTTTTCTATAAGAGTGATCTGGAGACTCCATTAAAAGCTCCCCTGAAATCAATGAAAGTCAAATAGACTAATACATTTTTTGAAATAGTATTTTTCTGTATGTTGCAAGGCAAAAAACTGATCTGTTGTGGAATAACCTTTCCTGAATACTGCTTGATATGGATTTAGTATGTCTTCTTTCTCTTGTCAGAGATGTATTCTGGTTAGAATTACCCTTGTAAAAATTTTGGTAAGGGGAGATCACCTTTTTGGGAGACTGGATAATATTTCCTTTCCATTCTGATGGAATGAAATTTTCCATCATCATTTTATCAAAAAGGAAAGAAATTGAGTTACTCCACCATTTGATTTGGGTATTATATACGTATGGTGGAACTTTATCAGGTTCTGGTGCTTTATCAGCCTGAATCTGTTGAATTTCTGCTCAGATTTCATACAGAGTTATATATAAAGACCCTGATGGAGACTGTAATTTTGAGAGAATGAATTCATCATTTTTAACTTCCCTTTTATTATTAATTTGTTTATTTATTGAATTTTGGTAACTGGGTGAGCACACTGGAACCCAAAGTCTCTTTTTCGGGGGAGACCCAGAATTAATGACATACAAAATGTACATACAAATTCAAGATACAGTGGCAGCATTAGATACAGGCAGAATGTACAGTTCATAAGTGGCAGTATTAGTTACAAGCAAAATATATAAGTCATTTTACAATGATAGCAGCATTAGATACAAGCAAAATATACAGGTCATAAATGGCAGATTTAGTTACAAGTGAAATATACAGTTCAGTTTACAGGGATGTCCCAGTATTAATCACAGACAGACTATTCAGACATCTGACATATACAGTAATGGTATTAGTTTCGGGTAGAGTATTGAGACAACAAATGGTCAAGACTCATAAATACTACATATCACATGGCATTTAAATACTTCACTAGATCTAAATCTACAGCTTTAATACAGATAAGGTGCATACAGTAAAAGTAAAAGGTAGGAAACATCGATCTAATACAGTACAAAAAGGTTTATGGCACAGGTGGACACAGGGAGAAAAGAAAAATGTACAGAGTCCCTACAGAACATCACTATAGTCATTATGAAAGGAAGCTAGGAAATTAAGATCATCATTCAGTGGTAGCAGGAGCAGCAACATCTCTCTAGTAGAAGAGTTTTAAGACCTTTTTTAAACCCCCAAGGGAAGAGCAGCTTTGCAATTCAGCAGGGAGTGAATTCCAATGGAAAGGCATGGCATAAGCAAAGGACCGCTTACCAGTGCTAGATTTTATCCTGGGGACTTTGAACAAACAGCTGTTCATAGATTGAAGTAAGCACCTTTAAGGTTTGGGGACTAATATACCAACTAGATCGGGGGGTGGGGGGGGGGACAGGTATAAACTTTAGTGAGCTTCATTTGTGAGGCATAGTATGGAGTACAACCACATTCCCTCCAGGGAGGGCCAGTTAAGAGATGAGAGAACTTTCGAGGTGGTGTTTACGGGGAGGGGCACCAGTCTCAAAATGACTGATTTTGTTGTATAGGATCTGAAGCCTGTTGACCTCTGTGTTCCTGAGGAGCTCAAACAATGGGGCTACATACATCAATGTTGGGAGCAGGACACTACTTGCGATGGCAAGCCTTGTCTCGGAAATAAAGATTTTGCCTAGTCGGTATAGCAGACTGATTTTTTGATGCAGAACTTTAGTAATATTATCTACTTGAGGTCTGAAAGAGAATTCTTGGTCTAGATAGACCACAAAGTACTTCAGATTGTCGACCACCTCATTACTTGCACCACAGGAGATGGTTAGTGAGAGCAAGTGCCACCTGTCAGTACCAATATGCCTCTGACCAAAGAGAATCGCCTTTGTTTTTTTACCATTCAAGATGAGTTTGTTGTCTTGGAGTCATTTTTCTAATGTGCAGAAATAAGAGACAAGTTGGCTATTGATTGCATGTACATCAGGAGAGCTGCCATATAGGACTGCATCATCTGCATAGAGTAGTAAGTTCCCCTCACCACAGATTTTAGATAGATTGTTAATAAATATGGAGAATAGCAAGGGTCCCCGAATAAACCCCTGGAGAGCACTGTCTGTGACTGGCTTCAGATCAGATCTGGTACCCTTCCATTTAATCTCTTGGAAACTGGTTGACAGATAGTCGGAGAGTCAGCAGCTTGTGAGTCCATCAAAACCCAAACCTTTCAGCTTGTGAAGGAGCAGACTGCGCTCAACCAAGTCAAAAGCCTTTGTTAGGTTGATAAATACAGCTCCTGTTAGCATCCCTCTGTCCATCACCCTTAGTACATCAGAGGTAAATTTCATCAATGCAGTTTCGGTACCATGTTTTTTCCAGAAACCATGCTGCCTATCTGAGAGTAGGTGGTGCAATTCCAGGTAGTCAAGCATTTGATTATATACAAGCCTTTCTTGTACCTTAGTCAGGGGTTAAGAAGTGAGATAGGGTGGTAATTTTTAACAGGTTCTTTGAGGCAGCCTTGAGGAACTGGGACCACCACAGCCACTTTCTATTTTTTAGGTAACTTGTCTTCGATGAGGGATCCATTTATGAGCAAGGTGACCAGTAATGCTGTCACATGAGCTGCTCTTCTAAGTAGCTTGGATTCTAATTTGTCAAACCCAGGTGAGCCATCACTTTTTATTTTCTTCGATGGGGTACGGACTTTTTGTTTCTGGACTAACCTGAAGTGGAAGTAGGGTTGCTGGTCTCTTGTGTTAAACTGTTCAAGTTTGGGGACGAGGGTTCAGTATGGGCAGTTTTGAACCTAGTAAGGTTGGTAAAGAAACTGTTCAAGGTATTAACTACAGCAAGTGGTTCACCAAAGCACTGACCATCAGCTACAATGTTTTCTTCAGAGGAACAAATAGGTTCTTTCAGTAACAAGTTGATCTATGACCAGAAGCATTTAAGGTCTGCCAGGGCATTACTCTGCAGTTGTTTGACATATTCCCTCTTTGCTATTTTTGTGAACTTCTTGCATCTATTTCTCAGTTCCCTATATCTATCCAAGTCACACTTGAGATCAGTTTCCTACAAAAGCCTCCAGGCTTTGTCACTTGATAGCATTAGCTTTTTTAACTCAGTGGAAATCCACCTATGGAACAGCCTTTAACCCTGAGTTTATGAAGAGGGGCACATCTATTAGCAACTGATAGTTATTAATAAAAAAGTCTAGGGCATCATCTATCATTGGGAGTGTTTTGATTTGATTCCAGTCAACTTCCATTGGGGAAGCCCTGAATAACTCCTCATCAAGTTTGGAGTAATCCAGAGAGGTAAATATTTTAGGCTGGGTTTTTGGGAAACTGTTCTCCATATACAAAGTATGGGGGAGTGATTGCTGAGGTTTGGAAACAACTATCCAGTTAAACAGAGAGTGGTTCTCAGCCCTATTATTAAGCCTTGTATGTTCACTAATAATTTGGGTAAGGTGAGCATCAAGTAACTGGGATTTAAACCCAGATGCAGTATCCTGAGCCCAGTTCAAGTTGAAGTCACCAAGTATAATGACTTTGCCTGGAGGCTGATTAGCAAGGGCTTTAGTAATTTCTGCAAGTGCCCCTAAGGAGGCCCGGTGTGGGTTATGAATGGATCCTACACAGAGTGGCTTAGCATCACCAAGGAGATTTTTGACAAATGGGGCCTCTCCGCCAGAGGTATCCATGTTGCCAACATCAGCAAGGGAGACATTTAGGGAGGAGTTGGCATAGATTAGCACACCATCCCCCCTTTCTTGCCAACTTTGTCTCTCCTGTAGGTTGCATAATTTGTAAGATCAACTTTGTGGATCATTATTTTAGGTTTCAGCTAAGATAATACCTGGATGTCAGGTTTATAGGTCTGAACCCAGGATTCAAGTTCTTGCATTTTAGACCTCAGGCTATTAATGTTTAAGTGGACTAGTTTCAAACCCCTGACCTTAGCCCAGCAAGGATCAACGGGAGAGCTGATCCTGTAATTAACAGGGAAGGGGACAGGATTGGTTTCAACATCACCAGACAGCACAAGTTTAAGAGCTGTTAGAACCCAGGGTATGTTGGCTTCCAGTGAGAGGTGGGGCTTCTTGAAAAACAGTGCAGAAGATAGGATTGTGTATAAGTTTCTATTTCTATACAAACCATGCAGGAGGAGGATAAAGGGGTTATAGTCATGGTCAGATGGGATGGAATAAAGGGGTAGTGTTGCTGACCATGCCCCTCTTTTCAGGTAGGAACAAGAGTTCTGGGCAGCAGTTGATCATAACACAGAATAAACAAGATATAGGAGCTGGCAACAGCCAAGTCTTTTAGGCCCATGGTAGGTAAAAAACTATCTACTCAGCAAGCAGCCTAACTAATTAAGAATGAGTCTAGATTAGTTGATAAGGATATAGGAACCCCTAATGGCCAACATAAACAAAGGTAGGAGATGCCGCTTCTGGGATCCTATACAGGGAGTAAGAGGAGCAGCCTAGGAAATGCTGCTCTGATAGTATATAAAATTTAAAAGTTGGGGGACCTATATAGGGAGTTGGAGCAACAGCAAAAAAAATGCACCTTAAGCAGTAGTATGACTTTGCTATGTTTGCAGCAAGTGTAGCCTACAGCTGAAATAGTGAGGGAACATACACCGTTGTATTTGAGCAGCAGCAAAACGTTCAGTTGACAAACAGGTCTAGGTCACTATTTTACGGGCTACACTGTGAACATTAGCATGTTCTAGCATATAATTTCAACAACAGTCTTACCCAGTATATAATTGCTACAACACCTTATGCATCTTATGCAGTACTACAACTTTATCTACCTTTGTAGCAAGTGCAACCTACAGCTTAAACAGTGAGGGAACATACACTGTTGTATTTGAGTAGCAGCAACACTGTTAGGTGACAAACAGGCCAAAGTAACTAATTTACACGCTACACTATTATCATTGGCATGCTCTAGTATATCATTAGAAATTAAGCCCTTGGGGGACCTATATAGGGAGGTTTACCCTGTGTATGGAGGTTGACTAGTCCAAGAACAAGCTGGCTATCCCTAAGGACATGCAGTTACTAATTTAACCGGCTATACAAGTACAGTAAGATGTAAAAAAGGTAGCTGCAATATACAAAGATATGGAGTAAGAAAGAAAGGTCTACCCTAAATAGGGTGACTGACTAATCTCAGTCAATTCATGTAATGTATAGCTTAAAGGCTTTGTAAGAACACAGTAAGGCAGCTGTAGCATACATGGGTTTAGATCGACAATCAGGCTAGCACCAGCTGAAATACAGATATGCAGTTTCTAGGAACCCTAGAACAATATGACCACCCATCTTATAATGATAGCCGTTAACTTGTTGTCTTAACATGCTCTGTAGTATAAATGGTATCCTAGGGGGAATTGTGCAGAGTGGTCAGCCGAATGGCTGACTGCCGGTGGACTCTGGCAGACTCGGGCAAACAATATTCTTAGTGCGAGGCAATTCATGAGGAGGCTGCAGTGTGGGGGGCTGCTTGTGGTATTCCACTGAAATACCAAAGGATAGAACCACCCCTTGGTGACTGCAGTCTCCTGATAGGCTTGTGCCTCGTGGATGGAGACTGTGATGCCATCATTTGAAAAACGATTTGTCTATTGCTGTTGGCTGGGTCTCCAGTGAATGATGGAGCGGAGGGCACAACAATGGATCAACCACCCTCACGACCCCTGCAGCTCTAACGATGGTCCATTGACTGAGTCGGGAAAATATTTAAAAATTGAAATACTTTCTAGTAATAATTAGTCCAGGTCATGGGAGTAATGTGTGCCAAGATATCTGTGACAACGTTGCCTGTTCCTTTTTGCTACAAGTAACCAGAATTGTTTTGTATCCTTTGTCTGAATAGCTTTGAACATCTCTTGCCATTGTTTTAACTGATAAGCCTGCTTCTGTTCTTGTAAAAATAGTTTTGTACATTTTCCTATAATTATTAAAAAATGTGAACTTTTCCCTTGGGGGATTCTGTCCAACAAACTTAATGAATTTTGACAATGAAGTCTTAAATCTTTTACAATCATAATTCAACCAGCCAGAATATTTCTTAATAGTCATTGGACAATACAGAAGTGGAGGAATTCCTTCACAAATTGCCTTAAATTTAGAATACACAGTACTAAAAGATCAAAAAATTGTTAATGATACATAAATATATGACCAACCACACTAGCTCCTTTAGCCAAAGAATATGCATATTGGGTGGAACAAACACCTTATAGTGTGCCATTGAGTGTACTGAAACCCACTTTTTCCCAAAAGTGCAAAAGTCTTCTACCACTTCCATTTACAATTTTGTCCAATAACGTTATTGTCTGTTTTTCATTTCCATCTTTAATCTTATATAAGTGGAGCACGGGTGCCCACACTAGAATCGAAATCTCCTATCAAGGTCACTCCAGCCTCTGGAGTTGCCATGATTAATTTCTTAATTTCCAGTTCCAAGATTTCCCATAGCTCATTCCTATAGTAATCTTGTACGTTTTGGTGGTACGTAACAATTTCAGATATACAAAAGTTCTGTGTTCCATTTTACTAGAATGATAAGAATGTTGGGGAATATTAGTGTGTTCTTTTATTATGATTTCTGTTCCAGTTTTATATGAGTTGCTAAACCTCTCAATGGTTTTCCCCAGGCAGGTACCTTTTTTGCCTTTGCCAGTGTACAGACATATCCTTCAAACAAGATTTCTTTAAGACCCCAAGTTTCTTGCAGACATATTAATCTATATTGTGCTATGATTTTTTTTAAACTGTGCATCTACAAGATTTTTAGTAAAAAACAGCTACAGTATATTCCAGAAAACAATGGCATTGATTTTATTCACCTTTCCTACCTCACCCTCCAGATGAGTTTCTTGTTCTTGTTCTAGTGTGTGAGCTTTAGGAAGACAATCATTTTTACGTTCGCTTGTGCGCATGCGCTAGGAACGTTTTGGGAGAGTAGCACACTTTGGAGGTGTGCCTCTCCTGTTCAATGCACTACTCTGTTGAGCAGGCATGGCGGTCCTGCACCAGTGGGTACAGGAGCTGTGTATGACAGCGGTGGTCTTCCCTTCAAAGAAAAACACTGCTGTCATACACAGCACTGGTAGGCCTCACGCCCCCCCTCCAAAGCTTTGGTGCCACACTGGGAGACCACCCCAGCGTGGCAAATGTCCTGCGTGCTCTGCCGACGGGGGTGCCCAATCCCCCGTCAGCTCCACGTCCCCCCAAAGGCCCCCCAAAGCTTTGGTGCCACACTGGGAGCCCACCCCAGCATGGCAAATGTCTCAAGTCATCTTTTTTTTTTTTTTTAACCTGAAAAATAAAAACGGTCCCACGGCGCTCTCCCAGCCCCTCCCACAGCCCGCACTCCACCCACCGCTCACCCTGCCTCCCCACACCCCCACTCCATACTTACCCGGAGCTCGGCTTGATGATCTTCAGTGGACCAGGAACACGTCTGCACTCTTCAAAGCTGACCACGAACTGAGGAAATGCTGGTAAGCTGTATAATGAGCTAGATAGGGGTTTTCAACTTTATTGCATATCTCAGGCATTTTTTGGAATTTTTGCACCAAATTTTCAACATGGGGTTTCTGGGACCCCTTCTCATGAATGATGTCACTGTCATGGCGTTATTTGGGCCCGAAGAGTGATTTCACAGTCACTATGCAGTCACTATGTGAAATCACCCTTCTGGCCTGAATAACACCATGACAGTGACATCATTCATGAGAAGGGGTCCCAAAAACCCCATGTTGAAAATTTGGTGCAAAAATTCCTAAAAATGACTGTTTTATGAGCATGCGTTGAGCAGTTCCTACGCAGGCTCGTAAGTTCACAATTTTCAATATTTTCACTCCAGATTTTCAACATTGCCATTTTACCACACCTTCTTATGAGTAGTACAGCTGTCATTTTTCACATCTCACCCAAAACATGTTTCTGCCCATGTAGCTATACAATGGCACATCGGTAAAGTAAATCAATGTATGGGACACATAAGAAAAAATCACAGACACTGTTCATGAGCAGAGGTCTTAAATGGCTATGTTGAAAATTTGGTGAACAAATTCCTAAAAATGACTGTTTACTTAATGTGCTATGCAGTTCCTACACACGTATAAGTTTGCAAATTTTAATATTTTCACTCCAGATTTTCAACATTGCCATTTTACCACACCTCCTCATGAGCAATACAGCTGTCATTTTTAACATCCTGCCCAAAATGTGTTTCCACCATGTAGCGCCAATGGCACAGTCGGTGTGCGAACTCAATGTATGGGACACATTAAGAAAATCACAGTGACACTGATCATGAGCAGAGGTCTTAAAATGGCTATGTTGAAAATTTGGTGAAAAAATTCCTAAAAATGACTGTTTTACGAGTGTGCATTGTGAGTTTCCACGCACACTCATACCTTCCAGAATTTGAAATATTTTCAGTCCAGATTTTCAGCACTGGCATTTTTTCACACCTCCTTATGAAAAGTACAGCTGACATTTTTCACATCCTGGCTGAAATGTGTTTTTGCACATCCAGCGCACAATGGTGTGGTCACAGTGAGAAATCAATGCACAGGACAGATTATGAAAATCACAGTGACACTGTTCGTGAGCAGAGATCCCACAATGCCTATGTTCAAAATTTGGTGACAAAAGTCCACAAAATGACTGTGTCATGAGCGTTCATTGCGCAGTTTCCATGTACACTTGCAAGTTCGAGAAATTGTTGTATTTTCGCTCCAGATGTTCAACATTGCCATCCCTTCACACCTCCCTATGAATACTACAGCTGTCATTTTTCACATCCTGCCTGAACTGTGTTTTTGCACATGTGGAGCACAGCGGTGTGGTCGCTGTGGGAAATCAACGCTCAGGACAGATTAACAAAATAACAGTGGGACTGTTCATCAGCAGAGGTCTCAAATGCTTTTATGAGGTGGGGGTAACAAAAAGGTCATGCTGAAAATTTATTGTGCAAATACCAGCAATCGCACAGGGCATTAGGGTAAACCACCATACGTGCCAAACACCACTGCAAATACCTGCAAGCGAACGTTCGGCATTGACAAATGCTTGTTTATGTCTGCTAAGACCTGGAAACAGTTATCTAATGGTATAAGGGGAGTTACTTGTGTCCTTGTTTAAGTAACTATGAGTGGAATGTAGTTTTTTAGGCCCATAAATCTCTGGATATTAGTGGTGTTTATGTCCCAAATGTGTTCCTGCTTTTTTGCATTTCCCAGGTTATTGTTTTTTCTGAGTAGAGCACCTTTCACATATAAAAATACCCAGTTTATCATGCTTATGTCCCTGAGTGAGGATGATATTCAGGAGGTGTTTATCTCTGTCTGCTAAGGTAACTTGACCCTGTCTCTCCATACCCACTGAATTCATTTACAGCCATGCCCAATTCCCAGATTTCTCACTGTTAGATAACAAACTGTTTTTATGAATTAATCTCAGTTTTCATTCTGCAAGAGTTCTAAACCATGTATGGTTAGAAGATACTGATCCTGCCTGTTTTCTTCCTTTGGTAGGTCTTCCCTTTTTCTTCACAGGCAATTTTCTAAGTCCGATTTTGTGATTAATTTGTCCTTGTTAAAGTTTTCTTTATTTTCTTTTAAATATGTTACAATGGTAATAGAGGGATGTGCAGTTAAGCCAAACTGGCTGAGTGAGAAGAGTTGCCCCAGATCTACAATGCCAGGACTGACGTTACAGCGAAACCTTTATGTTCACTGCATTTGCGGTCGGCATAAAGTGGTCACTGTCTGCCATGTTTTCTTCTGGGGCTTCACCCCTGAACCACCCAAGCAGGGTGCTGTGCCCCCCACACACCCCAATTAAAATAATCAACTCCAAGTCAGAGCTGACTAGGGGAAGAGGTGCAAGACCCCCAGAAAACAGTGCCAAGGTCCAGCACCGACACAACAGTGACCTGGCGCTGTTGTCGCTGTAGTGTCAGTTGCTGTCGACATGTCGCTGCCAGGGCAGTATACCAGATGTCACATATTTGATCTCCAAACAAACACACTCCACTCAATATAAAAAAGAAAAGAGCACCAACAAACTTTGTTTGTGAATTTAAAAGGTAGGCTTTTATTTAAATGCAGCACAGGGTATGACCCCCAAAGGTGAAAGGAACACCCGACGATTGTTTTGCACACTTGCATGTGCTTAATCAATGGATCTGTTCCCCAATACAATCACAACATTTTTATACTGCACCCAAAATGTGAGAATGCATAAGTGCTGAAATCACATTCAATATCTAAGCAATCAATTATATATCTTATAATATAAATAGTAATTCGCAGTTCAACATATATATGCCCTAATCAATTAAAACCATGTTAAGTTACAAAGCCCCAATTCTGTGCAAAATGGCAGGTCAACGAAATTGATTTCACTTTGGATTAAATGAGAAACACAGGCTTTCAAGTAAATAATGTTCCTCTAAGGTCCAACACGTTGAGAGTCATTTAATAGGGTTTCACATCCCACTCTCGGCTTGTAATCAAGTCGTTACTATAAGAACATACTAAATTGCCAGCAGATAAAGGCCTTGTGGTCTATTGAGTCTGCTCATTTGTGCAGCTAGAGTACCCTATACTGTAGCTGCCCCTCTCTCCCCCCTCCCCTCCTCCCTTGACCCTCCCCTTGCCCTGTCCCATCCCCTTTTGAAGCAGTCCACTGTTGTACAGGATACCACTTCTGCAGGCAATGCATTCCTCCTGGACACCACCCTCTCTGTGAAAAAGTGTCTTCTCATTTCCCTCCTGACCCTTCCCCTCTCCAATCTCAGATCATGTCCTTGAGTGTCCCTCCCCCCCTTAACTTGAAAAGCCCCTCCATGCCTGTTATGTTTATTCCTTTCATGTACTTGAAGGTTTCTATCATATCTTCCCTGTCCCTCCTTTCCTCCAGTGAGTACATGTTCAACTCCCTCAGCCTGCTCTAGTAGGATATGTCCCCTAGCCCCTGAATCATCTTTGTCACCCTGTGCTGCACCCTCTCCAGTAACTTAATGTCTTTCTTCAGGTATGGGCACCAGTATTGCACACAATACTCCAGGTGTGGATTAACCAGCGACCTATATAGTGGTAGGATCACCTCCCCTCTCCTGGAGGATATACCCCTGGTATACAACCCAGCATCTTGTTTGCCTTAGCAGCTGCCTTCCTACATTGTGCCGAGTTATTCATTGAGCCCATAATGATCACCTCTAGATCCTTCTCCTCCTCTATTGTGGCTAGCTGACTCCCCCCTCCAATGGTAGTTCCCACTTAGGTTTTTGACACTGAAATGCAGCACCTTGCACTTTTTGGGATTGAACCCTAGCTGCCAGGTGTCCGACCAGGTCTCCAATTTTTACAGATCATCCTGCAACCCCTGCCACCCTCCTAGATCATCCACTACTGCTCCTATCTTGGTGTCATTTGCAAACAGACTGATCTTGCTCTTGATGCCCATTGTGATGTCTGCTATGAATATCCCAAACAACACCAGGCCAACCACAGAGCCCTGTGGTACCCTGCTTGTCACTGCCCTCTGGGATGAGAGCACCCCTTCCATCACCACCCTCTGCTGCCTCCCTTGCAGCCAGATCACTACCCACCCAACCAATTTAGCCCCTGCCCCTGTGCCTTCCAGCTTACTTCCTAGCCTCCCATGTGGCACCAATTCAAATGCCTCACTGAATTCCAGGTACAGGACATCTACTGCATGGCCCCTGTCTAATTGTCTAGTTACCAGTCATAGTAATCCATCAAGTTGGTCTGACAGGATCTGCCTGTGACAAACCCATGCTGTCTACTGTCCTACAGCCCATTAGGCTCCAGAAGGGACACCAGCCTCTCCTTCAGGATTGTTTCCATCAGCTTACCCACGAGGAATGTGTGGCTCACCGGTCTGTAATTCCCCGGTTCATCCTTGGGGCAGCTCTTGTGGAGGGGTACCATGTGAGCCACCCTCCAGTCCTGAGGGACACACCCAGTCCAGGGAGGCATTTAACAAGTCTGCCAAGGGCCATGCCAGGACTTCTGCTTGATCTTTCAGCACCCTGGGGTGTATGCCATCTGGCCCTGGCGTCTTGTCTACCCTCAGTGCCCTCAAGCCTTCCAGTACTCTGCCTGCTGTGATTCCCCATCTGTCACCTCCCCTATGCCTGCCCTCCCACCCCCAGGTACCAGCCCTCCTTTCTCCTTAGTAAATACCGAGCAGAAGTATTCATCAAATGCATCTGTCTGCTCTGCCCCTGTTTTCACCCCTCCTCTTAATCCTTACAATTTGGTCCTTACAACTCCTTTTGTCCCAGATGTACCTGAAGAAGTCCTTCTCCCCCTCCTTAATGCCCTGTGCCAGCCTGAGTTCCCTCAATGCTTTGACTGCCTTACTGTCCTTGTCACCTCCTTCAACTCCTTCAGGTAATCCTCTCTGTCCTCCCCCTCCCTGTTTGTTTGAACCTCCCAAAGGTGGCTCTTTTCTTCCTTACTATTTCCATGACCCCCCCCCCTGCTCACCCAGCTAGGTTTCTTGGCCCTCACCCTCTTACTCTGGACCCTGACACAGGTCCTGGTTGCCTCCTCAATCCCCAGTTTGATGACCTCCCACCTCTGGTTAGTGTCCATATTAGGATGGATTCTAGCCAGATACTCCTTTACTATTTCCCCCATCCTCCTGAAGTTGTTCCTCCTGAAATTTAACACCTTTGTACCCATTTCTGCCCCCTCCTTACCCCTATATATCATGAACCATACTGAGTGGTGATTGCTCCCCTCAAGCGGTTCCTCCACCCCCAGATCCCTCACAAACTCCCCATTAGCCAGCACGAGGTCTAGGGTGTTCCCTAACCTGGATGGCTCATTGACCATTTACAGTGGGAAACTATCCTGGAAGGCATCAAGAAGTATCTGCTCCCTTCTATTAGTGGTGGCTGGGGTACTCCACTCCACTCCTGGCAGGTTGAAGTCCCCCACAATCACCTTGCTACCCTTCCTGCAGGTTCTTCTGATCTGTCCCGCTAGTTTCCTGTCTGGCTCCTCTATCTGAGTGGGTGACCTGTACACAACTCCCATCCTGCGAGTTCTATTTCTGGAATCTTGGATCTGCATCCATAATGACTCCATACTGCCCTCCTCCCCCTTCTCTCAAACACATTTCAGCCCTTCCCTCACATACAGCACCACTCCCTCTCTTTCCCATTTTTCCTATCCCTGAGAAATATCTTATATTCTGGTACTGCCAGGTCCCATTCCTGGTTATGGGTGGCCCATATTGCAGTGATGCACCATGTCCTCCTCCCCTTCTGCCATGAGAGCCTGTAACTCCACTGTTTTGTTCCCCAGGCTCCTAGCGTTCAAGATGACCACCCTCCACCCCTTATCCTTCCCCCCTCTTCCTTCCTGCTCTCCCTTTTTAGAATTCCCTCTAGTACTCTCTCTTTGTCTCTTGCTTTTGGTATGGGGGTAAGCTCATTTGGCTTCCCTTTCTGTGTATTCTGCGTGCCTCCTATTCACTTGCCACCCCCGTTTCTAGTTTAAATTCCTTCCCTTGTTATGTATTTTCCCAATCTCTGTTTCAGTACCCTCCTGCCCTCCTAGCTTAAGTGAAACCTGTCCTTAGCATACAGACCACTATCCTCCCAGGTCCTTCTCCACCCCCCAACAGCCGATATCCTTTGGACTGGCACCATGTTCTTAGCCACTTGTTAAATTCCTCTATCCTCACTTTCCTTGCAGTGCTCACCATGGGCACTAGAAGTACTTCCAAAAAAGCTACTGCTCTTCCTGCCTCCTCTCATATCAGCCCCAGCTCCTCAAAACTCCTCTGAACTACATCTACTGTATTTCCCACCAGGTATTTTGTTCCCAAATGCAGAACTATATGAGGTTTCGCCCTACCCCTCCTAGCATACTTCAGAACAGACTGATCCACGCTTTCTGCTTTCATTCCCTGGCATAGCCTCCACTCAAATGCAGCTGTGCCTCTCTCTCTCCCTAACTTCCACATCTGACCCCTTTAAGTATTGAGTCCCCCAGCACAAAGATCCCACCCTCATTTTTATTTTCCTCACTCTCTGGCCTCCCTTTAACTGATTCCCTCCTCCCCCCACCCTCCTTTTCCTCCAGCACAGTTGTTCACTCTTCCTGCCCTGCTGAAACATCTCCCCCAGGCATTCTTTGCTTCTCCAGTCTATCCTCAGTTCCTCCACCGAGTGCACCTCCTATCACATCCCCCAGTCCTGCCAGTACTGCTAATGATTCTTTGATGATCCTTCACTGCCACATACTTCCTCCTTCCTCTTGCAAGCCGCCCCTCTGCTGCTTACTCCGTGACCATTATATCCCTCCTGCGCCCCACTCTTCCATTCTTCCCCCTTTCTATTTTCATTTGCTCTTTGACCTGGGTCCCCCGGTTTCATTACCCCATCTGCCACCTTTTCTGCTGCTCCCTCCCCTTTCAGTCTGGATGGTCCTTCCTCCTCAGTTACCCTTCCCCCCATTGTTGGGTTGTCCTCCACTGCAGCCAACCGGCCCCTTCTTAGTTCCTCTTGTAGATGTCTGATGTCATTCTTAAGCTGCATTATTTGCTTGCACACCAAACAACCCCCCACTCTCCACACAATTTTAAGAAAGAGTGGTGCTCCACTGTTGTTGCATCCTACAACCCTTCCCAACTCTCTATTCACCCACCAGTGCCCCCCCCACATATTCAGATGAAGGATGTCCATCCCACCTCCTTGTCTCCTCCCTTTCTCCTTTACCACCTTTGTCCATGATCCACCAGTTCTCTGACACCTTAGCCCCTTGTAAAAATTAGCAACGTTTTTCACACCAACCAAAGCAGTATGCCCTTTAAACATCCCAAGGTAGATTGTCCCTTCCCCCGACCACCTGCAGATTTTCCTTTACTTGCCCCATAACCTATATTCTGCCTAACCCACAGCTTTCCTCATCCACCTATGCAGTCTGCTTTCAAAACCTATACAGCACCTGTACTGCTATTTGCCCTTGCAGAATGTTCTAACTATGCAAAATGCCCCACCACGTTTACAATACTTAAAATGCCATGCACATGTTCAGCTTAGATTCAGTTTAAACCGGAGTAGTTCATTATGGCCCTAACTTCAGTGCCCCTCTTCCCTGTAGCACTCTGTAACACACTTCCTATACTTTTCACTTCTTTTAAATGGCCTATTAAAATGGCACTTTACACACAATCCATATACTTTTTCACTTCTTTTAAACTAGCCTGTCCCAATTGATTTAAATAAAGTAAAGTCTTATTTAAACGTTTTGTGGTGTTAAATTATTTGTGGAGGTGAGATGCCTTGTTTATGTGTTTTCATCCCAATTAGATGTTACCTCCTTTTTATCCACATATGTATCCCTTCTTAACACATCACCTTCTGCCCTTTTTTCCTTCTGCGCCACAATTACACAAAGAAATAGTCTCTCCAGCCAGCTCAGTCCAATTTTTGTCTGTAGTGATCAGCCCTTCTTTGCCCAGTTCCTTCTCTTTGCTTCCCTGCTCCTCCCCCTCTGTAGCTACCCAATCCTGCTTCCACTTCTCGAGTATTTAAGAAGCCGTGGTGGAGGGGGAGGGTAGGTCGGCTTTTTAAACCCATGACTGCTTGCCCAGCAGCCGCCAAAACATCTCCACTCCACTCTGGCTGGAGCACTTTGCTATGCAGCAACTGCCACCGACTCCTCAGAGCTCCGTTTTAGTTTAGCAGCTGGGCTCTGGCTCTTTATAGTCCATCCGTAAAGTTCAGATTTTGGTGCCTTGCAGAGGTGCTTCAGATAGGTGTTATGTATGTGAAATGGTAATGCATTGTGTTACTTCTGCCACTTGAGGGCAGCATTCCGATATGTGTAAGCTAGAAAGAGAGCACAGAGAGAGTGTCGTTGTTGAGAGAGAGAGGCTCCTGAATAAAAATGAAAGCTGCTGTATTCCTGTTGCAGTGTGAGTTTGTTGAACAAGACCAGATTAAATGTTAGAACATAACATAATTGGCGACGAAGTGTTTAGTTACTCTCCCGTACCTTACCAGAATGAATTACTGCTGTGAGGGTTTTCCTGAGACGTAACTTTTGGACCCACGAAAGTGAACCTGCGAGAAACACAAAAAGATGGCTGCGACTATAGGACATATTGATGCCTTTGATGAAAATGTGGAACAGTGGACAACTTATTTTGAGAGATTTGGACATTTTGTAACAGCAAATGATATGAGTGATGAAAAACAAGTGGCTGTGTTACTGAGTGTCATAGGCAGCACAACATACAGTTTGCTGAGAAGTCTTATAGCACCAGAAAAGCCCGGGGGGAGAAAACTTTTGCCAGTATTGTGGAGGTCTTACAGACACATTTCTCTCCTAAGCCTCTGGTGATTGCTGAAAGATTTCACTTTCATAAACGAAACCAAGCAGAGGGTGAGTTTGTTGCGCAGTATGTGGCTGTTCTAAAGAAATTAACTGAGCATTGCGAGTTTGGCACCCATTTAGATGATGCCCTCCGAGACAGATTTGTGTGCGGTTTGAAAAGTAAAGCGACACAGAAGTGTCTCTTAACGGAGGCGGGACTGACATACAAGAAAGTGATAGAGATCGCTGTTTCAATGGAAACAGCTGCACGGGAGGCTCAGCACCTAAGTGATTTCCTGAAAGTAAATGCTTTATCCTTTTCTTCTCCCAGGAAGCCTAATAAATGTGGTCGTTGTGGCAAGGCTAATCACAGTGATAAGGATTGCTGGTTTAAAGAACAGACATGTCATAACTGTGGGAAGAAAGGCCACAGACAGAGTGTGCAGAGGGAAAGAAAGCAGGGAAATCAATGGAAGCAAAGGAAGCAATTTGCAAAATGTAGAAAGAGAGAAGTACATTGTGTGGAAACACAGGAACGTGCAGTGATGACACTGATACTGAATTAGCATTGCACGTCCTGACTCTTAAAGGGGAAACGGCAACCATCTGTGTAACACCTAAAATTGAAGGGAAACCACTGAAAATGGAATTGGACACAGGGGCTGTAGTTTCATTGATTTCTACAGACAAGTATGAAACTATGCTGAGACATCTACCCCTGCAAATGACTGACGTTGTACTGAGGACATACACTGGCGAGGCAATTTCACCTGAAGGTGTCATCAAGGTGCAGGTGAAAATAAATGGGCAAACGGCACTATTGCCTTTGTATGTGGTTAAAGGTAACTACCCTTCACTCTTAGGCCGAGAATGGCTGAAGAAAATATGCCTCAACTGGCAGGAGATAAGGACTGTCAATACGGGTGACCACAACACTCTAGAAGCAGTGTTGCAGAAACATGCTCCTTTATTCAAGGGGGAGCTAGGCACAATGAAGGACATTGAGCCAAGAGTGTTTTTGAAGCCACAGCAGAAACCAAAGTTTTGTCAACCTTGCCCAGTACCTTATGCACTCAGACCGAAAGTGGAGGCCGAATTAACTCGCCTAACCGAAGCTGGAGTCTTGTCACCTGTACAGTGTAGTGACTGGGCAACGCCAGTAGTGCCAGTGGTAAAGAAAGATGGGTCCATGCGAATATGTGGAGACTTTTTTTTTTTTCCATTAAATCTTTATTATGGTTTCCAACATACAGTACATCATAGTTACGGTACATTCAATGTGTTCATGTACTTTCAGTATAAAAATAAACAAAACCACAGAACAAAAAAAAAAAACCTTTCTCTACCTCACCCAATATCTCCCCTTATTCTCCCCCAAACGTATGCCCATCCCAGTAATGATTATCTTAGTTATTAATTATATAGATTCTCTACTCTCCTCTATTGTTGCGATTGTGGCATTCACTGGGAATACAAAGTTAAAAGTGGGGCCCAGATTTTATTGAATTTACCTAATCTGTTTTGCAAACTAGCAATCATCCTTTCTAGTCTGATATTGCTTAATAGCTCTGCCAACCATTCAGTATATGACATAGCTTTGTTATCTTCCCAATCCCGAAGCACTAGTTTTTTAACTGACACTGATAATAGGGCTATGTGATATTTCCATGTTTTGACTGGGACCTCGGAGTAATTTCCTAGCAGGCAAACATTAACCGTGAACAACTCTTCGAGTCCCAGTAGGGGATCTGCCCTTTGCTTGATCTGCGCCCACAGGGGAGCTACTTTGGCGCATTGCCAGAATATGTGAATTAAATTGCCCTCACCTTGGCTGCATCTCAAGCAAGTGGCTGAACATTCCTTATCAAATTTTGATATCTTCTGAGGGGTGTAATATAGGTTGTGCAGAATGCGGAATTGCATAAGTCGAAGCCTATCTTAAGTAATAAAATTATGACATCCCCTCCAGAGTATCTCCCAGTTAATGGATGCCTCCGGTAAAAGCTTCTCCCAGTAGTCCGTAGGTCTGAAAGGCCCAGGATGTAGTCTATCATATAGAACTTTAAATATTTTAGAGACTGCATGAGGGAGGCCTACACATTGGATAAATTCTCCCCAAAAGGGGGTAGTCGCAGGCATCAGGGGGTTTATCCCTATAGTTTTCACTAGGATGTGTTGCAGTTGGAATAATTTGAATATTTTGGATGTTGGCAGCTTTAATTTTCCTAGTATCTCCACAGAGGAAGCCCATTTTCGCTCTGCTTCCACCCATAAATAATTGAGCTAGCTCGGAGTTACGGTACCCAGAGGGGGAGAGAACTTTCCTCTATTTAATGTTTGGGTTGCCCACCAGAGGTTGCTCTAGGTCATACGCTGATTATATTTGATGACTGAACAAAGCTGGGCATGAACCTTAACCGAGATGGCTATCGGTGTCTCCAGGCAGGGCTTGGAAGGTTCTTGGGTTGCACAAAGAGAAGGGCCAGGGGGCCAGATTATGATCGCAAGATTTGTGCAGATTCAATTTGGACCCAAAGGGAATGTATTCTTCGGGACACCTGGGATCACTTGGAGCTGAGCCACTTAGATATTTGCTTGATGGCTGGCCCAGTAGTAGAGACCAATATGCAGCACTGGAGGCCCCTTGAGCTTTGGAGCAGCTAATTTGTGAATGCTAGTCTGTGCCCTTTGCCGCCCATATAAAATTAGAAAAAATATTGTGTACTTTTTGAACCATGATTGGGTAGCCAGACATTTAGAAGATTGAGTGGATAAAACAGCCATGGGAAGATATTCATTTTGATGAGGTTGATCCTACCCCACATTGTCAAGGGCAGGAGGGTCCACCTATTTAGGTCTTGGACAATAGTGCTTAACAGGGAATCTAGATTATATTTGCCCCAATGGGTAGCATTCCTCAAGAGAATAATACCTAAATATTTCAATGCCTTCTTCTCCCAGGATAGGCTTAGTATTTCGATCTCTTTCCTCATCACTCTGTGGTTAAGTGGAAATACCACCATTTTCCCCAGGTTTAGTTTATAATTAGATAAAAGACTATATTCTTTAATTACCTCAAGAAGACGTGGGATAGCTTTGTCGGGATGTGATGTGCATAGAAGTAGATCATCAGCATAAGCCAAGACCTTAATTTCAATGCCCTGCACCAGTATTCCTAGAATCCCGGGGTCAGTCTTTAGTCTTCGGATGAGAGGTTCTAAATATAAATTGAAAAGCAGCGGGGAAAGGGGACATCCTTGCCTCGTGCCTGATAATATGGGGAATGTATCAGAGCTACATCCGTTGCATGAAATTCTGGCTATTGGCGATTTATAGAGGGCCTGAATCCAGTTCTGAAATTCTAAGGGGATGCCGAAGGCGTGTAACGTTCGAAAAAGGAAACACTAATCTACTCTATCGAACACTTTCTCGGCATCCAGAGAGACCAGGCCATTGGACGCTCCGCATCTCTGGATGCCGAAAGCATGGTATAACGCTCGGATATGGTCACTGGACAACCTGCCTTTCATGAATCCCACCTGTTCACTTCCTATCAGACCTGGGAGAACTCTGCTCAGGCGATTCACCAGTAGCTTGCTCAGGATTTTAATGTCCTGATTGAGTAACGAGATCGGTCTGTAGTTTGCCATGTCCTCCGGAGCTTTACCTGGTTTCAGAATAAGAACAATTATCGCTTCCAATAACGAGGCATCTGTACTCTTTCCATCTAGGATCTGTTGGAACACTGGGAGAAGTAAGGGGGTTAGGTTTTTCGAAATATTTGTGAAAATTTGGGAGAATCTGGCCTGGTCCTGGGACATTTGTCATTTGGGAGGCTGTCTATTACTCTAGGGATCTCCGCTTTGTTAAAGGATCACATAGAGTCGCACTCTGCTCTGTTATGAGAGTGGGAAGATGCGATTCCTTTAAGTAGCGGTCCAAATCTTCACAGGGAGGGGCTTGCCATTGGTGAATATAAGGCTTGGTAAATGTTTGAAATTTGATGAAATTTTTGGGTCAACTCACTAAGGGTTCATTACGTGGTCGGATCGCGGGAATGAATCTGGCGGATTCGTTGTTTAACACAGCAGCCAGAAGATGCCCTGCCTCTCCCCATCAGTGTAAGTGGCATCTGCTTTCAGAATCAGGTATTCTGCCCTCTGAGAAGCTCCATATAGGAACCTTTAAGTTTGACTAGTTCTAATAAAGTCTGTTCTGACGAGAAGGGAGAGTTTTTTCATCTCTAATCTGCCTGAAGAGCTGTATTATTTGCTTTTCCTCGACTTCTTTCCTTCTTGAAGCTACTCCAATTAATAAGCCCCTCAGGTATGCTTTAAGGGCTCCCCACTCCATATCTGGTTTACCCGTGGATTTAACATTGAACAGCTTATATTGGGAGATATGAGTATTTATATATTCTAACATAGTTGGGTCTTTCAAAAGTTGGTTATTGATTTTCCAATGGCTATTTCTTTTAGGGATGCCTATTAGGAAAGATGACATGTCACTAGGGAGTGGTCAGATGGTGGTCCCGGCTGTATAGCGGAGTCAAAGACCCCAGCTACTAGGCAGTGCGAGATCAATATATAATCGATCCTGGAGGATGTTTTGTGAACAGGGGAAGTGAAAGTGAATCCTTTCTCTGTGGGGTGCAGAACACCATATGTCGGACAGACCTATATTATCCCACAGATCTCTTAATGCCCTTTGGGTTGGTGTCAGTCCTCGGGTCTGCTCCTGTGCGGTCTATACTTGATCAAAACTACGCTAGGTCTCTCCTAGGATCATTGGGATTTTGATGAAGGCCCCAATTTGCTTATGAGATCCATAAAAAATCGGAGAGGCTGAGTTCGTCCATAAATACTTCCCAATAATATTTCTAGATTGTATATTTTTCCTGACAAGTATGTATCTTCCATGGGCATCTCTCACTACTTTACTTGGCATAAAGGGATTTTGTTTCTTATCAAAATCATAACCCCACAGCTCTGCTTTGTTCCTTGAGCCGTGAATACTTGCCCTATTTGCTGTTTTCATTTGCAATTCTTCTGAGATCAAAAGATGAGACCTGTATAAACACTACATCTGATCTCAGAAGTTGAGATGTTTGCGTACTTGGTATTGTTTAGTCTTCTGCCTAACACCTTGACGCTCCATGAGGAGATTATTAAATTACTCATCATAATTTAAGGTTGGCTTCGATAATATTTTGAGCTCTTAAATGAAACTGTTTCTCTGCCTCAATCTCGCTGGTTTTGCCCTGTAGAAGCCTGGTTTGGGCATTCCTTCCTCCCTTCTTCCCCTCCTGTATCTCCCTTTGATACTTAAGAATGTTAATAATTGTACCCAGAAACCCCTCTTGCCCTCCCTCCTCCTCAATAACTATGGTCCATGAACAACATAACCTTGTGCTATGCTCTTCCTCTCCAGCCCTCCGAACTCCTTCCACACCTCCCCATCTGAAACCCTTATCGAAATCTGCTTGTGAACAGTTTAATGGGGTAGGGTGTGACTTGATACATTATTTAAATTCTCTTGTTCCTTATCCAAATGATTTCTTTACACTACCTTGCTTAGCTTTAGTACTGAATGGCTAACTGCCATTGCAATCATTTCTATGTGAGGATCAACTCAGAAGAAAAATCAGAAGGAAAAAAAAAACACCTCATAAACTTGTCTAGCTGAACAATAATAGGAGGAGCTTGAGTCTTTAGTAATATTGTCCTGTCTATCCGCGATTCAAGGCTCCTTCACAGCCTTTTCAGGTATCAGGCAATCAGAGTCCCCTAAAGTATAAGAAATTATATAACTGTATGCTTTGGCTTGCTGCTTAACCTAAGTTAAAACGATGGGTGTTACAGTTACTCAGAGAGCAGCATAAAGCTATTTCACAGGGATGGTACAGGTTAATAGTGGGCTGTGATTACTTAGGTCATCCCTTCTGTAAGATATAATGCATTAAACAAGATGCTGTCTGCCAAACTATAATAAGTCAGAAGTAAATGACCCCTAATTAGGCACATTGGGACAGCAACCGTGACCTCAAGCTATAATTAATAACTAAAAGTTATGAAAGCCTCTGCTTCGAGGTGCATAAATACAATAAGCCCAATAGAATAATCGCCGAGTCCAACGTTATGCCCTAACAGATCAACAAATTATTCATTTCAGATGCTGTTTAATGTCTATCGTATTTCACTATCTAGTTTTATGCCAGTAAGGGAAAGGTGCACTAGCACAAAGTAAAGCAAATATCTCCCGATGGGAATTTGGGCTAAATTCACCCATGTAAAGTCTTAAGCGCTTTCTCTCCTGTATAATTGCGGTAGAATTATGTGCGAGTAAACTGGCTGTGGAGAATTGTTAGGCAGTCCAGTTCAGTGTGTTACCCTTTATGGCTGTGTAGTTAGCTGCTATCTCAAGATAAGTCACCACTTGGTTCTTCACCGGTGAGTCGTTCCTCGCTTGAAGGAAACTGGGGCATACATATTTAATATGTAATGGGCTCCTGCTGTAAGGTAATTCTCGCAGCATTCTTTATGGCTTATTCCCCCTGTAGACTTGTCGCAAAACTAGTCATTATTCCCTGCTTCTGGCACAAGATTACAACTGTATAGTCAGAATCATATACACGAGGGATTGAGTGTTGCTTGTCCTGTTGTTTGCCATGCTAAAATTGAGTCTTTGTCCTTTGTTGTTTGTTGACCAACTTCACCGCTGAGTGGGTCTGGTGAGCGAGGCTGCCTTTTCATCTTCCATGGTCTCGGGCGCCCTCATGTGGTAGTTATCATACACACTGGACGAAACCCTGCTATCAAGAATTCTTTGGGTCAGTTAGTCAGAGAGTGGTGTTCCTTCAGGGTGTTATAACAGATAACTTTTTTTTTAAATATCAGCAATCTACAGAGCGCTGTTTACCAGTCGAGCAGTTTGATTTAATATGATGTACCTGTTCAATCCCTGTTACATTAAACAGCCGCATTAAGATTAGGAGCAGAGGAGTCACCTCAGAGGAAATACCCAATTCCTCATTAAAGTTAATTTTAAACATGTTGGCAGAAAGCGTGCCCGTATTTTGTGTCACTCAGGCTTCTCTAAATAAATCAGGGAAAGCACTTTTGAGCCCTTTCATCGCCAAATCAGGGTCTTCAAAGGACATCCAAGATCCTGAAACCATTACTCCCAACTTCGCGGGGTAGGTCATTCGGAATTTTACGCTGGCCGCGAGCAATTTAGATACCAGAGGGTGAAACTGGGCTCTTTTTTGCCTAATTGAAGCAGGGAGATCTTGTGCAATTCTAAGCTTGGTGCCTTCCCAGGACACTTCTTTTAATTCTTTTACTTTATTAAGTAAGTGTTGACGCTCAAGATAGTTCAGAAATTTAAAAATCAGTGGACGTGGGGGGGCTCCAGGTGATGGTTTAGGGTGAAGAGCCCGATGTGCACGTTCAATAGTGTAAGTCGGGCCGTAGGGCGACGGTCCGGCTATCTTCTCAATCAACTTCTGTACAAAGATTATCGTGTCTGTTCCCTCAGCACCTTCTGGAAGGCCTATGAGGACAGCATTGTTTCTATGGCTACGGCCTTCTAAGTCCTCGACCTTCATTTCCATCTTGGCCAGCTTTTGACGGATCGCGACTAACTCAGGTTCTACCTTGTCTGTTCTCTTCTCTAGCGACTTGTTTCTGGCACCATCATCCAAAGATCGTTGTTGCAGATCTTCAACTGCATGAGTGAGTGATTTTATTTCTGCAGTTATTGTAATCATATTTTCTTTGAACGGTGAGAATTCTTGCAGGAAACATTGTAGTGTGAGAGGTTGCTGGTCTTCCATAGCAGCTTCTGATGACGGGGCGTCTTCACCCCCTGAGGCCCTGGCTTTTTTTGGGGCCTTTTTAGGCGTTGTTGGCGGAGTATGTTTCGCAAGATTTTTCTTTGCTTGCATCTCTGTGCCTGAAGTTTGTTCTTTATTTTGTTTGTTCAGCTCTTTCTTAATCACCTTAGAACTTGTTTGGAGAATAAGTTGCACAATCGTTGACAAAATTGCTGGTTTATTGGGTCGGAGAGCTGGAGCTGCAGTGGAAGGCTGCTACCAGGGTGACTGCATCACGTGACTCCCATGGAGACTTTAAAGTAACCATAAATCCAGTTCTGTGTGTGGAACAGTATCCAATTCCACGCATCAAAGACTTGTTTGCATCGCTGGCACAGGGCCAACACTTCAGTAAGCTGGATATGTCACATGCTTATCTGCAAATGAGAGTAGATTAAAACGCAAAGAAATATCTCACAATAACCACCCAAAAGGGTCTCTTCTGCTATAATTGCCTACCTTTTGGCATTGCATCAGCTCCAGCCATTTTTCAGCGAGCTGTGGACCAGGTTTTACGAGGTCTTCCAAATGTTCACTGTTACCTGGATGATATACTGGTGACCGGAAGGAATGATGCAGAGCACCTGAAGAACCTGGATGCAGTTTTGCAGCGATTGGAAGATTTTGGCTTGCATGTCCACAAGGAGAAGTGTGAATTTTTCAAGACTTCATTGGAGTACTTGGGCCATACCATAGATGCAGCGGGCTTACACAAATCGCCTGAGAAAGAAAAAGCGATTGTGGATGCCCCAGCACCGGAAAATGTGAGCCAGTTACAGTCGTTCTTGGGCCTGTTAAATTATTATGGCAGGTTTATTCATAATCTGGCTACGATTCTCAACCCACTAAATGGCTTGCTATGCAAGGGGAAGTCCTGGTGTTGGACAAAGGACTGCGAGAGAGCATTTAAGAAGGCCAAAAAGCAACTTGTTTCTCAAGATGTGCTCATTCACTATAATACACAGCTGAGCATCAGACTGGCGTGTGATTCCTCACCTTATGGGGTGGGAGCAGTTCTTTCTCATATTCTACTGAATGGGGACAAAAAGCCAATTGCCTTTGCATCCAGAACTCTCAGCAAAGCTGAACAAAACTATGCCCAAATTGAGAGAGAAGCTTTGGCAATAGTGTTCAGAGTTCGCAAATTCCACCAATACCTCTATGGTCGGGAATTCACACTCCTCACTGATCACCATCCCCTCACGACCATTTTCAGCCCCCACAAAGGTATTCCTTCCATGGCAGCAGCCAGAATGCAACATTGGGCTCTCTTGTTATCAGCTCACAACTACCGCATTGAATACAAGAAGGCGGCTCTTCACGGCAATGCTGATGGGCTCTCAAGATTACCTCTGCAGGTAGCCCACAGTGACAAAGTGGATACTGTTAATGTCTTCTACATTAGTCAGCTTGAGAAACTACCTATCACAAGTTCTGAAATTAAAAGGGAGACAAAAGTTGACCCTGTATTGTCTCAAGTCTTGGACTTAGTAACAAAAGGGACTTTTACTGTGAACCAGAACATTCACGGTGAGTTATCACCATTCTACGCCAGATGTAATGAGCTTTCAGTACAGCAAGGTTGCTTGATGTGGGGTGTCTGGGTGATTGTCCCTTCAAAGCTACGCACCCGTGTTTTGGAAGAGCTACATGTGGGACACCCGGGTGTAGTGAGAATGAAGGCTTTAGCTAGAAGCTATATTTGGTGGCCAGGGATTGATTTGCAAATTGAGCAACAAGCAAAAACGTGCACTACTTGTCAGCGTGTTCAGAAAATGCCATGTTCCTCACCTCTACATCCCTGGATGTGGCCTAGTGCACCGTGGCAGCGCATTCATTTAGATTTTGTGGGGCTGTGGGAGGGACACATGTACTTAATTGTTGTTGATGCCCACTCAAAGTGGCCCGAAATTCAAGTCATGGACATCACTACTACCAGTAAGACCATTCAAGTGCTGTAAGGACTATTTAGCCGTTATGGGATTCCTGAACAGCTGGTCAGTGACAATGGACCACAATTTATTTCTAGTGACTTTGCAGCATTTCTGAAGTCCAATGGTGTGAGGTATATTTGTAGTGCCCCATATCACCCCTCGACTAATGGCCTAGCGGAGCGTTTTGTGCAAACCATGAAGAATGCTCTGAAATCGGCGGGGGGGGATCTTTGACCTTACAACACAAGTTGGATAACTCCCTGTTGGCATACCGAAATACACCCCATGCTACAACAAAGAAATCTCTAGCAATGTTGTTTTTTCAACATAAGCTTCACTCCCGTCTTGATTTGCTTAAGCCAGATGTGGCATCAGAGATTTTGAAGAACCAAGAATCTCAAATACTACGCCGGCAAGCTCATTCAAAGGACAGGCAGTTCATTGTTGGTCAAGAAGTGCTTGTTCGAGATTACCGGAAGGGGGAGAAGTGGACCCCTGGTGTGGTGACATCTCAGACAGGTCCAGTGTCATATACAGTTGATGTTGAATCTGGAGTGAAATGGAAACGTCATGCTGAACAGCTCCTAGATCTTCAGCAGCGCACAGATGGGGACACCTCCAGGGAAGAAAACCCACGGGAAATGTGGATTCCATCTGCCGTAGCTTATAGAAGCCCCACTACAGAAGTCTCAACACCTTCTGAAAATGCTAAGGAGGAGGTGGAGAGAAGCAATGGTGAGGCTGTACAACCACCAACCGAGGATCGGAGGGAGGTGCCAGACAGGGCAGCCATGCCAAGGGTTGCTCACGAGAGACGTTATCCATCCTGAATTTCAAAACCTCCATATCGTTTGAACCTGTGAGACATTTAAAAGAAATAAATGTTTTGTGTAGTTAGAGAGCCAGATCAGATTATTGGGGCAGAATAATCCCCTTGACTGGTTCGAGGCCTGGGGCAGTCTACCCCCTACCTCTAGCATAGTATGAACCCTCTTAATAATAGCGAATAATGTTAATACTTGTTCAGTTGGTAACAATATAATTTAGTGGGGAGGAAATGTTATGTATGTGAAATGGTAATGCATTGTGTTACTTCTGCCACTTGAGGGCAGCATTCCAATATGTGTAAGCTAGAAAGAGAGCACAGAGAGAGTGTTGTTGAGAGAGAGAGGCTCCTGAATAAAAATGAAAGTTGCTGTATTCCTGTTGCAGTGTGAGTTTGTTGAACAAGACCAGATTAAATGTTAGAACATAACAATAGGCTCTGGCAGGAGCCTAATAAGCCCCTGACTGCATGCCCAACGGCCACCGAAACACGTCCTCTCCACTCCAGCTAGAGCACTTTGCTATGTGGCAACTGCCGCTGATTCCTCAGCACTCCTGATGGAGCTGCTTTCCTGTGACAACAGCCACCGATCTCCTTCCTGTGGCAATGGTCGCCTGCTCCACACCCTACAGCAACTTCTGTACAAGGATCCTGTTCAAGTTCCTCATTATAGATCTCTTTCTCGTAAACAAAACTCATATTCGTAATCTACATGCCCAAGAGAACTAGGCAGACTGGGAGTCCCTCGCTCCAAGTGCCTCTTATTACATGTATTACATTGTTTTTCATTTTTGGGATTGCCAATTCTTGTTCAAGTAGGTGATTTACCAGTAAAATCAGAATTGTATTTGTTTCATTTTTGTTTTTGTGAATTCCATAAATCCATCGCTTGACAGCCATCAGTTATTTAAATCTACTCTGGTGAAGGGAGATTTCAACTGGGCAGGATTTTCTGCTTGGCAGGCTACCTTGACCAATTCATTGTCAGAGATTTCTTGTCTGGTGATTGAATTTACTCCTAGGGAAAAGTCTAGATTCACTAAAAATTGCAAAGCACACACAAAAGTTTGTGTTGCACTTTGCAATTGTCCAGGTGTCAAATCTTGCTATTCACAGTCAGATAGTGTACTGTGCTATTTGACTGAGAATAGTGCCAGGTTGACACGGCGCTAACCCAAATACCACAGTGCAAACCCCACTAGTACTGCCTCGACATGCAGCTAGGAGTGTGGCCCCACAATGAATGACACAGATGCGCTCTTTCTGATTCACAAAAGCAGCCATGTAAATAAATCCATTGGGCATGCAAGGTGGGTATGTGGCCATTTGCATGCCTATTATGGGTCCATTTACATGGGCTGTGATGGAGTTTAGCATTCCCCCTGCCCCAGAGGGAGCAGTACACAGTACACAGTATACGGCACGTGCTCATTGATTGACAACCCACTCGTTTTTTTTTTATCTGGCCAGTGATCTGGGGGCACCACCACCAGGAAACTTATATTTTTTATTGGGCCAGTGATCGGTGATCGGGGGAAGGGGGAGCCACTACTACCAGGGAAACGTATATGTTTGTTATCAGGCCAGGGAGCTGTGATCATGGCAATCGGGATAGACCAGTATCACCAAGGAAACTTATATTTCTGTTATCAGGCCAGTGATTGGCGATTGGGGGGACCACTACCACCAGAGAAACTTGTGTTTTTCTTATCGAGCCAGTGATTGGTGATCAGGTTGCCAGCCGCAGTACCTCTGCCAACAACTAGGGCTGCGCAGGATTAAAGCAGGGTCTCGGTTGGCGGTATTTGCTCTATGTAAGGGGACCCTACAAAATGCCCTTGTACAGAGCAAATGCTTTGTGAATCAGACAGTGCCATATTCACATCCCCTCCCCCTCATTTGCATCATGGCCCACTCCACACTTTGCCCCAGTGCAAACCCAGTTTCAGTGCACAAACCTGGCTTTTGTGAATACTGACTCGACACAAAACTGGGTTTGCGCCATGGCAGTTTTGTGAATATAGCCGCAGGTTTGTTAATATCTCTTCCTGTGCTTTGTCTGTTATTCTGTTATTTTTATGTTAAGTAGTTCCCCCATTTCTTTTTGTTGTATGTTCTTTTTATCCCTAGCCAGTTCCCAGCTGGCCACTCCTTGTGGCAGCCAGCACTAGCACAAACCCACCTCACCTGATCTACCATCCTATTGCTTCCACCCTGGCTGACCCAAAGTGTCCCTTCACCAGGGGGCCCCCCCGCCTGGGGAGGCAGCAGGAGGGGAGACTGAAGTGCCTGTGAGCACTCCCTAGCATCTATGCCGGTTGGGAGACAATAACGGGGACTGCCTGGCTAAGTGACCTGGGGAGGCAGGGCCACCTTCATCCAGTTGCCAGAGTGGTGATATTTTTTGCTGTGTTTTATCAACCCTCCCACCAACCCAATCAGCAGCCAATGAGGGGCGATCTGTGGTGGATCATGCAAGGGGCGTGTCAAGGCTGCACACTCCATGCATGCCCACCAACCATCACATGGTGCTGCGGCCCATGCTTCACCCCCCCGGGGAGGGAAGTATCCAATGGACACTGAACTCCCTCTCTGCCAGACTCTGCTCCTGACACCCAGGCTTGGGACGTGAACTCAGGTCACCAGCATGCCGAGCAAAACCCTTTGCGTGGCACCACAGAGCAGGCATTCCCCCCTTTTCATTGTTTTTATCACATGAGATGATTTCCTCCTGGGTCTACCATTTTTCCTGAGTATCCCTTTCTTTTCTTTAATATTGATTAGTGAATCTGCTCCAGTAATCTTCTTTATTTTTCATTTTGATTTTTGACAGCAGTTGAAAATGCAGTGGCCATACAGTTGAAAGGGAGAGCTACACTTCAGTGAGCAGTGATAAGATATCGCATGCTCATGTGCGCTCTCCCCACACACACACACACACACGCACGCATACTGTTCGTGCTCCCCCCCACGCACACACTGTATGAGCAGGTAGGTGCTTGATCCCCGTTGGCTGTGCGCACACTCCCCAACAGATTTCCAGATCCACACTGGGAGCCCAGCTGTATAATGTAATAAATAGGGTTTTTTTCAACTTTAGTGTATATCTCAAGTTTATTTTGCACCATCAAATTACTTGTTTTTAGACTCACCCCATGAGTTTTGTCATGTCATTGTGTTAATCAGCCCCGAAGATGATTTTGCAGTCACTGTGCTGAACCACTTTTGGGACGGATTTACAAATGACAGTGTCACAGTTCATGAGGTTGGCCCCCAAAAACCCTATGTTGAAAATTTGGTGAAAAAATTCCCAAAAATGACTGTTTTATGAGCATGTGTTGAGCTGTTCCTATGCACGCTCATAAGTTCGTGAATTTTCAATATGCTCACTCCAGATTTTCAACATTGCCATTTTACTACACCTCCTTATGAGCAGTACAGCTGTCATTTCTCACATCTGACCCAAAATGTGTTTCCGCGCATATAGCACACAATGGCACAGTTGGTGTGCTAAATCAATGTTCGGGACAGTTTAAGAAAATCACAGTGACACTGTTCATGAGCAGAGGTGTTAAAATGGCTATGTTAAAAATTTGGTGAAAATTCCCAAAATTACTGTTTTGACGAGCATGCGCTGCACTGTTCCACACACGTCAGTAAGTTTCATGCATTTTCAATATTTTCACTCCAGATTTTCAACATTGCCATTTTACCACACCTCTTTATGAGCAGTACATCTATCATTTTTCACATCTCTGCCAAAACGTGTTTCCACCCATGTAGCATATAGTGGCGCAGTCGGTGTGCGAAATCAATGTTTGGGATAGATTAAGAAAATCACAGTGACACTGTTCATGAGCAGAGGTGTTAAAATGGCTATGTCAAAAATTTGGTGACATACGTCCATAAAATGACTGTGTTATGAGTGACCATTGTGCAGTTTCCACGTACCCTCGTAACTTCATGGATTTCTAATATTTTCAGTCCAGATTTTCACCACTGGCATTTTTCCACACTTCCTTATGAACTGTACAGCTGTCATTTTTCACACCATGGCCGAAATGTGTTTTCACACTTCCAGTGCAGAAATGCATGGCTGATGTGGGAAATCACTGTTCGGGACAGATTAAGAAAATTACAATGACACTGTTCATGAGCAGAGATTACAAAATCCCTGTGTTGACAATCTGCTGTAAAAAATCCCCAGACTAATTGCATTATGGGTGTGTGTTGTGCATTTTCTACACACGCTCGTGACTTCACCAGTTTTTTAAATATTTTCACTGCAGAATTTCAACATTGCCGTTTTTTGCACCTCCCCATGAACAGTACAGCTGTAATTTTTCACATCATGTTCGAAATGTGTTTTCGCACCTGTGGTGCCAAATGGCGTAGTCACTGTGCGAAATCAGCTTTTGGCTAACAAACTGATATTGCCGCTGTTCATAAGGTGGGGGTCACAGAAAACCATGTTGAAAATCTGGAATGAAAATGCCAACGAATGCCTGAGGCGTTAGGGTTTCCGACCATAATGCTCCAGCCTGTAGAGACTGAGAGGCATCAGAGGTGTGAGTTGGGATTCTCACCTGTAACGCTCATACCATTGCACACCCTGCAGCCAGTGAGAGGCATCAAGGTGTGCCTTGGACTCTTCGGCCCCAAAGTTCACCCCACTCTCCTATGCAGGACCCATCTCATTGTATTTCCTGATGGAATGGGGTGAGCATAAGGGCCAAAGACCCCAAGGCACACTGTGACACTTGTCAGTGTCTGCAGGGTAGGGTGTGGTGAAATGGCATGGCCATTATGCCTGATGACCCAAAGGCACACCCCAGTGCCTGTCAGTCTCTGCAGGGTTGTGGTGGGATTGGCTTCAGTTCAATACTTCACTGCCATTCCTGTTATGCAACTCTCTAACTCCTACACTACCAATGCCAATGCCAGCAAGCAAACATTCAGCATTGACAAATGCTTGTTTATTTAGGTCCCTTGTATGGTTTGTTTCTTTTTATTTTGGACTTTTTATTTATTTTGTTTCTTTTTTAGAAATGTTCTTCATTTAGGTACAGAAGACATTTGTCTCAGGGAATTTACCACATAAAAGGATTTAAGTCAGCCTGTGTTTTATTAAGTAGATTAATTTTCATGGAATCCTCTTCTGATCCTAATTCCTCCTTTACCAGTTCCCTAATACTAGGAAAAGTACACTAAAGAGTCCAGGAAACATATTTAACTTGTTATTCATATCACCTAATGTAACAATCACTTATGTTTCAATAAATCAACCAATGTTAGAGGATCATTATTCATTAAACTGTGGCTTGGAACTGATAACTACAGGACAGATTCAAACTAAAATCAACAAACTAAAAATAAGGCATTGATCCTGTAAATGTTCTAATAAGAAGCTGCCCAACTTAATTTGATGTAAGTGAAATGGGATTGATTATTTCTTATCCCGTCTCTTGATTTGGCAATACTGGAATATAACAACATTTGACCCTGTAACTTTTAAAAATTGTTTATGATTTTGTAATGATGTCTTTATTTGTTTTTATATGTTCAAACTGGATGTCTGTGAAAATGGGCTTTTAGCCCACAGACTTTTCAGTAAAAAATAAAAATGAAATGAGATGAAAACAACTTGTTTAGAGCAGTTGTGATGACATAGCTCCATTTACTTAACAAAATAACACACAAGAAAAATCATGCCTCATGGATTACTGAAACATCAAAAAAAAAAAAAAATAAGAATAAAAAAGGTTTGGGAACATTGCTAACAAAAACCTAAATTCCGAGGACTGGGATAAACATAAGGATATAAGAGATGCATTACAACAAAAAATAAGAAAAGCAAACAAAAGGATATCGTAATAAAACATCTAATGAAGCTATGGACACAGGGCAATACTGGTCATTAATAAAGTCGTTTGACAACCAGTAAATAATAGACCTCCTATACAAATAGAAAGAGATGGATTGTTACTAAACTGTAAAACATCAGCTAATATCCTAAATGAATACTTTGTTAATTTTCCTGACATAAATATCCCATCAACAAATAAGCAAGCAGAACAGAGAAAATTGAAAAAAGATGAATTAGTATGACATAAGATCCCTAAAATTTAGGTTCAAATGCATTACATGCAAGGAAGTAAAAGATGTAATTAGAAAATTAAATTCTAAACAATCCTATGGACTAGATGGAACAGAGACAAGATTCAGAAAAGATTCAATAGACATCATATCACTAATATTGACAAAGCTTTTCAACTGGAGCTTAATGGAAGAAAAATTTCCTACAGTATGGAAAGACACAAAAACTGTACCCATACACAAAAGAGGGTTGCCTACAGATCCATCAAAGTACCATCCTCTAGCACTTTTGTCTGTGGTTTCAAAAATCTTTGAAACACTGGTGTATGGACAGCTGTGTGAGTACCTAGAAAAATATTTGTTGCTATCTTGATACCAGTCTGGTTTTAGGAAGGGACACTCCACAGACACCACACTTACTGATCTAACCAATATGATTGCAATCTCTTCAAAAAGAGGGCGGATGGTAGGTGCTGTGTTCTTGGAACTGTCCATGGCTTTTGATACTGTGGACCATCAAATTCAAATTGATCAACTTTTGGACATTGCCATCTCTAGGGAAGCTAGAGAATGGTTTAGGTCTTACTTGACTGGAAGAACCCAGCAAGTCATAACTGGTGGTAAACCATCAGCTAAAGCTATAGTACAAAGGACTTCCGGTGACGTCACAGAGTGAACGAGAAAGTCATTTCTGAGCTCTCACACCTCTGGGATTCAAACTACCTCCTTTAACTATTAAAAATCAACAAATCAGATTCAAAATGTCTACAGGAGGCAGCAAGACAAATTGGGGCTCCAGATCTAAGCAAAAACATCTTCTAAGAAATCAGATGCAGGTGGATTGAACCCGACTATGGAGCAGCACAGTAGGAGTCCCTCACCTTCCAGTAACCACTGTATAGATTATGATACTGATGAGGAAGCTGATCAATTATTTAGAAGTCACTTTGAAACCATATTAAAAGAAGTTCAGGGCTCAAGAGCAGACAATAAGAGAGAGTTCTGAAATCTTTCTCAGTGCTTTTCAAAACTAGACCATTGTATGGAACAGGCTGAAGAGCACATATCTGCAACACAAGATGCTACCTTGCAACTAGTCCGAGTCGTAGAGGTCCTCCTGACCCAGAGTACCACACTCCTGGCTAAATGTTGGGATTTGGATTGGCATTCCAGGAGAGAAAATCTCTGTCTTTATGGTTTAATGGAGGGTTCTGAAACAATGCCCATGACAGCTTTTCTAGAAAATCTGCTCCTGGATATACTTGAATTACCTCCCAGTTACACACTTATCATACAGTAGGCACATAGATTGCTCCTCCCAAAGCTTACAGACCCAGCTGCCCACCCCTCTTGATCATGATGAAATTTGCCAGTTATAAAGTCAAGGAAAATGTTCTTTGATGATCCTGGGCTAAAAATGAATTAACATACCTGAATACCCCGGCTTTTTCTGGACCATGATTACCCTCCCAAAGAACAGCAAGCTAGTCTCAGTTACAGCCCTCTTCTGAAGATCCTCAAGGAAACACAAATTAAGTTTCAGACACCTTTTCCAGCAAGGCTGAAAGTATTCCAGAAGGAGGGTCCAGCAGTTTATAACACAATGGATGAAGTGGCTTCTGCCATGGAAAAGAAGGGCTTACTGCTCCCTGATAGCACCTCAGACTAAAATCTGAAGAGACAGCTAGCTCTGATGGACTGGAAAGCAATGACTCACCAGAAGCAGAACAGGACACCTCTCTTACACTGCAGGAAGCACTACAAACACCTTGACTCTCTACTCCAGAAAATGAAGAGCTCAAGTGATCAAAACGCTGCACAGACAGAGCGCTGAAACAATACAGGACTGTATCGACCACCTGGCTATAGTATGAGCAGTAGGACACCTGAAACTAACCGCATTTGCCTATAGACTGACCAAGGGACTCCTCCAGTTTGATAGCTATGATTGTCTGCTTTGAACTTTATGGACTGCATTTCTTTTTTGATATGTAATACTCCCAATATAAATAAAGTTCTTCTTACAAGAACTACTCCTGTGTGTTGTATCTAAGCAGCCATTTCAAATTGGGGTACTACTGGGGGGAGAGAGTAAGGGGTGATTCTGGAAATAACAGGTTAAACAGGAGTGTTTCCGCATTATGGGAAACTCTCTTGGGAAAAATAAACATAGTTAACCTCTACAGGACTAGGTGGGCTTTAAGGTGGGGGTGGATTATCGGATGATGTTTTCTGAAAACAAGATCTTCGGGAACATTCTTTGATTATATCACCCCCATCAGGACCATCTAGATAAATAGTTTGTCCCTCCCTACATACCCACAGATCACTAGAGAGGATGTTTTCCCATACACATTGTTACATAGGTGATCTGTTTAACTGATATTTCCCCCTGGCTTAGTCTCACCCCTGCATCTAAATATATGGAATTTTTTCTGGCTCCAACTTTAAACCAAACTGTTTGTTTTCCCGGAGGTGAGACTGACATACAAAGTTACTAAAGTACCTCACCTGATTTTTGTGCTGTCTTTAGACATAATAATTAGCAGCTGGAAGCCCTCAATTGTTTCATATGGCTCCAGTAGAGGAGCCCCGCTTAGCTAGGGTGAGATTCTCCTTTTCTTCTCTTCCTCTTCCTGCCCATAAAGCTCACTTATGGGCATGGGAAAGGTGTAGAAACCTGAAAAGGCAGGCTTCCTACTTTGGAAGTTCACTGAATTGCTTTTTCTTAATGCCCAGTTGGTGTTTGTTTTTGATTGTTCTCAGGGTCAACTAAGTACATCTACTACTACCAGAAAATTAAGGGATATTTTGAAGTTACTAGCTTTGAGTTTTAAGGATATAAATAGATAGACAACCAGAATGATGAACTGCAGTCTTTTTATTTTTGGATAATGCATCTATAACTATTTGTTCATATAATGTTCAAGGTCTCACCAGTCCCATAAAGAGAAGCAAGGTTTTAAGTTTTCTTAAGCACACAAAAGCAGATTTTCTTTTTCTACAAGAGACCCATCTGTCCCATAAAGAACATCAAAAACTAGCTGGGTTTGGTTTTGGTCCAGTGACCACGGCATCATATAAGAAGGGTAGATGCCGAGAGGTTGCTATTTTGGTTCCCTGTCGGACCCCCTTTGTAATGATGGATATTTTAACTGACAAAGATGGGAAATATGTCCTGATGAAAGGTAGACTTAGCAATACTGCGGTAATCTTAGCTTCAGTGTATTTTCCCCTTGGGTCTGCCCTTGGGGATTACCACTCCTTTCTACTAACCCCTACAAGATTGGCTGGAGGGGGAAACTAATATGGGGGTTGAGATTTCAACCTGGTTTTCAACTCTCACCTGGAAACTACAGTACTTCTAGAATACCTAGGCAGGAGCACTGGGTGGCATGAGAGCTATATAAATTATTAAGAGTTGGGATATCTGGACGTGTGGTGTCACATGCATAGGCAATGGAGGGAGTTTTCATTCTGTTCTGCCACCCATCAGATATACTCATGCATCGATCACTTTATATTGCCAAGAGAGATGATGGACAAGGTTATAGATAGCTGGATCAGGGACTTTACATTATCAGACCACGCCCCTATTTTTTTCAAATTGCTCCTGGGAGATTTCCATAGAAACACTTTTTGGAGACTAAACATTTCATTGTTGCAAGACCCTGAGGTGTGGGACTCTATTAAGGATGCGTATGAACAAGTAATTCAAGATAATGCCTCTCCTGATATTTCCCTGGCTATACTTTGGGATACGGCAAAAGCCGTTCTTAAAGCAAAGTTCATAGAACTTTTGATCTGTAAAAAAAGCTTAGGGAGGCACAGAGGGAGCAACTAACGTGACAAATTCATCAATTAGAAACAGTATAAAAAATAAAAATAGATAAAAACTGCACTAAAAAACTGGCAGCAGTGAAAAAGGAATTAAATTCCTTACTAGACTATTATGTGGAACAAAAGTTGTTAGTTCTGAAACAGAAGTATTATGAAGGGGCCGTAGATCCCTAAAATGATTAACCAGCTGGCTTACAATACAGTGAGCTCAAGCCATCATATTTGCAATTAAACATCCCAACTCCCAGGAGACCCTTTGCTCCATACCTGAGATATCTGAAGCATTTCAAATTTATTATAAGTCTCTTTAAACCCCAGAACTGGCCCCAGATGAGGCAGCTTTGTCAACCTTTCTTGACCAATTACAACTACCCTCTCTTACCCAAATACAAAATGAAGCTTTAACTGTATCTATTACAGCTCCTGAATTAATAGCAGAGACTGGTAAACTCAAAACAGGGAAATATCTAGGCACAGACAGCCTCCCAGCTGAATTTTATAAATCATTTTCTGACACTGTAACCCCTTTGATGTTAAATACCTATGCAGATGCCTTACATCCAGAAAGTCCAACCCCCCCATGGTCCCAAGCAATTATTTCAGTTATTCCAAAGCCTGGAAAGGATCCCTCTAATGGTACTTCTTACAGGCCTATTTCTATCTTATTCATTTAGACCTGTCAGGCACAAGATAATCTATGTAGAACAGTTCACTTAATAGATCACATTCATAAAAATAAAATCCCTATGCTATTATTAAGTTTAGATGCAGAAAAAGTCTTCAATAAGGTCTCTTGGGCCTTTTTGCGGGGGGGAGGGGCCTTTCCAGGTTTGGTTTATCACAAATGTTTATTTCTTGTTTGTTTAAACTTTATCATTGCCTTCTAGGTTAGATACAGGTGAACAGCCACACATCTGATAAATTTATGTTGGGACGTGGCACACAACAGGGTTGTCCCCTTCCCCTTTATTGCTTGCTTCATATATTGAACCCCTAGCACAAGGTATTTGGCAAAATCACAGTATCTCAGGTATACAGCTGGGTGGCAATGGACATAAATTAGCATTATGTGCTGACAATATTTTATTATACCTGACAGACCCAGACCATTCCCTCCTGGCAGTATCTGCTTATTTAAAACAATTTTTAATTTATTCTGGTTACTCATTTAATGCATCAAAAATGGAAAATCTTAGTTTTTATTATACCACCACATCCAAAATGAGGAATACTTTTCCAATGCATTTGGACCTCACTTCTATGAAATATCTAGAGATTCACCTCAGAATACATACCCCCCTACTTTATAAATTAAATTATACCCCTTTAATATCTCAACTGAAACTAGATTTCCAGAGATGTTTACTACTTCCCCTATCATTACATGCCCGTATGCAAGGCCTTAAGATAAATGCCCTCCCCCGGTTACTTTATTTATTTCAGTGTGTTCCATGTAAACTCACTAATGCAGACTTTCAGACTTGGCACTCACTCACCCACCCTTCCTTCCTTTCTTTCTTTCTTTCTTTCTTTCTTTCTTTCTTTCTTTCTTTCTTTCTTTTCTTTCTTTCTTCCTCTGGGAGAAAAAGAGACATTGGGTCAAAAAAATTGATACTATATCTACCTAAACAACAAGAAGGTTTTGATGTACCATACTTACTGGGTTACTGGACAGCAACCCAAATGAGAGTGGTCCTTTTGTGGAATAATCTATCCTCTCTGTACCATTGGAAATTGATTCACTTGGCAGAAGCAGTGCACCCCCCCCAAGCTCATTTATTTTCCCTAAATCGCACCACTCCTTTGAGTGACCTGACACATACAGGAACTAGGGCAGCTTTAGAGGGATGGAGGAGGGACACAATTCAGGGATCAATGAAGACGCTTCTTTGGAAGCATAGGCGCTGGGTTGAAGATCCAACCTTTGGGCCAGCACAAGACACATGGTTTATGAAGCAGGCTAGGCATGGAATTAGTGCCCCCTGGCAATTAATACAAGCAGGGTTGGTTATATCATTTGAATTAGAGCAACAGTGCTTTGGATTGATACCAGTGGACCAATTTAGATTTTATCAGATATGAGATTACATTAATAGCCAGCCTCATAAAGTATCATTGGAATTCACTGGGTCCCAATTGGATTCACCTTTTGTGAAAATGTGGTCTTCCCCCACTAGTGAGAAAGCCATTTCACAGTTATATGCCAATTACATTAGAGACCAGGCCTATTCCACTGTATCAATTAAAGAAAAACGAGAAGCTGACTTACATATTGTATTGGATGAGAAACAGTGAACAGAAGTGTGGGAAAACACTTGAAAATCTACCTCCTTTCCAATATGGAGAGAATTTGTTTTAAAGTTGTGGATCAGGTACTTCCTTGTACCAGCAACTCTTTGAACATTGAACTCAGTGATGTTACATACCTGTTGGAGACACTATGGAGAAGCAAATGCTTCTCAAGACCATATTCTTTGGACTTGCACACAGATTCAGACCTACTGGGATAATGTAATATTACATTTAAAATAAATATTTAGCATAACCTCACCATTAGGTCCTGAACACTTGCTCCTGGGGCTGTACCCCATAGACCGCTGTGGGAGAGAAGCAAAATATGTTTGGCTGATTTTAGTAACAGCTGCTGCCAAGGCCATCACAAAACGATGGCTTAGTCCATGCCTCTGGAGATCATGAACTGCAAACAATAGTGCAGCATATACAACAACTTGAGAAACTTATTTATGGGCTACAACAAAAACAACTTGAGTTTTCAAACAGATGGACATGATTGGACCAATATGAGGGTTTCACTTCATGGGAGGATTAACCTTGCTTCTCCTATAAATACACATGTTGTTATTAGATTTGCAGTGCTTGCTATATAACTGAGGAAGATTTTCTTATTTATTCATAATGGATCATATGTTGTACAATTTCTTTTCATTTCTTTTCTACAAACAGGACAATTGAGACCGACATTTATTATTACAGTATTATGATTTTGGAACTCAATCAAGCTTTTTATTTATGGAGGTACATTGCCTGACTGAACTGAAATGTACTTTAAAGTAGCAGAATCTATTTATATAACCTTCTGCATATTCAATATTGTATGTGCTCTAGGACCCATGAGTTGTTGCAGTTCATATGTGTTTACTGTTGCTGGTCTGGATGTTAACTTACTGATGTTTTCAAATCAAAGTTTATTGCTTTTAGAATATAGAGAACAGGTCCAATATAAACAATCTGTATAATACATTGAGTCAGAGACAAAGCAATTCTATATACACTGGAACTGCCCTCTCCCCCTTCCGACCCTAAACCCCCACCCCACCCCCTAATATGCCCCTCCCTCCCAATTCAGCTCAGTCCATATCAATCAACATAGTCAGCAGGCTCTACCCCAACATCAAAACATTATATATTAGATAGTGAACAGCGTGTGAAGAGGCTCCCATATCCTTTTGTATCTATCCATTCTATTGTTGAGACTAGCCACTATCTTTTCCATTCAGAGGTTGGCAAGTAGCTCTTTCAACCATTCGGAATATGAGATATCAGCACTGTCTTTCCAATGACGGAGAATAATTTCTTAACAGATAGGGATATCAAAGCTATATGATATCGCATGGTGGTTACTGGAATCATGGCATAATCGCCTAAAAGGCAAACCTCGAGGGTAAAAATATCCGACAATCCTAACAAAGGGTCCGTCTTCTGCTGGATATCATCCCAAAGCGTAGAGGCCTTGGTACAGGTCCAAAATATATGATACATAGAGCCTCTGCCTGCTGGCAATGAGAACAGGTGGGCAAAACAATAAGTCCATATCTATATAATTTTTGAGGGGTATAATATATATATTTTGTAGTATATGGAATTGAGTAACCCATAGCCTATCCTGACTAATATATTTATGACAGTTACGTCATAAAATTGTCCATTCTATTTCTTGATGAGGAAAAAATGAGTCCCAGTACTTCTCTGGTGCAAAACAAGTCAGGTATACACAATTATATAAAACCTTACAAATATTAGATACCGAATAAGCAAAGTTCGGCATAAGGGCCAATTCTTCCAAAAAAAGCTTTAGTTCCCTTTGGGGGAGGTGTCACCCTAAATACCTCCACTAACAGATGCCTTAACTGAAACACTTTAAATGTAAACTTAGTAGAAATATTGAGAGTTTTTAAAATGTCATTTAAGTGTGATTGGCATGTTATCTATTCTTAAATTTGGATTACCCCTAATGGGTTGTAGTAGATCAAGAGTGTGGCTGTACTTCATGAAGGCACATATCTGAGTAGGTACTCTAACAGAAATTGCAATAGGGGTTGATTGTAAACTTGGTGGAATGGCACTGGGATTGATAAGAAACAAATCAGCCGGAGTTAAGCCATTTATCTGAATAAGGGACAGTTAAATTTTAAGCCAGACAGGAACGAATACCGAAGGATTAACTTCTTCTACGTGTCCCAACCATTTTATATATTTAACAATGTGACTCGCCCAATAATAAAATACTAAGTGAGGGAGACTAAGACCTCCTTTATCCTTGGGAGTCGCTAACTTGTGAAAAGCAATCCTAGGCTGCCTGTTGGCCCAAATGAATTTGGTAATCAGGACATTAATTTTATGAAACCACGCCAGTGGTAACCAGATGTTGAGTAAGTACAGGGGATAAAAAATCCTGGGAAAGACATTCATTTTAATTAAGTTCACCCGGCCCCATAATGAAATGGATAATTTGGACCATCTGTCTAAATCTGCCCCTATGGTATTTACTAGCACATCTAAATTTAATTTTTGAAGTGAAGCTGAATTTCTGGTAATTTGAATCCCTAGGTACCTTAAGGAGTTCGGTGTCCAGGCCAAGCCCAACTCTGTAATAAAGGATTTAAGAACCTTATAATTAAAAGGAAAGACCAGAGTTTTTTCAATATTTAGTTTGTAGTTAGCTTACTGGGATTATTCCTCTATTGTAGATAACATAGGAGGGATTGATGCATTTGGATACGATAGTTGTAACAAGAGATCATCAGCATAAGGCGATACTTTGATATTATGCCCTTGAATGTTAATGCCCTGAATCATCGGGAAGAGGTTTAAACGGTGTATAAGGGGCTCCAGGTATAAATTAAAAAGCAAAGGGGATAACGGGCAGCCTTGCCTGGTTCCTGAATGTAACATAAAAAGCTTGGATACAGCTCCATTAGCTGTCACCCGAGCTGAAGGAATACTATAGAGGGCCCTAATCCAATTTAGAAAACGTAAAGGAAACTTATAAGCCTTAACAGCGGAAAATAAAAAATTCCAATCAGCCCTGTCGAACGCCTTCTCAGCATCCAGAGAGACCAAAACAGCTGGAAAAGTAGCATCTCTGGACACCGAAAGGACATGCGACAGGGTCCGAAGGTGGTCAATCGAGGAACGACCCTTCATGAACCCAACCTGTTCAGGTCCAATAAAGTCAGGCAAAACTAATGTAATACGATCAGCTAGTATTTTAGACAATATTTTGATATCGTGATTCTTCAGGGAAATTGGGTGATAACTAGTGGTTAATTCTGGGTTCTTATCCGGCTTCAATATAAGAATTATTAAGGCCTCCCATAATGTATGGTCAGTAGGTGCTCCTGACAAAACATATTGAAAGAAGGGAGTAATAAAGGAAGCAACTGCTTTTGAAACACTTTATAAAAATTAGCCGTAAAACCATCAGGACCAGGCGATTTGTCAGAGGATAAGCTATTAATAACACCAAGGATTTCTTTAGAGGAAATCGGGGATATAAGTAGATTCTATTGAGAATCAGAGAGTGAAGATGAACCAGATTCCTTTAAATAAGTATCTAAATTCTGGTCTGATGATGGATTCATCTTAGCACTATATAACTGTGTGTAGTACTCTGTAAATTCAGCTACTATCTCCATGGGGGATGTTTTTAGGGAACCATCTGAGTGGGAACAAATTGAAGAGATGTATCTGGTGGCTTCCTGTTGCTTAATCCGAAGCATCAATAGTTTCCCCACTTTTTCTCCCTGATCTGAATAACTTGCCTTCATTCTCAAAATAGCAAACTCTGCTTTGTCCTTCAATATCTCAAGGTAAGCGTCCTTTAACTTAATCAGATCCTGCTGAAGGGTATCTGAAAAACCCTGAGAGAGCCTTACCTCAATCGCATGAATTTGCACAAGTAAGGTATTCAACTCTCTTTCCTTCGCTTTTTTCCTTTGCGTAACTAAACTAATCAAGATTCCCCTAATGAATGCTTTAAATGCTCCTCATATAAAATCTGGTTGGGAAATAGAATGGAGACTAGTTTCAATAAACTGCTCAATATACTTATTAAGAGTTTCTACTACGTGGGGGTCTTTCAGCATTTGATTATTAATTTTCCACTGAGTAGTTCTCTTGGGGAGAAATGGAAGGGTAATTTGGCAGGATACTAAGGAATGATCGGAAGGGGGTCCTGATTGTATAGAAGTGTCTATAACAACAGGAAGAAGGGTTTGAGAAAGAAAAGTATAATTGATGTGTGAAGCTGTTTTGTGGACTGGTGATAGAAAGGTATATTCTTTCTCCGAGAGATGTAAGACCCTCCAAACATCACACAAAGCATAGTGTTCTACTAACTCCTGTAGGGCTTTTTGAGCCGGTGATCGAGCCTTACTCAAACCAGAAGAACGGTCCATTAGTGGATCCATGACAGTGTTTATATCCCCCCTAAAATAATTGGCAGGGACAAGAATGGATATAGGAGCTCAACCAGCTGCGTAAAGAAATCAGGAGAGTCTATATTGGGCCCATATAGACTACCTAACAAAATCTCTGTTGCATACAAAGTACAATGAATAAAAACAAACCTGCCCTGTGGGTCTTTGATCACCTGTTTAAGAATGAAAGGAACATTCCTATTAATTAATATCAAGGCTCCAGCCCTGTTGGAAGCAATCCCTGCAGAAAATACATGGCCGACCTGCTGTTGTCTCATACAACTTGTCTCTGAATCTAATAAATGTGATTCTTGAATTAAAACAACATCTAAAGATAACAATGCCAGGTGTATAAGAACCTTATACTGCTTTGCTCACTGATGGAGTCCTTTAACATTCCACATTGCAATCTTAATGTTATTGGACATCATTGCTTATACATTGTAAATTCAACAGTGCTGGAAGTTTGTTCAGCTTTTTGAACACCCAAAAATATTTTAATAAGACTGTGCTGAATCCCCCCAAACCTTTATATACCCCTCTTCCCCCCTTCACCCCAACAACAAACAATACACATCACTAAACTACTAACCCAACCCCCCTCTCCCTCCAAGTTACTACAGGCTCCGATCCGCAGACTACCTACACCATAACTCCCTCTCTCCAGCCACCCTTATATAATCCTAATATATCATTTGTTTCTGAAGAGTATGAAAAAGAATCAATTAATACCAATATAACTAGTATTTAACTGTGCCACCATCCATTTTTAGCATGAATGGGACTATTATAGTAATTCCCTAACAGATTCCTCTCCTCTGAGTCCATTTCTCTTAGGAGATATTATATTCCTCTACACTGTAAAGAGAATAACACAAGTAACATTATTTTGCTTAATATGCCATATGTCCCTTCGAAAATGTAACATATAGCTAATACTGTGTAACTGCCTTATGCTTGCAACACAATTATTCTCTGAAACTCCAAAAAAAAAAAAAAGACTGGTCTGCTGGCTCCCTCTAGTGGTCGCTCCAGGAAGCCAGACATGATCTGAATTAAAAGGCAGAATTTAAGCTTAAGTCCCCCCTTTTAAAAGCTCAGGAAGAGAAGACAAAAAAGAAAAAAAAGAGAAAAAAACCCTGTATAATCATCCCAAATCTCAATCAGCCCCTATAAAGGGGTTAAACATTTTAAAAGCAAGTTTAGTTGTCACCCACTATCGCTCTACAGCAAACCAGGAAACAGATGCAAAGTTCTCAGGTAGAGCAGTTCCAGCGTTCTCATCTCAAGGTGAAGGCTAGTGCATTCTTAGGCTTCAATGTACTACTGCAATCTTCAGAGCTACCATCCAGTTGCAAGCTCGACTCACAACGCTGCTCATGTCTCCCGAAATAAGTCTGGTAAGGCTTTCTTCAGTCCAGCATATGCTGCCTCAGGGTCCTCATACTGAAGCCAAACTCCAGAGACCAAAACTTGCAGCCTCGCTGGATAAATCATTTTGAATGGGATCCCTGCCGCTATTAGTTTTGACACCAATGGGTGGAAGGCAGTGCGTCACTGTCTCACCGAGGCTGGGAGATCCTGGGCGATCCTCACTTTAATCCCCTCCCAGCTTAACTCTTGGACTTCTTTAACTTTCTTTAGAAAGTGCTGCCTTTCAAGGTAATTAAGCAAACAGAAGATCGGGGTCTCGGAGGTGATCCAGCTGGGGGAACTTGTCTAAGGGCTCTATGAGCCCTCTCAATGGAGTATTTAGCCCCGAATGGCTAGGGTCCTGCAATTTATTCAACTAATTTTTGCTTAAACAGGATGACATCTTGACCTTCTTCGGCTTCAGGCATCCCAATCAGGACCACATTATTCCTTCTACTATGACCCTCTAAGTCTTCCAGCTTTGCCTCCATCCAAGCGATTTTCTGCCTTGTTGCCATGATCTCTGGGTCCACTTTGTCCAGTTTTTTTCCAATGAATACACTTTTGCTTCCGAGTCCGACATCTGTCAGGAGACATCCTCTAGTGCCACAGAAATGGCTTTGATCTCTGAAGTTAGAGATTACAATTCCTCTTTAAAGGGCTTGAATTCAGCTAGAAACCTTGCTAGTGTTAATGGTTCCTGATCCGCCAACGTGGCAGGCATTTCTGATGGGTCGGTCGAACTTGTAGACCTAGGCTTTTTTGGGCCTTTCTCCAGAGTGGAGGGGGGCATTCTTTTTGGCAATGCTTTTCTCATCGCCACCTCCATTCAAGGTTTTATTAGAAGTGTTCTCCACTTGATTGCTTTAGATGTCTTGCAAAGTCCTTTTTAGCTATATTTTTAATAATATGCTGGGATATGATTGTGAAAAACCAAACGGGTGGCTGGAGCAGACACAGGGAGCTTGCACTCGGTTGTCTACATCACGTGCTCTGGCTGATACCTTATGTTTATATTGACTAATGTATCCATATTTGCTATTCTATTGACTTAATAGTGCAGTAAACACAGTATAAAAAATAAAGCTATAGTACAAAGAGGTGTCTCTCAGGGATCTATTTTAGGTCCAATGTTGTTCTTAATATACATAAATCAACTTACAGATTTAGTTGAAAATTCAAAAATTAGGTTATACACAGATAGCACTGTAATAGTAGCATTTGATACTGACAATGAACAAATAAGGAAAAACTTACAAAAATATTTTGCTAGACTTTGCATGTGGCTTGCTGAATCCAAATTAGTACTGAATAGTAAAAAATCGAAAACAATGGTATTTAACAATTTTCAATCTAAAAAAGGAGCTAATAGTTACAAAACTGAAATCCTTGCTCAAGTATCTGAGTATAAGTATCTTGACATTTGGCTAGACCAAAACCTGAAGTTTGACTATCATAGTATAGAAATGACCAAAAGAATAAACAGTAGAACTGTTGCCCTCAGACGTACTGGCTACTGTATAATCAAACAAATGAGGACAACTATTGTGAACCAATTATTGGTTCCAATATTGGATTAAAGTAGCCACATATAAGGCCTTGCAAACAAAACACAATTAAAGAAGGTTGAAATTCTCCATAATTGATTGACCAGATTCATACTCTGATGTGACTTTACGACACATCATTGTAAATTATATGACGATTTACTGTAGGATGGCTATCACTGGAAATGAAAAGGAAACTAATCTGGGGTAATCAAATCTTTAAAACAATAAATGAATCTAAACAATTGCACTTGTCTGAAAAATTAGAGAAAGTCGAACCCAAATATTGCTTAAGAAAAATTAATTTGAGAGAGTACAAATTACCAAGACCATTAAACAAATTTGGGGAAATGACCTTTCCTTTTGTGGCTATAACATTATGGAACAAAATAAGTGATTCAATGGAAAACATTTGCTAAAACCCTAAAACTGTTTGTTACAGCATTGAAACAACAATTGTCTGTATGTTGTATGTGCAATGGACACTACTTTACTTCTAGATAAGCCTAGCACTGATTGGACATTTGCATAGTATGTGTATTGTTATACTGACAAAGTATGTGTCTTATGTGTAATGTGTTTTGTTATATTCATTTTAATGTATAATTTTAATAATTAACAGGACCACCTTGAAAATAGGACCCTTTGGTCCCAATGGTGTGAACGTATCAACTAATTCCTGTATAAAAATAATGATTTTTACTACTAAACACATCCCTTATTAGTCCTTATTATTTAGCTTTTGTTGACCGGGTAAGTGCACTAGACAAATTCTGCCTATTTTCAGGCACGACCCGGGGGAGGGGGATACAGATGAATGCCAACTGACCTTGAACCAGATTAAGCTGTTGGTGGTATTTTTAGTAAATGAGGGAAATTTGGCCAGGACACCGGGGAAATTCCCCTACTCTTTCGATAAGTGCCATGGGATCTTTAACATCCACCTGAACTACCACCAATCCAGGCAGATGGGACCTCGGTTTAACGTCTCATCCGAAAGACGGCACCTCAGAAGTGCAGCACCCCTCTCATGCTGCACTACAGTGTCAGTACTGGGATATTAACCCAAGTGCCAGATGTGGGAACTGAACCCACAGCCCTCTGATCTCCTGGCCTCAGAGACAAGTGTGCTACCTACTGAGACACTGACACTGACCTTCATGACGGGCTTTTTATGGTAGTTATTTCATCCCTTAAAATGTGTATCCATTCCCAAAAAATATGTTTTCCATATGCTTAGCTTTGAGATCCTTGATCAGCCTTGGTATAAAGGGGGTTGGGTAATTATTTACCAAATCCTTTTGACCTGAGAGTGTTTTTTGTCCAGGGCTTGGCCCTTTATAATTTTGTTGTTAGACTGAATTATTTCAAAATCAGGGTATCTTTCCAAAGAAGTCAAGGAGTGGTCTGATCTTGTAATTAATTCCAGGAAGGGCTCCAATTAAAATTTCATGAAATTGGGGCAGGGCAATAATTTATTATCATCTGGACACACCCACTTCATTACTGAAGGCCCTATCAATTCTACTATGCCTTTGTTTGCATCGCTATTGTAGGAAAAATATGGCGTAGTGATCTGTCATTAAATCTATTTGTTTCAACACTACACACAATTACGAAATAATTACCTCCATCTTTATTATGATTTGATGGAAGCTGAGCCCTCTCATCCTTCCCTGTTTGTAACCGTGGTGTGGATGTACATACAAAGATTTTTATAAATTTGGGAGGGAGAGGTTTAGGTCTTCCCCCTATCAATTTAACAGATTGCAGTGCAATAAGCTGAGCTTTGTCTATAACCATTTCTGTTCTATTTATTACTTTTTTTTTACTTTTTTGTGCTTTAACAGTCTTCCTTTTCAGACCAATAGAATGGTTCACCTGAGGTGACTCCATAAGTGGGTCCATGCTGCTCTCTAATAAATACCCTTTTCTCGCCCTAGTGCTAACAGCCATTATCTTCCATTCATTTAACTCATACTAAAATGAATATTCATTTTTATCATTTAACAATTTAGACAAATAAAATATCCTTCCATCCCTCCTCCCTCCCCTCCCTCCTCTCTCTCTCCTCTCCTCTCCTCTCCTCTCATCTCCTCCTCTCCTCTCCTCTCCAGGTTTCTTTTAGGCTGAGGTACAGTTTCACCCAAATGCTTTTTAGCTGAAATGAACACACAAGTAATGTAAAGCTGCAATGCATGTGTACCATACAAATACAGGAAAGACTGCCCCCCTGAATATTTTATTCACCTGGAGGCTCTGTTATGTATTACATATTAGATTTCCAGGGCATTATATTATTACAAAAGTAGCTACATACTAACCATGCAATGACAAACCTTTTTAAGGCTTGGTCTTTGTGATCTTTAAAATAAAATGTATAGATTACATATATAAATAACTGTACCTATATATTAAAAATTCGAATAGGAGCTTGCCCAGTGGTGCTGAGGGTTGTGGTGCTGGATGCCACACCTTGCGACACGCCGGTGACACATGTTCAGGAATGGGCATGGGCCACTGGGGGTTGGCAGGGGAAGAGAAGGATCAAGTGTCTGATGGACTGCTCTTCTTCTCTGGGGAGGGGGACTGTCAGTATCAGTGCCTGTTCACCCCCTGGCAGAGGCTGGGGGACAAGGCATTAAGCTGCAGTAGGGTGGAGCTAGGGGCAGATGCTTGGAGGAGAGTTTGCATGGATGCATGTGTGTGCCACCTCCATTAGCATCATTGCATGCCCTGTGGCTCCAGGGGAAGAAAAACCTACACAAAAATGCTGGCCCCTGCTAATGAGCTGGCTCCAGTGCCAACCCCTCTGGCCATGAAAGTTCTACCATTGGTGGCCCCACTTAGGGGAAGGGCTTCCCCAAGTATGATGGGGTAGGTCACCAGAGCCTGACAAGCCTGCTGCCCCGCCGCCCACCGACTGACAGCTCAGTAGGGCTGCATGCCCATTGGTTCACAGCATGAGCCAATGTGCATGCAGCCCATACCATACTACTCAGTCCAGATATGTGGCTGATGGGGGGGAGCAGGGCGTCGGGGCTCAGTGGGCAGTGGGGAGGGGGGTACACTATACCACCAGGGTAGTAGGGGTATTTTATGAGTTACAGATGCCCGTGATCAAGCAGTGATCGGTCCACTGGACCACCAGGGATATTAGATGTGGGGGGGTTGTATTACTGATGCCCCTGATCGGGCTGAGTGCAGTCCACTGAACCACCAAGGATATAGGAGAGGGGCTTAATCTTCATGACAAATGCCCATGATCGGGCACATAGCAGTCCACTGGACCACCAGGGATATAGGAGGGGGGATTTCACTGCATAGATACCCGGATGGGGGGTATCACCAGGTTCAGCAGGGTTCGGTAGCCACCCACAGGTGGCAACTCTTGATGCACTTCTGTCGACGCTCACCTGTGGGTGGCCATCACTTGTTCCTTTTTTTGGCTTAACTTTGTGCAGGCACAGGTAGGGGTTGTGCATGCATGACTCACCACCCACATCCCTGGCTGAATATCGGGCTGTGCAGGTTATGCATGGGCACGCCCCCACCTGTGCCTGCATACATTACTGATGCACTCTTGCATCGGGATTTGTGCGCGACTTTTCCTTTGAATATCACACCAGGGCGCATCTGTGGGTTGTGCATGGCACAACACTGTTGCGCCATGTGCAACCCTTTTGAATATCTGGGCCCGTGTTCTTATAACTTTAACTCAGTCAGTCAGGCAAACAGTCAACAGTTCCAAAAGAGTCACTGCCTTATATCCTTTGGTCTTACAATTCCAGGGCTCCAGTTATAGCCACCTGCAACTCTATGGGGCAAATCAGTTCTTCTCTGTCTCTCTCCAGATGGTCAAATGTTCATCAGGGCCCCCACACCTCCTCTCTTCTCTCCCTCTTCTCTCTTCTCTCTTCTCTCTTCTCTCCCTCTCCCTCTCCCTCTCTCTCCTGGCTCCCCTTCATGACTGTCCAGGGACTGAAACATGGCAGTAACATCCACTAAAAAATAAAAAAAACTTGCAGCACTACATAAGCTCAGTAACTTTAAAAATTGAAAGTTATTTTTGTTTAATGTCAGAAACACTATGACAACAATGGCATAACTAATTGTTTTTTTAAGACACAAGAAAAGCTCTGAGCAGCAGCTCTTGCCCCAGTAATTACAACAGCTCACACTCAGCTCCGCTCACTCCAATAGTCAGACTAAAGAAAAGAGAAGGGTGGGTGGAGGAGGATATGAATAAAGTGGGAATATTAAATAAGTATTTTTACTTAATAGTCATTGTAGAGGACAAGGGGCAAGTACATCAATCTGGTCTCAAGGCCAAAAGAGCAGGGGGTCAAATTTAACGTGGAGCCAATCACTGAGAAGAGGGTGCTGAGAGATCTAAAGATTGACAGCTCAAGGGGCCTGGATGGGTTGCACCTTACCATGCTAAACATAAATGCAGCAGGAACAAGCCATCCCACTGGCAGATATTTTCTTTATTTATAATCATAGTTTATTGAAGAAATAAAAAATATATACGTCACAGGTGAGTAATCTGAACAATTTGCACAAAAAATTAGCAACAAGGACAGGAGCTTAAATCAGGTGATCACAAGAGTCATTACAATTACATAAAGGAGTTATCATATTGAATAATGCTTTAGCAATTATCTATGGAATACAAGATCAAAAAACTATTGCTAAAATTACAGGCTCAGAAGATCCAAAGCATATAAAGGCAGACTCTAATACAGTGGAGCCCTCTTAAGTGCACACCCTTAGGATAAAAGTTTTTTGGGTACTTAAGTGGGCTGTGCATTTAACCAGAAAATTACTCCCAGGCACATTTCATTGTTTCTGTAATGTGCTTTATTAAATACTGGGCACTCAAGTTAAAATTACTTTACTGCACTGTCGTACAACACAGTACTACTTAAAAAAAATCAGTAATCTTCTGTTGCTTTGTTGTTTCAGTGTAGGATTCAAAATTAAACAGAAGGCTGAAGTCAGTCTTTTCTTTTGACAAAATGAATTTTCTTACTGTGGCCATGCTAGACAGCACCCCAGCTGCAGTTAAGATGTTAAGGTGGCATATTTAAGGTAGTACTGTACAACATGTGCACTTAAAATCTGGGTTGGACTGAAAATCAATAGGAAAAGTTAAAAAAAAAAAAGTACATTTAACCAAAATGTGCGCTTACATGTAGTGCACTTAAGAGGTGCAGTTAACATTGGATGAAGAGGAAAAAAATTGGGATATGGAAAAAATGTGCATTTAAGCTGTATGTGCACTTATCCGATGTGCACTTAAGTGGGCTGCACTGTATATAATTGAATTATACACCCAATTTCACGAAAAGGAAAAAAGATTGTCACCTTGAAAGGAAAAAATCAGATTATGGGTCAAAAAAGGGATTAACATTAAGCTGAAAATAAACCGAAGGCCTCCACTTCTCCTGACTAACACTTTCTAAGTTGAGATACTTAAAATAAGTTTTCGCCACATTATGAATAAAATTTATTATTTCACACCAACAAAGCTGGCTTGGAATTTGAGGATTAAGCCAATGCTTAGTAAGAGCCTTTTTTGCACAGAGGATTTACGTCAATAGTAACTTACTCTGACATTTAGAAAGTTTTTGGGATGGCAGGAGGTATCGTCAATAGAACTAGTTTGGGTGTTAGCTGCAATTGCGGAGAAAAAAACTGCTGGGGGTCTCTTAAGACTTCCTTCCAGAACAACCCCAGGCTTGGACTAGAAATTAGAAAATTCTGTTCTGTGAAATATTTCACAAAGTTTGTGAAAAAGTTTGTGGGTACAAATTGTGAAATTCCATTGGCAAAATGTGAAATTTTTCCACAAAATGTGAAATTTCACCCACGAAACATGAAATTTCACCCCCGAAATGGGCAAAATTGGTTGAAATTCTGGTGAAATTACACATTTTGCTGCACAATTTCATGTTTTGCAGGTGAAATTTCATTCCTGGTGAAAACATTTTGCAGAATGGCGAATTTCACAAAATGTTTTCGTCGTGAGGTATAGTGCATAGCAAAAACAATTCATAACATCTCTAGCTTGGACGACCCAATGGCAGATATTTCCAATTGTTCACTGGAAACATAATGGATTGGAGAGCAGCTGATATGGTATCTCTGCACAGGAGTGGGAGCAGGGATGAACCAGGGAATGACAGACCAGTAAATTTGATGTCTATAGTGGGCAAATTATTTGAGATGGTTACTAAAGAGAGAATGGTTTCTGAATGCCAGTGGGTTCTAGCACAAAAAAGGAGCATGGATTCATTACGGGGAGGTTGTGGCCAACACATCTGATGGACTTATTTGTTTGGGTCATGAAAGCGGTGGAAAAGGATATGCAGTGAATGCACTGTATCTGAACGTTGGCAAAGTTTTCAGCTCACTCTCACATGGGAGAATGGTTAAGAAATTTTAGGACCTAAGGGTGGGGGGGCAAGATAATAGGATTTGTCATGAACTGGCTGGGTGGGAGAACATACAGAGAGTAATCTGAAATGTGACATTCTCAGAAGTAAGAGAAGTCACCAGTGGGGTTTCTCAGGTATCAGACTTAGGACCAGTGCTTTCTCCATCTTTACTTGTGACATTTGGGATGAGATCCAAGGGAAAAGTGCTTATTTGCAGATGACAAAAATCTGTGGTAGGGGAACGGGGGGTAGGACATTGACAGAAGATCTGAAGAGACTGTAAAAATGGTTAAGGGTTTGGCAACTAAAATTCAATGCAAAATGTGCAGTTATACATGTAATGCTCTGGAACCTGATTGGATAAAACAGAATGGGAGATCTAGTGTTAGGAAAAAAATGACAGAAGAGAAGGATCTCCAAGTCTTAGTAGCAGACAATTTAAAACAGTCAGCCTTCTGCAACAGAGCTATGGTGAAGGTGAAATGAATGCAGAGGTGAATAGGTGGGGTTCAGTGAAGGAAGGAAGGAAGGAAGGAAGGATGGATAAGAATCAGCATTTATATAGCACTTTTCAGGCACACTGTATCCAAAATCACTTGACAAGCAATGCTAGACTGGTAGTGAAGTGACTGAGTGTGTAGTGGCAGCCATTTTGCACATCAACACCCACACACAGCTTTGGACAATTGGATGACCCATTTTTTATGGGACTGGGGATGTTGGCCAGGACACCTGGGAAAGTCCTATACTGTTGTGAAAAATACCTTGGGTTCTTTTACTTCCACCTGGACACTCACCAAGAGCACCAGAGGTGGGTAGAAGGGATCTCAGTTTAACATCTCATCTAAAGGATGGCACACCCCAACAGTACAACACCCCATAGTACTGCACTCGGGTGCCAGCATTTAGGTATGAGCCCAATCCTGGTGTGGGACTAGAACCCATGACCTTCTAGCCCAGATGCAGATGTTCTATCAACTGAGCCACAGTAACAGTAGGTGATCCTGTCCCTGCACAGATCCTTGGTGTAACCTCATTTGGTAGACGGTATGTAGTTCAGGAGTCTGCTCTCAGAAAAGGACAGGGATAGGGTTGAGAAGGTACATATAGAGGAGGATAACACAGTGATTCTTGTGCAACAAGAAAAGTGCTATGTGGAGAGGCTTAAGGACCTTGTCATCTATACACTAGAGACTAGGAGGGAGATGGGAGACATCATTGAAATCTTCAAGTTTCTTTATGTGATAAACCAGGAATTGTAGAGACTGAGAACTGTTCATAATGGACCTTATGCAGAAAATGTTATCCACCTGTTAATGGCCCTTGAAACAGTGCTTAGTGCTGCCGCATAGTGTGCTTTGTGCATCATTGAACTCTCAGTGTCTCTCTGCCTAATATGATAACATGGAGCAATGCACAGGTCCCAGGACTGGACAGGTAGAAAGGGTTATGTTGATGTCTGGGTTTCCAATTAGAAGTCAATCATAGAGGTGATAAGGCACTCAGACCCACTTATGAGTTTCAGATTCTGGACAACAAATGCGTATATTCATTTTGGTACAATCATGGTAACTAATTTAAACACACTCCAAGAAAGGAGTTAAACATTTAAGACTACAGAACAAGCCTCTGCAAAAACAAGCTAGCTGGTAAGAAATAAATTATTTGACTTGCATATCAAAAGAGAGCTCATGCTATTACTTTTACTTTTGGATCTGAATTTACACTGAAACCTGAGCTAATGAGATTAAAAACTATGTACAGTTTCATTTCAGATGAACTGATGTATATAATGCTTAGTTAAACAACAGGATAAATTAACAAACTTGCACAGGAGGTAATATTTATTATAGTGGCGCGGTCGCGCCACTATAGTTAGGGATGAGCGGCCAGTTACATATTAAAGTCAAAAGTTTGGATGTTAATAACTTTGGACATGTTCAGTGGATTTGCCTGAAATTTGGTACACGTGTTGAGGTGCACTAGATCCCTTGATCTGCCAAATTGAGTTTCTGTCGTAGTGCCAGTCTTCGTGTGCGAAAGCGCTGAAAAATGCAAAATTATCCATTTTTGGAGGCACCTTTTGGCATTCTTAATGTGGTCCTGCATGGCTGTTGTGTGGCATGCCACTCTGTGAGATGGCTCATTTGAAAGAGCTTTGTTGGCCAAACATGCCACTTTTTGTTTGGTGTAAGAATATTAAGGCATTCAGAAGTTATGGCACTTTTAAGTTCCCATTATGTCAAAGGGAAAATTTATATGTATATCTTGCGATCAAAGAATGGGGGTTCTGGCCATCTTGTCCCACCTGGCAGTCAAAGAATTTGCAGCCTCGCGGTTCAAGAATCTTTGATCCTGAGGAATTTCAAAAATTCTTTGACCGCGAGGTCCACCATCTTGTTCCAAACAAAAATATCTCGGCTCAGGGGTCACTTCTGAAGTAAAACTTCGATGGGTTTACTCAGGGGACCTCGATCTACTGAGCCATGGCTTTGGTTCCATCCAAATCGGTCCAAAAATAGAGTTACTAGTTTTTAAATTATTCATTTGTGGCTCGCTAGCGATCTTTGATCACAAGCCTGCAAATTCTTTGATCGTGAGAATCTTTGATCGCGATCATGCATCGCGAGTGAGGGACGAGATGGCCAGATTTAAAAACTAATTTTTTCAGCCCAGGGGTGCCCTAGACTGTAAAATGAGGGTGTGTTTTGCTCAGGGGGCTTTGTTCTGCCCCATCTGCATGCCTAAAATAATGTTATAACTATCCCTGGTAGTCTAGTGCTCCCCCTTCCTAATACAATATTAACATCCCTGGTAGTCTAGTGGTCCCCAATAAAATATATCAACAAAGTAGTGCCCTGGTAGTCTAGTGCCCCTCATCCCCTGTTTTTTTCAGATCCCTGGTAGTCTAGTGGCCCCCCTACCTGTATTGTCTTATAATATGTAAATGTTTATATCCCTGGTAGTCTAACGGCCCCCCATCATAATGAAAGAAATAATGAGTTCATATTAGTTCTGGTAGTCTGTTGTTCTCCACTCCCCACCCATTCATCCTCAGTTGGCGCCATTATTTCTGCCCTTGGTTGCCAGGTCCGTTGTTCGAGGCGGTACAAAGAGGCGCCTGAAAATATCGAGTACCTCTGCTACTGCCAATGTGACAGTCAGGGCTGGCCATGAGGTGAGAGGAGGGCTGTGCCAGTTGCTGGCTGGTGAAGGGTTGGGGGGTGCTGGGTGGGATTGGATGGATGGGTGGGAAGGGCCACTAGACCACCAGGTATAATATGAACTCATTATTTCTTTCATTATGCTGGAAGGGGCCACTAGACTACCAGGGATATAAACATTTACATATTATAAGACAATACAGGTCGGGGGGCCACTAGACTACCAGGGATCTGAAAAAAACGGGGTGGTGGGCACTAGACTACCAGGGCACTACCTTGTTGATAAATTTTATTGAGGGGCCACTAGACTACCAGGGATCATTCTAACATTATTTTGGGCATGCAGATGGGGCACAACGAAGCCCCCTGAGCAAAATCCACCTTTATTTCACAGTCTAGGGCACCCCTGGGCTACAGGGATGAATTTAGAAATCTGGTCATCTCGTCCCTCACTCTTTATTTGCGTGCGAGCAATTTATTTGATTGTGAGCATGCAAATACTTTGGCCTTGAGATTCTTTGATCGCGATCGTGTATCGCGAGTGAGGGAGAAGATGGCCAGATAAAAAAATCTATTTTCTCAGCCCAGGGGTGTTGTAGGAAGTCAAGCAAGGGTGGATTTTACTCAAGGGGCTTCGTTCTGATGAATCATGGTGGTGATTTACCACGATTCTGTATATTTTTTAAATTACAAGAGTTTAAATTCTTTGATCATGACCCTGCAAATTCTTTGATCGCGAGCCTGCAAATTCTTTGATCGCGAGATTCTTTGATTACGATCATGCATTGTGAGTGAGGAACAAGATGGCCCAATTAAAAAACAATTTTCTCAGCTGAGGGGTGCTGTAGGAAGTCAAATGAGGGTGGGTTTTACTCAGTGGGCTTTGATCTGTCGAACCATGGTGGTGGTTTACCACAATTCCTTCAATTTTTTGATTTATAAGGTTTTTAAATCTTTGTTCGTGAGCCTGCAAATTCTTTGATCGTGAGCCTGCAAATTCTTTGATCGTGAGATTCTTTGATCACGAGGGAGGGACAAGATGGCCAGATTTTTTATAATGGAATTGATAGGGAAATTTTAGTAAACGTTCATATTGAATATCTTGGGAATGGTTTGGTCTTTTGACTTGAAATTTGGAGGGAGGAAAGGCAATATCCCACAGATGTGTCTTTTGGTGGTTTGGTCAAGAAATAGTACAGGTTGGAAAAGCTACGGCACTACAAAATTGACATTTTTTCCCATAGGATAACATTACGGTGTTTGCCGCATTATAGGAATTGTTTGCCACACTGCTGCAAAAGAACGCTTTCGTCGTTTGGGCTGAAATTTGGAGGGAAGAAAGCCAATATACTACAGATGTGCCTTTTTGTGGTTTGGTGAAATTATACTACAGGGCAGCAAAGTGATTGCACTCCAAAATTGACGTTTTGTGCCATAGGATAACATTATGGAGTCCATTGCGTCTTTCAGGGCCCGTATCTCGGAAACGGTGAGAGATATGGACTTTTCATCAAAAAAGTTCTTAACTAGCCAAGAAAGTAATAATTCATGCAAAATTTAATTTTTTTTCCTATGTCGTACGGTTCCTGAGATATAAGCAATTTAGTATTCCAAGTTGTAATTTTCTGCTCCGAAGTCAATTATAATGCATACATTCTTTGTTTGCTATTTGTTTTTTAATGTATTTTTTGGGGAAAAGAAGGGTGTGCCCTTTTGTTACTGTGTCAGTTAGCATTTTCAGTTGCACTTCTGTTACCATTCGCATCACCTTTTCTGTCTACGCCACCGTGTGCGTTACAGTTTGCATTTTCGTTTGCACTTGCGTTTTCATTTTGTTTCACATTATTGTTGCTGTTACCATTACCATTTGCATTTGCAATTGCATGTGCATAAGCCTTTGTGCTTGCATTTCTGTTGCACTTACTGTTACTATAGTCACACAAAACGGGTCCCAGGCTCCCAGCAACTTGCGCGACTTTCTAGTTTTCTATTCTTTCTTAAAAAGTATGGAAATTCTATGCAAAAAAACTTTGTTAATGCATCAGTTAGGGTTCTTCTACAGCAACAAAACTGAGGAAATTAGGTAGGCATTAGGGTTCCACCACCCCACCCCACCCTACCTACCCACCCCCACCAGCAGGCATCAGGGTGTGCGTTGGGGTCATCGGTCTAACTCTCACCCTATTTTACAACACTGCACCACCTCAGCTTGTTTACACATGGGATGGGGTGAGAGTTAGGACTATGACCCCAACGCACATCCCGATGCCTGCTGGGGGTTAGGGGGTGGGGTGCAAGGGGTGGAAACCCTAGTGCAGAATTTCCTTACCCTTGTCACTGCAGAAGAACCCTAACTGATAAATTAACAAAGTTTTTTGCATAGAATATATATATATATATATATATATATATATATATATATTAAAACAAGTATGTTGTAGATGTGTGGAGTACCAAAATACGTTTTTAACTTTTTAAAGGGATATCGAGTAAAGTTTTGTCTTGTTCACTTTTGCATATGGAAACAGCCAGCATTCTTGTGTACCTAGTTTACAGTCATAGAAATAATGGAAATCAAAGAAATTCACAAGTCGAGAAGCTTCTGCCATATAGACTTGACCATGAGATCAATATCCTGTTCTCCCTTTTTTCTTCAAGTAGAGGTCTAATGCAATTTGAAAATTTGATATGCTATCACTACATACCATTGTAGGTGGCAAATCATTCCACTCCGAGACAACTCTATGGTTAAACCTGTCACCTCATGATAAACTGCAGTTTTGTCCCCGTGAAAATAAAAATAACAAAAATGAATTAAGGAATTTAAATATATACTTTTGAGTGTCATAAAATTTAGCACTAATTTTAATTTTAATATTTTAAAACTACCATGCCAGCTCTGAAGAAGGGACATATCAGTCTTGAAATGTTAGCATTTCCAAAGTAACTTTTAAGACGGGCATTTCTAACACACCAGCACTCACATATAAGGCAATATATAAGTGAAACTTTTGAAAGGATGAAAAAAGAATTGAGTGTGATGTTGCAAGGATTGAATGACAAAGTACACATATACATTTACTGCAATTAAACTCCAGAATATGAAACTCATAAGAGGATCTGAGTGCCTTTCTATCATTATGTTTGACTGGATGATCACTGGAATTCAATGAGACCTCCCTCCAATTTTGGCAAAAATAACAAGGAACCATAGAAACTAGACTCACATTTCCAATCAGAAGGCTAGTCCACCTGCCCAGTGGATCCACTGTTCTGCACCTGCAAGGGATCCTATGAAGCCCATGGAGCCAACTGCCATATCCTATACTGTAAAGGGAAGTATTGTGCCAGCTGCCGGAAAAGGGACACCAGCATGTATGCAGACCAGTTAGTTTGACTTCAGTGGTAGGGAAAATGATGGAATCACTTCTGAAGGAAATAATTGTTGAGTACCTAGAGGCCAGTGGGACACAGGACCCAAGGCAGCATGGCTTCACAGCGGGAAGGTCATGTCAGATGAACCTAATAGATTTATTTGACTGGGCGACCAAAGTAGTAGACCAGGGAGGGGCCGTGGATATGGCCTACCTAGAATTTAGCAAGGCATTTGACACAGTTCCACACAAAAGATTAATTGTCAAATTAACCAGCCTGGGAGTGGGTCCCAGGGTGGTAGCCTGGGTAAAACATTGGCTGGACAATAGGACACAAAAGATAATTGTAAATGGAGTCCACTCTGAAGAAAGAAGGTTTACTAGTGGGGTACCACAGGGCTCAGTACTGGGTCCAGTCCTTTTTAATGTCTTCATAAGTGACATTGCAGAGGGACTGGAAGGAAAAGTATGCCTCTTTTCAGATGACACAAAGATCTGCAACAGGGTTGATACACAAGAAGGCGTGGAAAGGATGAGAAGGAACTCGGCAAGATTGGAGGAATGGTCAGAAGTATGGCAGCTTGGATTCAATGTAAAGAAGTGAAAAATAATGCACCTGGGAAACAAAACCCCAGGGGAAGAGTACACAATGGGGGGGGAGGTAGTAACAACAACAAAAATGGAAAGGGACCTGGGGGTAATCATATCAGATGACCTTAAGGTTAGCAAGTAATGTGAGAAGGCAGTAAGGAGGGCTGGGGTTATACTAGGATGTATAGGGAGAGGCATCACCAGCAGTAAACAGGAAGTTGTTATCCCTCTGTACAGACAGTTGGTGAGACTCCATCTGGAGTACTGCATCCAGTTCTGGAGACCCCATCTCTGCAAGGATATAGACAGGATAGAGGCAGTCCAGAGGAGGGCAACTAAAATGGTGCAGGGTCTGCAAGAGAAACCATATGAGGAGAGACTAAAAGAGCTTAATATGTATACCCTTGAGGAAAGGAGGGACAGGGGGGACATGATAGAAACTTGTAAGTACCTCAGTGGAATCAACAAAGTCCAAGAGGGTAGCATCTTTCAGAAAAAGAGATGTGCAAGAACAAGGGGACACATTTTAAAGATAGAGGGGGGGCAGTTCAGGGGCAATGTGAGGAAGTATTTTTTCACAGAGAGGGTGGTGGACAAATGGAACAGCCTTCCTGAGGAGGTTTTGGGGTCTAAAACTGTGGGAGAATTCAAGAATACATGGGACAGACATAAGGCAATTGTTGTGAGGGGTAAGAAGAAATAGGCTGTTGGTTAACTAGGATCTGCAGCTTATCCTGTAGGTAGGGAAATGGGCAGACTAGGTTGGCCAAGCAGTCCTTATCTGCCGTCAAAGTCTATGTTTCTATATTTCTATGTTTCTATGCAAGCGACTTAAACCCTACCTCACTGCAGAACCTGGCCAGCACCCTGAACCTAGCCTGCACCTCCATTACACTATGTCCCGCTAGATCGTTCATCCCTAGATGAAATAATAGGTGGGTCTTTATGTCTTGGATTTTCCCCCAGGATGGAATGTAATGAATAACTTCCTTTGCTGTCATCCCTGGTAAGCATTCAGTCCATATACCCCTATACTTTTTTACCTTCCCTCCCCCTTCCCCTCCCATGCCCTTTATTATTGAGTCCCCCACTATCAGTACTTTCTCCTTGCCAACCTTCAAGGATATGAAAGAACAGCATCAATTCCTAGCCTTAGACCCACAGGCAACCCTCCCCCTCTGGTGTTGGCTTACAGCATGACAAAGGACCAACTGCTCATTTGGAGTTCCCCTGTGGGGGAAGGTAAGTCCTGCTCTCTACTTCTGTTCAGTGTGTTTTAATAAGAGTATCTTAAATTCCTCCCATCTCAGTGAAAGTCAGATACTGCGTGTTAACTGATCTATCCTGGATAACTGCATTGTAAAAATCTATAAAAGCAGGACCCCTAAATACATAAATAAATAAACAGGGTTCTGTTTTTAAAGCAGCAGTACAAGATAAAAAAATCTGTGCTTTTTCAAAAGTTTATTCCCTGTGCTCTGTTGAGCATGTACCTGGTAATCTTTCCCGCCAGCACTGTACTATCACCCTGTTATTTGCTCCATTTTCCTTTGTTTTTGTTTACATTTCTGCTACCTGCCATGTTGAAAGTAGCAGTACTAGATAGGAACCACCATATTTACTGTGGCTTTACAAACCTGGAAACTGATCACTTCCTGATTAAGTAGTACTGCTGCTTTAAAAAATTTCAGAAATGCAAATGACAGAGCTCTGATGAGTAGCTAACATTTAAAAACATTTTGGGCAGTCAAGTTTTTAAAATATTGGTTATGTCTCTCTCTCTTTTCCTCCTTTTGTAGATAAGTGAACATTTTTTAGAAGCATGAATAGAGGAGCGACTGGTCAGAGTGGCAAAAGAGACACAGAGCCTCAAATCTGTCAGTGGGGGGCTGGGCACTCCTGGGAACAAGAGGCAGGGTCAGTGGATCCATCGTTTTCTCCCACTTTTTTCTTTCCAAAGGGAAAGTGCAAAAATGAGACTGCGTGAGTAAATGGAGAGTGAAAGAGAGGGAAAGGTTTATAATGCTGCCAATGTTATTCTCTATCGGAGCAATCAGGTATGAGACCAGCTCCAGTGTGTGTTGGTTGAGGGTAGAGGGTGTGTGTGTGTTTGGGGGAGGGGGGTGACAGAACTAACACAGACATGCATTCGTATGTTAAAGGGTAGAGTAGCAGGTGATAGCTGTGGCAGGCAGAAGGGGAGTTTGGTATCAATAATCAATTATGCTCAGTGCTTATGTTTCTCATAGTTAAAGGCTTTGATAATAGTATGCACACAACTTGACAAGATGCAGGAACTTCAGAACATAGTATTTTCAATAGGATCCAGACAGTAATTATGCGACCAGATTTGCTGCAGTTAATTAATATTTGTGTGAATAAAGGTCCTATTGATTGCTTGTATATGACTTAAATAAAGTATGTCGGAGGCTTTTAGCTGATGACTCTCCAGACCAGTTTGCACTCTAATGAGCAAATTTCACGAAGATCTAAATTAAAGTTGATCCATATCTGGTGGGATGCAGGGGTTGGATGTTTTCTTTTTATTTATTTTTATTTTGTGTGACTCAATCAAACCCAGCTCAGAAACTTATTACCAAATTATGTCGGCAACAATGTCTGTGGCTGGGGAAATAAACTGTTCTGAGAGAGGTTATCTTTTGGTGCCTCCTTATTTTGTTTGGCATACAGGGGTGCTTTTCCTTCCCATTGCAAAGTTGTGGTGTTTTATGACTGTTGCCATTTGTCTTCTGATCTTTCACTCACTCACTCACTCTCTCTCTCTCTCTCACCTGTACTTATCTTTCATGGTGATGCAAACTGCTTTCAAGTACACCACCAAATGAGGCACAAGCTAACACACCTCTCAACTGTTCCTCATTATGAGGATGTCCCTCACTTTACCCCTTAAAAATGCTTTGTCCTTTGCCCCTCTCTCATAGTAAATTTGCTATCCACACAAATTCAGGCTTTAATGTAAAATGTCATAATATTCAAAGATGCTGAATAAAAAAATAAACTTCATTCAAGCACCTGCAATGCTTTTCCAAAGTGTTCTGATCATTTATCTTCATATTTAAGGATGTGTTCCTCACATTGATGCCGATGTCCCTCATTTAAGTGACAAAGGTTTAAGAGGTATGCCAGCTCATAATAGCCCCGATCCCATATACAACAAAATTCTCCCCGCACCCATCTTAGTACCACCGCCTCAACACTCATGTCCCCTGCCAAAGCCCCAATCCCATGTATGTCAAAACCTTCCTCCCACCCATACAAGTAAAACTAAGTCATACATTAATTCTGTATCTCCTCCTGCTGATACAGAGGATTCTCTGCATCAGCAGCTTCAACACTTGGTTGGAGGGCTTGTGCTGGGAGATGGTGTTTTGCTTTTTTGGGGACAGGGGACCCATCTAGAAGGATGCAAGCCTGTGCAATGGCTATGGCCTTCATCTGTCCTGGAAGGGGACAGCATTCCTAAATGAAAAGTATAAATGCTTCCTCAATGAGCATTTAAACTAACCAAGGAGTGGATGGGAGCAGGAAAACCCAAGAAGCCCACCCCCCACACATTAGACAAGTCAGTAAGGAAGATTAGGAAGTCAACTTCTTGACAGGTACACCTGAAGCCATTTATAAGGGGTATAACAGAGGTAGGGGCAACGAATGAAAGTAGTCTGGGTTGGGAGGTTGAAAAAAGAAGACAGAAACAAGAATAAAAGGAGGTCAGGCTATTCTACGTGGAGGGTCGTGTATACAAATGCCAACAGTCTGGGAAATAAAATCCCAGATCTGGAGACCTTGATGGCAGAGGCTGACCTGGACATAGTGGCAATCACAGAGACATGGTACATGGTGAGCCATGACTGGGAGGTAAATGTACTAGGTTATGCTCATTTCAGTAGGGACTGGGAGGATAAAATGGGGAGGGGGGGCCTGTAGGACAGTGAAGGAATAAAAGCTACTGCAGTACAGGGTAGGCAGGGGGAGGTCAAGGTACTGTGGGTCACCCCTGAGCCAGGCAATGGCACAGCAGTTCACACAGGGATGATCTACAGGCCTCCAGCCCATGGGAAGAGGTGGATAGGAAGTTAGTGGAAGAAATACATGAGATGGCAACAAAAGAGGAGGTACTACTGCTGGGGGATTTTAATATGCCAGACGTGGACTGCACCATCCTGGCTGCTGCCTCAGCCAGGAGCTGAGACATCCTGGACTCCATTCAGGGGGCAGGTCTCAGGTAGTGATTGATTGAACCAATTAGGGACAAGGTAATTCTGGACCTAGTACTGACTACTGGAGACAGAATCACAGAAGTCCATGTGGAAGGGCAACTGGAGTCCAGTGACCACCACACAGTGTTGTTCAACATTGGAACCAGGTCACAATCAAGTCACACAAAAGCAAGGGTCTTGGATTTTAGGATGGTGGACTTTTCTAGGATAGGGATATGTATCAGAGAATCCCTGGCAAAGAAGGAGGCAGGAGGGGGTAGAGGACCAGTGGGCAGGCCTTAATGGAGCCATAGTGGAGGTGACAAGCCTGTGCATTAGGTTGAGAAGCAAAGGCAAGAGAAGAAAGAGGCCACTGTGATTCTCAAATGAAGTAGCGGAGAAAATAAGGGCCCAAAAGTTGGCTTTTAGAAAATATAAGGAGACTTAGAAGGAGGAAGACAGGATGGTGTACCTAAATAGTCTGAGGGAAGCAGGGAAAGCTGTCAGGAGCGTAAAGATGCAAACAGAGGTGAGACTTGTACAGACAGTGAAGAATGGAGATAAGACATTCTATAGGTACAACAGTGAAAGAAGGAAGAACAGGGGTGGTATTGTAATGCTCAGAGGTGATGAAGGGGTATGTGGAGGGAGACTTGGAAAAGGCGTCAGTACTGAATAAATACTTCTGTTCAGTTTTCACAGAAGAAAGTGAGAGACAGGGACCACAACTAGGCATCAGACACAAAGGGGGAGAGGTAGATAAACAGCAGTCTATTTACAGAAGACAGTTATAGAGAAGATCACAAAACTAAGGGTGGACAAGGCAATGGGTCCAAATGGCATAAACCCCAGAATATTAAAGGAGCGAATAAAGAAGTTAGCAGCACTACTGGCAACCCTGTTCAGTGAGTTGCTCAATACAGGAGTGATTCCAGAGAACTGGAGGAGGGCACTAGTAGTCCCTCTTCACTAGACTGTAAGCAGGGAGAAGGCTAGAAACTATAGGCCAATCAGCCTAACATCGTTAGTGGGTAAGATGATGGAGGCACTGCCTAAGGAATGGATTATGGAACACTTGGAATCCAACGGGGCACAGGATACAAGACAGCATGGTTTCACTGCAGGAAGGTCATGTCAAACTAATCTGATAGATTTGTTTTGACTGGGTGATGAAGGAGGTGGATCAGGGGGAGTGTTAGATGTTGCCTACCTTGATTTCAGCAAGGCCATCTTTTTTTATGGCTGCATGGGTGGAGCCCTGCAGGTGTTTTGGAATCACATCACTCCAGGAGAGAAAGAGAAGGGACTCTGAGAAAAAATGGTCCCTGTCTGCTCCTGCAGTGATGTGGCTGCTGTCCACACCACTGTGGTCATTGGTGGTCATTGGTGTCTGCTCCTTCCCTGTTCTCTGCAGATGGAGCTCTCTTCCTCTACATGATCGCTCCCCTGGACTACTTTAATGTGGTACCTATGCATTAAAGTATGCGCATATACAGTTCTGTGCAAGCACACAGAATAACTTTCATAAACACGTGCCATGCCCAGCATGTCCATTGTGCCTTAGTGCACATGCGTGAAGCAGCATGAATGCATGGAGCGTGGTGGCCATGTTAGACATGGCCCACTTCAGTGCCATGTGCTCTCACTCCTTACTAGTACTGACATGGGGAAGGCCCAATCCCCATGTCAGCATTTACACCTCTCACCCCCACTAGTGTGGGATGCTGGGGAGCCCACATCCAGTGTCTCAAAATAGTTTAACAATTAATTTTTTAATATTTTGACACTGGGATGCCTACTCCTGATATTAGATGTACTCCCCTGGCCTGTTGTTTCACATGCCAACATTGGGGAGCCCGATTCCCATATCAAAAGTCACTAGTCCCCACCCCCAGTAATGTGGTACACTGGAAGGGCCCACCTCCCATATCATGAAATAGCTTTAATAAATTTCCAGGAAAAAGAAAACTGGCCCCGATGTCCTTTTTTCCCTGAAAAAAAGGAAACTGTCCCTTGTCGTCCTTGCCACCCCTACCCCCATACCGACCCTCCCACTGAGTGCCCACCACCCCACACCCCCCTTACACTATACTTACCTCCAGAGGTCATATGCAGTCATCTTCTGTGGATCAAGACATGTCTCTACTCTCCAAAGCTGAACCGTGAACTGAGGAATACAAGTAAGTGACGTATAATGTATTTCAATGGCCATTTTTTCAAATTTCCCCATCACATTTTCAACATGCTTTTTTGAGACCCCACCCCATGAACACTGCAACTGTCATTTTGTTAATTGGGCCCAGAAGGTGCTATCACGGTCACTGCACAAAATCACCTTTTGGGACTGAATAGTGAAATTTCACCACCACTGTTCATGAGGTGGGGTCCCAAAAAGACCATGTTGAACATTTGGTGAAAAAAATCCTAAAAATCACAGAATTATGTGCATTTATTGAAAGTTTTGCTCGTGTGGCACAGAATAGTGTTTTGGCATGGATCTGAACATTTTTACTGATGCAGTTTATGAGGTGAGGTCATAATAAGCCTATGTTCAAAATTTGGGGTCAAAATATAAAAAAAAATAGAATTTATTCTGTAATGCTTTTTACAGGGATGTCCGTTGCACCACTGAGAAACACGCTGCCTTACCAAAGATGACCGCAGTGCCTTAGTGCACATGCATGAAGCAGTGTGCATGTGCACAGCACGGCAGACATGTTGCACATGGAGCACTTCTGTACAGTGCCCTCTGACTCCAGATTAAGGGCCTCCCAATGTCTCTAGGCAGCCGTATTGGCTCTGATCAGAGTTTGTTCTGTATATTGGGAGCTAGCCACTGCTTTTGTGCACTATAGTGGCACTGTGACTTGCTCTTTCCTTCCTTGTGAACAAAGCTGAGTTCCCCTTTAAGAAGCAGTCAGGTTGAATTTGATCTCATGTTAGTGGGCTGTGGTTTTAATCACTATAGAGGACATGCCAGAGAGAGAGTAGACCTTTGTATCTCAAAGGTTCTGAGATACTGTATCAGTTTGAGAAACAGTGATGCATGGCTAGTAACTGAGGTCCACTGGATAACACTAGATTATGCCTTTCTTAGTCAGATAAGGATAACTGCAACACATTTCCTGTCCAGGTTTTCTTATCTGTCATTGTCACTGTCTCTTTGCCCAGTAGAACACATCATTTAACCAGTCAGTTTCTGACCAAGGGAGTAGGTGGCTGGATAGTTATCATCTGATTGCGGTAGTAGCTGTCTGATCTGAAAAAGGGCATAGGGTCATAACACCAGCAACAAAAACAGCGTGGCAATATTTGTTAAAGGCAAAACCATGTATGCTGAAGTTAGAAACAACACCGACTGGAAGAAAACAGCATGGCCAATTGAAAACAATAGGTCTTTATTTTTTTATCGGGGTGCTTTGCCCCTGAACCCCCCGACATGGAGGGCTTCACCCCACACCCCCGGACTTTCTATAACAATCTCTGAGAAGGTGTGGATTCGGGGATGGGGTAAAACTCAAAGAGGAGGAAAAGTTTAATTAAAAAAAAAACCACAAAAAACCTAACAAGCTGCAGCATGGGAGACCTGGGGAGGAACTGAACCATGGTCCCGGGTCACCAATCCTGCCATGTGCTGGTGCCTTAGCCACGCCACCAGGGGAGTGCCTCGAACAGGCACCCCAGCACATGACCAGGGGAGTGCCTTGAACAGGCACCCCAGCACATGACCAGGGGAGTGCCTTGAACAGGCACCCAGCACATGACCAGGGAAGTGCCTTGAACAGGCACCCCAGCACATGACCAGGGGAGTGCCTCAAACAGGCACCCCAGAACATGACCAGAGGAGTGCCTTGAACAGGCACCCTAGCACATGGCAACTTGATCCCTCCTTAGTTGAAGCTAGAGCAACATGGGTAGTGGTAATTCCCTATTGCAATTATACCCCTGTCACTCTAAATCCAGGCACGCTCTGCATGTGTGGTCATTGTCGCATGGTTTTTGTTTACAGGTTTTCACCTGGTACCTGAAAAAGAGCACAGAAGCTGATCTGGATTGGAGACTCAAGAGAAACACAGGAGGCTTGGGTTCAAGCAGCAAGGATAATCTACTATTTGTTGAGACCTCTCAAAATGTTGCTTTCTTTTAGAGGAAAAAGTGAGCATCCTTACTAAATTCAGACTGGTACCACAGTATAGTCTAAGACAGATAAAAAGAATGTAAGTGCTGTGTCAGCATGATAAACAACGCTAAACAAAATAAAGTAATGAAAATAGCATGCTGGATAAGAAAACAAATGTTACAGTGGACATTTTGTCTTGTGGTCCTTCATCTGGACATTCCTGTGGGGAGAGTAAATAATAGGTTACTCTTTAGGTTAAACTAACCTTTTCTTTGTTCTCTCCACAGGAATTTCCAGATTAAACCCCACCAGTGGAAAAATCAATGTTAACTGCTCTGTTCTCCTCAGCATATTATTTTCATTACTAAACATGGATTGCAGTTGTTGGTAATTGAAAGGCATGACAATTTAAAGCACCCACAAAATTGTTCTTAGTTGCTAAAGAAGCATACAGATTTGATAATGTCATCACGTTCTGTATTCAGATTTCTCCAGAATACATATTATGCCAGTCTTTTTACAAATGTGTTTTCATCAGTTTAAAATGTCTCTTTAAAGTAAGGAAAGAACTACTCAATGTAAACAACTTTCATTTTAAAGATGAGAACTAGAGGGGTCAGGCTGTTTCTTTCTGCTGAACACAAGTAACTGTGAAACTAAATTTCTGTAAAGAGTTAGCGACAGTCTTATCACACTGTTTAATTTGAGCTTTAGTTCCAGCACTATTAATGTGAGATGCTGTAGCTTACCAGATATAGATTGGAGCCTCCCAGCTGTGGCTTCAGCTAGAAGCTGGGATATCCTGGACTCCCTGCAGCTAGTCAGTGAACCAACTCATGATGGAGTAATACAGGACCTGGTACTCACTAACTGGGACAATGCTACAGGCATCAAGGTGGAAGGCCACGTGGAGATCATTGATCACCATACAGAGTGGTTCAATTTAAGGGTGGCAGCAGAATTGAAGCACACAAGGGCAAGGGTCTTGGATTTCAAGAGGGCAGATATTATAAAGATGGGTGAATGCCTCAGGAATGACTTAGCAGGGGTGACCTGGGTGGGGTGGAAGAAAAGTGGGCAAAACTAAGAGAAGGCATAGTGAAGATGACAAAACCTCTGTGTCAAGCAAGTGAGCAAAGTAAAAAGAAAGAGACCAAAATGGCTCTTGAGAGGTGTTACAAAAGGCAAAGGCTAAAAGGGTAGCATTCAGTAGGTATACGGGGGCACAAAGGGTAGAGGATGGAGGGGAGGGGTGTATCAGGGGAAAAAGAGGGAAGTAGGAAAAGCAGTAAGGACTGTGAAGGTGCAAACTGAAGAGAGAATAGCCCAGGTGGTAACAAATGGGGCAAGACAATATTTAGGTATGTAAGCAAAAAGAGGAAGACCAGGGATGGGATTGTAAGGCTAAAAAGGAAGTGGGGGGGTACAGTGCAGAGAGGGACCAGGAAAAGTCAGACATCCTGAACAAATACTTTTGTTCAGTGTCCACAGAGAAAGGAGAAGGGGAGGGGCACAAAAAATTAACAGGAGATTTGAGGGAGGTGGACACTAGTCCTTTTTTGGAGGAGAGAGTCCTGAAGGGACTCGCTAATCTGAAAGTAGACAAAGCAATGAGGCCAGATGGGGTGCATCCAAGGGTATTGAGGGAGGTCAGGGAGGTACTGGCTATACCTCTGACATTCTTATTTAACAGTTCACTGGAAACAGGAGTGGTTCTAGAGGGCTACAGGAGGACAGATATCATCCCACTGCACAAAACTGGTAGCAGGGAGGAGGCTGGCAATTACAGACCAGTCATCCTGATATTGGTAGTGGGAAAGTTAATGGAATCAGAGATGAAAGAAAGGATTGTGGAATATCTTGATTCCAACAGGATATAAGACCTGAGGATGGATTCACAGGGGGTGGGGGGTGGGGGGAGGGATGTCAAATGAATATGATAGGCTTATTTGACTTGATGAGCAAATAATTAGATCAGGGTGGAGCAGATGATGTGGCCTACCTAGATTTCAGTATGGCATTCAACACCATTCCACAAAGGAGATTAATAAGCAAGCTGGGAAGCTTAGGAGTGGTTCCAAAGGTGGTAAACTGGGAAAGAAATTGGTTAGGGGACTGGCGACAGATGGTGGTGGTAAATGGAGTTCATTCTGAGGAAGGGGTTTCACCAGTGGGGTGCCTCAGGGATCAGTGCTGGAACTGGTCTTCTTTAATGTCTTTATAAGAGACATTGTATAGGAGCTGGGAGGGATGGTCTTCCTCCTTGTGGATGACTCCAAAATCTGCAATATGGTGGACACTCCAGGGGGGATGGAAAGGATGAGCAGAGACCTAGGAAAGCTCATGGAGTGGTCATAGGTATGGCAGCTGGGTTTCAATGCAAAAAAAGTGCAAGATGATGCACTTTGGGCACAGAAACCCAGGAATAGAGTACAAAATGGGTGGAGTGGCATTTACAACCACCAAGCAAGAAAGAAACTTACTGGTGGTCATATTGGATGTCCTAATGGTGACTAAGCAGTGCGACAAAGAAAAGGGGGGGAAGGTAAAATTGTTTAACCAGGAAAGGCAGACTAAGCTGGAGCTTGTTTCAAGATGCAACCTGGAAACACAAGGAACTTAACTGACTTGCTCAGGGTCACACAGTATGCAAGTGGGGGCTGATAGGATTTAAACCCAGGTCTCCAGGTTTGCAGCTCAGTGTCCAAACCACTACGCTATACTGCTATACTGACATGGCAGTTGGGAGGTCTAGATGGATGCTGGGATGCATAGGGATGTGTATCAGCAGCAGAAAGAAGAAGGTGGTGTTGCTCCTGTATAGATCACTGGTAAGACCCCACTTAGATTACTGTGTGCAGTTCTGGAGACCACATCTCTGGAAGGACATAGATTGGAGGCAGTCCAAAAGAGGGCAAATAAAATGGTGCAGGGCCTGCACCAAAAGCCATACAAAGAGAGACTTTGGGGAGATGATAGAGACCTTTAAATACCTCACAGGAGTAAATAAGGTACAGGAGGAAGTATTTTTCAGAAAAAAAGGAGCTCAAGAACAAGAGGACATGTTATGAAGCTAGAAGCAATAGATTCAGGAGAGAGGTGAGGAAGTACTTCACAGAAAGAGTGTTGAATTCCTGGAACTGCCCTCCAGTAGAGATGGTGGGGGCAAAAACAATGGTGGGGTTCAGTAATGCATGAGATAGGCATAAGGGAAACATTGTGGAAAGGAAAGGGGAGGGAGAAAGAGCTGAAGATAAATTAGTATCTGCAATGATGCTACAGGTTGGGAAAGACAGACAGACTGGGTGGATCAGGTGGCCCTTATCTTTTGACAAATTCTGTGCTTCTGTGTATCTGTGATTAGCATACTATGGGTTACTCAAGTTTTGTTTGTTGTTATTGCTTGATTTCTTCATTCCTCCTGCATTCCCCACCCTAGCATGTGTTCCTCAGTTCTGTAAAGAAGTGAGCCCCCTTCTTAACTCCCCTAATCTTGTTTTTGGGGAGGAGAGCTAGTGTAAACAATCTCAGCTAGTCAGTCAGCCCCCCCCCCACTGTGTGCCCTCACCTAGCCCACTGTCCCTGTGTGCTGCCTGAGTGTATCAGCTGTTAGTGGAGTGGATGGGTGCATGATCACAAGGGAGGGGCATAGCAATAGCATCATTATTGATGCTATGCAGTATGATAGGTTGCATAGCATCACTAATGATGCTACTTCCCAGCCACTCCCTCATCATCGTTCACTTGTCCACTCACCCTTTTCTACAGCTGATACTATCAGGATGGGCAGCATACAGAAAGCCAACTGGGAAAGAGCATGCAGTGGGTGGGGTTGGACTGAATAGCCAGGACTGACTGTACTACCCCTCACTCAAAGGCAAGGAAAGGGGTCATGAGTGGTGCTGCAATAAGGACATATTATTTTAAAGAACAGGTATATGCATAATATAGGGGTGTGGTAGCACCCCTGTAGTTAGGGTTGAGTAACCTGTTTAATGTTAACCCCCTAACTTTGCATATTAATATCTTTTGCTCAGTTTGACGTAATGAGCTGAACATTTGTATGTGTTGTCTAGAAGGCAAGTCTTGAAGTGTGGAAATTTTTGTGATGGCAGCTTTTGCAGATTCTGAGATATGTAGCTGTCATTGTTTGGAAAAATCTAACTTTTTTCCTATACTTAACATGTTTTTTTTTTGCTCTCCCCTATAGCCTACAAGGAATAGATTTTTTTTTCCCAAACTTGCAGGGGATGTGTTATGTCCTAAGGTAGTGCATTTGGCAGGTCTGGGAAAACTATTAAAGGGTCTCAGAGTTATAAGGCTTTGAAATGTAGTAGTTTCCAATCTGTGCATATGCAGTAGGGATTTTGAGATAACGTTCTGCAATGAAAGTAAAAATCTGATGCTGCAAATGTGCATTTTTAATTTTGCACCACTTGCTTGGCACAGCACCAAATACTTTAAGTGCCATGCCAACCACCGTTTTGTTGATTTTTTCCACAAACTAACAATGTGGAACATACTTTAAAATGCTGGCATTTTAAAAAAAACAAACATCCAAACCTAGCTAAATGGGACCCATTTAGCTAGGTTCTAATGTTTGTTTCTTAGTATAATGGGCACAAATACCTTTTCTGGGCACCCAAAATCACAGCTGCCCAGCATAGTGAGAGGAGCACTTCCCCCACATTCTCTGTATGAGAACGGCAGGAATTTCTTGACTTCTGCAGCAGCAACTGAACTAATGCTGCTGGCTGCAGTGTGGGCAGTCAGCCACTGTTTCCCTGGTGTCTAGTGGCACCCCCCCATTGCCAAGATTGCAACCTTGCTTTTGGCCAAAAATAAATGGACATTTGCCATGCTGTGCCAGTTCACTCACTTGGCTCTGCTGCCTCACAACATTGTCCCTCAGCTGATTGGTTTGCCATAGCCCCTTCCTAAACTGTAACTTTGTAGCTTTTATTTCAATAGTAAAAATTAATCTGAAAAAAAGAGTGTCAAGGTCAGTTATCCCCCTGCTCCTGAAGGTGACTGCTAATTACTCAGACATACACCATGGGGCTCAGATGGAACAGAGGGGTCAGGCGCCAGCAACCCTTCCCCAGCCATAACCCTGTATTCCAAAAATAAACGTGAAAAAAAAATTTAAGCTGGACTGGAATGGTGTGTGAGCCAAGGATCACTTGTCCCCTCAATACTGTCACTCCAGTCTGAATCCACTACTGTGGAACTAGCCTGCAAGAGATATGGCCACCAAGACCAAGAAAAGATGGCCAGAGAGTGCTGAAGTGATGAAACAGGAAGAAATTATACCCGTATTGATGTTTCTGACATTTTTAATATACTTAATTGCAAACAAAATATATTAACTGCAGTGATAAAAGTTGCATATTCAATGTCAGTAGTGCATGCTGTATTAGGATATAGCTTTATTGTATCAATTTATAACTTTGGGCTGTTTAAAGAGTATAAAATGAGAGATCAGTACTTACTTACTAGGCAAGAGTTGTGTTTGCTCCATTTTCAGGGAAGATGACTGACTTCCTGATTTGTGATGATGTCAGAACGGTATTCTCACTGGGCTACAGATTTCATTTCCTGTTTAAAAATGATCTTCTTCCATGAGCCAAAGATTCTTCTTTTGTGAGCAGCTCACAAAAGAAGATTTTTTTTTCTGATGGAAATGATGATAAATGATAAAAATACAATAAAGAAGCTGTTTTCATGATTATTTTTGTAACATTATATATGGATAATGTTTGATTGTGAGTATTTCATTTATTTTACATAGTTAAATGTTTAGGATTTGCCTATAATCAGTCAATCTTGGTGATCTTGTTAATGCTACTATGCCAAATTACTAAAATAAGCAACAATGTAGTAAATATTTTGTGTAATTTAATTTTTTAACAGATACTGAATGTAATTAGGCTACCAATTCTGCAATATTAACAAAAAATGTCTACAAGTCTACAGGAGAACATCACACTTTGAAAAGACATAAAAGTTACTTTGATACACATGGCATGCCTTACAAATCTGATGGTACCGTAACACATAGAATGCCATAGGCAACAACTGATGCCTCTCAATCAATGCAATAAAGATGAGAAACAAACATGGCAGATATAACTACAAAGTCCATAATATGTCACTCAAAAAACATAACATAGAAAGAAAAGCAATAGTATAAACCACAAAAAATCAATGCAGCCTACCATGCAGCAAAGAAAACAGAAGGAAGGAAAAAAGCAAAAGTCAGTGAATGTCTAGCATTTGAGTCATGCTACCTATTTTAAGATGTTGTACACCAAAGCAAAAATACAGCAGATAATATCTGCAATAATGAGGTGTAAAAATAAGATTATTAAAAGAAAAATTCAGATTATGAAATTGCATCATCCTCTTCATGGCAAGGATCCAGTCAGTCACAACACTGACGTCCTCAAATGAAACAGGCTGAAGGCAATCCTCTCAGTATATGGGATGGTACGTTAGAAGCACAATGCTTTCCTGATCTTTTACCACATGGTGGTTGCCTGGACAAGTGTGAGGTACATGTTCCTGGAACCAAGTACAGAGCATCTAGAGTGTTTCATTCTGATGGGAAGTTCAGCAGGAATATTCAGTACTTGTTTCACTTACTATGCGAGAGTGAGTTAAGTATCTTATCTGCATCTATTGCACATACTCTGTGGATGACCACATAATTGCATGTTCACACAGCAGCACAACTGTTGCACAAGTTGAAAAACAAGGATGAGACAATAGAGATAAACCTGAACTCTATTTTATCAAGCATACATGGCACCAAAGAGTACTGGTACCAAAGGTACTCAGAGCTAATATGTATGTTACGAGACTATGGTGAAGTCACTTGGTTTGTTAGTCTAAGTTGTGCTGAATAGAGCTGGGAGAAACTGACAGAAATACTAAAGTGGGCAAATGCAGATGTTGATGGCATATCATCAATGACTTTTGGTGAGATGTGCTGTCTAGACCCAGTGTCTGTGTCACAACAATTTCATCATTAATTTAATTCACTGCTGAGGTTCATTCTGTCAAAGACTAATTCACCTCTTGATATTATGGAACATTACATTAGGAGAGAGGAATACCAAGCACATGGTGCTCCTCATTTCCACATGCTCACTGGGAAGACTTTTATGAAAAATCCCCCCTCTTCTGCTGTGATGACGTGCATCTCAGCAGAAGGAGGAGTACCATGTTAGGTAAAAGCATCATTGCTGTCGTTGACAGTCATTTAAACTAGCACCTAAGGGGGAGAATTGGCATGCTTCCAGGTCTCTGACAGGGGAATCCATGTCAAATAGCATGAAAACATGTGAAATACTATTTTTAAACACCAGGTCACTAAGTTTAGTAAAATTTGTGGAACTGGAGGCTAACTGTAAAATATTAAATTTAGGCATAATATCCATTACGGAAATGTGGCGGGACTCTAACTCCTTGTAGTTGAAAGAGATCCATGGATTTAAACTAACTCTACCACAGGGACAAAGTTTACCAAATGGGGGGAGGAGTCTGCCTTTATGTTAAGGATGACATCCCTTCCTTTCAACTTCCCTATACCACAACAATTGAAAGCATATGGGTAAACATTCAATTTAAGGGACAACCCCAGATACTTGTAGGAACATGTTATAGGCCCCCATTGGCAGACTTTGATTATATATCCACATTAATTAATGACATCTCAGTCCTGGTCAATAAAGGCAATGTTATAATTCTAGGGGAATTTAATATGCCCAAAACTGAATGGAATTCCCTAACTGGTAGTACCCAACATGAAAAAATTTAGTGTCTACACTAATTGATTCAGGTCTTGAGCAAATCATAACAGAGCCAACCAGAGGATGTAACATCTTGGCTCTTCTGATCACTGATATTGATAATAAAATGTTGAACCCTATTATATATGACCCACTAGGTAATAGTGATCATAGCTCTATTTTGTTTAATTTGACATATGAACATCAACCCCCCACTAACCAATCATTATTCAAAAACTATGAGAATGCCAATTTTGGAGGCATTAATGACCACTTAGATAAAATTCAGTGGGAGGACATTCTATTGCCCATCCCACTTGAGGATGCTTGGAAGTACTTAAAATCTTCAATTCTTAAGTTGGAAGAAACATTTGTCCCCACTAAGAAGAAATATAACAGAAAAGGGAAGATTCCCTTATGGCTAAATAATTCCATTAAAAACAAATCAAGTGCAAAGAAAAACTTTTTTCTTCACTAAAAGCATGTGATAGCAATAACAAGCATGTGTCAATGCCGAATGTTGTCTCGCTGGCATTGGCATTGGTAGTGCAGGAGTTAGAGATTCATAATAGGAATGGCAGTGAAGTATTGAACTGATGCCAACCCCACCCCTACCCTGCAGAGACTGACAGGTGTTGGGGTGTGCCTTTGGGGTGTCAGCTATAACGCTCATGCCATTTTACCTCACCCTACCCTGTAGACACTGACAAGTGTCATGGTGTGCTTTGGGGTCTTTGGGCCTTATACGTACCCCATTCGATAAGGAAATACACTGAGATAGGTAAAGTATAGGAGAATGGGGTGAACTTTAGGGCTGAACACACCAAGGCACACCTTGATGCCTGTCACTGGCTGCAGGATGGGGGTGGAATGGCATGAGCATTATAGCCAATGATCCCAAGTCACACCCCTGATGCCTGCCAGTCTCTACAGGGTGGGGTGCTACAGTTGGAAACCCTAACGTCATAGGCATTTGTTGGTATTGTCACTCCAAATTTTCAACATGGGCTTTTTGTGACCCCACCTCATGAAGAGCAGCACAATAAGTTTGTTAGCTGAAAGGTGGTGTTGCACAGTGGCTATGCCATTTGGCGACACAGGGTCGAAAACACTTTGGTCAGGATGTGAAAAATGACAACTGTATTGTTCATGAGGAGGTGTGAAAAAATGGCAACATTGAAAATCTGGAGTGGAAATATAAAACATTGGTGAAGTCATGAGCATGCAATGAAACTGCACAACACACATCTGTCACCCAATTATTTTGGGGATTTTTCTAGCCACATTTTCAACATAGGCATTTTCAGACCTCCCCTCATGAACAGTGGTGCTGTATATTTGTTAATCTGTCCCAAAAGTTGATTTCCCATAGCAACCATGCCATTGTGCACCACAGGTGTGGAAACATATTTTGGGTAGGCTGTGAAAAATGACAGCTGTGCTGTTCGTAAGGAAGTGTGAAAAATTGCCAGTGTTGAAAATCTCTCATTAAAATATATTGCAAATTTGCGAAGTTACAAGGGTGCATGGAAACTGTGCAATACACACTTGTAACACAGTCATTGTATGGACTTTCGTCACCAAATTTTCAAAATAGGCATTTTAGGACCTCTATTCATGAACAGTGTCACCGTCATTTTCTCAAACTGTCCTAAAAACTGATTTCACACAGCAATCGCTCTATTGTGCGTTGGACATTAGAAAACACATTTTGGCCTGGATATATAAAATGACAGCTGTACTTTTCATAAGGAGGTGTGGAAAAATGCCAATTTTGAAAATCTGGAGTGAAAATATTACAAATTCACGAAGTTAGGAACATGCATGGAAACTGCGCAACGCACGCTCGAAAAACAGCCATTTTTTGGAATTTTTTTCACCAAATTTGCAACATAGACTTTTTGAGAGCCCACCTCATGAACAGTGGCACTGTTGTTTTGTTACATGGTCCCAAAAGGTGATTCCATGCAGTGACTGCGAAATCACCTTTTGGGACTGAATAATGCCATGACAGTGACTGAATTTATGAGGAGGGGTCCCAATAACCCCATGTTTAAAATTTGGTGCACAAATTCCCAAAAATGCCCAAGATATGCACCAAAGTTGAAAAAAACCTTTTTATGCCGTTATACAGCTTACCGGCATTTCTTTAGTTTGCAGTCGGCTTTGAGGAGTGCTCCGAAGGTAAGTATGGGGTGGGGGTGTGTGGAGAGGCATGGTGCGCAGAGAGTGGGCGCTGGTTGGGGAGGGCCACCAGAGTCAATGAGGGACCGTTTTCTGCTTTGCAGGTTAAAAAAAACCCCATCATGGGACAGTTTTCCTTTTACAGGGTCATTTTGCATGCTGGGGTGGGCTCCCAGTGTGCCGCCTGAGTGTTGTTTTTTTGGGGGGATTCTGTAGCCGACAGGGGATTGGGCACCCCCATCAGCACACAACAAATGGGGGGAGACATAATGCCCGACAAGGAGTGGGCTACCCCATTGGCAAATGAAACCAAGAAGGGGGACTTGATGCTGAGGGGAATTGGGCACCCCCTTGACACACACTTTTAATGGGATGGGGGTTACATTATGCCGACAGGAAGTGGGCACCCCATTGGCAAATGACATGGGCTGGGGCATGCCAACGGGGGACTGGGCACCCCTGAAGTCAGCTCTCCACGCAGCGGCAGTCAGCGCTGCCATGTTAATGGAAGGGCTTCACCAGGAAAGGCATGTAGGGAGGGCATGTTTTGGTACCGCTGCATGACAAGCTTGGCTGTCATTGCAGCAGACCTTTTCTTAGATGTGCTCACAACATTATGTATTCCTGGTGTGGCGCCTGTATGCTGACTTATTTGGGAATGAGGGATGCACCTACTGATGCATGCCCTGCATTTGCCCAACAGTGACCATGCCTCCAAATCTGCTACTAATGCAATGTGTTGGCCACGCAAGTGCGAGCAAACATAATAAAGGGGAAATCCTATGCAAATATAAGAAAGCAGTCAAATATTTGAAACATCTAATTAAATGATCCAAGAGAAATTTAGAGTTTAGATTAGCCCATTCTAAAGATTGTCACAAATCACTATTCTCTTACCTCAATGATAAAAAGGGAGATTATAAACAAATTGGGTCATTAATTGTAAACAACTCCACACTTACATCAGATAAGGAAACCGCAGACACATTTAATAATTAATTTTGTTCAGTTTTTTCTAACAAAGAAGTATTTGACTCCCTCAATGGCCTAGCACACATCCCCAACAATTACACAATTACTATGTCCAATACCCTTTTGGTATTAAGTACTTTAAATAAAACTACAAGTATGGACCCTGACAATTTAGATCCCAGGTTCTTGATTAAAACATCAGAAGCTTTAGTCCTTCCCCTGACAATAATATTTAATAAATCCCTATTTGAAAGCACAGTCCCATAAGACTGGTTAATGGCCACAGTAATATTTATTTTTAAGAAAGGAACCCAGTCAAAAACAGAAAACTATCGTCCTCTTAGTCTCACCTCAGTCCTTTGTAAATTGATGGAGAAAATAGTCAAATCCCTCTTAGAAAAAGGAATGGTATCCCTGAACATCTCTGATCTGTCCCAACATGGTTTCAAGCAAGGTTAATCATGTACCTTTAATCTCATAGCTTTCTATAACCACATAAATCAAGGACTTGACTCTAACATCCCCATAGATGTAATCCTGTTAGATTATAGTCATGCATTTGACAAAGGTATCACATGATGAACTCATCACTACGCTATCCACAATGGGTTTCCCCCAATTCTAGTCAAATGGATAAACAGCTGGCTGACTGATAGATGCCAGCAAGTAAGAATAAATAGAACCTTGTCAAATAAAGGACATGTGACTAGTGGGGTACCTCAGAGCTTGGTCCTTGGACCTACACTATTCAACATTTTCATCAGTGATATGCAGATAGGCCCATGTAATATATTATCCAAATTCAGCGATGACACCAAGTTAGGGGGAGGGTTGATTGCTCCATAAATAGGACTGCACTTACTGACGATCTGCATATCCTTGAACATTGGGCTCATTCCAACAGTATGCCTTTTAACACTGACAAATGCACTGTCTTGCACTTTTGGCAAAAATAACCCCACACAGATTTATAACCTAAACAACACCCCCCTGAAAGCATCTCACAGCAAGAGAGATCTGGGTGTAATGGGTAATAATACACTCTCCTCAACTGATCAGTGCACAAAAGTGGCCAAACTATTCAACGTGCTTCTCAGGCACATTAATCGCACATTCATCTCAAAGATGGAAGAATGCATAATCCCACTATACAGGACACATATTAGACTTTACTCTGATTATGGGTCTCCCTTCTGGAGTCCATATCTTATAAAGGATATTAATAGGATCGAACAAATACAGAGATGAGCAACTAAGATGTTTCCTTACCTGACATCTAAAAACTATCCTGAGAGACTCCAAGCAACGGGCCGCCATTCCTTACAAACCAGAAGGTGCAGGGATGATCTCCTTTTTTATCTTAAAATTCAACACTCACCAGAAAAGACTCAACAATGTGGACTAGCCTTCTATCAGAGAAAGCTAATTCCTAGACTTCATAATAAACAAATTGAAGTAAGTAAGGCTAGAACAAATAAGAGACTTAACTTCTACACTGTAAGAGCACCTAGACTGTGGAACAGGCTTCCACAAGAACTTGTAGTCATCAACACCTTCACTGCCTTTAAAAAGGCCTAGATAAATGGCTAAAATTAAATCAGATTTATAAATAATGACCCACAATGTTGTGAGAGACAATCCCGATAGGCTTTGGCCTTCTTTTGTCCAAATCTACCAAGTAAACCAAGTGGATAAAAGATGCACCCCATATTGACAATAGTTAAGACAGTGAAATCCTCAAGTTTATCATGCAGCACATTACATGTCATCTTCTTGACAACAGTCCGGCAAGTACAGCAGTTCAACGTTATGGCAACTGATTGAAAAGTTTCAGCAATTCATCTGTTGGAAATACTGTCATCAAAAAAGTGAAACATTGGGGCAACTGGCACACGAGGTGTCAGTCTGGAACTCCTTGATGTGTGTCTGAAAATGGCCATATGAACCAATTGTTCTCTGCTAAGCAACACTAACAAAACCTACAAAGAGAGTGTATGAAGTGCCTTGAAAAGAAAAGGAAGCATTCATTAATGACTACAGCTCTGTTCTGTTGTTAATGTGACAGTTGAACACAGATGTGCAGTTTGTTGCTGACAAATCCATGGCCTTGGTACAATGTGTCACATTATACATAACCAAAAATGAGCAAACACGCTTGCAGGAGCTATGGGAGGATCTTTCCTAGAGCAGCAAATCTGTCAGTTCATGGCTGTGGGCTCTAGGGTAGAAAACTCCATCACCCCATGAATTTGAATATTATAAAGCAAGTGACTGTTTGATTGGAACATCTCTCTATGGTAAATCTAAAGCAATACGGTACTTGAATGTCAACTACAAACAGAACAGACACCGTGTGTACCGTGTGTTAAAGTCTCATGATCAAATTAAAGATCTTGCTGCAAACAAGCCATCTTCAACAAACATTCTGAAAAACAATTTGATTGACACATACTACCCAAAATGACACAGTGCCATGGAGAACCTGTGTCTTTTCAATGTAACCCAATGGTGTGACTATAAACCCTAAGTTAAGTCGAACCCAGTAAAGGATATCTTCCAAGTGAATGGCATCCAAAGAAGTGTGATCAAAAGATGCAAGCCTTGGTTGATTGATTATTGCAAATTGATTCTGAAATCTCCAGATTAAAGAGAGCATTACCATTTTGCGCTATTTGTTCCTGTTCAAGCCATAGAGACATGAAAGCTCATCGAAAAGCAAATGTGACACATATGAGGAGCAATTCAGTTTATGCTATGAAACCTTCAAAACTGACAGTTCAGTTGCCTACATAAGAAAATTAGAATTAGATAAAGAACAGCTAAAAAAAAGCTAGAGAACAACTGAAAGAAGACACATCAGTAAATTCTCAGGAAAACTGTGAACCAGAGGGAGAAGGTGCACTGGGAGCTCCTCATACTATGACACATCTCACTATACTCATGGGTGCCAGAATGGGGGGGGCACTGTGGCCATGGCCCTACCACTTTCATAAGTGGCCCTATCAGTTTTTGCAATTGTGTTAATTTATTGTTAGGGAAGAATTTATCCCTTACATCCTTGGCCCTACCACTTTTCAGACTCTTCTGGCACCAATGACTGTACTGGTGTCAGAGGTTGAAACAGCAATGAAACAGGCATGACAATCTGATGCTGACATCTCTTTCATTGAACAGCAGTTAAATCAACAGCAGCAAGTTGTATATACTGCTGTGACTTATGCTGTTCACCACAACATTCGGCATCACAGCAAAAAAAATGTGGTTGTGACAAACACAAACCTCTATGTATGTTTGTCAGTGGTTCAGCTGGCACAGGAAAACATTTTCCTATTGAAGCAATTAGTACCAATATGGGGAAACATATGGGAGAAGCAACGTCTACAGTTGTGACTGCTCTGACTGGACTTGCAGGATATAAAGTAGGTGGAGTGACTCTACACCATATTTTTATGTTTCTTGTTGAATATGGAAAAGCTGGTGAATATCTAAAGTGACATACTCAGTATGTTTCTCATATCAGAACTCTTGGTTATTGATGAGATCAGTATGGTTTCCAGTACGATGTTTGCCTTCTTCCACCTACGTCTGCAGGAGATTATTGGCACAGACAATGAAGTTGCTTTTGGAGGCAAAAACATTGTTGTTTTTGGTGACCTACTTCAACTTGCACCCATGAATGAAAAGCATATATTTTCTAGTCTTACTGTTGAGGAAGCCAGAAAAACTATCAGATGTATTGATGGAATAAATCTGTGGGAGTTGTTCACCTATGTTGAACTCTTTCAGGATATGTGTCAGAATGTTGATTGATTATACAAGGCTCCACTTGACAAGGCATGAGTTGGAAACATATCAGCTTCCAATGCTTTAATACTGATCACACGTGTGATAGGTAAAGGTGAGAGTTCCATGATTGAGATGTGTTTAGCAAACTATGCTGTGGTGGCATACCAATTGTGTGTTTTATGCCAAGGCTTAAACAGTGTGTACAGTTCAATCAGATAATGCTGGAGAGATGTAAATAACCATTTGTTACACTGTCATCAACTCAGCTGATGGATTTTGTGTAAGCCGGTGTAAGGCCAACAATGATCACAAAGATCCTTACTCTCTAAAAATGTTCAGTGTAGATGTGTCAAGAACAGCTGGTCTAGAGGCAGCTCTAACAGTTTGTAAAAATGCAAATGTGATTCTGTGTCATAATCATGATGTGGACTGGGGATTGGTGAATGGAGTAATGGGGCAGAAGCTGACTTTCAATGCAATGTTCAGAGAACATTGGTTTAAGTGGCTGTAGTAAAACTTGACATCCTTGATTACCTACAAGACGCTTGGTAAAATAACAGCTTGTGAAAGACATTTATGTAACACAAAAACAGTTCAGACTCTCTTGCATATGCAGTGTTCTTTCACAAGTCACAAGGTTTGAGTTTAGATGCTGTAATGACTGACATAGTGAACACTATTTTCAAAGAAGGTATGAGCTATGTTGTTTTGTTATACTTTAAAATTCTAGTAGGGTTGTACCTTATCAATGTTGCACATAATAAAGTCTGTGCTGAGAAAAAGTGCACGATAAAGTACAACCACCTTTATACATTGTATCAACCTAATGTCTTTGATTCCACTGATAAATGATGTGGTCATGTGAGATGTGGTTTCTGAGATGTCACAGAAACTGAAGAGGAAGCAGTCGAAGTTATAACTGTCAGTCAATGGCAAAACAATGATGTGCAATCGTTGATGCCACTGTGTAGCAATATGTAGCAGAGATAATGATGGCAATCATCAACTCATTAGAGGAAGACAGAATTCCAGTAAGGTGGTACTTTATGCTAAAATGTGTCAGCAGATATGTTTGTGTTTCCTGTGGAAATTTTGACAGAGAAGTAACTGATGATATGCTGTGGATTTCTTTATATATCTCATATGAATCATCCATCAAATTCAGAAAGTTGTTTAGCAATTCTTAATCTGGCTGGAAGTGCACACAATGTGGCAGGAACAGTACCCAATCACTTGAGACTGACCCATTTTACAAACTACCTCATACTGATACTAGAATGCTTTGACTCGCAGGAAGTCACAGGGAGTCAAAGCTGTGACATCCATAACTGACATTACTGCAGGTAGAGTTATATTTGGACATACACATTTTGACAGTCAAGCAATAATTTTCCACCATGGAGCTTCTGTGTATTCTGGCCATAATGCAACTTAGCTCAGATACAGTGGCGGTTGGATAGAGTGCAATGATGCTAAATGCACCTTTAAGGAAAGGCTAACAAGGATGTTAAAGAATGCATATCTGATTGTCCTAAAAAAACAAGCTGTTTGTGGGAGCTGCAGAAGAATAGTTACAATAATATGCCTCTCATTTAAAAAAGCTAAAAGAAGGTAGGCAACACACATAAATCACTGATATTGTTCCCCTTCTGATTGTACCACTCACTGAGTCATGAACAATTTTCTTAAATTTAATTTCTACATGTAATGGCTGGATTGTTGAAATTATGATACTGATATAGTTTAATTCAAGTAGACTCTTACTATGGTGGCAAACTGTGGGCATGATCAGTTTTTACAACTAATACTGTCACATGCAAATCTTTTGTTCCCCATCCCAAAATACACACACTGGTCCATACTCATCCATACGCCAGCTCATCATGTAACACTACATGACACATACTAGCATTGCAACTGTACCATACGTGTATGGCTTGTCATCTGCTATAAAAGCAAAGCTCAGTGGTGAATATGTATTTAATGCAGAAAACTCATTTATATGTAAATATGTTGTGTTACCTTATGTTAAAGTATTAATGATTTCATGTAATGCAATTTGCATCTCTGTGCGTGACTGTACATTATTATACTTTTATCTGAGAGCACACATTTATGTACTGTAGACAAGAAAATGATGACAGTGATTCAATACTGCTTATTTCATTTTAGTTGATTTATTATTAAAAAATGTAAATTTTTTAACAACATATGTTAGAAAAAAATGAATACTATGTAAATAGTTTGCCTAGCATTCTGGCTGTGCACTGTTCATGCTTTTTCATAGAATTTCATTACTGTAATTAAGGGACTGAGTGAGGGATTTTCCAAGTATGCCTTGAAAGTACTTGCAAATAGTTATTTTTAATATTTGCAATTAGAAGAATGCAGTGGGCACATTTATGGAGCACATGCAAACAGAAGAGAGAAAGAAGTAAGTGCCTCAGTTGGGACTGGAACTGAGGTTCAAGTCCCAGCTGAGGCACTTATTTCTTTCTCTCTTCTGTTTATATGAGTCATTTTTAGTACTTGGTTTTTCACCTTCTCCAGGAACACTACAACAATTTGGTACTAATGCAATTGGAATGTTTCTCTCATAAATGTTTTAAAACTTCTTTACTGTGTTTTGTCTATTTCTTTATAAATGATAAGAACATGCTTATTTGTTCTGTTACAAGTAATAAGTCAAGAAACGTCATGGGTGGCTAAGGGTATTCAATAAACATAACATAAACATCAACTTTTCAATTAAAAAATAGATGACCTCAGGTTAGAAGACATATTGCATTTTGCAAATTGGAATCTCTAAAATGACATTGGTCATTTTGAGAAACAATGCTGAAGATGAAACTGGATGAAATGTAAAGTTCCATAGAGCTCATACAGGCAACATTGCTGAAGACAGAAAAACAAAAATACTAGGAAATGCACTCTCTAAATCACAAGGCTGCGCAACCAAAAAAAAGGGCTATAGTTTAAATGCTCTCTCGTAAGCTATAACAGACCACAAATATTGGTGAGCAAATAGTCGGGTGGTTGGATTGTAGAAAAAAGAACTCAAAAGCACTTTAGATATGCAAAAATAGAAAATATTTATTTTCCACAATTGTAACAATTGCAGTAAAGTACTGTATTACTGTATAAACACTCCATCCAAGAAATGTGCATTCTCTACAACCGTATAAAGAAAGCAACCTACCCCATTTCACTGTGTCAGCCCCTACTAATCCCTGAGCTTCGCCTGTATGGCTTCCTTAGGGGGTGTGGTTCTATGTCCCTTGTGTCTATTTATACTCAAAGTGCACGCAAAATATAATTAAAATTAATAATGATTTAATAAGTTTTAAATTAATCACTATATTCTATTATGACAGCACTATTCCTCTAAGTTGATATGTCTGAATATTAATTTAGAGGAATATTGCTGTCATATTAAGAATATAGTGATTGAACAGGTTTGTTATTTAATACAGTACTTTATTGCAGTTGTTATGATTGTGGAAAATGAACATTGCTGAAGACATCTATTACTTTTGTGGTGTGTAAACAAACAAAATGACATATTTACGTCCTCTATACTCGCTCAAAAAGAAAAGAAATTCTCTGCAAAAACTGTATTAATGCACCAGTTAGGGTTCAAATTAACACAACAAAAGTAGGGAAATGTCATGTTAGGTTTTCCAACCTGAACTCCCCAACCCCCCAAACAGCCAAGGGGACCACGCAAGCAACCACAGACAGCTATCATCAAGTAATTTCCAGATGACACAAGGGACACCCATCACCGTGGTCCAGTGCTTCTGTGGCCATGGCTACACATACACACTTCAACACATACACACTCATTTCAGACTTTAGAACTACAGCAACTGAGAAAAATGTACATTTGCAGTGGATGTTACCTTGGGGTCTCTGGAGGGCACCTCCGCTGGCTGCAGCTAGTACAGAATGCAGTGGCCAGGCTGCTGACAGGACTGTCTAGGTCCTGTCATGTTACCTCGGTTCTGCTAGGTTTGCACTGGCTGCCAGTCAGGTGGTGGGTTCTCTTCGAGGTGGGCTTCCTCACCTATAAGGCCCTATACAGATTTGGCCCTGGCTACCTGTCAGACCTCCTCACTCCTGCCATCCCGGCTCGCTCCCTTCATTCCTCCACCCAGGGCCTCCTGGTGGTTCTGAAGACTGGGCTGAAAACCTCAGGTGATCGCTTATTCAGGGTGGCCAGCCTGGTCTTCTGGAATTCACTGCCAAGACCTTTGAGGGAGGCTCCTACAGTGAAGGTGTTCGGGGGGGCTTAAAGAGTTATCAGTTTAGCCTAGCTTTCCCAGCAAACACTTTTTAACGTATATAAAATCTTTTAAATCATTTTATCTGTAGCTGACTGTTCATACAATTTTATTGTTTTATAACACTATTACTGCTCTACTGAATGGCATCCATAGCCCTTGGGACTGAGCGCCCAACAAATACATTATTACTTACTTACTTGCATGAAATTTTGATCCCAATTCACTTATGACTGTACCTGGTATTTCTGAATGCACTATTGTCATTTTCTGTCACTTCTAACGATTGACAATTGCATGATATCATGATCCCATACAAATATAAAAAACAACCTCTTTGAACATTTGCATGAAATGTTGACCCTAATGTAGTAATGTTAATAACAGGTATTTGTAAACACACTGTTATGATTTCCTGTGCTTTTTTACTATTGAAATAACGATGCAATCATGATTATGTATTAATTTTGCATCAAAACAAAATTTGGGAAAATTTGCATGGAAGTCAGATCCCACTGCAGTAATGCACTTCTCTGCCTTTAACATTGGTGTTCCACAAGGGTCCATTTTTTGCCCACTACTTTTTACCTTATTTATCAATAACCTGCCTGTATCCACTGTCCCTGTGTCCCTGCTCCACACTGCTTTATGCAGATGATATGGTGCTATATACATGTTCCAAGAACAAAACTTAAATTAACTTGTGGCTTAATGCTGACTTTAGGAGTGTTCTGTCATGGTTAACTCAAAGTAGGCTTCTCCTGCACTCTAGCGAAGCCTACTCCATGCTGTTTGTTTCGATACCAAAGCTGAGAGCTTGTTCCCCTGCCCTAGCTATTTATTGTTCTGATGGCTCTCCCATTACTGCAGTTGATTCTCTCAAATACTTTGGCTTAACCTTGGATGAGGCCTTTAATTTTATCCTGCATATATCAAATGTCCGCAAGTCTGTTAATTCAAAGCTAAGACTTGCTTATAGAGTTGGGCATGCCCCGACTTCTGCTGCCAGGCTAACTATAGCTCAGGGTGTTTTGTTGCCTAGCCTCACTTATGGTCTGGTACCTTATTCTGAGGTGAAGAAAGGTAATATAAGTAAATAGAATACCAGCTACAGCATCTGCTGCTTTGCCTTATCTGTGCCCAGGCTGTCTCATCACTGCTTTCTTTACTTGAGCCTAGGATGGCTTTCCCCAACCTCATGTAGACTTTATACCATAGGCTCTACCATCGACAAAATTCATCTGCTCAGATACACCTGCTGCCCTTGCTGGTATGTTCACCAAACTTGATCAGACCTACTCCCTACGATCCAATGATCTGTCTCATCTGTCAGTACTCAAATGCACTACAAATATGGGAGAGTAGGCTTTCTTCATCTTTGTCCCTAAACTTTGGAACTCATTTCCAACTGATCTCAGGCACTCTTAGACTCACTCAGGTTTCAAGAATGAGCTTTATATGTTTCTATGGATTTTGGAAAAGTGCTCCTGTACCTTATACCCTGTATTGCTACTTATATTGTGCCTTTTGGATGCTTTTGTGGTTGTACTCAGAATGTTACTCTGTACATTGAGTTTCTGCACTTCAGCATTGTTTGACTTTTGCTGTTGCATGTAAGAAATTGTCTTTGTACCCACTGTGCTACTGTTCTACTGTTTATTTATTGTACTTCTCACTGGTTGTGCCTGAAAATAGGTATTGTATCATCTAGTGTACCTACCTGGTAAACAAAAACTAAATAAAATCTGTAAATAAATAACTGTAAATAAGCAGTGTTTCTAACTGCACTACAACAATTGTTCTACTATTTCCTGTGATTGACATTAGCAGGCAATCATTACTCCATAAAAAAAATCACAAAAACAAAAATTTGAACAGCTGCATGCAATTATGATCCCAGAGCAAAAATGTTGATATTTGGTAATTCTGAACCCACACATATCTTTTTATGTCATTTCTTAGGATAGCTATTTTCACATGATCATGACTGTATGCACAAACCCTACACATACAAAAATAAACTATTTGGTACATTTGCATGAAATCATGATCCAAATGCTGTAATGTCATTGACTGTTATTTTTCACAATACTATTACCACGTCATTGTAGCTATTCATGTAAACATTAGCAAACAATCATGATTTCATTAAAAAATTTCAGATGTTTGCATGGAATTTTGATCGTAATATAGTATTGTTAGTAACTGGTATTTGTGAACACACTATAATAACTGGGTTTTGCTTTCTATCATAGGGAAACCTGTGGCATAATTTGCCATTATAAAGGAGAATTTACAATGGCAAACATGTGCCAGGTTTTCCTCGCTCTGCGAATGCCCAGCCACAGCTCTTTCATATTTGTGAACATTTTCTACCCTGTCTTCCCAAACCACACTACCACTTTAACTCGGCAGTAAGTAATTTTTCTGGGGTTTTTTCACTACTGTACAGAACCAACTACCAGAGGGGGAAAAAAAATGTAACTATCACAAAGTGACCGCGGACCCCTCTAAAAGGCAACAAGACTGTAGCCGTACCAGAACTTCACTTTATTTTATATAATTCCTGTGGCCAGAAAGTGAAACCCAGCAATTATATAATATAATTCTAAAATAAAATACCGGGTGGTGTGAGTAAACTTGAATTTTACTTACACACTGATGTTGGTGCCTAGATAAACCCTTCGAGCTTCGCTCTCAGGGTTTATGTGGCACCCAACACCTTGGGTCTGTGTAAAATTCTCATTTCACACACCATCCCATGCTTTATTCCATATATAATAATTTCCCGTGATTTATTACAATTGAAATTACTATGCAATTCTGATTACATGTAAATTTTGTAACCACAAAAAAATATGGGCCATTTGAATGAAATTCTGATCCCAGTACAGTAATATAAATAAGCAGTATTTCAAGGTGCATTGCTACCTTTTCATGCCATTTCCTATGATTGACATTAGCATGCAATTATTATTTCATGTAAAAGTTTAAATTAAAACTGGCCATTTGCATGCAATGCTGATCATATTTCTTACTACTGAAAATATTATACAATCATGATTACATTCATATTTTTAGATAAAACTTTTGAAACATTTAGAAAATTACTGCATATATATAGTACAGCGACACGCCAGACCTCACCCAACAACTATCACACAATCTGACCAATGGAAAATCATATAGTACAAAATGCCTGCAGTCTCAGAAACAGGATTCCAGACCTACAAGCAATAATGACAGAGGCTAAACTGGACATAGTAGCAATTAATGAGACATGGTTTACCAGTAGCCACACTTGGGAGACTTCAGTACCTGGCTATGTACTTTTCAGAAGAGACCGAGGTGCAAAAGGGGGAGGGTGGAGTGGCCCTGTATGTCAATGAAAATATCAAAGCTACAGAAATTCAGAATACACATAAGGAGCCAGAAGAACTGTGGGTCACCCTGGAAACAGGAAATGGGACAGCAATAAGAACTGGGGTTGTCTACAGGCCCCCAGACCGGGGGAGGACATAGACACATTACTGTTAGAAGATATACAAAACATGACAGCTAAAGGGGAGGTTCTGATAATAGGAGACTTCAACATGCCAGATACAGATTGGTCAATACCAGCAGGAACATCTGCCAGACACATGATGGATTCCCTGCGGGGGCTCAAACAACTGGTATAACAACCCACAAGAGACACAGCTATCCTAGATCTAGCACTGGCTAATGGGGAAAGGATCACAGATCTCCAGGTAGAAGGTCATCTGGCGGCCAGTGACCATCACATGGTATGGTTCAGTTTGCCCACTATAACTAAATCATCCCATTCCAAGGCAAAAATATGGAACCTCAGAGGAGCTGACTTTGATAAGATGGCCAACAGAGTTAAGCTAGCCCTGGCAAAAAGAAATACAGGTAAGGAGGTACAGGAAAAGTGGGCAAGCATAAAGGATGCAGTACTTTAAGCAACATCCCATTGTGTTAGAGTGAAAGGGAAGTGTAAAAGAAGAAGAAGGAAACCACTTTGGTTCTCAAAAACAGTAGCATAAAAGGTCAGAGCCAAAAGGCTGGCCTTCAGGAAATATAAGGGAACACAGCGGGGAGAAGATAGGGAGGCATACCAAACTTCCCTAAGGGAAGCAGGGAAGGCAGTAAGGCAGACAAAGGCCCAAACTGAGGAAACACTAGCACGAACAGTAAAAGAAAGTGACAAGATTTTCTATAGATACATTAGTGAAAGGAGAAAGTCCACAGGGGGTATTGCTAAGATCAAAGAAGATAAGGGGGCATATGAGGAGAATGATCATGTAAAAGTATCTAGCCTAAATAGATACTTCTGCTCAGTATTTACTGAAGAGAAGGTAGGGCAGGGCCCACTGCTCAGCACCATGGACATGGGGGGGAGGGAGGTGAGCACTAGTCCCTTCACAAAAGAAAGGGTCCTACAAGAGCTCGATAAGCTCAGGGTGGACAAGGCAATGGGACCTGATGGCATACATCCCAGGGTACTAAATGAGCTAAGGGTGGAACTAGCAGAGCCATTATCAGAACTGTTTAGTGTGTCTCTGAGCACAGGAGAGGTCCCATAAGACTGGAGAAGAGCTTATGTGATCCCGCTCCACAAGAGTAGTGGCAGGGAGGAGGCAGGGAACCACAGACCAGTCAGTCTTACCTCAGTAGTGGGCAAGATTATGGAGGCACTTCTTAAGGAAAGGATAGTGCAATACCTGGAATCCATAGGAGCATAGGATCCAAGACAGCATGGGTTTAGAAAAGGAAGGTCCTGACAAACTAATCTCATAGATTTTTTTGACTGGGTAACCAGAGTGGTGGACCAAGGGGGAGCAGTTGATGTCACCTACCTTGACTTAAGCAAAGCTTTTGATACTGTTCCACATAGAAGATTGATTAATAAGCTGGGTAGGCTCGGGGTGGGTCAGAAGTTGGTCAACTGGGTGGAAAACTGGTTGGCGGGCAGAAAACAGAGAGCGGTGATAAATGGCATCAAGTCAGAAGAGAGGCAAGTCACAAGTGGGGTACCTCAGGGATCAGTCCTGGAGCCAGTCCTCTTCAATATCTCCACCAGTGACATTGCAGATGGACTGGAGGGTAAGGTTTGTCTATTTGCAGGTGACACCAAGATCTGCAAGAGTAGATGATCCAGATGGGGTGAGCAGAATGAGAGAGATCTGGATAAACTAGCAAAATGGTCGGAAGAGTGGCAACTGGGGTTTAATGCAAAGAAGTGCAAGACCATGCACATAGGGACGAGAAACCCTGACAACACCTATAGGCTGGGAGGGGAGTTGCTGTCTGTCTCAAAGGAAGAAAGAGACTTGGGCATCATCATCACCAATGACCTGAAATCATCCAAGCAGACCACTAAAGCAGTAGGTAAGGCTAGGGAGATGTTAGTGTGTATTAGTAGAGGTATCACAAGTTGGAAGAGGGAGATAATAATCCCTCTTTACAAGACACTGTTTAGGCCCCATCTGGAATACTGTGTGCAGCACTGGAGGCCACACCTTCACAAGGACTTTAACCAAATTGAGGCAGTTCAGAGAAGGGCAACCAAAATGGTGCAGGGACTGCATCAGAAAACATATGAGGACAGATTAACAGAGCTCAGTATGTATACCCTAGAGCAAAGGAGGGAGAGAGGTGATATGATCGAAACATTCAAACATCTTAAGGGCATTAACAAGGTGAAAGATTCTAACATGTTTCAATATAAGAAAATTGCAGGACAAGAGGACACTGCATGAGATTAGAGGGAGGCCGATTAAGGGGTAATGTGAGGAAGTTATTTTTCACAGAAAGGGTGGTGGACCATGATGATGGATGTCTCTTGTGTCATCTGGAAAGAGTTGTAAGTTGTTTGTCTTACCTGATAATGGCTGTCTGTGGTTGCTTGTGTTGTCTCGTCTCTTTGACTACTTGTGGGGGGTATAATTAGGGTTGGAAACCCTAACACCACACTTCCCTACTTTGGTATGTTACGTTGTACCCTAATTGGTGCATTAACACAGTTTTTTGCCAAGAATATTGACAGGGCTGAAGCCCAAGGTTCAATGTGCGGGAACAGTTCCTCCTGTAGTCCAAGTAAAGGTCAGTCTCTCTGAACTGCTCTCACTTAGTGTGTTGTGAATTGGTTTCATGGCACCCTGGGCTCCTGCATGGCTAATGGACTGTGCCTCCTTATTAGTGTTTTGTTCTGTTTCCTTGTTCCAGAGTTGCTCCTCTCGAGTGCTGTGCTCACATCCAGACTAAAATGCAATACTTCACAATCAAGAAAAGCCCAGCACTGAGCTACAGCACAATGTATACAAAATCTACTTGAATGAAACTTGGGCAAAGTTTTATTATTGCACATACCAAGTACCCAAGCCCACAATCCACCAACATTTCATGACGCAGCTGCTCTGCTCAGCATACTATCTGTACTTTTTACCTGGCCTATCCTCAATGTTTTTGGTACCCTTTGAAGTAAACAGAATAACTTGTGCTAAATGTGCCTCCATGCTACTGTTTTACTGATCCATTCCTGCAAGCTGCCCTTCCTACATTCCAGACTGTTTGTCTCACATCATCGGTTTACTTAGTCCTGAATTGTTTAGTGCAACTTCCATGTTATTTAATCATCAGTTTCTTTCACTACTTTTATGCTGCCTGTTTTTGTTACCTCAAGCTAAACCTGGATTGGTAGCTTCGTTCTCCTCTCCCTTTATCACAGCTTAAAGCTATACACACCCAAACATGTCCTCCTGGTGCTTCTGTGTTCCATGCCTTCAGTTTGTATCATCTTCTCTATTATTCTGATTTGCTCTTGTTTTCTACTGTGGCAACCAGCTGCCCTCTCCTTGCTCAGTCCGTACCATACTCAGTCCATACTAGCAGTCTTACAGTTCCTGTCCCTAACTCTACCAAGTGGGGTATCAAGTAAAGGTAGGCTTGCCCTGTCTACCAGGAATGGGAGTCCTGTTCTATCAGCCTCCAGCCAGTATCATCATTCTGACAGTCTCCATCCTTAATTCTACCTAGTACGATATTGGAGGGTGGATCTGCCCTGTCTACCAAGAATGGGAGCCTGATTCATTCATTTCAACTTATTCCATTGTACTGTCAGTCTCTGTCCATAACTCATACCTTAAAGGTATTTGAGTGCAAGTATTCGAGTGCAGGTGGGCTGACTGTATCTACAGGGAATAGGAGTTCTGTTTCAGTACCTCCGACTATATTGCACAATTGACAGTCTCCATCCCTAACTCATGTTTTGAGCATTTGAGTGAAGATAGGCCCACTGGTCTAATAGGAATGAGAGTCTGTTTCATCCGATCACATCATCTGCCAATTCCATTCTCAACTGGCATCATTCAGTTGCCTTCCATTTCCTCTTATGCCTTATTCTCGAGTCCGTAGATCCTGTGGAACAAGGTTTGGGTTCACCATCTCCTTTCAGAATTGGGGTTCCTCTACCATCAGCCTTCAGTCAGTACCTGAGCCATGACAACCGTTACCATGTTTCCAATCTCCAAAGAAAGTCCTGTAAGGTCTCCCAGGCCTTGTTCCTCTGCTCCTTCAGCCGTCCATGGGCTTTTTACTCAGCCTACTCTATTGCAGACTGAACTGTTGTGGCCTCATAGCTGTACTTCAATTGCCCAGCTTTTCTGTACTTGGTATTTGCTCATACCCTGGATTTGTGTACTTGTCTCCCAGCTCCACATCTTCCAATCTCTGGCCCTACTGCCACCTCCTTCATCATCGGTGCTCCAGACATTCCTGCTCCTCTGAGTTTTCATCAAGGACTTGTCTCAGTCTTCATTCATCTTCACTTCCCACCTCTGCTGCATCAGGATCCATTCCAAACTCCTTCCTCGGCATGTGGCATCGGCCTTCCTTCTATTGTGCTACCTGTCACTCAGATTACACCTGGAACCTCTGGCATCTCAGTGCTCCTGCTGTGCCTTCCACTGTCTTACTCTTCTGTCTGCTGTGAAGGAATCTGCTGTTGTTCATCTGTCTTGCTCTGCTGTTCCACATAGATTTCTCCTGGGTCCTGTTCAACACCTGCTCTTCCTCCTTGTTGGATCAGTCCTCTCAATATCTCTCCTAGGATGTTTTCTGACCTTCAGTGTCTCCTAATCAGCTCATCAACTCCATGGTCATTCTCACTCATGGCATTGTTCCTTCAATGACAATTCTGCACCCTCTACTCCTCTCCATGGTGCCACGGCAGTCCTTGGTCTCTTTGTTCCTGACTTCTTGCTCAACGCCAGTTCACAGGCACCGTTTGGATGTGTCCTGCTTATCCATCTCTTGACATCTCTATGGCATATTTTGGAAATACTGCTGTTCTGTTGTGGCGCATTTTCATTCCACTGCTCCAGTGGCATGGGGCTTCGGCACATTTGCTTCCTTGTCTTTCTTTGGGCATTTCTCCACATTTGTTACCATTTAGCACTCAGTTATCTGTTTGATCACATCTCCTGCATCCAGCATTCAATCATCTGTTTGATTACGTCTCCTGATTGATCTTCAATATTCTCCTAACATGGCTGACATTATTGCCCCTGTTTGGCTTTCCAAGGATGATCAGTTCCTCTCACAGAAAAGAAAATCCCTGAGAGGATAATTTCTGGCTTACATAATCAATCCCAGAAATGCCCTAAAATATGGGGCCCTCTTGTTGCTCTATATTCTCTCCAGAAGCCCTAAAGGTTTCTCTTTTCTGGATAGATAGTTTTATATTATGTAACTGTGCTTTGTGTGAATTGGGGAATAGGGTGGGTTGGGAGTTGATCTAACTGCCTTATTACGTATCTCTGTATTTCTATCTGTATGTAACAACAGATCTTCTCTCTGTAATGGTATAAAACTGAATAAAACCTTGAATTGAAAAAAAGAGAAAACGCTGTTGTAGCAACATCTCCCAAATTGCACAGCTTCTTGGACACAGACAGCATGGAAGCACTGTGAACTCTGATGATCTCCACAAGATCATTCCTCAGCATCCTATTGGATTCGGACCATATAGGAGCTTTTACCTCCCAATAAACTCCACAGGATCATTCTTCAGACTTCTTGTTTTCAGACCATATGGAAGTTTTTACTTCCTGATATACCCCACAGGATCCAAGCTTTAGTGGAGTCGTCTTTGAACCAATCCTCTAGCAATGGAAAACATGAACTTACTTCCATCATGGAATACCTCAGCCACACAATAACCATATTCCTCAAGAGAAGTCCTTCATGTCCAACCTACTGGCACTGGCATAATTGGTTTTTGGAATTGCACCATCATATCCAATTCTTGGCAGCGGCAAATCAAATTGACCATGTTATCCCACTTGTACCTTCCTAGAATAGCTATCTGATGTTCTTCAAAGACCCTTCTTCTGTCTAGAGTCTCAGAATATGCACCAACACATCTCCATTGCATAGTTATCCTGCTACCTTTTGCACAATCATGAATCACTTCTTCTTAGCGTCTGGACATCATTATACTTTATGAAGTCATCTACATCTCCTCTCCAGGATTCACCAGTCATGCCAGTCACCTTCCTAGGGGTCTTTTGATCTAATTAGACAGTATTTATCTGTCCTCATAATCATTCCAACAAACACCCTCACCAAAGGCAAGCCTTTGTTCTATTCCATCATGCCACTCATGCATAACTGAACTGGTTATCTCTTTATCATAGTTTCTCACTGCAATGGTTCTACATCAGGCTATGCAATTGACTTATTGGATGCGGTATATCTTTTCCAATATCAAAGCTTTTCATTAGCCCATCAGCCAGTAGACTCAGTTAAGACTTCTCCTATTTCTAAGTGTTCCTGCAATGTGTTGGACTTTAATCACCTGCAAGTCAATGCCTCATGGCCACTATAGCACCTTCCACCAAGCTTCTTATTCTACAGCATGAAACATTATCCATCATCTTGCACATCACAGTCTTTCCTTAATATTTACTCACCTAAACCATGCACTAGCATTTGTAACTCATCATCAAGCCTTGAAACTATCATAAAGAACAATTCAGCTGTACCTATCAGGTATCCAGTTACTGTCTTTACAACCTACTCCATCCTTGCCTTCACCATTTTGCAGTCCTCCTGCTACACTCTTCAACTAGGTATCCAAAGATCTTCATTCACTTGTCTCTATATAGATGCCTTTATAGTGAAACATAGTTAATTGCTGAACTTGAATCCATCGCCTCTACTTTGAACATCATATATTTTCAGCTATTTGTCTAGCCTTCTTTGGATTCATGCATCCTGAGGATTCACTGTCTCATCATTCTTAAGCAATTCTGAGAACCTTGCCAATGTCTGTAAAATCACCAATCTACATAAAGAGACTGATCATTCTTTCCTGCCCGTAACTAATTCAAAGTCTGGCAGATTAAATTAAGGAGTTCACATAACCTTTTTTCAATCCTGTAATTACTGGAGTCCAACAGCCCAGCTAGATGGTTCCATGACAGTCAGTTGACAAACTATTTGTTGACCGTCATTACAGCAACTCCCTTATGTCAACTGCATTTTGCGGTCTGCATAAAGGGAGCCAGTGGACAAATTGTTTTCTTCAGGGTGCTTCATCCCCCAAACCCCTCTCAACTAAAATAATCAACTCCAAGTCAGAGTTGTTTCAGGAAGGGGGTGCAATACCCCCGGAAAGCAGTGCCGGGGTCCTGCGCTGACACTACAGTGACCTGGCCCTGTTTTCGCTGTAGTGTCAGGCACTGTTGAATTGTCAAGGTAGCATCAGTATACCCAGCTAGACAAAACTCATGCTCTTCCTCATGCTCAGATCTGGCATATCCCCTGTGTACAAGGACTGGGCAGACTGTTCCACTTGAAATCCGAACCCTAGGATCAAACCCATTAATCACAGACCCGAATGTATATGGACTTTGCTGCAGTAGTCTAGTTCTGGGTCCATGGAAAGCCACAGGACACATAATTACTGGCTTTACAGCTTCAGAGTGTGTCTTTCCTTGCTTTTGCTGAATGTTGCCATGGGGATGCTGTCGGCATGCTCACCTCATGTACAGGTGGCCGGTGGCATCCAGTTAGGCCACAGTCATGTGATGCATCAATGCCAAAGTCATGCGATGCACTCACACACAGTATATAGCCATGGTGAGTGTGCAACATGGCCAAGAGGTGCAGCAGGCAACAAGCAAGAGGGAGAGGGAGAATTCTTTTGTTGTGAGCGGCACGCTACGGAGTCAGAAGGAGGGGAGGATTATATTTTGTGAACTGTGCGTCACTATGGCTGGTGATGAGTTGAGTTCCCAGAGGGTGGAGAGAAGAAGGAGAAAGACTTACTTGGGGGGCAGAGAGAAAGTCATTGGGAGGGAGATGATTGGACGGATTAGAGAAAGACTACTACGGTTGGGGGCCAATTAGTGATTGAAAAATAATACAGTTGGAAAGAAATCACAAATAAAGAAATGTATCTTGGCTTGTGTACTGTACAGAGCTGGTTGGCAAAATACATCATTGACTTTATTTGTTCCCTCCAGAGGAGAAAGAGACAGAGAGAGACTACTGGGGGTCAAATAATACAGTCAGAAGTCACAAATAAAGAAATAAATCTTTGCCTCAGTGTGTACAGGGCAGAGAGGCAAAATAAATCTTTAACTTTATTTGTTCCATCCACAGGAGAAAGAGATAGTGTGAGACTACTGGGGGCCAAATTATACACTCACAGAAATCACAAATAAATAAATACATCTTGGCTTCAGTGTGTACAGGGCAGGCAGGCAAAATGAATCTTTGACTTTATTTGTTCCATTCAGAAGATAAAGAGACAGAGAGAGGCTACTGGGGGCCAAATAGAAATTATAGTCAGAGAGATCACAAATAAAAAAATACAATATACGTATTTCTTTATTATTCTTGTTGGTCCATCAACAGGAACCAGGAGAGTGAAAGACAGAGAGAAAGAGAGAGAAAGAGAGAGACAGAGAGACTTAGTGGCCTGGCGGGGCTAGAGATTACAGGGCAGGCAGGCAAAATAAATCTTTGTCTTTATTCTTGTTCCATCCTGAGGCGTCTCCAGGACAGAGAGAGAGAAAACAGAAAGAGAGAGACCAATAGAATATAGTCAATAGTAACCACAAATAAAGAAATACATTCTTTATTATTCTTGTTAGTCCATCAAGAGGACCAGGAGAGAGACAGAGAGAGAGAGAGAGAAAAGAGAGAGAGAGAGAGAGAGAGAGTACTGTGAGCAAATAGAATTAGTCACATAAATCACAAATAAAATATATACATATGTATTATTCTTGCTGTTCCATCCGGAAAGACACAAAGAGACTTATTGGAAGCCATAGATTACAGTCACCAATCACAAATAAAAGAATCTGTTTTCTTTTTGTCCCACGTCTATTGAGAGGAGTCACGGCTCTGAGGGAGAGACAGAAAGAAAGAGAGAGAGACAGAAAGAGACAGAGACTTGCTGGGGGCCATAAAAATATCTTAGCTACCTGCGATGCTCGGTATTGCTTTGTGGTACGGTATCGGTACTTGCATCTCTCTGTCTGTCTGTCTCTCACTCTCTCTTTCTCCTTCTCTCTCTCTTTCTCATCACCCAGCACACTCACGTCATGGGCCCGGGCAGGATATGCCAACACTACAGGCCAGCCATGAAGGCGCTAGTAGCGATTGCTTTTATTTAGCAGTTTTACTTTAATTTTTATACAAATGTGCATTCAATTATTTCCTTTGGGCCTCTGCGTTAAAAATAACCAACTTTGGCCACTTTTATGCATTTTATTGCATTTTTTATAAATATTTATAAATAATCAGAACTAATAGGAACAAATCTGGACCCCACCATGTTCCAATTCTTATTAATAAGGGTCAGAACTTCACAGAATTCTCCCAGCCCTACTGTGTACCTTTGATAACCTATCACCAAATACCACAAATTATAAAATGGGCATCCAAAATAAATAAGTCTCATTGGTTAAAATATATCATGTGACTGTGCATGAAATCTGTTTCATACACAGTCATCCTGGTCCTAAACCACATCACACAATGATCAAATCAGAACTCCTACAACCAGAACTATCTTCCATCAGTCCCCCTACAACCAAACCTGATCTTCCATCACAAACTTGACTGCTACCTTTACTTTGTAAAGAAACTCCAACTGGGCCCTAAAAATAAAACTACCTTAAATACAAAAATAAAACAAATTAATTAAATGACAAAGAACCTCTATGCTCAAGCACTGAGGCAATGGTTACCCCAAAGGGCATTTAGCCGGGAAGCCAAGTTTCAAAGAAATACAAAATCATACATGCCCCCACAATGCAAAGCATCATGGGCTGCATATGCAAATCACCACAGAATATTATGCAGGTTCAACTTTAAGCACCATGCATTTCTGCTTAAAGTTGAACCAGCATAATATTCTGTGGTGATTTGCAAATTAATTAAATGTTGTTTCTCTGATCATCACACTTTCCTTACACATATAAACACATTAGAAACATTGAGCATTGTTTATAATAGTTTTCATTACAACTGTTTCTTTACTGTCAATGACCCCCCTTCTTTTACCTGCTCATCAGGGAAATCTCTTCTGCTTGCCTGACAATGAGATACTTGAGTCTCTGGCTGTAGATGAGACCTTTATAGTGTATGTTGGAATGTTTTTATGGATAAAAATCCATAGCTAGAATACAGTTGTTATGCTGCACTAGCTACATAGCTACTGCAGCATAACAACATGGAACATGCTCACACTTGCGCATCACACTATCATCACTGATCAGGAAGCGGCCATGGCAGTGAGAGAGAGAGATAGGGGAGGAGAGCGGCTCTGACTAAAAAAACATAAAAGTAAGAACTAAAATTGTATTCTTTTAACTCTGGATAGTAGACCACAAAATGTATGGTCTACAATCAACAAGTATATGTAAACATCTCAAGGTGGCCATGGCAATGAACATTTCGAGCTTTGCACTTGAGGTTCAGACTGTCGCCACAGCAACCTCTTGATGAATACACATGCTTGTTACTGATTGTAGACTATGCATTATCCTCTATGTTGTCTGTGCGTATACAGTATGTTAGGAGAGGAACATTCTGCCAGTGGAACTGAGCCAAAATTTGAATCCATATATTCCGTGGTAAATATTCTGTGATAAACATTCAATGATAAACATTCCATATCTTGAATTTTGATGCCAGCAAAGGACGAACTTTGTCCAGCAGTAATACAATGACATCATCAATGACATCATTAGCAGTGGGTGGAAGGACTTTTTTTTTATCATAAATGCACACAAGTAAATCTATTGTTTCTACATATAAACATGCTTTCCCCAACTGTGAAAAGTTAAAAAAAAGGAGCCCATTTTATAGAACAGATTGTACAACACTTTCAGGGGCTGAAGGCACTCGGCCTATGGCCTTGTGTCTCACTACACCCTAGGTGTTCAGCAAAATCTGTTCCATGCACACTGCATTGTGTCTTACTGCTTACATAAATTCTGGATCTTGTTCAAACCTTCCTTCCACAGCTGGACTTAATCCATTATTATCATCTGGACATTCATCCAGATTAGATCTGCTTCATCAGCTTAAAGAACTGAGCTTCCCACACACATTGTCAAAAGACTCGGAAGACGGACTTTGTCACACTATGAACATTACATCCTACACCAGACTCAGAACTCAATTCAAGCATTTACGATCATCTCCTCTTAGGTTGTCCTGAGGACAGGAAGATCAGTAACCATGGGTCCTCAGAGCTTTCCTCCGGTGGGAAGGGGTCCTCTTCTGCGTGCTACTGGTCACACTCTCCGTGAGTTGGAAGAGGTAATCTTTTTGTGCCTTCTATTCCCTACATGCTACCCAGCTTACCTACCAAGTGTGGAAAGAAAGAAAGTTCACAGTTTCAAAGTTCACAATTATACACAAGCACTACTCTATTTACCAAACATTGAATGGAAGGGTTGAAGCCTGAGGTTCAATGTAGGAGAATAGCTCCTCCCACATTCAAAATAAAAGTCAACCTTTCGTAGCAGCTCTTGCTTAGTGCATTGTGAAACACCCAGCATCCTCTTCTGCCTCCTCCTCCTCCTCCTCCTTTGGCATGCTGCTCACCCTTGGTGCTGGGCCTTTTAGTCCCTACATGCTACCTAGCTTACCTACCAAATGTGAGAATAGTGAGAGGCCACAGTTTCAAAGTTCATAAGTATACACAAACACTACTCTATTCACCAAACATTGAAATATATTTATAAAATGGCAAGGAAATAGGTAACAAGTTCATTGGCTAAGAGATATCACCCGACCGTGCAATAAATCTCTATAAACGCATGGCCAGGTGCCTGATCTCAATACAAAGGCAGTAAAACTTTATTACTCACTCATGTCACTATAAAGTATACCAAAGTGAAATAAAAAAAAAAAAACTGTTTCTGGTCAGCTCCACCACGGCTGCATAATGAAGTTAATGAGATTGTGTGGAATTGTGAAGGATATATGGAGAAACAACACAATGCTTTTTAACTAGTAAGGTTTGTTTTATTTTCTGTTCTAAGGAAGGCAGACACATTATTAGGAAAAGATATGGAGGTGTTGATTTTAAAGGAAGGAATGGTAAGTAATAAAGGTTTTGTGTAACAATTATATAATCATAGCGATAGAAACAGACTGATTCAGAACCCTGAAACCCCACCATCAGAATCAATTAGGAATGCACATTTCATTTTTCATACTGAGGCCAATCAAACCAAACATCATGACTCAGTTGGCCTATACTTGCATGGCATGGCTAACCCCTGTTCTGTAGATGCAGTCCCTGTTTTCTACATTAAGAAGCAACATTTTGTCTATGGACTACTGATTGCTACTTTTGTGATTGACATCAGGACTGTGACACCTTCCTCTATGCACAATTAGAGCAACAAAATATTTAGCATAATACATACATGTTTCCCAGATAACACATTGGTGCTCCTATTTTACAAAGCAACACTTATTCCAGTTTCTGTTATACACAGACTTCTACCTAGGAATTACAGAGTTTGGATCAGTCCAGTTTCAGATATTAGGCTACTGCTATTTAATATCTGACAATGCATATGTCACCTTGGGCATATTTCTATATTATCCTTTTTTTTGGGGGGTGATTTTGCATAGAACAATTAGTGACACTCATGATATCAATCACAAAATTAGTATTCCATACTCATTACACCAAGATGTTCCATCTTACTGTAGAGAATAGGGACTGCATCTGTGAAGTGGGGGTTGACCATACCATGCAACGATAACTCAACTCGTCATCATGATGGTTGCTGAGGGACTGGAAGGAAAAGTATGCCTCTTTACAGACACAAAGATCTGCAACAGGGTTGATACACAGGGGAAGGTGGAAAGGATGAGAAGGGTCTTGGCAAGGTTGGAGGAATTACCAGAAGTATGGCAGCTTGGATTCAAAGCAAAGAAGTGCAAAGTAATGCACCTGGGAAACAAATACCCAGTGGAAGAGTACACAATGGGGGGAGTAGTAACAACAACAAAAATGGAAAGAGACCTGGGGTAGTCATATTTGATGACCTAAAGGTTAGCGAGCAATTTGAAAAGGCAGTTGGGATGGCTAGGGGATACTGGGATGTATAGGAAGAGGCATCACCAGTAGAAAACAGGAAGTTGTTATCCCTCTGTACAGATAGTTTGTGAGATCCCATCTGGAGTACTGCATCTAGTTCTGGAGACCCCATCTCCACAAGGACATAGACAGGATGGAGACAGTCCAGAGGAGGGTAACTAAAATGGTGCAGGGTCTGCAACAGAAACCATAGGAGGAGAGACTCAAAGAGCTTAATATGTATACCCTTGAGGAAAGGAGGGAGAGGGGAGACATGATAGAAACTTTTAAGTACCTCAAGGGAATCAACAAAGTCCAAGAGGGTGGCATCTTTCAGAAAGAGAGAAGTGCAAGAACAAGGGGACACAATTTGAAGATGGGGTGGCTCAGGGGTAAAGTGAAGGAGTATTTTTTCACAGATAGGGTGGTGGATGCATGGAACAGCCTTCGTGAGGAGGTTGTGGGGTCAAAAATAGTGGGAGAATTCAAGAATGCATGGGACAGACATAAGACAATTCTTGTGGGGGGTAGGAAGAAATAAGCTGTTGGTTAACTAGGATCTGCAGTTTATCCAGTAGGTAGGGATATGGGCAGACTAGGTGGGCCAAGCAGTCCTTATCTGCATCAAAGTCTATGTTTCTATGTTTCTATGATTTTTGTGTAGCATCTTTTTTTACTATGCTTCATGAAATGTGCATTCCCTATTGATTCAGATGGTGGAGTTCCAGGGTTTCACATCTTTGTGTTTCTCTCTTGCCACTATATGACTGGATGTGAAAAGAACTTGAAACTATTTTTGGGTTTACTTTCAGTACATTACATGTTGTTTTGCAGGTCCTGTACCAATCTACTGTACTTAGTAGACCACATGAATTTTAATTTTAATTTATTTATTTTTACACTTGTCATTCTTTAATCACAGTTGGAACACTTAGTAGCTGTGCATAACAGTAAAGATAGGCCCTAGGATTTTCATAAAATACATGCATCATAAAATAACTTGGATCCTAAAAAACAAAAATGGGAATTTCTAGATACTAAACCAATACTGGATAATGTGATATCAGCATAATCACAATTACCATTTAAATGAACCAGTACTTTACAAGATACCCTTGTTAAATCTATATTTATAAAAGTACCATTTAATCTGAGAACAACTTGAATGTCTCACAGTCCACATTGAAGAAATAATTTTGACAGTTTGAGAGGAGACATGCGAAAGAGATAGCTTCAGCGAGAACCTTACTGGATTTATGAATGTCACAGTTTGCAGCCAAGAGGTTTAAATGAAGATGTCAGACTGCACAGTTATTTATAGGTTTTGCATTTTTCAGTAGCTGTAACTTGTTTAGTGAAAAAAATATTTTCCAGGAACTGGGGGAATCAGTATATATTTTCATTGGTTTTACTGTGTATATGATGTGTTTTTTATATGTCATTACTTATAAGATATGTGCTTTGCACACTTGTTTCTATGGTTACAAGCTTCATAAAACTAAAAACTCAAAAAAAGATAAAGAAAACCAAGCTGTGTTTAGCACCTCATTTACAAGGGTGTCTTCAGAAATCAATGAGATCATAATAAAGAAACTGAGAAGTTATAGGTATTGAACCTTGTTATTCAAAGGGCAAAAACATTACAATTAAGAACTAATAAAGGTGTAAAGCTATAAATAAGAGTGAAACAGCCATGCTGGTATGCACACCACATAAAGTGGTTCTTGAAAGGATACAGATTGGGGACAGCTCAATTAACACTGCATGTCCAGAAAAAAATATACTTTGTTTCCTCTTGCTGTACTGAAATGCTACAGCTGATGCAAAATACAAAGCAAGGTGGTGAGGGCAAGGTTGGAGGATGGGTGTGAATAACACCATATACCCAGCAGGAGGGACTTTACATCTCTCAGAATTTATTTGTGAAAATGACAGATCAGGATAGGAATGTAAGCTTAGCCAAGCCTGGTTAAAAAAAAAATAGTTGCTTAACTTGTAGACTTGAAATAATTGCATGTCTTCCTTTCTATAACATCTTTCCATGCACAAACAGGCTTTGGCTTTAAAGCTAACTTGCTTAACTGTGTTTGGTAGATTTTGCTCTGATTTCTGTTTATGACAGGCAGTAAACATTCCTGCATGAAAAGGCTTTACCACTGAAGTGCCTATAAAGTGAGGAACTGCACAGTGACATACAAAACATCACTTTATAGGAGCTCCAAAGGCAAAGTCTGTTCCAGGAATATTAACTGCCTGTCATGAAAAGAAGTCAGGAGTCAAATCTACCAAAAACAGTTAAGTAACTCACAGTTGCACTAGCAAATATGATTTACATTTTTGCAAACATTTATCAAGTAAAAAGACACGCTTCAACTTATTCTAAAAACAGAGAAGCAAAATTCAGTAACCACACAGGCTCAGCACACACTGCATTTCCAACAAGACACTGGCCTGCTGTAGGGGCTATTAGACATCAAACCAAAGAGCACTCTGGGAAGACTATCTTGGACAAGATGTTTTTTTTTTTAACCGGGTATAGCACACTAAGCTGAAAGCTTTTTTACAGGAGCGACCTGGGAGCACAAGGAGGTTAAGTGACTTGCTCAGGGTCACACAGTATGCAAGTGGAAGCTGTGGGATTCAAACCCAGGTCTGGTCTGCTGGATGTCACCAGATTTGCAGCTCAGAGCCTTCGACCACTGCGCTATATATTGCAATAAAACAAACCTGAATGGCAGCCCCTAGAGGTCCTAAAACACCCAGGGAAAGCAGGAAAAGTTAGAAAAAATCCTCTCACAGCCTAGGCAGAAACAAAACACTGGGAATCACTGTTTTGAAAAATGTATCCCTTACAATGTTTTCTTATTTGCAAGACAGCATATATTTATCCTAACAAATCTGTCCTACTGCCACATTCAAAACACTATCCCCTACGTACTTGCCACATATAAACTCAATTACAACACTGCTACACTTATATATAATACATACTTCTGAAACTTAAAAGAAAAAGATACACTTTATTATTAAAGGGCTATGTTTACCAAGTACTGTGCCCATGATTAAAATAATTTGAACCCCCTCCCACCAAAAATGTGCACTCACATGAAACTACATGTTTAACTGCAAAGACAATTAAAACATGTATTACTAAATGCATTATTAACACCGATGCTTTCGAAGTTTTGAAACTAAAAGACAAACTATATATATATATATATATATATATATATATATATATATATATATATATATACAGTATACATATATATATATATATATAGTATATATATATATATATATATATATATATATAGTAAACAAATATTGTTAATCCCAAAAGCTGAACTTTATGCTTTAGTATATAAATATTTAAGAAAAACCTGTGGCTCTATCAACTTGAATCAGAACACTGTGTCTATTGTTTTTCCATGGAGCTGTAGTTTCAGGCAGTCCTTTCCTTTTGAGTCCCCAGGTGGCTCTGATAATCATTTGTTCAAATGTTTTTTAAGTAAATTTAAAGGCATTAAGTACCTTCTGTTCTCCTAGTCCTTAATAAAATGCAGGGGCTCCACAACTTGATCACTCCACAGACTTGTTCTGATGCTTGCTCCAGGTCCCAAACTGGTGTGTCTTGTACCAACATGATATCCACCTCATGCCCCTTCTACGTGAATCAAAAAAAGGTGAGGTGGATCTTTAGGAGCTTCTCGGGTGGAGGTAGGAGTGGATCTTACTCCCCCCCAAAAGTGAATGCTGCCTCCCACTACTCAGGTTCCAGTTCTTGTACTGCCCATTTAAGAAAGAAAATAGTACCCTGCAACCATTGACTAACATGAAAGCATATTTATTTGAGGGTGGAAAACTTTTCTTGGAGGAGGGTAAGGCAGAGGAGACTATTTACACCTTCAGTCAGTTCCACAGACAGAAAACATGACATCACTCCTTTTGTACATGCAAAACATCTGCAGGCTCCACCTACTGCAGCCGTAAAAAACAAAAACTAGCAACTACCATCTTGAAATTCCTAGACTTTATTGCCCACCTAATAACAAAAACTTCACATCTCAGTAAACAAGCAACATTATACAAAACACACCTCATTATCAGTGTGATGCAACAACACACAGTATGCCTTCACAATTAGTAAGTTTGTACACCATCCTAGCTCTTCCAAAAATTAATCTCTTCTATTCTGTACACACATAGACTTCAGCTCCCAAACCTGCACTGAGCAGGTGTCCTGTTGACAAGCAGTCAGAGGGGAGCGACACAATGGCTGTGACTCACACAGCAGTATCTAACAAACCAGGAGTTTCATTAAGCACCTACAGTAAGTTCTCCTTCCACAATTACCTCTAATGAAGCTGGTGTCAGGATCCGAAGCAGGCAGCGAAAGCTGCAGCAGCCATAGTTTGGAAAAGCAGTGCAAGGACACGTTCAGCTACACCGGAAGTAAACTGAGCAGATGGCTATTGACTTCAATAGACAGGCAGCAAGAGCTCTGATCGCGGACAGTGTAAAAACTTAAAAAACACGAAAAACTCGCCATCTCCAAGTTACTTCACATTAACAGCCATTGCCCTCACACCAGCTCCACCTGCTTATCACACTCATGCTGCTGCACTCACACTCTCCATCACAATCATACCGATCAGCAGCCTGCTATCATGCTGATCATCAGTGCTGCACCCCCTTCAGACAACATGGACCAATAATTGTGTATGGAGCTACCACACACACAAAAAAAAATACATTTAAACACCCTATCAATTTTTACCCCGACATCTCCCCACATACCTCAGCTAACATACTGTTTCTGTGGCCTGAACATAGAGGCGGTAATGTAAACCACAAGTACTGAACCACAACTCAAGAAAAGCTGCTCATAACTGCTCCCATCCTGACACTGAGAAAAAATGGAGCACTCACTGCGCATGTAGCCACCAGTTCCACACACCAAATCAACATTTTCCCCGCCATGTTTTTTCTGGCCCTCCCCATATACTGTACCTCACATTCTGTGTCTGTTACCTAAATGGACACTGGGCATCTCCCTCAAGGGAAACAGAGGAGACTGGAACAGCATGTACAAAGTCAACAACCTAAAAAATGTGTATCTGTCCTGTACAGATGTATTATTTTCATGTTCTGTAATGGAATTGGGGGTGGGGTGGCTATGACAACAAGGATTACATTTTCAGGCACAACATTATCAGTACTAAAAGTGAACTCACAGTGCCACCTGCTGACAGTGTGATATTCCTCTTCGTCATGCTTCTACCAGCCCCCTTACCACTGGGCTCATCTTCTCCAGCAGCAGCCTGTGTCCCAGAGATACCAGCTTCTGAGTTCTCCCTGGAGGTTATGGGTTGAACCATTCATAGCCCTAGAATGCTTGTTTTCCCTACTGAGAATATGCAGAAAAACTGACCAGTTTTTTTTTTTTTTTAAAATTATTTGAGAAATGTCTAAACCTAGGAGCATATGTCACTAATGTTTGAAGAGCAGATAAGGCAATAGCTCTTGAGTATCTCCTTATAGATCACAGTAGTATTTTAGTGCTCCACCATTTGTTATATAGTTGTCTAATCTTTTCTTAAAGAATTTCTTTTGTTTCACTTATAACTATGTCCTCAGGGCAACTGTTCCAAAGGTTCACCACCCTCTCAGTGTAGAAGTATTTTCTTTTATTTGTTCTAATTCTTCTCACCATAATTTGTAGTGCATGCCCTCTAGTTTTCGAGTTAATATCTTTAAAGCTAATGCTCAACTCATTTATAAGATAGGGGTAATGTTATGTATAGTGTCATAGAAGAGTAATAAGTCTCCTCTTTTCCTGCGTACCTCTAAAGTGTATAAGTTCAGATGTACTATTCTTTCTTCATGAGTTATTCTTTGTTTCCCATATGATTTTGGTCATTCTATGTTGTACCTTCTCCACCATGTCCACATCTGACCTCCCATACGGACACCATAGTTGACTACAAAAATCAGAAAGTGGTCTTACATATGATCTGAACAATAGCATTAGAACCTCTGCTTGCTGTTTTTTTATGTTTCTTTTTATAGCCCCAAGTACTCTGTTTGCTTTGTCCATAGCCTTGACACATTGCTCTTTAAAATCTAGGTTATTGTCTATAAATATTCCCAGATCTTTTTCTGGGTTAGTAGATTTAAAATTGTATTGCTTAGTAGTTGTTGATGCAAGATGTTGTTTCTACTCATATAAATGACAAAGGAATGCACCTTTTGTCAAACTTCAGGTTTCAAATCCAAACCATTTTTAGGTTACAGGTCAGCAAAAAAAAAGTAAAAAAAAAGCCTTAAAAAGGACTTCCGGTAACATCACCGACCGGGATGGCTGACTAAATTAGGAGCTCTCCTCACATCACCCTTACCAACAGTCAAAAAATGACTTTAGAGGAGTTTTCTAAGTTTAAAACTCCAGACCCTACTGCACAGCCTGTGGGGAAGAAATTTGGTTAAAAAAAGAAGGAACCAGCAACGAATTATGCTGATGATGACTCAATGGACACCAGGAGAGAGGTCTTCTCTCATGCCAGCGTGGCACAGACAGACACCTTTTCACAGTCGAAGGAATGTAACCTGAGCCAAATGATACTGTCGGAGCTCAGGGCCTTTTGAGCAGACTAAAGAAACTGGACCACATACTATACAAAAGGATATCTCAGCCCTTCAACAATAAACTTCTGATCACAAAAAGACATTATGGAGCTAGACATGCAGGCAGACTGCACAGACAGGCTAGTGCTGGAGGTCTATAGGAAAATCAATGCACTCACTGACAAATGTGAAGATTTGGAGGGCAGATCCCGAAGAAAAAACATCCGCTTGCATGGCTTCAAGGAGGCCACATAAGGAACAGATCTAAATGGTTTTCTCATCCGTTTTTTCCAACACCAACTGGATTTACCAGCAGATTTCCCACTTAACATCGAGTGGGCTCATTAGTTTTTATGCTCTCAAACAATCAGCAGCGCGCCCGCTACATCGTACTACAGTTCATGTCATATGCCACTAAGTAAACAATTTTCACAGGGTTGTAGAAGAAAAAAGAACTTTATTTCCAAGGGACCAGGATATATGCAGATAATGACTACTCTGTGGCAGTGATGGAGCAGCGATGATGACTCAGACCCATTCTGGCCTTACTTAGAGAAAAGCAGCTGATATTCCACACACCGTTCCCTGCCCACCAGCAGATCTTCTTTCCTGAGGAACCAGTCACTTACGACAACCCAGACATGGCCATTGCTGACCTGGCCAAAAAGGTCTACATCCAGCTCAACCACAGTGACCACCTGTGAGGCTGACTATGCGGAGCCAGAGCCTACCGGCATTTCTAGTAGACATTCACAAAGAGAAACAACAAGCAGTAGAGACCCTGAAGGACATACAGAACTATTGCAATCCTTTGCTAAAGTGTGTTTTTTAGGTATACTAACATAGTACCTTTGTCTTTTCTTGTTCTAGGTCCTCGGAGGGGAAGCTCCTGGTTACAGTGGAAGACCATGAATGCACAACTCAGACTTCTCCATTTCTTCTAACCATGCGGCTCAACAGCTTCTCTTTCCTGCTCCTTTCTCTGTTGCCTACAGCTAACTTTAATGGGACCTAAGCAGGTAAGCTGATTAATTGGCTAAATTGGGGAAAGGTACTGATGGTTTTTTATTTGCCTTGTCCTTGGGGTGGAGGAAGTGGGTTCTTGATCGCTACATGGCTGGAGTGGGGGAATGCGAGGTATCTCTAAAAAAATAACTGACTCACAGTAGAGCCTAATGGTGGGAGCAGCCTACTAAATAGAAGATAAAATTGAAACTGAGAGCTGCCCCTGCTGAAGGTTTGATCACTAACATCTTATATGGTGATTGGAGGTTTTGCTGGGATCAGTACACCTACCAGTGAGAAACTCTTGCTGCTTTCTTGCATAATTTTTTAACTTTGGAACTGTGTGGCAATTTGGATACCCCCCCAATAGGGCAATGTCAACTGAGGATACACGGACCTAGTGATCAGCATGTGAACACTTCCAACTTTTGTGAATTACTCAAATCATCCTGGAAGACAGAACAAAAAAATATATACTAACCTATCGAATCTATTACTTCTGTTTCCTCTCTATGCTGAAACTAGTTCTTTGACTACCATACGGCTGATATTTAGATTGGGGAAGGAAAAATTAATGACACTACGTTGCCTGTTTATCAATGTAGGAATCTGAATCTACACACTATTACAAGTTTGTTGGAGGGGTTCCTCCACTTATGATATCAGAAAGTATGCACCTGAAGGTATATTGAGAGATTTTCATTGAGTAGTGTCTCTCCAATGACATATACCCCCTGGGCAGATACAACCATACGAGAAGCAGGACTATGGAGGGGAGGAGTAGGTAATTGACAGGTGCTACACTGACAAATGAAAAGGGACACCTCTCCCTGTCGGGGACTGAGGAAATTGTCTTAAAGACAGATAATACTGATGTTGTGGCTATCTGGAGGGATGGACAAGGGTGAATTTATGATCACCCCTACCTAACAGATATACTTAGTTAGTAAATCACTCTCCTTAAAATAGAAAATATCAACTGATAGCCCGAGAATGAACCCTGGGTGAAATCAACCCTGATTTATTCCAGGTACCATTGCCTGGGCGGGCCCCTTCAGATTTGTCTGGTTGCTCCAGTTGCTGGTGACTGAGCCCAGGTGGGGAGGGACTCACAGCTTGGTGATGGGAGCACACCCGAGTTATAATTAGATATTGAGCTACGATGTGATAACAGTGCTGGAAGCACATTGCATTATTTACCCATCTATCCAAGATGAGGTGGAGAAAGATTCTAGATTTAATGACCTAGAGATGAGGGGTGCCTCAGAGTGAGCTGTAGAAATAGGCAAATGGTAACACTATATAACGGAATGTGTAGAGAAATTACCCTATATAACAATTAAGTTCCCAGGAGTACATCCTTGAAGGAAGCCTTATCTAACCCCACCTACAACTTCATTCCCCAGTGTTACATGAATGGCAGACTTTGGGGGGAGATGGAGAGGAGAGTTCTGTTTATTTTTTTTCTTTATTATCATTGTACAGATATTCTTAGGGTGCTTGTGTTGGCAACAGTCCCCCCCTACTTTTCCAGTACCCCGTGGGGAGGGTTTCCCCACCCACAGGAGTTCTTAGCCCATTTTTGAGCTCAACTTTTCTCCTACTTGTGGTGCTGTCCTCTGTTAGGGGAGGACTCGCATGAGGATTCAGGGAACCACTTAGCTGGTCCCCCTACCTTGGAATTCACATCTCTCTGTCATCTGAGGACAAAGATAGGAGATTGCCCTACCTCTTGGACCCTAGCCCACCCACTTCTGGAAGTGCAGTGAGTGGGGCTGAGGCAATTCTCTACCACCTCAGACCTAGAGGTTTATTTTGTTAATTCTTTTATAATTTTTTTTCTTTTTTGGGCATCTGTTGGGCTTAGATATTATGTCTGTTTTTCAATGTAATATATTTGGTTATTGGTGTTACTTTTACTGCTGCCTAGTTCATTTCTAGACATGCAGTCATAGATTATTGCGTAGCAAGGTACTGAGTCATGCAGAACTTAAAAAATGGGAACAAAAGAAACCTAGTCAACAGGGGCTATGTCAGTTTCATATTGTATATCCCACATGAAGCCTAAAGGGAGTCAGCTGTTTAATATCTTTTGTCAGATGGCAACGAAAAAAAGGCAGATCTATCCTATATGCCCATACCCATGGTCCACCTAATCCCAACAACTGTTTATTCACAAAATATCAATGGACTAAATAACCCAGTAAAAAGACATAAGGTGCTTACCTCAATTAGAAAAATAAGCCCAACTTTTGTTCTCCTGCAGGAGACTCAACTCTCGTGGGAAGATCACAGCAAATTAATAGGATTTGAATATTCCTCATTGGTGGCCTCCAGCTATGGTAAAGGAAAATGCAGAGAAACAGCTATCCTGATCCCAAAGATTACCCCTTTTAAGATGGTGACCAAATACTCTGACCCCCAAGGCTGCCTGGCGATAGCTACGGGTCAATACTTAGAAAAAGAAACATTGTTAGCTAGCATATAAAGGTGGGCAAAGTCGAAAAAATTCTCTCTGTGGAAAAGTTCGCAAATAGTGCTAAATTCTCTGAGCGCAATTTGCAAAATTTTACAATTGATGGAGGGGGGATCATCCATGATTTAAAGTGCACAAAACTACTAATTTCTGGTATCTAGCAGCAGTGCTCCCCCCCACCAATCTATGGCAACAATAAATCACCGGTGTCTAATAGCACCCCCCCACCACTGCTGATTTCTGTCCACAAGCACAATCACACTATAAAAAACTATTTTTGTATTCATTAAATCCCTGTCCCTTCCCTGGTGTCTTGTGCCCCCCACTATCGATCACCCTGCCCTGGTGTCTAGTGGTCATCCCCTTGCCACCAATTGCACCCACTTCCACAACAATACTGTATATAAAAAAAGATTTTCATTTAATCCCTGGTGTCTTCTAGACCCCCCATCTGTCTGATAGTGCTCCCACCCCATTCCCCCAACTGCGAGCGAGCCACCAGTACAGCCCTCCACTCACTTCCATGGCTGGCAGCCTGACTGAGCTCAATGAATGAGCATGTGCTTATACAAGCATGTGCTCATTCATTGACAACCTCGCTGTAATTTTTGTCAGTTTTTCAGGGTTGTAGAGAAGGGGGGGCTGCTCCGGTCACTGGCGGGGGCAGCAGGATGTGGGGGAATGGCATTGTGGACCCCTCTGGGGTCTACAACGCCATTCCCTCCTCCTCCCCCACTTGCAACGAGCGGCCCCCTCACCTCTCTCCCTGAAAACTGACAAAAACATTCGACTGTCAATGAATGAGCGTGTGCTTGTACAAGCATAAGCTCATTCATTGAGTTCAGTTGGCTGCTGGCCATGGGGGTGAGTGGAGGGCTGTGCCGGTGGCCTGCTAAGGGTTGGGGTGGTGGGGATGGGTGCACTACCTGACAGGGTGGGGTGTCCACTAGACACCAGGGAATTAATGAAACTCATTTTTTTATACAGTATTGTTGTGGATGTGTGTGGAGTTGGTGGCAGCAGGGTGTGACCACCACTATACACCAGGGCAGGATGATCGGTGGTGGGGTGGGGACACTAGACACCTGGGCAGGGATAGGGATTTAATGAAAACAATATTTATTTTTTTTATGGTGTGATTTGGTTGTGCTTGTGGATGGTAATTGGCAGTGGTGGGGAGGGGGGGCCACTAGACACCAACGATTTATTGTGTCTGCCGATCAGCTTGGGGGGGCACTAGACACCAGGAAGAGATGTTGGGCTGCCAGTTGTGGGTGGGGATGAGACTTCTCCTTGCTTTGGGTTTTTTAAGTGCAATTTGCACTTCAAAAATCAAGGCAAAGTCACAAATGGCGAATTCTGGGTAATCTTTAAAAATTACATGAAGTAGGGAAAGGGGAAATTGTTTAACCAGGAAAGGCACATTAAGCTGGAGCTTGTTTCCAGGTGCAACTTGGCAGCACAAGGAAGTTAAGTGACCTGCTCAGGGTCATACAGTATGTAAGTGGAAGCTGTGGGATTCAAACCCAGGTCTGTTGAATATCACCACATTTGCAGGTCAGAGCCTTAGACCACTGCACTATACTGCCTCTGAAGCACTCATTAGATGCAAATTTGGAGACTTCTCCACATATTTGCCCGTGGAGAAAAGGTTTGCTGCATTTCTACAAACATGTACTTTCCTCCTGAAATAGGTAGCCCAGTGGTCAACCTTCTTTTAGGTAAGATTTTACAATATCAAAGGGACTCCTTCTAATTGGGGGACCATAACATGACTTATGACCCAGTGGATACCATGAGTACTGCACAACCCTGCCAAACAGGTGGCACAAAATGTAGCACATTTTATTTAAACAGTATGAGTGGCAGGCACCGGAGGTCACTACACCCCTCTAGCAGAGAATACACCCATTATTCATACCCGCATTGGGTATATACCCACATAGACTATATGCATATCTCTAAAGAACACATACATCTCCCGATGAAATGCAACATACTGCCTAACTATCTCTCTGATCATGCTCCCCTATTGCTGACCCTGAGATGAAGGCACATAGTGATCTAATAGTCTGTGGCAGTCCAACAACTCCCTTTTAAATTCAGAGGAATTTAGGTCTTTAGTACAAGAAAAAATAGAAACCATTACAGCAGATAATACAAAACAAGACGTCACACCAAGTATACTATGGGACACCGTTAAAACGGTATTAAGAGGAGAAATTATCAGTTATTCCTCCAGGCTGAAAAGATAAAGAGAAAAAGAGTTAGACAAGCTACATAGTCTGTTAATTTCAATCATGAATTATGGTTCCATAATTTATTCTTCATCATCAGAAAGAATGCTCATCAAACTTAAGTCTACTTTTAATAATATGGCTCGTTTCACAACTGCTTTTCCATGATTGATACACCACTGTCACCTTTATAGGTCCTTTGGCTGTTTATCTATGTTTGAAAAATTTAATTTTAAATAACTGACTTTCTTGCACACCCTTACAGAAATATGTGTGTGCTGTGTACATGCAGAATGCATGCCACATGCTTAATTGTGCAATGTTTGCATGCGGTTCACATACGCAAAGTGAACCAGGTCTAAAAAGCAAATCAGGTTCACATGCTGCAAGCTTGACATGTGCACAGCAGGTAAGCTAGTGTGAACATCTTCTAAAAATCACATCAGGTTCGCGTGTTGCACGCTTGACATAAGTGCAGCAGTTTAGCTGGTGTGAACATCATCTTAAAATCACATCAGGTTCACATGCTGCACATTTGCCATGTGTGCAGCAGCTAAGCTGGTGCAAATCTCATGTAAAAAAACACATCTGTTTATATTTCTCATACTACTGCTAGGAATTAGAGCCATTAAAATACACGTTTCATTGATCTATTAAAATTAGGAAAACTCATTAATTCTGATCCTTTTGCAAGTTGTTTGATGGTTTTTGATTTTTGTCATTGAATTTTCATTAATAGTATTGTTTGCTTAATGCTTTAAATGCCTAGGATATAGTCAGACAACATCCCCCATTCTTAGATGTGCAAAGAGGTGCTTCTGTGTTGTGAAGCCTGGCCTTTTTGTTTTGGGCCATGAAAATCCCGCTATGTATATTTAGTGCTACAAATGTGTTTCTCCATGACTGTTATGACTCTCTTACTTTCCCTCTGTCATTCTGTATGGTGTATATACACTATGGCTTTGCTAAGCACTCTTTGTGCTGAGTAGGGTTTTGGAAACATGCACCATACCTCACATTTTGCCACTGAAATGAGGGACATGGACTCTCAAAATGAGGTACAATGAGGGACACTAACCCGCATGATAGTCAGGACACATAATGAAACATGGAGATACAGTATCTCAGAACACAGTAGAAACAATTGTATTTACTTGTACCGATACCTGAAAAATAATTTCTACCATAAAGCAGGGCTACCATTTAAGAAGGGCGGGGGAGGGCAGTGCCCCCCCCCCGCATTTGTGCCTAGGTTGTTCTTATAGTGTGGCAATAATGACATTAAATTTGGATTTAATCTTTTGCACAATAAGTGCCCCACCGGCCTGTGTGTGTTCATGCTGTAGGTACATTCCTGACTTGACTATGTCTGTATTGTGTTGTCCACTCTCTCAGCCTATTAGTGGCGGCACCATCCCACATGATGTGGAGGAGCTCCAACCAAGCAAGAGCACATGAGTCATGCAAGTGTGACACTGTCTTTCCTGCCATAGGGTAGACAGGCTGAACACTACAGATTGAAGGAGTCAGTGAGCACTGAACTCTCAATAGCAGTGTTGTAGTGGCATATTTCTGTTGGGCTACTCTTAGTGAGTCTCCATCTAACCTGGTGGCTGAAGGGACAAGGTGAGCTGGAAGCTAACTCGAGACTAGGCTGCCTACTTTACTAGGCTCACCTTGTAAAAAAAAATCATACAGCACAGGCCCCTCAGTAGAAAGCTAGGCCTAGCAGCAGCGGTGATAGGGGTGTGGGTGGCCTTCATAGACCTTGATCAGTGCAGTGCAGCAGCAGCCAAGCAAGAAGCCAGCAATGCAGATTGGGTGTGTTTGGTTAGTGAGGTGACTTGGTTGTGGACTACACTGGGAACCTGGGATGGCAGGTTCTAGCATTCAGCTTCTGGCAGAAGGACGGAGGAGGAGCAGACTGAAAACTGGGTTGGTGGCACACTGGGCCAAGCTGCAGGTTCTGGCCAGATGGCTGGGTAAGTAAAAGTAAATATTTTTTAAAAGGGGACTGGGGGAGGACTGAAATACTGATGTGATTTCACTTTTCTGCATCTTTGGATGGCTTCATGACATATATGGGATGGGTATTGAATGGAGTGGAGTAGGGGGGAGAGAAATCGGGGCAAAGTTTTTTTTTTGGGGGGGGGGTTCAGAACATCAGCCAGAAAAAGAGTTGGTTAATAACTAGATGGGTTTAAGCCCAAATCTGATGCAGTGCTCCAGGGCATAGACAGATGAATCTTACACAGTTTAATTTTTCTTGATTTGCATATCACATTTCAGTATTCTAGAGCTTGCCATCTAGGGGCTAACTAGCACATGGCCTTTTCTGGTTGTTGGCTCCCACATACTGAAATCTGAAATGGTGCTCATGCCTTAAAGTCTATATTTACAGGACATCCTCTGTGTGAGCAGCATGTTTCCCATGAGGGATGGATAAGGAGCAGAGCAGTTTTCAGGGGGTAAAATGAGGGCTGTCCCTTGCATTCAGTGACAGTTGAGCCATATGGTATGCACAGACTATTGGAGCCCCACTATAGTCAAGCTTATGCCCCCCCTCCCAGTGAAGCAGACCTCCACAGCTCCACAATCAGGCACATTATGACATAGGGCAAGGAAGACTGCTGGAGTGTGCACCATTGAAATGAATGGTAGTATTTTATTATTACTATTTTATGCATTATTGATGGAGAGTTGGAGATTACTGAAGGCCACTGCTCGACTAATAATGGCCTTGTTAGTAGAACAGTAGTCTTAATTATTCTCCAATTCATCATCATAATGTATAAAATAGTAATAAAAACATCACTCCACTCATTTTAAGGGGAGACGACTACACCCCAGCACTCTGACCCATGGACATCATCTCTTAAAGACCTTACCTCTGGCTTCCTAGTACTTAGGTAAGAGACTCTCAACTTATATTTATACTTGGTGGGTTGTCTGCAGCAGTATGGCCACACCTGTTGCAGTGTGTATGTGTGCATGGGGGGAATGACTGGCCATGTGGCTGGGAGTCGAGTTATTGTTACTTTTGTGTTTGACTCTTAAAGTCTGCATGGAAGCATTCAAAACTATAGAGAGACAATAGTAGGAGTATAGGCCAGAGAGAAGTAATTTAGTAGTTTTGTGGGCAAGTGTGTGTATTGGGGTGAGAAGAACCACATGTTTTTCCATTGGTATGTATGCTACAGTTCAGTTGTGCAGCTAAGGGAGGACAAGAAAACTGGAAAGTATAGCAGTGGCTACAAGCATGCTGCAAGCATGCAGATGTACAGTTTGCAGATTTGCATTGAAGTACAAGCAAGCCATATGTGTGCAGACTGTATAGCTTAGTGGTTAATAGCACTGAATTGCAAACCCTGAGACTTGGGTTTGAATCTCATCAACCCCCACTTGTACTATGGTGTGATCCTCAGCAAGTCATTTAACTTTTATGTGTGCAGTTATCACTTGCTTTTTGCACACATGCCACATGCATGCAGTCTGTTCCAATTTAACATAAAAAGCATGCTTTCCACACTTACTTGCTGCACGCATGCCACATACATGCAATCGGTTCCAATTTAATGTCTAAATCATGCTTGCAGCATGCATATCACATGAGTAGTTTTATGTGTGCAGCACAAAAACATTTCATATAATTATTTCTGTAAGGGCAAGGTTCATCTAGGCCTTTTACCTGACTGTATTGTCAAATTATTTTCTAGAAATGTTAGTACTGCTAATACAAGAACACAGAGTAGAAATTATTTTTAAGTTCCTTTATTTCATACGTTCTTTGCTCAAAACTCAAAGAATTTCATGGCCATTAAACAATATAATAAGTTATCAAGTTCTATAGTCAATTGCACAAAGATATCATATTTTGAGAGGTCTCTCAAAAAACTATTTACTAATCAGTTCAGTATGTAAATGTTTTATCTGATTTTACTTTATTGCATATTGAATATTATATTTTGTAACTAAACCTAAGATGTACTAAGGGCTTTACTGGAAATTAGCTTGTCTCAGTCGAGTTGTACTTATTCATTGTTTTCTCAGATGAACAAAATTTTTACTACTATGTTTGCTTTTTGTTGTTCCCACTGGTTTTGTAATTGTAAGTTTTATATAATCATAACTTGATGCTTGTGAAAATGTGCAATCTTGCTCACAGGCTTTTTAGCATAAAATAAAACTGATACAAAATGAAACGTAACATATACAGCTTTGCAGAAACTCAGTGACATCATATGCAAGGCTAGTCAAATACAGGCCTAGCTCTTGGTTCCTTGCAACAAAAGATTCAGAAAATACAGTACTTAACTGTAAGACTGAAACTGCCTTGTGATTTCTTAAGTAACGATACTATGAGGGAGGGGCCAGAGCTTCTAAAATCCTTGCCTATCACCTTTGAAAAACATAGAAACATAGAATTTGACGGCAGATAAGGACCGCTTGGCCCACCCAGTCTGCCCATTTCCCTACCTACTGGATAAGCTGCAGATCCTAGTTAACCAGCAGCCTACTTCTTCCTACCTCCACCCCCCAGAATTGCCTTATGACTATCCCATGCATGCTTGAATTCCACCACTGATTTTGACTCCACAACCTCCTCCGGAAGGCCATTCCATGCATCCACAACCCTCTCTGTGAAAAAATACTTCCTTAAATTACCACTGAGCGCCCCCTCTATCTTCAAATTGTGCCCTCTTGTTCTTGCACACCTCTTTTTGAAAGATGCTACCCTCTTGGACTTTGTTGATTCCCTTGAGGTACTTGAACGTTTCTATCATGTCTCCCTCTCCCTCCTTTCCTCGAGGCTATACATATTAAGCTCCTTAAGTCTCTCTTCATATGTCCTCCGGTGCAGACCCTGCACCATTTAGTTGCCCTCCTCTGGACAGCTTCCATCCTGTCTATGTCTTTCGGAGATTGGGTCTCCAGAACTGCACACAGTACTCCAGATGGGGTCTCACCAGCTGTCTGTACAGAGGGATAATAACTTCCTGTTTTCTACTGGTGATGCCTCTCCCTATGCATCCCAGTATCCCCCCAGCCCTCCTTGCTGCCCTCTCACATTGCTTGCCCACCTTTAGGTCATCTGATATGACTACCCCAGGTCCCTTTCCATTTTTGTTGTTGTTAGTATCTCACCCCCTATTGTGTACTCTTCCCCTGGGTTTTGTTTCCCAGGTGCATTACCTAGCATTGAATCTAAGCTGCCATACATTTGACCATTCCTCTAACCTTGCCAAGTCCTTCTCATCCTTTCCACCCCACCCTGTGAATCAACTCTGTTGCAGATCTTAGTGTCATCTGCAAAGAGACATACTTTTCCTTCCAGTCCTTCTGCAATGTCAAACATAAAGACATTGAAGAGACTGATCCTATCTTGAACCCTCTTGGGTACCCGCTAGTAACCCTCCTTTCTTCTGAGTGGACTCCATTTACTATTACTCTCTGTGTCCTATTCTCCAGCCAATTCTTTACCCAGGCTGTCATCTTGGGACCCACTCCCAGGCTGGCTAACTTATATATTAATCTTTTGTGTGGGACTGTGTCAAATGCCTTGCTAAAAGTCTAGGTAGGCCATGTCACAGCCCTCCTGATCTACTACTTTGGTCACCCAGTCAAAGAAATCTATCAGATTAGTCTGGCATGACCTTCCCGCTGTGAATCCATGCTGCCTAGGGTCCTGTGCCCTTCTGGCCTCTGGATCTGTGACAATTCTTTCCTTTAGAAGTGATTCCATCATTTCCCTATCACTGAGGTTAAACTAACAGGTCTATAGTTTCCTGCTTCTGCCTTGCTCCCACTTTTGTGAAGGGAATCACATCTGCCCTCCTCCAGTCCTCGGGTACCACCCCATCCTCCCATGATTTGTTAAAGAGGGTAGTCAGTGGTGTCACTAGTTCTACCCTTAGTTCTTTTAGAATTCTGGGATGAATCCCATCAGGCCCCATTGCTTTGTCCACCTTCAGTTTTAAGAGTTCTTTCAGAACCCTTTCTTCTGTAAATGGGCTGGTATCAACTTCTGTATCCAGAGTGTTACTACTGTTTGTTTTATGTACCTCCCCCTCTTCCTTTGTAAATACTGAGCAAAAATATTTGTTTAGTATCTCTGCCTTTCACATTCTCCTCTGCCCACCCTCCCTCCCTTTATTAAGCCTCACTATCCCTCCTTGGTCTTCCTTTGCTCCTGATGTACCTATAAAGGTTTTATTCCCCTTCTTAACTGGGTTGGCTATCTTTTCCTCAGTTTGGGCCTTTGCTGTTCTGACTGCCTTCCCAGCCTCCTTTTGCTTTAACTGATACAGTTCTCTGTCCTGCTCCTGCTGCGATTCCTTGTACTTCCTGAATGCTTTCTTTTCTCTTGAACCTTCACTGCCACTTCCTTTGAGAACCATAGTGGTTTCTTACATCGTCTTGTTTTGTTTATTTGCTTCACACAAAGGCTCGTTACCTCTGTGATGGCAGTTTTATTATTCCCCATTGTTCTTCCACCCTCCTTCGCCCATTTGCTAGTGCATTCCTTAGGCACTCACCCATTTGGCAAAGTCAGCCCTCCTAAAGTCCAGTACTTTTGTCTTTGTATGGCTTGACTCTATTGCTGTGTTTATTGTGAACCATAATGTTCGATGGTCGCTAGTTCCCAGATGGCTACCCACTTCTACATCTGTGATCCTCTCTCCATCTCCATTTGAGAGTATCAAGTCTAATATTGCTCCTCTCGAGTGGGCTCCAGTACTAGTTGTCTAAGGCATGCCCCTGTAGGGCATCTAGAATAACTGCACTCTTGAGTGGCAGCTGCAACTGCGCTCAGTTAACATCTGGCATATTCAGATCACCATCAGCAATATCTCCCTTTTCTGCCATTCTAAGTATACTTTCTATCATTTCCTTGTCCACTTCCTCCCCTGAGAAGGGAGTCTGTATACAACCCTGTGCGGATTGTGGTGCCATTGCCTGTCTCCAAATTTACCCACAGTGCTTCTTCTCCTCCCTGTTTACCCTTTTGTTCTGTTGCTTTTATTCCTTCCCTTATGTAAGAACTACTCCTCCCCTCTTTTACCCTCCCTGTCCCTCCTGTAGATAGTGTGCCCTGGTATGTTTACGTCCCAGTCATGGTTTTGTGTGTACCATGTTTCTGTGACTGCCCACGATATCCAGATGTTCCTCCTCCATCAAGGCCACTAATTCAGGAAGCTTGTTACCTGAACTACGAGGCATTGGTACTCATTGCTCTCCATTTTTGATGGCTTTACCTTCTGTTCAGCATCCCCACTGCCGTTCTACCTTGGTCTTTTTCTCATTTAGTACCCTGTTTTGTAGGAGAGGCTGGGATTTTTCTGGTGCTTGTCAGTGCCTCCCCATTGACTAGTTTAAAAGCTTGCCAATGAAGCATTTAAACCGATTGCTCAAAAGACTTGTTTCCTTCCTGGACAGATGCAGACCATCCTGCCAGTATAGGCTGGTGTCCTCAGGTGGAACCCCAGTCCCCAATGAAGCCAAACCCCTGTGCTCCGCACCATTTTTCAACCATTCATTAAACTGCATGGTGCCAATACCCTCGCCTCCCCATGCCTTTGACAGGCAGCACCTCTGAGAAGGATACTGTGTTTGCTACTTGTCTTAGGCCCCTCCCCAACTCTGCAATGTCCTCTTGCACTGCTCTAACCTCATGATGAGCCAAGTCATTTGTCCCTAGGTGGACAATTCGTCCAGCTCAGAATCCTTGCAGCTGTTGTTGTGATCCTGAGGATGCGCTTCCTGTCCCTTCAAGCCATGGCACCAGGCAGGCACCTTACTTCAGATTTCCCAGCTCCTCCCAGTTCTATCCCCCTAATAATTGAGTCCCCCACCAGGAGCTGCTTCCTTTCCTTGTGGTGTCCTCTGCCTCCTTCCTGTGGAATCCTTAGTAATGCAAATTAAGGACCCTGTATGAGATCTCAAATTTATTGATCAATGGAAAATCTTAGATATATTTCGGTCTTATAACGAAACCCTATATACCCCAATTTGTTCATGGATATACCAGAGTGATTCAGGATGGCAGAGGTAGGAACATATTAACCATCTGTATCCTGGTGGCCAAAAAAGCATTACAAAAAACTGGTTATCCGCCCCTATTCCTACTATAACTTTATGAAATTCCATCATGAGAGACATTTACATTATGGAAAGGTAGATGGCTGGGCTGTCCCAGGCTTTACCAAAATTTAAAATATTATGGAAACGATGGGTTGTGTATGAAATAAACAAATATAATTACTTTGTCCCATAACTATATAAGAATGTATTTCTTCTATTTATTTTTTCCTGATCTGCTAATAGGTTTCTGGGTTCATATGAATTGCATGTCTATGCCTCTAATTGATATTAACTGTTATGCCGCAAAGTTTTGTTGTTAATGTCTTGTTTGTTAATAAAATAAATAAGAAATAAAAAAAATCTTAAAAAAGGAGGATTTATCATTTTTTGCCTTTCTAGAACTTTGCACTCACTGAACCAATCAGAACAAAATTTACTGGATCCAGAGATCTGGCACGAACTCTGTGCCTGTCAAGTTTCAGACAAAAAGATCTAATGAGGACTGAGTTATTAAAGTTCAAAAATCAGGATTTGACATTAATGTGCTTACTCACCCCTAACATACAAGCACTACCTGAATACCTGTAATGGGGCATGGGATCATAATGTCGCAAGACATTACAGTGCAGAAATATCCTGCACTGCCAATACAACACGGTATATTACCAACTTGATTACTACACATCTTGTGGGGGGCTCTGACCCCTGCACCCCATTACAGGGGTCTGCACCCCCTGAACCCCCACCAACTTAAATAACCAGCTCCGGGGGGGGGGGGGTTGACACTTAAAATCGCACAACGTGCAAAAAAAAAAAAAAACATTTCATGCATCTGGGACTGCGAATCGAAACCCGGTCCACAAACCACTGCCTCCCTTGTTGCCTGTGGCTCATCCTGTCAAGCCACTGCAGCTGCTCACTGGCCCCTCCTGCCAGCAGAGGTCTTATCCTCTGCCAGGGAACAGTGAAAGGGTGCACTACCGTGCATACACCCTTTCATGGTTTTGCACCTTCTAACTCTTCATTTTGTGCTGTTTTGATGTGTGTGGCAGAGCATGTGAGATACCGTCCCAGTAGGCTGTATTGGTGGTGTTCTGAAGATGTGGGTAGAAAAAGCAGCCATCTTGAACTTGGGTGGCTCAGTTTTATGCACACCAGACCCAGACAATTTTGGACTGGCTTGGATTCGGCATGTTTTCAACTCTTTTTTATCTTCTGGATGATGGGCGGGGGATGTACTTCCCTGTCAGCACCTGGACTCATCCTCCAGGCATCCCCTTACCAGGCTGACTGGACTGGGTGGCCTGCAGCTTGCTCTCTATGGTGGGTCTCTCCCAGGGAGTGTGGAAGGACCAAAATCTACCAGAGGCCCAAACGGAGGCTTATGCCCGGCATGTCATTTGGGAGGCAGGGTGGGGTGTTTCACGGAGCTACATGACCAAGGATTTTCCTGCTTGGTTCTCCGGAGATGTGGATGTGCAGTGATGTCAGCATGGGATGAGCGATCCTGCCCCACAAACGTCTGCTGATGACTCCACAAGTGCCAGGTGATCCCAGCTGTTGGACACCCAGCCTCCACTCGGTGTCGCTAGTATGCCAGGAAAGCACACCCCTCAGAAGTGGAGAGCTGTCTATGGGATGATCATCAAACCACTCCCTGGCCAACCCTCTGATGCACCGTGCTTGCTTCTGAACATGGGTTGCCAGCACTACTGGCAGCAGCACTACCGCTGCACCCGTGGGCCGGTCTGGATTAGGCAGTTGTGTGTTAATGCCTCCAGAACTCTCTGATTTACAGTGCTTAGCTCTGCTAGTGTTTACAGAGAGTTCCCTTCATTTACTCCTATAAATATCTACAGATACCATCCCTGTTTTGGCCTCTACACTCTCCAATAATCAAACAGCCCATCTGCCATGTGTCTGTCAATAATAGACTACTTAACTGAATTTCTATGATGTATTCTATCTGTGCTTAAAATCAATGACATTGTCTTTAAATACCCCCAAACTTGGATGCTAGCTTGCATGCTGACACAGTGTCAGTGAGCTTAGAACTTGAAAAGGGAAGGAAAAGTATGCCTTTTTAAATTATTCAACCTGCTTTAAGCAGAATTTATGTGCTTTTCTTTAAAAATGGAAAAATGAAGGCTACTGCTGGCTAAAATACACAGAGTCCATTCCATCCAGTGGCAGAGCCAGGTCTGGGGGTCAACAGTCAACCAGGGGAACAAGATGCCAGCAGGTGAGTGCCCAATTGAAAATGTGATGTGGTCTACTGCAAAACTAAGCAATAATGTCCGGCAGGGTGTGTGTTGTGCTGGGATGACGCCATGCCCCAGGTGGTTGGGCACAAGGCAGCAGGCCGAGTGCATCCAATACCTGAGGCATGACATTATCCCAGCACAACACGCACCCTGGAGGGCATTATTGCTATTATACAATGGCTTGTTGTAATACAGAATTAAAAGATAATTGTAAAGAATGTTTTTGTTAGTGTGGAAGAATATTTTTAATTCTTAAGAGAAGATGCAAAAAAAGAGAATATCCTAGTGGTCCAAGAGGTCATGTACATTGGTTCACAGTGCTGAGACTAGACCTGTGATGTTGTGCTGGGATAGCATCACTTGTCTAGTCCAGACTGACCAATCAGAGACCAGGATTCTTTCTTGCCATTGTATAATCAGTGTCATTTTATCTATAATGGGTAATAGTTACTGGTGAGCCCCTTTGTCACACAATTTTCAAGGCTCTCCAAAATGCTATAAAAACTCAAAAATGAGTTACATAGATACATAGACAGTGTCGGCAGATGAGGGCCTGTGGCCCACCCAGTCTGCCCATTTGAGCTTGTAAGTTCAGTTTTTGTTTTCCTAGAAGTCTGTTCCCCTCACCCCTGACCTCTAGAATTCCTTTATGTCTATCCCATGCATTCTTAAATCCCATGATTGTTTCAGCCCCCACCACATCCTCTGGCAGGGTGTTCCACTTGTCCACCACCCGTTCTGTGAAGAAATTCTTCCTCATGTTTCCTCTGAATCTTCCTCCCATCAACTTCATCCCATGCCCTCTAGTCCTGGAACATCTTTTTCGCTTAAAAATAGTGTTTTCCTACACCCTGTTCCTCCCTGTGAGATACTTGTATGTCTCTATCATATCCCCTCTCTCCCTCCTCTCCTCCAGGGAGTACATATTCAGTTCCTTCAACCTGTCCTCATAGGACTTGTGATGCAATCCATGTACCATCTTTGTTGCCCTCCTCTGAACCTTCTCTACCCTGTCTATGTCCTTACATAGGTAAGGTCTTCAAAACTACACTGTACTGCAGGTGGGGCCTCACTAGTGTCTTGTATAGTGGAATTATGACCTCCCTTTTCCTGCTGGTGATGCCCCTGCCTATGCATCCCAGCATCCTATTTGCTTTACCTGCTGCCTTGTCACACTGTTTCCCTACCTTGAGGTCATCAGAGATGATAACCCCAATATTCCTTTCCTGCTTGGTGCGTGCTATGTCCTCACCCCCCAACTGATATATTGTGCCAGGGTTTTTGTGCCCCATGTTCATTATCTTGCACTTCTTTGCATTGAATTTCAACTGCCAAACCCCTGACCATTCTTCAAGTTTCTGCAGGTCCCTTCTCATTCTGTCTACACCCTCTGGTGTGTCTACTCTGTTACAGAGCTTTGTGTCATCAGCGAACAGTGAAATTCTGCCTTCTAGGTTCTGCGCAATGTCACTGATGAAGATGTTGAAAAGGACTGGTACCAGCACTGATCCCTGTGGTACCTCACTGGTAACTCTTCCCTCTGTGGAGTGACAGCCATTTACCACCACCCTGTGTGTCCTGCCGCCCAGCCAGTTACCTACCCACCACACTACTGTCCTGCCCACACCCATATTCCCCAGTTTGTGTAATAGTCTTCTATGTGGCACAGTGTCAAAGGCCTTGCTGAAGTCCAGATAGGCCATGTCCACTGCCCTCCCCTGATCCATCTCCCTAGTCACCCAGTCAAAAAATTCAACAAGGTTGGTCTGACATGACCTCCCCCTGGTGAAACCATGCTGCCTTGGGTCCTGTAGTCCATTGACAACCAGATGTTCCACCAATCTCTCCTTCAGTAGTGCTTCCATGATCTTCCCCACTACCAAGGTGAGGCTGACTGGTCTTTAGTTCCCTTCCTCTTTGTTCCCACTTTTGTATAAGGGACTACATCTGCTGTCCTCCAGTCTTTGGGTACCTCCCTGTTTCCAGTGATCGGCTAAACAGGATAGCCAGAGGTTCAGCCACCACCTCTCTTAGCTCTTTAAGGACCCTAAAACCCCATCTGGCCCCTATTGCTTTATCAACCTTATTACTTCCAGTTCCTTCAGGACCCTTTCTGAGTAAAGGGACTTGTGTCCATTTCTGCACCATTCTCACCCCTTGTACTTCCTTCAGACCCATTACCTCCCTCTTCCTCAGTAAAGACTGAGCAGAAATACCTGTTCAATATGTCAGCTTTACTGTTGTCATCCTCCACGCGTCCCCCATCCTCCCCCTTCAGTCTCACTACCCCTCCCTTTGCCTTTTTTTTTACTTATCTACCTGTAAAAGGTTTTGTCCCCTCTACCCACTGATTTTGCAATGTGTTCTTCTGTCTGAGCTTTGGCTTCCCTTACTGTCCTCCCTGCCTCCCTTTGCTTCTCTTGGTACTTCTCCCCAGAGTTATTACGGCATTTTGAAAAACTTTCTTTCACTGGCAGCGTCCTCGGTTGTCACTCACTTGTACTGAGCCAGCTTGGGTGTGTAAAGAAATCCATAACACACAATTGTATATCTATTATTCTCTATATAAACAACCTTCTGGAAACTTATAAGAACCGTATTTCATGTACGTAACTTAATGATCCGACCAGTGGTGGCATACAAGATGTACATTAAGAGGGTGCCAGCAGGATTTTAAAATGCGTTGTATATTTGGACTCATGGGAGCAGTAATTGTGTCTTGCTTTGTGTAAAATTACTGTCCTAAGTTCAACAAGATGCAGAAGCTGAAACAAACTGTGAGTCTAGTGTGAGACGATTGTTTTTGAGTAGTGAGGCTGTATACAGAGGCTGAGAGTGGTGCCTACCCCACATCACTGGGCCCAAACCAGAGCATCTCCCTTTTACATTTGCAGAGGCACTCACCTCACCTGCCTGTTGTCCTCTTTTTACATGCAAATATAGGCAGTTTGCACTGCTGCAAGAAGCAATGTACTACCTTAATGGGTTTGTATCTCTGGCTGCACACGGCCAGACATACACTTTCACTTCTGGCTGCAGATAGAAATCCACAACACTATTTTGGCGTGCAGAAGCACAGGCCCCTGCAGCCACATGTACAAATCCACGATACCCAAATTGCAGTAGTTCTTTTGTCTGCAAAAGCATGGGCCCTTATGGCCAGAGATTCTGTAGCCACAGGTACACCTGCAAACTGTAAGACACACACAGTTCTCTCTGCAGAAGCACCAAGGGAAGAGTCAGTCTGCCTACTGAGGTGTGGCCCTGCACTTCTGTGCAATGGATGTCAAGAATTTGTGGCACTGTCTGGTGAGCTACAGAAATATTTCAATGTTCACTCATAACTTACTCATTTTACTGTGTTTTTCCACCACATTTTCAGCATAGTCTTCGTATGACCCTACCTCATGAATCCAGTAAGTGAAAATTTGTATATCTCACCTAAAACATGATTTCATGGAGTGACTACTAAATAATCTTTCAGGATATATTTGAAAACTTTCACCTTCCTGGTTCATGAGCTGGAGTCCCAAAAAGGCCATGTTGAAAATTTGGTGTAAAAATAGTTAAAAATGACAAAGTTATGAGTAGAAGTTCAAAATGCATTGAATTATATTAAATAGGCTTACCTTATTTTCTCATATTGCAGTCTCAGTTCCAGAAGGAGGACATATTTGTGACCGGAGGGAGGATCTATGATATGGAACCATCTTTAGATAAGTGAGGGTTTTGTGGAGGGGGGTGCTGAGCAGGGGGTCAGGGTAGGGGTGTGGGGTGTGCGGCACTGACACCAATAAGGTACCATTTTCATCTTTTTGGGTTAAAAGTGAAAACAAAACAAATAGATCAGTGATGGATAGTTTTATTTTTTTTTTTTTACAGGAGGACCATAGCTGACACTGAGGAGTGGTCACCCCAATATTGGATTTTAGTGTTCGGAAGCGTCAGGGTAGACACCCCATTATCACTGTCTATCTATTTTTGGGGGAGGCAAATTGGAGGGGAGGGTGTGATTCAATCTGAACTGGTGTGGGCACCTTGGTCCGCTTACACAAAATTCACTACCAGTGGGAATGACAAGGGCTGGCTGGGCTGGGAAGGGGAGGGATTACTGTATAATATAATTAAAGGACAATCGAGAAGAATGAGGGAGGGCTGGCTGAGCTGGGAGGGGGAGAGACTATAATAAAAGAAAGGAATCAAACTGGGAAGTGGAGGGCTGGCTGAGCTGGGAGAGAGAGAGAGAGAGAGAGAGAGGAAGCATGTCAGTTTCACTATTCTGGATGCAAGTCAAAAATTCCCATGTCACTCCTCTTTTTGTGCGACAGGGAAATTCCCAGTTCACAACCTGAAAAATGGCTCCTTTCACTAAACTGAGCACCCAGGAGTATTTTTGGCTGAGATTTGAAAAAAAAAAAAAAAACAGAATCTAGCTGAATGGGTCCCGTTTATCTAGGTTCAGGTGTTTGCTCAAAACTCATGATGTTCATGCATTTGCCATGCTTTTAGTTAAAAAACAGTTGGTGGCTGTCATGGCCCAAAACAGTTTCTCACAAGATGAAAAACATTAAGTGGTGCAGAAGCAAAACACCTGCAACACCAACATTTTTGTGTTGTATGAGAGGGTTATCCAAAAACCTAACAGAGCATGCTCTGGAAAAAAAAACCTTTAAATCCTTATAACTCTAGAACAGATTAATATTTTTTCACAAAACCTTTGAAATGCATTACCTTGACACAGGCTGCTTCTACCCTAAAAGTAAAAAAATAAAAAAAAAACTTCTGTACCGTCTAGGCTGTAGGCGAGAGGAACAAATGTATTATCAGTATAGGAAACAATTTAGACATTACAGTATAGACATTCCAGATCTCATAAATGACATGATCTGCCATCACAAAGCTTTCCACCTCTTGAGTACTAGCCTACAAGACAATGCATGCCACATCTGGGGTAATTTTCATCAAATGCCACGATAGTTAGTAAGGTGCAAAAATTGGGGTTCAACATTAAGCATCCTATTTCACAATGGCAAGAAAGAATCCCGTTCTCTGATTGGTCAATCTGGGACTGGACCCATGATGTTATCCCAGCACATCACGGGTCTACTCTCAGCACTGTGAACCAATGTAGATGACAATATAGAGCTCTTGAATACTCTCTTTTTTTGCATCTTCTAGTAAGAAACAAAAATATTTTTCCACACTAATAAAAACATTCTTTAACATTTTTTTTTATTTTATATGTAAAAACAAGCCATTGTATAATAGCAATAATGCCCTCCAGGGTGTGTGTCATTTGGAATAACATCATTCCTCAGGTATTGGACGCACTCGGCCTATGGCCCCATGCCCAACCACCTGAGGCAAGACGTTATCGCAGCATGACACACACCCTGTTGAGCATTATTGCTTAATTCAATGCTAGTTATACTGGCACTACCACACCAATATAATATATATTGTACAGATGTGGTAGCACCTTTATATTAGGGTTAAACACCTATGTTTTCACCTTAACAGCTTGTCCATCATTCAACTGATTCTTCTGAAAATCTTTCATGTGTAGAGTCAGTGCAAGGATCACTGGATCCTATCAGTTCTGTAAATGATCAGTTTAGCGGGTGCAAAGTTCTAGAAGGTTCAAAATATACAAATTCACCAAAATCAAGACCTTTCTTTTCTCATCAATAGCGCACAAATAGTTGGGATCTGAAACTGGAACCTCTTTTTGTATGGTTTGGTCCAGTTTGGCATCAAAAGAGAAATCAGGGATATCCTCATGGTACAGTGAAAAACAGAACTGAAACAGAGAGCAGTCTGTTCCTGTATAGATCATAACAAACACAGAAGCTGTAGGAACAAACAGACCACTCATCCAGATTTTTATGGTATCATAATAAAATGTTTATCATATGAACATTCTGAATGCCCCATACATAGAGACCTGTGTTTTTCTTATATAAGAAGTAGCAAGAAATTCAAGGTATAAAAAGAAATAAAACAAAAACAAGCACATGAAAAAAGTAAAAAAAAAAAAAGCTTTTTTTGGCAAAAATTAAATAAGTGCTTGCAGCAGTTGTTTAGCCTCCATTGTTACTACAGAGGTGGTCCTCAAAGAAGTGGCAGTGGAATTGTTTGATTCACAGAACCTTTGAAGACCATAGCATAATGCTGCTTAATACAATGCAGTATACTGTGCATGTGATTTATAGTGTGTGTATAAGGTCATTTTCAGGTATTTTATGAATGTAAATGTGATAACCAGAAATAAAAGTACATTTTCAATGAATAAAAAGAAATATCACAAAATTCCAGTGAAACAAAAATAAAAATTGTTAAAAATAAAAAGAATTTCACAGGGCTCTACTAATACACCAGTGGAAACCTTTTCTTCAGGGTGGAGTGGGTATCTCTTAGACTGAATGTTCATAGTACAGCTCCATTATTTAGTCTTTGAATTTCCTATAATACAAAACTACTATAGAAAATTCAAAGACTAAAGAATGGAACTACTCCTTTTTCACAAAAGCAAAAATAAACCTTCTGGGCCCGATATTGAAAAGTACACCTGGCAATGGTGCAAGTGGTTGCTCCGCGCAACTGAGTTGTGCTGAAGCAAAAAAGGGATATGTTCAAAGGAGATGTGCCATGGCGCATTTCATCTGAATATACCAAAAAATGACCATGGCACAAATACAATGCGCCAGCACATCCCCCCCCACAGGTCTGAATACCAAGAATGGGAAATGCGCCAGTATATCAGAGATACGCCATGAGCAAATTCCTGATATTCTGACACGAATATGCAAATGGGGCCATAATGCATGCAAGGTACAAATGGGGCCATTTGCATGTCATTATGGCCCCATTAGCATGAGTTATGAGGGACTGGCCAGCAAAATGCACCTGGCACCCTGCACAGCATGCGGTGCTGTCAGAGGAGGTCCAATGGTACCCCTCTTCCCGCCCATAAACCCGATCACCATTGTTTTGTTTAATGCATTTCACTGGTAATCTAGTTGTACCCCCTTCCCTGCCCAAAACCCCGATCACAGTAAAAATGTGTAAATCCTTTTTCCTGGTAGTCTAGTGGTACCCCCTCCCTGCCCATAACCCTGATCACCCGAAAGAATGAGTTCTCTATATCCCTGGTGGTCCAGTGGTACCCCCCTCTACACCCATAGCCCAGATCACCATATAAATGTATATTTAAACTCCCTGGTGATCCAGTTGTTCCCACCTCCCTGCCCATAACCCCGATCACCATAAAAATGTAAAATGCCTTTCCCTGGTAGTCTAGTGGTCCCCCCAACCCTCACCCACACTGGACCCCCTGTCCATCCAACTCCCCCCTGGTCATCAGCAGGCAGCAAACCCACCTGCATACCTCTGCACAAAGTTGTGAATGACTATTACAGTATGCACTGCAAGCCCATTGGTCCACAGTGTGGATCAATGGGCTTGCAGCAGATTCTGTAAGCTGTCATTTGGCAGGCAGCCACAGAGGTATGCAGGTGGGTTTGCTGCCCACCGATGGCTGGAGGGGAGTTGTGGGGGGCTGGCATTCCTGTGTGGGTGGGGGGAGCACTATACTACCAGGGAAAGGTGTTTTACATTTTTATGGTGATTGGGGTTATGGGTGGGGAGGTGGGTACCACTGGACCAACAGGGATTTTATACATACATTCATATGATGATCGGGGTTATGGGTGGGGAAGGGGGAACCACTGGATCAGGGATTTATAAAGGCCATTTTTACAGAGATTGGGGTTACAGTCGGGAAGGGGGGTACCACTGAACCACCTGGGATTATTGTGGGTGCTTGTGTAGAGTGTTCAGTGGGGGGGAGCCACCCATGACGGGTGGCTGCTGTGATGCACCTTGCATTATGACATCTCATCTGTGGGTGGCTTCCACTTGAGCATGATTTTTCCATGCTCAGCTTTGTGCCCAGGTGTGCGGCACATCTCCGGGATACGCCGGCATATGCATAGCACATCTTGGCTGAATATCGAGATGTGTCACATATGCATGGGCACACCCCCTGGAGATGTGCTGATACATATCTTTTACTTAGGTGTATGGGGAATTGCACTGCGCAATTCCCCCTTTTGAATGTTGCACCAGGGCACATTTCTGGGGTTGCGCTGGTGCAACTACTTTAAATATCTAGCCTTCTAAGTACAAGTGAATTTTTGTGAAAGTATTTTTTATGTTTTCATTATAAAAATAGGTTTTGTGGGTAAAACATTAGCTTTCTTGAGAGTTAGCGAGCATAAAAGCATCAAAAACAAAAATCCTTTACATGCTGAAAACAGAAAATTGAGGTGGAAGCATGGTCTGTGGTTTGAGTGGTTGACATACTAATGTTAAAACAAGATTTATTTTTTGTTGTTCTTGTGGCTAGCTAGTGTGTGTGTGTGTGTGTGTGTGTGTGTGTGTGTGTACATGGAAATATAAATTTAAATAAATCATAAGTGACAAAAATCAAATATTTTTATAGTTTCTTGAGCTAGGTTATGTCACTCGTATGGTTTCATCACTTGTTTTACAGTAGCTTTTGTGATTTTGAAATGCTGGTTACTGATTACACAGTAACAATCAGACAACCAGATCAATTTCACAGCTGGAACTTGTGTGTTTGGCAGCTTAAGATGTGTGGTGGATTCTTTTTGATGTGTTTTGTCACCAAAAATGGCCCTTATTTTAACTAAAAGTTACAAATTTCTGAGGCAGGGTTGATAAAACCAAAAACAGCTTTATGATTTCTTGAGATAGGTGTCATGATGAATGGAAATGGCTCATAGAGGTTTTTTTTTGGGGGGGGGGACATTTTTTGATTTCACGGCAGTAACCTGTATGTTTGACAGACTAAGTTGTGAGGGAAATTCTTTCTTATGTATTTTTTTTTAATCAAATTATAGCCCTTATTTTGACTAAAAATTTAAAATTTGCTGAGGCATGAGTGATGAAACAAAAAATAAATGCACCTTTTCATATGTGACATATGGATGTGTTTTTGTGAGTGTTTTGTTTTGTGAGTGTTTTTTCAAAGGAATTGTGGGAATTGTTTTGATTGGCTCATTAGCATATATTTGTTGTGGTTTGACTGTGCAGGATACTCTGTTTTTTATATAGTGTCCACAGGGCCCTGTATGGCACCATTGACAGCCAAGCACATTGGGTCTGATTCTCAAAGCTCTGAAGTTGATGCAAAGTGACACAAGGTGCACCTTCTGTCAGAACTTACTGAGATCATGATTCATGAAGACACCCCTGTTCCAAATCGGGACCCAGTGCACTAGACCGGCCCTCACCAGGTTTGCCCCAAGCTGCTGGGTACGCCATGACACCAGGGGGCTTGCAGCAGACACAAGCTGCCATATCCCCCACATCAGAATTCAGGCCCACCCCAGATGGCACATGTTTAACTACTGTTATACCAGCCAGTGCTTGTCTAATGATCCATGTGCCCCCCGCAGAGCCCTCCCTGGGCAGGAGGAAACATGTGCTGCTGCCCATCCACAGTCTCCCATACCCCCATGACATCATGGTATGTGCACTGGCATTCTATATGGCCAGTGCACCAACCTAATAAACAAACACAGCCTAAAGGAAGACCTCCAGAACTCTTTGTGGTGTGGTGCCTTCAGTGGTCTTCCATGGTGCCCAGCATGTGGGCACCCCCAACACACTGGCATGGTAGTGGCCCCTCTGATGCCCCACTGAAGAACTAGTGCCACCTCTCCCATCACTTATCTGTGTGTCACCAGCCCTCCCAATGGACTGCCTCATCCCCTATGACCCCAGCAACCTCCCAGTCAGTCTCTTTTCCTGGGTGCAGATGACGCCCAACCACCTGCAGCTTGCAGCAAACCTCTCCTGTGTGCCACCTTTTTGCTGCATGGCCCAATTTTCTGCAAGCTGCAGGACTTTGGTGCCAAGACCCTACCAGATAATGAATCAGGCAGAGGGTCCCTGGTGCACCAGCGATTGGCACAAGCTGCTGTTAGGATGACTTGCACCAATCTTTGAGAATTGAGCCCATTGTGATATGATGGTGGTTAGTGTGTGCTTATGCACAGGGTCCACAGGGCTCAACATACATCTAGACACACCATTGTGCTGGCACCAGGTCCTTTGGGTCCTGCATGTTCTGGCATGGTGGTGGTCAGTGTATGCCTGCATGTATCAGAGAGACCATGTTGCTGGCACAGGGCTGTAGGGCCCTGTACATCTTGGCCTGAAAGATGGTTCATGTCTGATGGTGTAAAAGGCTCACAGGGCTCTCAGTGCACCCAGACAGATCATGCTGATGCTGCATTGTCCAATGGGCCCCATGTGTCCTTGCATGACAGTGGCTGATAAACCAGGGCTTAAAATATGTCAGATATTCTGTTTATTCTGTTTTGTGCAGGCTCTTTCAGGACCCGCATGAAGGAAGATATGATTCTACAAGCACAGAAAGAAAAGAACTTTAATGCAAAAAATATGTTAATGCAGACATCAGGGTTGAATAACAAACAGCACAGAAAGTAAGGAAATGAAAAAAAAATAGAGTTTGGAGCCTCAGGAGTCTTGTTAATTCAGTGGTGTGGTGTTTTGGTGTTTTTTCAAACCCAATACACCCCTCTCCCAAGCCCTTGCCTCATGAGCCAAGAACAAGCTACAGGTCCAGGGCATGCAGTCGCTGTATGAAGAAAGATATGAATGATCTTCCACTTAATGAAGGGCCCTGTAGATATACAGGCATGATCTCAATATCCTGCATCACACACAGCCTGTAGGGCTCTGTGTGAGGAACGTTATGACTGTTACTGCTGGTTTATGTGGTGAGCCATTGTTGTCTAGCCCCAGCACTAGACATATGGGGCACTGGCTTGGACCTGTAGCTTGTCCTTTGAGCACGGAGCTAGGGACTGGAGGAGGGGGTGGGTGTTAAGGTAGAAAACCCCAATGAAACCCACAATGCCAATTTGTCAAGACTCCTGAGATTCCAAACCCTAATTATTAAAATGTCTTTACTTTGTGTACTTTGCTTTTTCAACCCTAACGTCTACATGGATGTAGTTCATTACAATGAATTTATTTAGAGAGATATAACAGTATGTATATAATATACATTACAATTTAATCACCTAAGATTGACCATTGAAATATAACATCTCACTCTCAGTGGGGTTCTGCCTCCACTCAACTTGACAGCTGGAAGGAATGTAGCACAGGGAGGTCAATTGACTCTCTCAGAGACTTACAGGGAGCCAGTGTGTGGTTGTGTGATGGAATTCATACCTGTGATCTGCAGTTTCACAGTTCAGTGTGCTGACCACTAGACCACACTGCATTACTTAGACCACACTGCTTATATGTGAAACAATCTGACCAGCTGGTAGCATGGCTGTAACAGTACCATGCTTTAGAAGAATCCTGCTGTGCATCATTTCCATACAAGCAAACCATACACTTAACAGCTGCTGTTGCCAGTATTGTTTAAAAAGAACATACTGTAGGAGAATTGTATTAACACAGTAGGCATACAGTCTTACTTACTTACTATGATGAGCCACTGTACTCATTTGTATATGGGGGAACAGTTTATTTTGCAAAAAAAGCATTCTATATAAATCTAAACCTCTTTACCTATGCCTGCAGCTTGAAACACTGGACACATAGCTACTGTACCCGGAATTAAGGAAATTCCCTAGGCTCTAAAGTGGTCATTAATAAAGAGAAAAGACAGGAATAATTTAAGCTTTTTAGCACCAATAAAAGCTTCTGAATAGACGGTGCTAATTTACGTTAAAATGAAAAGCAATGTAATCCCATTTTTCACAGAAAGTAAAATCTTTGAGTATAAAATCAAAGGCATCCACGCTTTCCTTTATTAAATTAGAGTTAATAATCAGCAAGAATATTTTGGTGAATGGAATTTACATTTATAAGACAGTTAAATGGGTTTAAATCCATCTTGCATATAGAATTTCATTTATGTTTTACAAAATAATGTGTTAGCTCTGGGTTATGTACTGTAACTGTTTTGAACACTATGATTCAGATTGGTCCTCTGCACCAAATGCAATGTTTGTAATTTGTGTAGCTGTTTAATTTAGGCAATGACCCCAACGACCCTGAAGAAGTTGCATCAGCAATGAAATGTCGGTTACCTTTTTAGTTGATGGTCATCTAAATCACTTCTTTGACAAACTGATCCTGGTGAGCCAAGTCTGGTTCGTCAGTTGTTCTTGAATTATTCCCTAGTCCTAAAACCAGTCTCCACCCAGTTATTTTTATGTTTCACAAGTAGTAACCCTAGTTTATGTACTTCCATGCTATAAATCTTGTGGCCGGAGTTCTCCAAAATCATTTTGATTCTTTTTTATTTGCTGTCATACATTTCAAAGGTCTTCGTTCCCCTTGGTGTGAGTGGAAACTTTTGGGAATCATGGGGCACTTGTAATTTGAAGGGGAACAGTCATCACTAAGAGCCCCACACCCAAGTGTGGGGCTTGTCTCTGTGTGCACTCTGTGTGCATAGACATTGTTTTACTTAATGTTTACTGCAGATAGTATCAAGCTAATTCTGCTTACTTGCAAGCTGACATTTTCTGTAACCAGAGATCCCATAATACCCTGCAGCTGCTATCAGAGCAGGCCTGCAGCAGTGGGAGATTCAATAGCCTACAATGCATGTTAAGAGATTTGATAAGCTCAGAAAATATGTTTACCAGTCTCGCTGTTCTCCCAGGACTAAGTACAGTCCTGTGTAACTGTACTTAGTCTCAGGAAGACAGTGAGACCAGTGTACAAAAGACAGCTTATAAAATATCTAACATGCACTGCAGGCTATTGGATCTCCTTTGCTAGCCAACATGGCCATTGACTACAAAAATCCGCTTGTGTCACAATTAGTTCCACTGGCGTAACTACTAGTGTACTAATTTAAATGCCCAGTATTGTTAGTTCAAGGGAAATTATTCTAGGCTGATACAAAATCTACCATCATTTTTCATGCTGGAGGACACCAATTTAGACACCCGAACTAAGGTCAGCTAACACGGTGTAATAAATGATAACACTAACGCTTTGGTTGACTGTCTAATCATTTTTATCAGGTCTTGAAAAAATGTATAACCATGTAATTGTTGAATCTGGGATGAATTACAAGAAATGAATGTAAGAATTTATAAACAGAGCTGAGAAAGAAGTGAGTGCCTCAGTTGGGACTTGAACCCAGGCTGCCTAGAATACTGTTCTGATTGCACTAACCAGCTGCACCACTGAAACAACTAGAACCTGATTGTCCCCATGCACATTACTCTTTCTCAAATGTACAACCCAATGGCTACACAAATATTTATTTGTAACAATCACACAGGAGTGTGGTGTGCATATTTATGGAACACATGCAAACAGAGCTACGAAAATAGTAATTCCCTTAGCTGGGACTTGAATCCAGGCTTCCCAGAATACCATTCCAATTGCGCTAACCCACTGCGACACTAAGACAACTGGAACCTGGGCTGTCCCCGAGCACATTACACTTTCTCAAATGCACAACTCAATGGCAACACAAATATCTACTTGTAACAATCACACATATACTTATTTTTGAATAATGTACATTTGGAAACATTTTTATGTAAAATATTTTAAAATTATAAACTTTTTAATTAAAGGTGGTGTGTAAAAGAAGTGCATATAAATTCTTATATGTAACAATCACACAGGAGTGTCGTGTGCATATTTATGGAGCACATACAAACAGAACTGAGAAAGAAGTAATTGCCTCAGCTGGGACTTGAACCCTGGGTGCCCAGAATATCATTCTGATTGTGCTAACCAGCTGTGCCACTGAGACAACTGGAATTTTACTCCTCTGTGATTGTTGCTGGGTTCAAGTCCCAGCTGAGGTACTTACTTCCTTCTCAGCTCCGTTTGTGTGTGCTCCATAAATATGCACACCACACCCCTGTGTGATTGTTACATATACAAATTTATATGCACTTCTTTTACACACCACCTTTAATTAAAAAGTTTGTAATTTTAAAATATTTTACATAAAAATGTTTCCAAATGTACGGTATTCAAACATGAGTATATGGCATGAGTATTTATTGTGTTTCACAAACCATGTTTGAAATTGTAACAAATTACAATTAAAATTAAAAGGGAATTCTCAACTCCCCTGGAAAAATGCTGAAGGACCTCAAGGTCCCAATTAAGCAATTCACAATAAAAATAATTTTTAAAATAACTTACTGTCATGTAGTTGTATTTTTTATCTGGTGGCTCCTGTGACCCCCCCAACCCCCATGACCAAGTACTGTAATTCCCATTGTTCCCCATGACCAGACATATGATGATGCAACCAAAGGGCTAAGCCATGATGGACGTCTATGTGTTGACATGTCTACTCAAAGAATATTAGTTTCATAGAGCACATGATCACACTTATTGTACCAGTATCAATCACGCCACATCTGTGTGATCAGTACCAGTAGAATATATAAGAGCATTCACCTTAGAAAACTAATATTCTGTCAACAGACATGCTGTCACATTGATGTCCCCCATGGCTTAGTCTGTTGGTTGCATTATCAAAGGCCTGTCCATGGGGGACACTAGGAATTATGGCAGTTGGTCAAGGCAAGTAGAGTGCTGCAGTGTTAACCAAATAAAAAATAAAACACAACTACACAACAGTAAGTCATTAAAGGAGTTATTTGTTACTACAAATTGTTTAATCAAGACCTCGAGGTCCCTCAGCATTTCTCCATGGGAGCCAAGAGTTCCCCCTTAATAAAATAACATTTTCTGAGATGGTTGCATTGATGTCTACAGTAGCATTAATTTTTTAAATTAACCCTTAGGCTGCCGACAGAATTAGAATGTGTAGTAATTTTGGACTGATATGTATCAGTCCGTGGCACAGCAAGGGTTAAAACATTCTGGGTCCCATATTCAGAGGTGGCCAACTGTGCCTTGCAGTTGATAGCACTGTGCACTGAATAGCGCTGGCACAAACTATTGGGATATTCAGATAAAGCACATACAGTAGCGACCGCACAATCCAGACTGAATATCCCAAAAATGCATGACTGTGCAGTGGCATATGCACAACACTCAGGGCCACATCTGAATATGGGAGAACCACGCTTACAGGGGCAGGTGCCAGATGCTAACACTGCATTGGTTGCACAACAGCATGTCAGCCCAATGTAAAGGTGTTGCACAGTGGCCCAACACAGGGGCCATTGGGTTGAGAAGCAAGGAGCGCAATGGGACAATACCGTGCAATGCACATACATGCACAGATCTGAGCACAGCAATGCATGTTACTCATGTGCAACACAAAGTGCTGCATGACAGCACAACAGTGGCTGGTACCCATGGATACCCGCAGATGGTGTTCTAAAATGGATAAAGCAGCATACAAGTCACCATGAGTTATGGCCAGCAGTGCCACCAGGACACAACCAATATGACATGTTAGCCAGATGGACACACATGGGAGGCACCACAGTGGTGTGTCACAGCTGGAGACAATCCAGGGCACCATGAGCAGGGTATGTTGGAGCGTGTGCCACAGGCAGCCGTGCCAAAGCAGTGTCTGTGGATAGAGCCACAACAGGGAATTGGCAGGAAGTATGAGTCACAGACACATTGTGCAACCTGTGGAGTGAGACACAGAAGAGCATACAGTGGATGTCCCCGGTAGGAAGACATGGCACAATGTGAGATGAGAATGGCCATCTAACCTCCCCCCACAATGTGAACTTGCTGATGGTGGGCAGAGGTAATAACTGTCAGGGACAGGTTTTTAAGAAAGAAAAAAACATGGCACACAGGTCAAGTGATATATGAAAATATTTCTATTCAACGGAAAACAATATAATACAACAATAGAAAATGAAAACAAAGGTAAATAATAATGACAACAATAACAAGAAAGGGGATTGGGATGGGTACAGAAGGGGAAAATGTGAGTTAACTATATACAGTGATAGGATAGGTAAGGGTGGTGGGGATGTGGGGGAACAAAGGGACAGGAACAAGGAAAACTATTGTTAGGTATCAAGGTGCGGCTGGGGGGGAGGTGGTTCCTGCTGCTGCTGCATGCCCGACAAAGTGGCCTGGATATCTGCAATAGAAACTGCCATCTGCTGCTGCACAGCTAGAATGTCCCTTAACACCCTCAACATGTCGTACTGCTGCCCTAACATTATCCTTAGCCCTCTGGATCTTCGGGCATGCATGTTTCTGCTCCTTGCCATGGACACTTCACTGTGGACCACACCTAAAGGGAGAAAATGATTACTCAGTACAGCACCAGCACCAATGTGGTGATGTGCATGTAAAGAAACCCCCGCTCAACCCAAAAGACCAAATAAGATGGATGAGAAGTGTGGTGCTCACTGAGTGTAGTGCAGCCTACAGGCAGTGTCACATTGCTGCATGACACAGTGGCCACATATGTGTGGAAGAGATGCATGCTATGAGGCACTGGACATGTGTCCCAGGCATGACAGCCTGGTTTGCAACTGGAGGAAGTGCGGCCCACAATGTTCCATGCAACCTGCGGTATGAGTGCATGTGTGCGTGTAGTCCATGCAACAGCACAACCTAATGTACAGCAAGCAATGGCAGGCAGAGGTGCGTGACTGCTGTGCACAACACAATAGGACACATGGTTGTGCCGCTGTAAGGGGGACAATGGGCACAGGCTACACATGCTGAAAGAGCATGTTCTGGAATAGCGCACATGTCCATGTCCCTCCAACATAAGTGCCCTGTGATGATGACAGCAGTCACTGGGCAGAGGCGGGACAAGATGTTGACGGAACAGATCTGGGACACAGTGCGCTTTGCATCAGTCACAACATACCACACTGCCCATGACCACCATGCACCACTGCAAGTCTTGATGAACCCATGCGAAGGGGGGTGGCTTATACATTGCATCATGTGCATGGGGACATGTAGCAGATGGATAGTAGGTGGACAGTCTCATCAATGTGTGCTACACACAGGCCACAACATGGTATGTGACTGTATGCCATCCCAAGAGGATGTGAGCAATGAGGACATGGCAACACACAGTGCATACCAGTTACCAGGTATGTCCACCATCCCATGGGGACTATGTCCCACAGTTGTGTGCTGTGTTGACACAATACCCAGCGGCATATGACAAAGTCATTCCATTCCACCACTGACATGGGTGGTACGGATGTCGCACAGGGCATGGCCAAGCAGTGTAGCACACACAGGCACCAGCTGTAGGTATCCTAGTCACCAGGGAGAGCAGTAATAGCTTCAACACAGTTATAAAACACTACAGGCAAACACTGTACTGCCAGAGTATAAGGGCACATTAGCACAGCATTATAAGGGTTGATGTCAGAGGGGGAATGAGGGCAACAGACACCTGACAATGTCAGCATAACTTACAAATATGGTGGACTGCAAAGGGTGCTGGTATAGAGGTGTATTGACACACACACATGCATGTGACAACACCCTCAGGGGACACATCTAACAGGTGGGGACAGGTGCATGGGTATGTGATAACACCACACAGGCACCAACAGGACACAGTGCAAGTGGCAGTGTGTGGAGGTTGGGAGACACCATGGACTGTGCAATGCCCTCAGAAACAGACAGAGCTGCAGAGTTGGGTGACCACACAGTCTTACCATCACAGGGGGCAGCACAGAGTGTCAGAGGGATACGTCCCTGCTGCAGAGAAGCATTCCTGCAAACAGGTGGGAGTTCCACCTGATGCCCCAGGTGCAACACCTACAGGCAAGTGTGCAGACAGCACAACTGTTGGCCACATGTAGCATGACATGGACACATAGAGTACAACATTGTCTGCCATGTATGCCAGCGCACACTGTGTGCAGGGTGTATGTGTGTGTGTGCAAGCTGGACAGGGAGGACACAGGGTTATTGCACATGGCATCCACCAGATGAAGGAACAGTACCATGCACAGGCCCCTAGGGTAGGATGTTAGCCAGCCATCCACCACGGCTGGCAATGCGCTGTTGAAGCCATGATTGACAGGTGACATGTGCAAAAGATGTGTGTATGCAATCAGCAAACCCACTTGCAGAGAACATCAGTACACAGTGGATGCAGCAAGGTGCAAGGGTGCCACAGGTGAGGAAAAACAATGTGTGTGACACAGGCATACTCACGTGACTGGTGGCGTTGCACATGATGTCCCACAGCACACCGACATTTACCATACTCTGATGTCTCAGCTATCTGCTGGGACACTCCTCTGGCCAGTTTCCTGGCCCCTCTGTCTGTAAGAGGAAAACAAAGAAAGAGAAACAGTCATTGTCATGCAGCAGAAGACATCTCCCAGATGACCCACACAGGTACATTGCAAGATGCTTGATGGCTAACAGACTCCCATGTGTTGATGGATTCCCACTCAGCAGTGTTAGAGAAGCAGTGCAAACTCACATATGCATTCTACAGGAATGGACACAATTCCCTACACCAACCCCCCCCAAAGCAAAACACCACCTAAGCCATGGATTGAACTCTGTGGATGTTGTTTTCGTGTGCTGCAGGACATGTACATGATATCTGAATGGTGTGACCTGACCTCTAAGTGTGCATGTACCATGCAGTGTCAATGTCCATGGTTCATGTCCCACACTGATGGTAAACAAATCTGACATCTGAATAGGTGGTGCACCTCTGTTCTGCACTATGGGTGTCCATCGTGCATGACACCTAATGATTCATGCAGTGACACACATGTGGTCCTCATGGTATACATGTGGCAGCAAATATACATCACCAAGCCTATTGCACACGTGAATGGGCAATACAGATGTGCAGTGATGTTTGAGTAACACAACCCGGCAAGTCAGTCCACCTGGAGGCATGCAGTGTACAGGGACAGATGGAGCTTTGCAGGCTGACATGGGCGCACTCAACCATGCTGTGATGAGACTAGCTGATGGGCATGGTCCTGGAATATGGCCTGCGGGACCTGAGAGACATGATGTATGTGTACAATTGGACAACCAGGGCATGGGCTTGTGAGGTGCTGTCATGGCACACCATACCCATGCAGTACATTGATGTGAGCACACATTGTAATACACAAAGCTATGTTGACCAGCTGGTACCAGGAGGAAGGACACATTTGTCATATGTGTGTGTGTGGCCATTGGATGTGTGCAGCTGAACAGTACACCAGCACTGAAACAACACACATGCCCATGACCACTTTGCAGCAGCAAGAATCCATTTAGATGTACGATGGCCACAGTGCATGACACGTGGCAGGAACTGCATAGTGTAGATGTATACCTCATCTGTATACACACGCACATTGCCCAGTCCCACAGTAGGGACTGGCGTGTTTTTTAAATCCAAACAAAGCTGAGCAGTAACATTATGAGGGAAGGGTTGGCCATCAGAACATGTAAGTTGAAGTTGACAGGTTGCAACAGTATATGCGGCAACATGCTAACATGTGGTATGTTGAGTGGTATACAAGAAAAGTGCGAACACAAAACAGTAATAACCGGGTAATGCCCACTAGGCATATATGCCCCTGTACAGGGGTACACAAATGCTGTGGATATGTAACCTTCCCAGAGCCACACTGTAGGCAGGTGGCGGTTGTGGAAATCAAACCCTGTTTAGCCAGATGTACAATACCAGGCCAGGTCACATGATGTCACCATTACCTGCACATTATTGTTGCACAGATGTACAACACATACAAACCAAGTCCACCTGATAACAGTTCCACAGTGTGGTGGTCATGGCTGTACAAACCACATCTGTACAGTATGCTGGTTGGCATGACACACCAGTCTGTGTGGACCCCCAGTGGTACCAAACTCATGTGGCACATACCCCTGATATTGTGAGCAAACAGAAATAGAACACATGCTAAAGGTGTACATACCTAGGCATGGCACGTTGCCATCCTGAACCATGTCCCGCAGGTGCTGTAGCTGATTTCTGTCTTGCCGCTGCAGGTCCCTGTACCTGTGGTGGCACTACTCCCCTGTGTGGACCACCCCTGTCCTCCTGGTGAGGGTGCTGGAAACTGTGGTCCACACCTGGCACCTGGACCTGTCAAATTCCTCTGTACTAAATAGACGGGCCTCTCTGGTGACCACAAGGTTCACCAGGTTTACAAGTTACAGTTCTGACCATCTCTGGTCCCTCTGGGCATGTGCCATCACCCTCCTGGTTCTTGACATTGGTGCAACTGTTAGGCCTTCTCACACACTCTGCCAAATTGTTGCAGTTGTGTTAGCCATGTATGTTGCACGATTGGAGAATATTTGTTTGTTTCGCACTATTGGGGTTAGCACCATGCCAGTACATGATAGGGTATTGAAAGCGTGATACCATGCATGTGTGACAGCATGGACCTGCCCAGCAACATGAGAGATCGAGCTCTTTGTTACTGCGCATGCATGGCACTCATATGGTGCCATATTGGAAAGGGTGTCAATGGCCATGACTCGTGCCAACCATACCGCGCTATGCACTGGACATGTGCAGAAGGCTACTATCACGCAGGTGGTACAGGTGGTGGCACATGCATGATAACAAGCTGTGTTATGTGATGGCATGATGCTGTATGTGTCCTTCATGGTGCTATGACATGTGATGTCTACGGCACTGATGTATGTGCCTGTGCGCCGTTGTGATCTGCAGAGCAAACAGAATAGTGAGATAGGATGGCATCTGTGCAGCACTCAGTTCTGCAATATTTAGCCAGCTTATGCAAATAGCCTCATTGCACAGTCTGTGCACTAACAGCACATTAGCATCTCATTACTGGAATGTATTCAGCTCATTTGCATGTGCAGAACTATAAAGGCACAACAGCACCACCACTCCTCAGAGTTGACTGACAGGTACTGCAGCCTTGAAGGTAAGTGTTTTCTTTGTGGGTGTGTGTGTGTGTGTTTTACTTGTGTTTTGATTTTGGCTGCTTTTAATGTTCCTGACCATGTAACAGGGTCTGTGTCCATCTGTCTGTCCCAGAAGCACCAGATATATCTTTTGAGAGCCGAAGATGTCCAAAGTTCTCGCAAGAGGAACTCAGGGCACTTACTGAGGCCTATGTGGCTAAGAAAGATCTTTTGGCCAGATGCATAGGTACACCCCAGGAGGAGGCCTGGAAGGAGGTTGCGGAGGCTGTGAATGCCCAGGGACAGAGGTGCTGGACCCCGCAGGAGTGCAGGAAGTGGGCAAGTGGCCTCTGCATCCACACAGATGAACTGCTGGTGAAGACACATGCTGAACACCAGGCTACAGATGGAAGCCCATCCAGGACACAGCAAATAACTCCACAGGAGGCGCTGATGGCCATGACCTTCAGACAAGTGGCTATACAGGGTGTACCTGGAGTTTTTTTTTTGACACCAGTCAGCCCATCCCAGCAATGCAAGTATACATGTTGCATTTCATGTGTTGTTGGCCAGGGTGTGTCCTGTGTATGTGGCATTGTTTGGAACTGTGTGGACATTGTGTTGCTGCTGTATGTGTGTGCGTGCTACAGCATGTTTTTTTCATCTGGCATGTCTGCCCTGTACCCTGCTGCAACATCTTTCTTGTGTGTTGTGTCCCATGCAATCACAGTACATCCATGTCCACCTAAGTGTGTATGTTACAGTACTGTGTGTCACTGACCATGCATTTCTAACTGTTTCCTACCTTTTCTTTCCACAGCACCATCACTCTCAGGACAGGTGGCGATCACCAGTTACACCCTGCTGAACAGTGTGGCATCGTAATGGTGGCCACCTTCAATGCCAATGTGGAGCCCTTGGATGTGGGTCTCCACACCCAGGGGGAGACGGACAATGATGATGAGATCACCTCCATGTTTGCTGAGCTCCTTCTGACTGTTGCAGAGGTTCTCACCATGGATTCCGGGAATGACAGCACCACAATCAACACCATCATCCCCAGTACTTCCTCCCAATGTCCACAGGTTAACCCCTTCAGCTGCTGCACATGCCATAAGCAGCCATCCAGGGCCAGACCCTGCACAGCCACAGGACCACCACTGCCAGGTGGTCATTGTGCCTCAAAAGTGCAACATTACATGGCCTGCACAGGCACAGCGGCAGGGCCACAGTGCACAGCAACAACAACAACAATCTATGCGAGGTGCCCAGCCCACAGCCTGACCATGTACAGGATCAGGCACCACCTCCATGTGCTGGCTCTGCACGTGGCTTATTCCCACCACCCCAGCAGGCAGACGTGGGGGTGTCACACACAGTGTCGCCTGCACATCTGGCAACACAGGCACCCTGTCCCAAGACCCACAACTTGCCTACCATATACGGCTTCTGAGAGCCACCATGGAGGGCCAGAGGACCAGGAGTCACTCCATGATGCAGTGCAGGAATTGCGTGTACAGATGAGCTTCCAGAAGGAGTGGGCTGCAGTCCACCATGTGGAACTTGTGGAGGTTCTCTGTAGCATATGAATGGATATTGGGAGAGGGTTGACAGGAATCACAGGGGCCATATGGGACCTGACAACTGCCCGTGCTGAGAATTGGGGCCATGCAAACCCCCACAGCCCTTGCACCCCTTGCACCCCATCCCATGGTCTTGCACCTCCCTCACATCCCTGGTTATGATGTTTGCTTTGCCACAACGACCACACCCAGTGGCCATGCACAGATACATGGACCTACCCCCTCCAGGGAGGGTGACTCCCTTCAGACAGTCTGGCTGTCCCCACTGCATCCAGCTGCATCAGCCAACCAATGCACCATACATGTCAGTGGCAGCCATGTGCGCGGCAGCTGAAGAGTCTGGGTACTATGTGGCATGCCTCTGATACCTCCAGGCCGCAGGTGGGGCACCATATGTAGCTTACAGTTGTGTACTGTCCACATTCCCTACAACTGCAGTGCTCCACCTCACAGCCCCTGTGGTATAGGCAAACTGTGGCATTTCACCCATGAATGTGGTTCCTGGTGGCCTGGGATTGGCATGGGTGTGATGAGTGCACCTGTGGCTTATCACTGTTGGTCTGTGCCACGGTATTTCTCCGACCGATGTCCAAATGCATAGTACCTGTGTGGGTCCTTTCCATTGTTGTCTCAGATGTGGCCCTGGCTGCATCCCCTTGCACACATGTGTGCACATACCAGGGGCATGTCCTGTAGCCCTCACTCTTACAGTACGACCCACAATGCATTCCCCAACAGTGAGCCTGTGTGCGTACATGCCATGTCCCATGTGCTGGTTGTACTCATCATTGTGCTCCAAAATTTTCCTCCACTATTTGGTTCCTGTGCTGCCGTCCCTTGAATGTCAGTCTTTGGTCCCACCTGTTGAGCTGCTGATGCTCACCCTTGTCTGGTGGCTCCACGTCCTCCGCACTATTGCCCTCCTGGTCCTGGCAAACTATTCCATTGTCAAGTACAATGTTGTGTAGGATACAACATGCAGCCATGTGCCACAGGCCTTGTCTGGGATACTCTAGGGTACCCCCAGACCTGCCTAGGCATCCGAAATGCATTTTCAGCATGCCAAACAAGTGCTCTATGATGTTATGTGTGGCCATGTGTGACTCGTTCCTCTGCTCAGACATGGGCTGGAGTATTGGGGAGAGCATCCACAGCCACATTGGACATGCACTGTCTCCTGCGTAGAGGAAGGTGACATGTTAGTACCCACTATAGTAACATAGCAATATACACTATGACAGCAGCTAGGGACCGCATGGGCCACCAATCTGACCATATTCCCAACCACAGTGACACTGTGGCCCATACTTGCCCTCCCATTTTTTAACCCTTTCCTTGCTTCTATGGTTCCTTTATTTCAATCCCCTGCTCATTTTACATCCCGTTACAGTTTTTGCTACCATCACCTCCTCATGGTGGTTGATCCAGACATGCACCACCCTTTCTTTGAAAATGTGTTTCCTTACATTTCCCGCACTTCTTCACCCTCCAGCTTCCTTGCATGACCCCTTGTTCTTGTGCATCCTTTTTCCCTATCACATGACTTCCCTCTTTCTGTCTCATATCCCCCCACTTCCTCCTGCCCTCCAATCTGTCCACTGGATTCATGATATTCCCCAATCCTTTCTTTCAGTGGTGATCCCAGTACTTTTGCCATCATCAAAATATTATGACATGTGTACACCTTGTTTCTGGCTGTGCTCGCACTCACCAACAAGATGCCCACTGGGTATGTCACTGGACTCAAACTTCTGGCACAGCGAGGACTGGTGCCAGATGTAGGCATTGTGTGCACTTCCAAGGAAACATGCCAGGATATTTGTGGTGCACCCTGTGGCATTGCACACCACCTGGAAGTTGATGGAGTTGTACCCCTTCTGATAAATATAGATGTCCTTATCAATGCCAGGTGGTGCCCTGATGGCCACATGTGTGCAGTTGATGGCACCTAGCACTGCTGGTAGGCATGCAAAACTGTAGAAGTGCTGCATAGTTAATGTCTGCTCTGCTGGTGTGCTAGGGAATCGAATGAATTCACTAGCATGGGGCTGCAGAGTGTTGAGGAACTGGCTGAGAAGGCATGAGGTGGCTGAGTGCATGATACCAGTGGTGTCACCCACTGGTATCTGAAAGGTGCCTGTGGCGAGGAGGCACAGTGCTGTTGTGACCTTTGTCTCCACTGTCATGGCATGACTTCTCTGAGTTGGTGACTTGAGCAGCTCATGGAGGAGCTCACACAGCTGTCTGAAGACAGCCCTGTTGAGATGGTACTGGTCAACGATTTATGTGTCACTTAGGTTTTTAAATGTGACTCGTGGATGGTACCATCTCTGTGGGGCATAACGCCTGCAGGCCCTTTGCTTATCTCCTTGTGGAGCATTGCCTTGCCTCCCCCGCCTTAAGTCAGCCATGACTGTGTTCATGTGAAAGGCAATGTGTGCCATGCCTGCAGTTTCACATCCAGCCTCTATGTGTTCACCTGGTGAAGGGCTGCCCCTTATAAACCTTATTTTGCTTGGTGCATTTCTGCATGCGTGATGTATGCGTCATGCTATTGCACTGAATATACCTCTGTGCAGCATTTGCAGGTGTATGCCCCCTTTTTTTGTGTGGCATACATTATTTGTGTGCAGCCTTGCTATTCCATGTGTGCGGTGCATGTCTCCTTTGAATATGATGCCGCTGCACTATTTCCATTATGCACCATGCATTTCGAGTTTGTGCCATGCAAACCTTTAGAAAATGGGAGCATCTGTTTCTTGATAATTGAACTAGTACTCCAGTTATTAATATTTTTTACATGCATAACACAGAACTAATGATTAAACATACAATGTTACTTTATATTGTTTTAGATTGCTTTGCATAACAAAAGCATCTGCAGTACCTTTGCTGTCCACATTTAAAACAGTCCTGCACGCTTTGACGTTTTATTGTTCAAGTTACAGGCCTTTCTAATATTATTAAATTGCAAATCCATCATTCACCACTTTATTCATTTGCTGAATTACCACAAGGATCCCAAAAGTTTTATATTTTGCCATAAAAAAACAGTAAATTTCATAGCCAGTGTAGAACTGTAGACCTCTGTTCAAGAATAATGACATATTACTATATATGATTGTGTTTCAATTTGGGTTCTTGGATTGGTATCACTACATACTGTGTAGCAGGACAGTCTCTCAAGTAATTAACTGGTCTATGATAGAAGTAAGCAATAACCCACAACAGGGTATGGGGTAAGCAATAACCCATGGCAGGGTATGGGGTAAGCAATAACCCACAATAGTGTATGGGGTTAGCAATAACCCATGACAGGGTATGGGGTAAGCAATAACCCATGACAGGTTATGGGGTAAGCAATAACCCATGACAGGGTATGGGGCAAACAATAAGCCATGACAGGATATTGGGCTAAGCAATAACCCATGACAGGGTATGGGGTAAGCAATAACCCACTCCAGAGTATGGGGTTATAGGTATTTGATCCATGCCTCAGGTACGTTGTGAGACATGAGGTCAAAGGCCATAGGCCAACTGTCCTCACAGCACATCGCAGCATGGATTAAATCCCTATAACACCATACCCTGGAGTGGGTTACTGTGCTTATAACATGGGTTCTTTGTAAAACAAACAAAAAGAAACCCAGAAAGGGTTTTATTCCTGTTCAAATACAAGAAATTTTACTGCATCCTGCTGCCTTGAAAACTAGTTCCAACAAGTAAGGCATATGTCACTTATGTTATGAATACACAAAAGCTAGAAATATACTATTGCTACATTTCTGACCTTTGTTGTCCATAACATACATCAAAATACATAAAAAAGGCTTTCTTTTGAGCCCCCCCCCCACACACACACAGACACACACGCTCCTCGGCACACAACCCAAAACTGTCACTGCTTACATGACAGCTATAGAATGCTGCTGCTCTGGTGTCCTGTCCCCTCACTGTCCTTCTGTCCTGAGGACTTTTGCAGCACCAGTGTTTCTGTCTCTCTCTCTCTCTCTCTCTCTCTCTCTCTCGCTCGCTCTCTCCCCATGATAAGCTTCCAATCTCTTGGTCTCTCTCTCTCTCTGGCAGCGCGTGTGTGTGTGTGTGTGTGTGTGTGTGATGGCATGGACTGCAGGCTGTCAGGAATCTCTGTACCACAGTGATCTCTCTGTCTCTTTCTGTCGTACCACAATAACTGCGTTAATTAGTGGTTCCGAAGGGGATGGGAGGGGAAACACAGACACTTGCAACTGTTTCTGCCTGTCTCCCACTTGGATTAAGAAGAGGTTCGGCTCAGTATGGGAGGGGACACTCAAACACTTGCAGCTCTCTCTCTCTCTCTGGCTGTCTCCCATTTCACGGATTTTGTCTCTGTCTTTCTCATGCTCGTGGGGTCTCATCTTCTGCTGACCCTCCCTTCTGCTTCAGCCATCTTGTTCTTGCACATCCTGTCTCTCACTGTGCATTTGCTACTGAGGAGGAGAGTACTGTCTGTCTGTCTGACTGTCTGTCTCTCTCTCTCTCAAGATGACCTTGCCTCTTTCCCCATTTAGCTGCAGAGCTGCATCTCTCTCTCTCCTATCAGCAGCACATTTACACTGACTAACCAATGACAGGGACCGCTGACATGAAACAATGGGGAGGAGAACACAACTCTGTTGGTTGCTTTTCTCATGACTGCAGTACAAACTGTTTGACCCTGCCAGGGTGTGTGGTGGGGATGGGAAGAGGTACAAGGATCATACTGGGACGTGGCAGTCATGGGAGTGGATCAGAAAACTAGCAGGGCACTTTCTGAGGCATTATAACATCATGGGTTGGCAAATCTCACTGTTTCCCAATTTTAGTGGCTGCCTTTCAATGTTGCTTGCTTCATCAACTACTAATGAGTGCCAGCTTGTGCAGGAATATTTACTCAGGGACATTCACTCCAACTGTGGATTAAATAGATGATTTAATCCAAGGTCAGATGATGGTCTTTGACCAATTACCTTATCTCCTTTTCCCAACCCATGTTATAAATTTATTTAAATATTTAAAAACTTCCACAAGTTAGTGTCAGTTGCTCAGTAGGTAACATACTTACCTCTGAGGCTGGGAGATCAGAGGGCTGTGGGTTCAGTTCCCACATCTGGCACTTGGGTTAGTATCCCAATACTGAAACTGTAGTGCAATATGAGGAGGATGCTGCACTTCTGAGATGCCGTCTTTCAGATGAGACATTAAACCGAGGTCCCATCTGCATGGATTGGTGGTAGTTCAGGTGGATGTTAAAGATCCTGTGGCACTTATCGAAAAAGAGTAGGGGAATTTTTTATTATAACGTTCAAATGCAAAAAGAAGAAGATACACAACAGTACAAGTACAAAAAGTGAAGGACAAAGCATATGATACTGGAAAATAAAGTATGAATGCAATAGTTCAATAAACAAAGTGTTGTAAACATAAGCCATGAAGAAACTGTATCACCCCCCTCCCCCATCAAAAAGGGACAAGATCCATCCAATCTTGTCCTTCAAAAAGGGGACAACATTCCATCTAGATTTCCAAACTGATTCAGAATAAACCTGTCTATCATGTAGAAACTGAGAGTGTAATTCATGCTCAAGGGACTGGATAATCTGTAAAGAAGTAGTCTCAATTTGTTGTAAAAGAAATTTGCATCTGCATTGCCATAAAATCAATTTTATACATGTAAAAATAAGTCTCAATGTACCTTTGTCAAATTCATGAAACTGTAAGGAAAAACCCCCAATCAATTCTGGATAAGAGACTTGTTGCCATCTAGCATCACCCCATTTTTGTGACAACAACTGCCAAAAATCTATAGCAAAGGGACAAGAAATATAAAAGTGTTCCATAGTTTCCAGTGTGGTAGTACACAACAGTCAAGGACAAGTACGGTCAGAAACACTTTTATGTTTTGCATTATTCCGAACTGGGAGCCTACCATGGCAGCATAACCAAACTACATCCCACATCCTGGGGAAGGGTCCGAACATCCAATACATTTGAATAATACACTGGTGAAAAGCACAGTCAATGCCACTGAAGACAGGGACAGAAACATAATGGAGCATTTGTACTGTCCTATATACCTCCTTCCATGGTTTACCAATGACTTGTAGAGAGGACAACTTCCACTTTCTCAATTTATAAAGGACTGGTTTGAAAAAATGAGGAACAGAGTGAAAGGTATTAGGAAGACCAGCTGGTTTAGACCAGTTTAGAAAAAAGAGCCTATACCAGGTAAGTGCCATAAGGGCCCATAGTGTCGAAGAAGGAGCAACTGGGTTCCATAAATTGTAATGAAAAAATATACTAAAAAAATGTCCTACAGGATTTAAAAGGGCCAACCCTCCTTTATTTACTGGTAAATATAATACCTCCCTCTTAATGGGATTCAACCTACTGCCCCATATTGTTTGAAAAATCTAGCTTAATAAAACCACCTCCAACAAAGTGGGGAGCAGATAAACCATGCTAAGGTACACAAAGATGGGGAAAAAATGTTTTTAGTAGGGATACCCTCTTCTTCTTGGTCAGTTGCCAAGATTTCTAGAGCATACCCTTATTTTTTCCAATATCCAATTTAGCAGTCCAATTTACCAAAGAGTTGTCACCCCTACATAAAGTAATACCCAAGATAGCCAAGTCATTACAAGAAACAGAGATCCCCCTAATATCAGACACAACCTTTGTAGAGGGACTCAATATATATCCTTTACTCTTGCTCATATTCAAAGAAGCTCCAGCTACACCTGCATAAGTGTACACAACATCTAGGGCATGTAAAGCTGAGGTAACATCTTGTATAATTAGACACACATCATCAGCATAAGCTATTACTTTGATGTCAAAATCAGCATTTATCGGGCGGACCCCACGAAAGAGAACCATCTGTTGCAAACTGCGTAATAAGGGATCCAAACAAAAAACATAAAGTAGGGGGCTCAACAGACAGCCTTGATGAACCCCTCTTTTGATCCGTACATATGACCCCAAATGTCCATTAACTAATGGAATAACCATAGCAGCATTACAGAAAAAAAAACAACGAAGTACAAAATAGTTCAGGTATACCATAGTGAGCCAAAACCTTAGACAAAAATTTATGAGGAACTTTGTCAAAAGCCTTTTCCTGGTCAAGGGAAAGGAGATATTCATGCAATAAGTCATCCTTACCCCGCTCAACCAATTCTCTAATAAGCAATAAATTATCCGAAATATTACAACCAGGAACAGAACAGGTTTGAACTGACGCTATTAGGAAAGGGGATACAGAAGCCAATCTCAAGGCCAACATTTTCATTAATATTTTGAAATCAACATTAAGAAGACTTAAAGGCCTCCAATTACCAATGTCACTCTTTACTCCCTTTTTATATAGAAAAATCTGGATAGCAGTACAAAAATGAAAATCAACAGTGGAGGAGGATAACATCCAGTTATAAACAGTGTAAAGAATATCTACCATGATAGTCTGAAAATGTTTAAAGAACTCAACAGTAAGGCCATCCAGGCCAGGTGCAGTATTATTTTTTAAGGACGTAATAGCAGTGATAATTTCAAGTCAGGATATATGGGCTACTAATGAATTCTTTAACTCAGATGGGTAAACAGGGGAAGGGGGGAAGGTATAGTATCCAAATAGCTTTTAATATCAGCATCGGAGACATCCACCCAGACATGAACACCCTGTAAATATTGCTGTACAACACCCAAAATCTGTCTGGAATCTGTAACAACTTCACCATGTGGGGTAGTTAAAGATGTCATGATCCTAGTCTCCTTTCTCTTCCTGCAACTGGCAACGATATCACCACCTAAAAATTTCCTCAGGGTACAGATTCTATGCTCATGCAGCAAAGAATAAGCTCTAGAGTATTGCAGATCTGTCATTTCCCATTTGATATTGGCTATATAACTATGGCTGACAGATGAACCCTTATTAATGGACGAGTATAGCTTGGCTAACTGTGTCCGAAGAGTGAGATATCTCTGATACTGTTCAGCATGTTTGGTGAAAGCCAATTTCTTTAGCAAAGATTGTAATCCCACCTTAGTTTACACTAGAGATGCAGCGAATTTAAATTTCACCGGCTAAGTGAACGCGAAGTGGGCACTTCGCATTGCCACTCTGTGTCACTACACCTTGTCATTACCACTTCACATTAAGGCGGAATGGCAATGCGAAGTCATTGTTTTTAATGGACTTCGAGTTCCTCATTATGATTCTAAGTGACCCACTTGGTGTTTCAGATTTGGCAGCCCCCCCACACATCACATGGCTTACAGTACTATAAGTCACATGCTCTTTAGCTAGGCAGGAAGAAAGTGAGTCATACAAACAGACACTTTTACTTTCTCCTGTGTAGTCAGAGAGAGAGTAGTGTGTTTTGTGACTGCTGATACTTTGAGATCAGAGAGGAGGAGATTTAAACGTTGATTTAGACCCAACAGCTTTTTTAAAAGCTACATTTTTTTGTCTTTTCTGTACTCTTTTTTACTTAATTTGCTCTTTCTGTAAATTTTATTTTTCTTGCAGGCTTAAAATACATCCAAGTAACTATTAAAAAAAATTAATGTTGTGATTAGTGACATGATCATGATAAATGATTTGTGACTACATTTGATGACCGTGATGAAGACGAAATGCAGATATCCTACTGGCTGTACTTCCCTGGGCCCCAATGAGGTGTGACACAAAACTCCCTGACTTAAAAACACTCATTAATGAGTACAATGGAGGAGTGGTGAAGCATGGAGAGATACTACAAAACAGGCTTACAGTACATCCAAGTAACTATTAAAAAAGATTAATGTTGTGATTCGTGACGTGATCGTAAATCGTGATTTGTGACTGTATTTGTGACTGTCCGTGATGATGAAGAATGTGATTTGTATGACGAATGACTCATGATAATGGTCCCGACTTAAAAACGCATATTAATGAGTACAATGTTCATGCAGAATTATTCACTACACCTGTCCAGTACTCTGAAGGGAAGCCAAATAAACAATTGTGACTTAAGTTAAAGATGGAGATTGGGCCCTAAAGAGATGCAAATGCACAGACAGATTAAGATTGTGCTGCACACTGAAGAGATGCAGATGCAAAGGCACAACACCTAACCAATGCTCACCATCAGAAATTCAAAATTCTGGAAAAGAATTCCTTTTCCGGTTGGGGCAGGCCGTGGGTGGAGGGCAGTGTATTGCACTGCTGCAATAACAGTCACTAGTACTAATACTAGTAAAGATACCACAAAGAAGTACAAAAATTACACAGCTGCAGTGGATAGCATAGCAGGTTCACATTACTGAAATTATGTGTCACAATAAAAGGTGTCTGATTTGATGACACGCGTCACACGCATACTCACACACACACACACTAAGTAATGCATAGCAAATTGAAAACTTCAGTAATATAACCACATATTTGAAACAAACTAAAATTATGCACTGCAGCACCACAACAATCAGCAAAAAAATGGCAAGAATTATTGAAAATATTACTGTGTGTACATTAACACAGTTATACAAGAAAAATATCACCAAAACAGAAAGCTCTGTCTTTTTCTTCAAGTTAATATACCTACACCACAGATATGCCCCTCCCCCAAAGCACACTTCCACTGTCTCTCAGTACACAGACTGAATATTGTACATTAACATTCAAAATCCACACACAAACAATAAACGCTCGATGATATAAGCACAGGAGGGTTTCCTATAATCGATGAACTAAAGTTTCAGCAAAACAAATGACCCCAAAAGGCTTTTTTAACAGCTTTTAGAAGGTTTGAATCACAGAGCTCTCAGAGCAGATTCTGTCCTGCAGCTTCATACATACACTACCCCAAACTGAGGCTGTGCAGAACAATCTAGAGCCCATGTGACCTGAAATCCCATGAATCACTGCAAAATTCACCTTTGGAGCTTAAAAACAAGGCGAAGTGAGGCGAAGTACATTGTTTTCAATGTACTTCGCCTCAAGAATTGGTGGAGTAGTGGTTTGGGAAGGTGGAGTAATGTGAAGTTATTGTTTTCAATGGACTTCGCGTTACTCATTATAACGCAAAGTACTCAGCTTTGCGTTGTGGAGTAATCCGCGAATCCACCTTCACTCCATGGATCACTTAGCAGAGCGAATTGGGGCCACTTCACCCACCACTAGTTTCCACCCACCAGAGACTAAGATCAAGTTATAAACACGCTATAGACATCCTTGCCTTCAGGAATTCACTAATTTCAACATAATGAGAAGAAGAAGCCAAAAAAGTGTTATTAAGCTTCCAGTAACCTTTACCAATGGGAACAGGGTCATCTAGGCTCACTGTCACAGCTAAAATGGCATGATTAGACATTTCCAAGGGCAAAATCTGAGCATCATAAACCCTGACAAAGTGGGAGAGAAAAACAAAATCATTCCTGGTGGAGAGAGCACCTTTATAAAAAGTGTGCCCTCCAGTAGGATAGACTGTTCTGTAGGCATCTGAAAGCCCAGCTTTCAGGATAATACTATTCAGACAGTTGGTGTCACAAAAATCCTTTTGTGTTTTTGCCCCTTTATCACTCTTATTCACTACACAATTAAAGTCCCCAGCCCAAATAATATGCATAGTGGTTAACAAATAAGGACAAATATTAAATAACTGGACTCTATCTTTCTTGGTTTGTGGGGCATAGATGACAAGAAGTCTCCAGCTGGCACCAGAAAAAGATACATCCAAAAGGAATGCCCCACCAGGGGAAATGTCTGTGACCCTAGAAATACTATAATGATTCCTACAAAATACAACCCCCACCCCCTCACACACAGCAGAACCATAGGAAAAGTATGGAGGACCCCAGCACCACAAACTACATGCAGCAGTGATGAGGGAGGCAGTATTCAGTCTCGTATCCTGCAAAAAAATAATATTAGATCTCAGACCATGTAGGACAGAAAAAGACAGAAGTCTCCTTTTAGCATTTTTGATACTGTTAACATTAACAGTAGCAATTCATAAGGAAGAAGCAGAGATTGTAAAATATTAGAAAAACAGTCAAACAGGAAGATTCATTCAAGAAACCTTACCACGCCTAGTGCCCTTACATGTGGAACGTCCTCTAGTGACCCTTTGGGGCTTTTGGGAGGGAATAGGCATCAAATCACTATCTGAATCTGAGGAAAAAAACCTGTTGTGAGGAAACTGTAGAGGAAGATGCGGAATCTTCATCCAAATCATAACCAGAGTGTAATTTTGAGAGAGGGGCAAATTTATTCTGGACAGGGATACCAGTGGGAGACACAACAGATTTGGGAATCTTAGGCCAAGATTGGGACTCTGTCAAGGTTTGTTTTCTAGTAGTAACAACTGAGACAGGAGGAGGCATCATGGTAGGAGGTTCTACAGAGGAGGGAACTATCTCAGGGGGGTCGAGGAAGAAGCCCGGGGCAAGTCAATACTGCATTCCATGTCAACTGAATCCTGTATTACAGGAGCCAAGAGAGGTTGCACAGGGGGAGGAGAGGTAGGGGGAGCAGCTGGGGGGTAATGCAAAGGAGTCTCAATCTGCTCAACTTGCAAAGTGTCAACCGATGAGGAGGTGCGTAAGGCTTTCTGGGAAGCTATACTGTTTTTCTGTTCCTCTACAATAATAGAAACCTGACAAGGTTGGTCAGACCTATTGTGAGAGGCCCAAGGGCAAGACTGGTAGATATGACCCCATTCCTCACACAAATTACACTTCATCTCATTCTGACAAGCTGAACTAGAGTGCACAAACTCTAAACATAAATTGCAGCGTAACCTATCACAAGTGGAACTTAAATGTAGAGAAGAGCCACACTTGAAACATGTCTTGGGCTGGCCTGCATAAAAACAATGACCCCTTTCATGGCCCCCCCAAAAAAACAACTGGGAAGATGTTGAGGACCAGTATTATTAGATTTAAGTCTAATTTTATATTTCCAACCCCCTGTCCAGATATGTTCATCATCCAAAATGGGCTGTGGAGGGCCTAAAAGGTCACATCGCTGTTGGAGCCAATGGGAAACATCATGCACTGCAACACATTCATTCTGAAAAAGAACAGTGGCAAACTGAATCGCAGGTTTTGTCAGGGGTATAGATCTAAAGGGGAACTGTAAAGCAGAGGATTTAAGTTTTTCATATTTGAACCAAAACCTGTCTAGTCCTTGAGGAGTTTTGAAGCTCACATCATACATGGTATCACCAGATGCATGTATGAGAGCATAAAGTTCACTGGAAAAGAAACCCAGAGATTCCTTAAGCAGCTTTCTACCCTCATAAAGTCTATCCGGTGGTCCTTCCAAGCCTCCTAAATACTGGAGTCACACAGCATTCCGACATTGTGCAGGAAGGGGCTGATGAGAAAAAGCATCTCTTTGTCTAACAGAGGCCCAGGTAGATTTAGCAGTTTCAGCTGCCATCGCTGCAGGGTTGGGCAAGTCATGATCTATTTGGTCTCCCCATGTACAAGGTCTATTACTAGGCCCTTCATCACCGGAGCTCTTATCCAGATCTATAGAAATGGGAGGAGGAGAAACTTTACAGGACACTTCAGAGACAGCAACATTCTGTGTCAAAACAGCAGAAACATGATCTAAACATGCAAACGAAGTAGAAAAAATAGCCTGAGTCCCACCCTGCATACATTGAGCCTCTCTCTCAAGGAAAACCGGTAAGGGGCTATGAGAGGGATCTGGTAGCCAGCTTCCAAGTGGTGTTTTCCTCCAGCCTGCTTGCTGTAGAGAGATTGCAAGAGCCACCTGTAATGTAGGGGTTGAAAGTCCAGAAATTAAGGCAGCCTTAGGAGCTGCACATCGCTCAGGAGAAGGTGCAACAGAAACAGTTGTAGAGGAAAAAATATCAGTACTTACTTGGTCAGAGAGAACATGAGGCAAAGCAGTACATAGAGTGGAGCATACAAGGGAATCCACCTCAGTAGAAGCCGGCAATGGTATACAGGAGTCCTCCAGAAAGCGCCGTCTGAGGCTTTTCAATAGAAACACCATTGCGAGAGATCTCTACCTCAGGGACTGAGTCAGGAAATGTTGCATGCGGGGAATCTATCATAATTTCTGAAACAGCTGATGGCTTGACATTCAGAGGCAGCACAGTGTCAGGCATAGGCACAGCAGGAAGCAGTACATCACGAGCAGTCGTGCCATGTAAATCTGGAGTTCCTCTGTGGTTTAAGAGAGAAATAACATACATAGGGTTAGATTCACAAATCCTTCAGAGCCATGCATCTTCTGAAGGTGCTGCATCCTGTACAGAAATATCAGCCATATCAAGAATGTTGCAGGTAGATGCATTCAGGTTGTCACACAATGTACTCTCCACAGAATCATCAGCAGTAAACAATATCTCCTCAGCTGGACCTGCAGGGAGGGAGATCTGCTCACCTGCAGGGCTACCAGCAGACTGACGTCCGTCCGACACAGAGGCCATGAGAACAGCAGCTTCCCCTACCAAAGAGTAGGGGAAATTTTTATTCAAAATTCAAAAACCAAAACTAGAAAGAAATACAACATAAAGACAATTAACAAAAACTCAAAACAACCCAAAATAAACATTCCATAATACTCTTCTTATGGCTTTACAAACAAACATGATCCCATAATGAACTTCCAAGATACCATAAAACAAATCCCATCACCAAAAAAAAGTATTGCAAACGAAAAAAAAATACATTTCCTTCTAAGAGAGCAAGATTATATATGTTATTTCACAATCTAGAAAGAAAAAAATCAGATATTAGTACAGTACATTAACCCACCCATCCAACATTTTTCCATAATTTAGAACTCACATCCTGCCCTAATGTATGATTTTCATATTCATAAATCCTATCTAACTCTCTTTGTATATTAAAGAAAACATCTTGTGGCATAACCACTTAACCTTGCAGGAATCTGAGACATCTCGCCTGCCATATGGACCACTTTATACAGGCTAGGAGAACATAAACAGCGCTTTTTATCCATTTTGATCATGATGCTGGAATTTGCCCTAAAACCAAAACATCATAAGTCATATATTTAAACATATTTTCTCCCCACCAGCCGGACAACAGATTCCAAAATCCCTGAACATGAATACACTCAAAAAACAGATGTTGCATAGTTTCCACTTTGCTGTTACAGAGACTCTCCCCACATCCTCTATCCTCGAGTTGTTTGTGCTTCTGATTGCCCTTCACCTGCAATTTCTGATGCCCGCACAACCATATAAAGTCTTGCATCTTAAGGGGGATTCGTAGTTCAATCATACAATGCAACAGTAACCCTGTCTCTACTGTCGAAGAGACTTGAAATACAGGCTCCTCCTTATACCATCTATCTATAATAAATTTATAAAATTGCTTCTTTCCTTTTCCTAGAAACCAAGTAAGCTCTATTTTCCATGTCCTTATATATTTTAATGTTGTTTGTACATATCCTGGAAGTAGTTTATTTGAAGGGTGCCATTTGCCTCTACCCCATGCTTCCAAAAAGGGGCTTCCCCACAACTGCATACATATTAGACCCATGCCCTCTGTTTTAAGAAGTAAAGGGTGGATAGAGCTATAAAATAAATTCCCAAATAGATATACTAATGGATGAATTATATTCAAACCTCCCTCCTTCCATGCCCTATAGGTATGTATTCTTTTAACTGGATTCAGCCTACTGCCCCACAAAAAATGAAAAAAAGACCCATAACTGTTGTGTGCATATTATAAGAAAGGAGAAATACATGTGAAACATATAACAAAATAGGATCTATATACTGTATGCCCTAAGTAAGTAAACTCGTTTTTTTTCTAGTCTTCTTCCAAGACAACCATGACTTAACCTTAAGCTTAGCCATATCATACACCTTACTCCAGTTGTGTCCTTCTGAATCCTTAGTTCCAAAAAGCAAACCCAAAATTTTAACTTCATCTGTAGTCATAGGGGTTGGAAATTTTTCCACCCTCCCCACTGCTCCTAAAATCAAAACTATACTCTTTCCCATATTAAGTTTAATTCCCGTAGTGTCATAAACCTTTTGTAATGTATTCAAAACCTATGTACCAGACTCTGTATCAGCTACTGTAAATACACAGTCATCCGCATAAGCAGATACTTTTTTAAAGACAAACCCATAATGATTTGTAATCACCCTAATCTCTGTATCAGATTCAATAATCCTTAACAAAGGGTCTAAACCAAATACATATAACAAAGGGCTCATAGGACATTCCTGTCTTACCCCATTTTTTAAATATATTGGAATACCAAGATGTCCATTCACTAATGGAGTAACCTGAACCTCTGTATATAGTGTCTGCAATAAATCTAAAAAGGATTTAGGAATTCCATAATGTTGTGGTACCATCCAAATATATTCCTGTCGTACTGCATCAAACACAGTCTTCTGATCAACAGACATCAAAAAACCATCTAGTTTCATTTCTAATCTTTGTTCTATGATTTTCCTAACAAATGTCAAATTCTGAACAATATTCCTGCCAGGAATTGTACAAATCTGCACTGGAGTAATGAGTTTTTGTGCAATCCTAGCCAGATGAGTAGTTAGAATCTTGGTCAGAATTTTATAATCCGAGCTCAGCAAGCTCAAAGGTCTCCAATTCTTGATCTCTTGGGGGTCCCCTTTTTTATATAAAAAAGTCATGATCCCCACTTTCATACTCTGCACTAATCTATTTTCTTCACAAATGGTCTTATAAACCAGTTGTAACCAAGGAACCAGGGTGTCAAAAACACATTTATAGAAATCATTTGGAATTCCATCATAGCCAGGGTAGTCTTAGAAGTCAGTTTTGAAATAGCCTCCCTTATTTCCTGTTCTGTAATTGGTGTTACCAAATTCTCTACCTCTTCTTTACTCAATTGTGTAACTGCTAGTTTATCAAAAAACTTTTCCAGCTGTCCCACTTTTTCCTTCTGAAAAGTGGCTGCTATATGATTTTGAACTATAAGCATAAGCTCACTATTGTGTGTCATTAAATTACCCTGTCTGTCTTTTAAAGCAGTCATTACCAGTCTCTGAACCTCCTGTAAACTGGAATCATAAGGATTCACTACCCCTTTTGATCCCTTAGTTTGGTATTTTTGTTGGTGAGCTGCCTTCTTTGTAGTCTCATTTAAACACCTACACATCTGTTCTTTAAGAGATTGTAATTGTAATAACACATTATTAGTTTTATCAACAGCCTGTGTCAATACTGTATATATTTTGCTCTCAGCCCTAAGTATCGTATATATTTATCTTTGGCCTTTACCTTGGTGAGATTCATATAAAGACATTTCAAATCCCTTTTTGTATCCTCCTACCATTCTAAGGGGCTATCATATAAAAAAACAAATATCTGCCCTCAACTCAAAAAAATCTGTCACTGAAGCCTGCACCAAAGCTTCCTGCAGAACTACAATATTCATTTTCCAATAACCCCTCCCTTTAGGAATCTTCTGTTTTTCTCCTAAACATAGTCTAACCACTAAATGGTCCAATGTTTCTAAAGGGAAAAGCACCACCTCTTGACAAGTCAGATGAGCTGACACAAACCAAAAATCTATTCTCGTGGATCGGCGACCTTTATAAAAAGTATGTTTGGGTACTTGATTCAAAACTTCATAAGCATCTCTTAAATTATTATCCCGTAGGATCTTAAGTAAAGTGTTTGAATCACTATAAATTTTCTTCTTAGCCCTCCCCCAATCCTTGTGTGAGAGTCTACAATTAAAATCCCCTCCCCATAGTACTAACTTGGAGATGTGCAGGTAAGGTTCAATTTTTCTAAAAAGAGTGGACCTCTCTGCCACCTTCCCTAAGACCACATCCACTATCATAGCCCTCCGTGGCTGAATGTCAAAAATCTGTAACATATTGGCAGATATTCCTAAAAAAAGGAATCCTAATCCTGATCATGTTTCCTCCCCCAATGACCAGTAGGAGACACCCCATCTCCACTCTTTCTGTGCCGCCTTTATTTCTAGTAAAGAATGTAATCTAGTGTCTTGCAATAGGATTATCTGTCCTCCCCCTTCTCTAAGACTCGTATAAGTAAGTTGCCTTTTTCAAAAGACTTAATACTGTTCACATTTATAGTGAGTAGAGAAGTAGCTGTATTCATGGGAAATTCCTTATAAATAAGGGAAAAAGTAACAGCTAAACATAGAACACATCCTATCACAATCATTTCTTTTTTTTTCGCTTCCTAGTTTTCGTCTTATCAACAGGTCCTATATCAGAAGCAACATCTGCCTGTGAGGAAGCAACCGAAGAAAAATCTGAATCTATACCATCCTCATCAACACCCTGTTCAAATAATGAAGCATATGAATTCTGTATTGGGATCCCTTCGGGTTCTTTAGATATCACCTGAGAGTCTACAAGAAGTTTTCCTGTCTTTGACCTAGTCACTCTATGGAACACTGCTTCTTGTTGTACTGTGGGGGGGGCATTGAGATCTCCTCCTCCACCATCTCTATACAAGGCTTCTGTCCCCCTGTTCTCCCCTTCAGACTGAAGAGGGAGTTCAATTATCTCTTTATCCACCCCTGATTCTTGTTCAATACCAGGACCTGTTTCCGCCCAATAGTTTGTTTCACAGGCAACATTTTTTCCAAACTCATTTCCTCTGTGGAAGATTTGTCAGACTTCCTAGGTACTTTCTGGGGTAGAGGACCCTTATCAGAAACAGTATTTAATAATTCTACCATTCACATTTTTTCCTTTTGTGCAGTAGTAACATATGCATCCTGTTCTGCTCGGACAGACAAATCAGTACTATTATGAGGGGCCCAAGAACATGTACAAAAAGAATGCCCTCTCTCGTCACATAAATTACATCTCAATGGCTGTCGACAATGAGCCCCAGCATGACCTATCTCTCTCCACATGGACCACACTTCTGTTTATCACACACATTGCTAAGATGCCCTATGTCCCCACATTTAAAACAAGCCTGAGGCTGACCTGGATAAAAGATCCCCCCCCCCGTCATGGCCCAAGAAAAAACAATTAGGTAGATGTTTAGTTAGACCATTTTCTAAATTCAACACTGCTTGATACTTCCAGCCCCCAGTCCATAATTGTTCATCATCTAAAATAGGTTCTGGGTAGCCATTAACAGTACAGTGTTGCTGCAATCAATAGGTTATGTCTGCTACATTCACCCCTTCATTCCTGAACAACACAGTGATTTTCTTAGTAAGGGGATTAGTTAGGGGAATTGCCAAGAAAGGTCTTCATAAAGGAGAAAGTTTCAAAAGTCGATACTGTTTCCAAAACCTTTCAAGGCCTACTGGGTGTTTGAAGCTGATATCAAATATAGAATCCCCTGGCATGTGTATAAGTGCATATATTTCGTATGCGTAATACTTCATGCTGTCTTTTAGCAAAGCCCATCCACAAAATGTCTGTCAGGAACATTGGATATATCACCCCTATATTTTAAATGAACTGCATTTCGTTGAACAGCTGGTTCAGATAAGGGTCCTCTCTCAGATGGAAATAATTGATCCCTCACCTTTTCATACCATACTGTTGCAGGGGCTTGCACAAAGGGGTCTAAGTCCTTCTGAGTAGCAGGAACAAGGCCCTGATTCAGTGGGGCAGGGTCATCTACAACTTCCTCTCCAGGTGATATTGAGGAAGCATTATCTTGTAATTTAATCTCTTCCAACAAGGGATGAGGCCTGTCTTGTTGAGTGGCTGATAAATTCTGTATAGGAGATTGCTGACCTGGTTGTGGTGTAGAAACATTATTCATTTCAGTGCTAGAGACAGAATCTCTAGGGGGACAGCTTGGGGTGGAACCAGAAAACACTTCATTTTGCAGATTTGCATCCCACCCTATCCCTGCCTTATTTTTCACCCATCCTGCAGCCTGTAAAGCTGTGGAAACACAGCTAGATGTATCAGATACCAGCTCCTTGGAAATGGTGATAGGAGCGTTCAGTGAAGAATCAGAAGAAACATCGGGTATGTGGGAATGTTGCCTCCTACCTTTCCCCAACCCATCTTTCATATTATTTTTATTACCACCTGACAAAATACCAATAGTAAAAGTCACTGTAAGTAGTAATTTTGGCTCAGTACTCACTGTTGGGAAAGGAAACAGCTCTTTTTTGTTCAGGTCAAATGCCTCAACACAGTGAGGGACTGCAAAGTCTCTGGGTATACCCGCTTCCATAATCGGAGCCCCCGTAACAGCTCCAACATTAGAACTTGCAGAATCACTTACTGAAGAGACAGAGGGTGTAGTTCCTGGCAAAATCTCGGGGAGATCCCCTATGTCACTTACAATTTCTTTTGACATCGCTGTTTCCAACATCGTAACCGGAACATCCAGTTCCTGTGTCCCACTTTGTTCTTCCTGCAGCCTCAGCTCCTCCTGCAACTGCTTCCATGTTTCCAAAAACAAATGTTCCACTGAATCAAGCTTTGCATGTAATTCAGCCGCCTTATCCCTCTGGACAGCTATATCTTCATTAGGCAGCGCCATGGCTCCCGACCTCAAATCACTTGGTAAGTCGGCATGCAAACCATCTTCCTGTTGTAGTGAGGTATCCATCATCTCCTCAGCCACTGATGTCAATTGTGAGTCAGTCTCCATCAGAAGGGAGGCCGAGGAGGAGACCAACTCCCCAGCCACCCACACGTCTTTCTCCTCTAAGCTCACAAGCGCTACTGAGCAACTTCTCTCAGCTACACAGCACCCTCTGTCAAAAAGAGTAGGGGAATTCTTTTATTATAACATTCAAAAAAAAAGAAAAAGATACACAATGATACAATTACAACAAAGAACAATGCATAAGTCATTTGGAAAAGAAAATATTCATACAATAGTCAAGAAAATAAAGCATGAAAATATAAATCATGAAGCAAACCACATCCCTCCCCTCTCCCAACAAAGCAAAAAAAAACAAAAGATACAGTAATCCAAACATGAACAGAAACAGGTAGGGAGAGGAAAAAAAGGGGCAAGATCTATCAAATCTTATCCTTCAAAAAGGGTACAACATTCCATCTAGGATTCCAAACCGAGTCTGAATAGAATTGTCTATCATGCAAAAACTGTGAATGTAATTCATGTTCAATGGACTGGATAATCTGTAAAGAAGTAGTCTCAATTTGCTGTAGAAGAAATTTGCATCTGCAATGCCATAAAATTAATTTTATACATATAAAGATGAGTCTCACTGTGCCCTTATATAAATCATGAAACTGTAAGGAAAACCCCCCAATCAATTCTGGATAAGAGACTTGTTACCATCCAGCATCACCCCATTTTTGTGACAATAACTGCCAAAAATCTACAGCAAAAGGACAAGAAATAAAAACATGTTCCATAGTTTCCAATTCATCAGTACACAACAGTCGAGGACAAGTACGATCAGAAACACTCTTATGTTTCACATTATTCCAAACTGGGAGCCTACTATGGCAGCATAACCAGACTACATCCCACATCCTGGAGGGGGGAGTCCGAACATCCAATAAATTTGAATAATACACTGTTGAAAAGCACAGTCAATGCCACCAAAGGTAGGGACAGAAACATAATGGAGCATTTGTACTGTCCTATATACCTCTTTTTGTGGTTTACCAATGACTTGTAGAGGAGACAACTTCCATTTTCTCAATTTACAAAGGACTGGTTTGAAAAAATGTGGAACAGACCTAAAGCTATTAGGAAGACCAGCTGTTTGAGACCAGCTGAGAAAAAAGGTCTATACCAGCTAAATGCCATAAGGGCCCATAGTGACGAGGAAGGAGCATCTAGGTTCCATAAATTATAATGAAAAAATATACAAAAAAAATGATTTATGGGATTTAAAAGGGACAACCCTCCTTTATTCACTGGTAAATATAATACCTCCCTCTTAATGGGATTCAACCTACTGCCCCATATGGTTTGAAAAACCAAACTTAATAAAACCACCTCTAATGAAGTGGGAATCAGATAAACCATGCTAAGATACATAAAAATAAGAAAAAAAAATGTTTTTAGTAAAGATACCCTTTTCTTCTTGGTCAGTTGCCAAGATTTCCAGAGCAGAACCTTATGTTTTCCAATGTCCAATTTAGCAGTCCAGTTGACCAGAGAGTTGTCACCCCTACCAAAAGGAATACCCAATATAGTCAAATCATTACAAGAAACAGAGATTCCCTTAATATCAGATACAACCGCGGTAGAAGGACTCGGTATATACCCTGTACTCTTGTTCTTATTCAAAGAAGCACCAGCTACACCGGCATATGTGTGAACAACATCCAGGGCATGTAAAACTGAAGTAACATCCTGTGTAATTAGACACACATCATCAGCATAAGCTATTACTTTAATATCAAAATCAGCATGTATCGGACAAACCCCACGAAAAAGAACCATTTGTTGCAAACTGTGTATCAGAGGATCCGCTCAGAAAACATAAAGTAGGGGGCTCAGCAGACAGCCCTAATGAACTCCTCTTGTGATCTGTACATGTAAGCCCAAATGTCCATTAACCAGGGGAATAACTGTAGCAGCATTATAGCAAAAGGACAACCAAGTACAAAACAATTTGGGTATGCCATAGTGAGCCAAAACCCTGAAGAAAAATTTATGAGAAACTTTGTCAAAAGCCTTTTCCTGGTCAAGGGAAAGGAGATATTCATGCAATAAGTCATCCTTACCCCGCTCAACCAATTCTCTAATAAGCAATAAATTATCCAAAATATTACAACCAGGAACAGAACAGGTTTGAACTGACGCTATTAAGTAAGGGGATACAGAAGTTAGTCTCAAGGTCAAAACTTTCATCAAGATTTTGAAGTCAACATTAAGAAGACTTAAAGGCTTCCAATTATCACTCTTCACTCCCTTTTTATATAAAAAAATCTGGATAGCAGTACAAAAATGAAAATCAACTGTGGAGGAGGACAGCATCCAGTTATAAACAGTAAAAAGAATATCTACCAGGACAGTTTGAAAATGTTTATAGAAATCAACAGTTAGACCATCTAAGCCAGGTGCAGTATTATTGTTCAAGGACTTAACAAAAAGTCTTAACAGCAGTGATAATTTCAAGTTGGGATATCGGGGATACCAATGAATCCTTAAACTCAGGTGGGTAAACAGGGGAAGGTATAGTATCTAAATAACTTTGTATATCGGCATCAGAGTCATCCACACTGGCATGTACACCCTGTAAACAGTGCTGTACAACACCCAAAATCTGCCGGGAATCCGTAACCATGTCACCATGTGGGGTAGATAAAGATGTCATGATCCTAGTCTCCTGTCTCTTTTTGCAACTGGCAAAGACATCACCACAGGAAAATTTCCCTGGTGTACAGATTCTATGCTCATGTAGCAAAGAAGAAGCTCTAGAATATTGCAGAGCAGTCATTTCCAGTTTAGTATTAGCTATAAAACTATGATTGACAGGTGAACCCTCATTAGTGGATGAATATAGCTTAGTCAACTGTGTCCGAAGAGTGAGATATCTCTGATATTGATGAGTATGTTTGGAATAAGCCAATTTCTTCAGCAAAGAATGTAAACCCACTTTAGTTTCCACCCACCAGAGACTAAGATCATGTTGTAAACATGCTATAGACATCCTAGCTTTCAGGAATTCACTAATTTCAAAGCAATTAGAAGAAGTCAACAGAGTGTTATTTAGCTTCCAGTAAACTTTACCAATGAGAACAGGGTCATCTAAGCTCACTGTCACAGATAAAATAGCATGATCAGATATTTCCAAGGGCAAAATCTGAGGATCATAAACCTTGACAAAGCGGGGGAGAAAAACAAAATCAATTCTAGTAGATAGATGGATTGTCCTGTAGGCATCTGAAAGCCCAACTTTTAGGATAATACTATTTAGACAGTTAGTGTTACAAAAGTCTTTATGTGTTTTAGCCCCTCTATCCTGTTTATCTACTAGACAATTAAAATCCCCAGCCCAAATAATATGCTTAGCAGTAAACTAATAAGGACAGATATTAAATAAGTGTACTCTATCTTTCTTGGTTTGTGGGGCATAGATGACAAGAAGTCTCCAGCTGGCACCAGAAAAGGACACATCCAAAAGGACCGCTTTACCAGGAGAAATATCTGTGATCTTAGAAATACGAAAATGATCCCCGCAAAATAAAATTCCCACCCCCACACACACAGCAGTACCATAGGAAAAGTATGAAGGACCCCAGTACCATAACCTACATGCAGTAGTGATGAGGGAGGCAGTATTAAATCTTGTATCTTGCAAGAATATAATGTCAAAACCTAGGTCGTGTAGGATAGAAAATGAAAAGCCTCCTTTTAGCATTTTTGATACTGTAAACATTAACAGTAGCAATCATAAGGAAGAAGCAGATGGTAGAAAAGGTTAGAAACACAGTCAAACAGGAAGAATCAGTCAAGAAACCTTACCACGCATAGTGGCCTTACGTGTGGAATGACCTCTAGTGACCCTTTGGGACTTTTGGGATGGAATAGGCATCAAATCACCATCTGAATCTGAGGAAAAAAACTGTTGTGAAGAGACTGTAGAGGAAGATGCAAAATCCTTATCCAAATCAGAGCCAGACTGTAATTTTGATAGAGGGTCAAATTTATTCTGGACAGGAATACCAGTGGAAGACACAGCAGATTTGGACATCTTAGGGTGGGACTGGGACTGTTTCAAGGTTCTTTTTCTAGGCACTACAACTGAAGCAGGGGGAGGCATTATGCTAGGAGGTCCCATAGAAGGGGAGACTATGCCAGGAGGGGTCAAGGATGAAGCCTGGGGCAAGTCAGTACTGCAGTCCATGTCACCAGAATCCTGCTTCATAGGAGCCGAGGGAGATTGTACAGGAGGAGGAGGAGGGGTGGGGAAGCAGTCGGGGGGAGGTCATTCAAAGGAGTCGCAATTGTTTGAACATGCAAAGTGTCAACTGATGAGGTGGCATGTAAGGCCTCCTGGGAAGCTATACTTCTTTTCTGTGCCTCTACAATAATAGAATCCTGACAAGGTTGGTCAGACCTATTGTGAGAGGCCCAAGGGCAGGACCGGTAGGTATGACCTCATTCCTCACACAAGTTACACATCATCTCATTCTGACAAACTGAACTAGAATGCCCAAACTCTAAACATAAATTGCAGTGCAACCTATCACAAGTGGAACTTAAATGTAGAGAAGAGCCACATTTGAAACAAGTCTTAGGCTGGCCTGCATAAAAACAATGACCCCTTTCACGGCTCAAAAAAAAAAACCAACTGGGAAGATGTTGTGGACCAGCAGTAGCCTCCCAAATACTGAATGCACACAGCATTTCGATGTTGTGTGGGAAGGGGTTGAGAAGTAAAGGCATCTTTTTGTCTAAAAGAGGCCCAGGTAGAGTTAGCAGATTCAGCTGCCATCTTCACAGGGTTGGGTAAGTCTTGATCCATTTGGTCTCCCCATGTACCACATCTAGTACTAGACCCTTCATCACCTGAGCCCTTATCCAGTTCTACAGGAAGGGGAAGTGGAGAAACCTTAGAGGGTATGTCAGAGACAACAGCATCTTGTGTGAAAACAGCAGAAACATGATCGAAATGGGCAGAAGAAGTAGTAAAAGAAGCCCGAGTCCCATCCTGCATACGCTGAGCTTCCCTCTCAGGGGAACCCGGCAAGGGGCTATGAGTAGGATCCAGTAGCCAGGATCCAGATGGCGTTTTCTGCCAGCCTGCCTGCCATAAAGACAACTCAAGAGCAGCTGACAAAACAGGAGAGGGAAGTCCAGAAAGCAAAGCAGCCCGAGGAGTCACACACTGCTCAGGGGAAGGCATAACAGCAACAGTTCTAGCAGTAGAATTAGCAGTACTTACTTGGTCAGACAGGTTGGGAGGCAAAGCAGGATTGAGAGCGGAACACGTAAGGGGATCCACCTTATCAGAAGCCGGCAAATGCAAATTTGGTTGTGAAAGTCCACTAGAAAGCTCTGACTGTGGTTGATTTCCAGAAACAGCAGTGTAAGGGAGCTCTACCCTAGGCATTGGAGCAGAAGATGCCGAATGCAGAGGAAAATCCAAAACAGCCGACAGCACGGTACTCGAGGGTAGCCCAGCTGCAGGCGTAGAAAATCAGGAAGTGGTACAGGAAGAGCTGTCATGCCGGGTAAGGCTGAGGATCCTCTGTGGTTCAAAAGGGAAAGAACATTTGTGGGGTTCGACTTACAAATCCTTTGGAGCCATGCAACATCCGAAGGTACTGCATCCTGTAGATAAATGTCGGCTTTATCAACAACGTCACAAGTAGATGCATTCAGGTCGTTACACAAAGTCTTCTCCACTAAATCATGAGCAGCAAACACTATCTCCTCAGCTGGACCTGCAGGGAGGGAGATCTGCTCACCTGCAGGGCTACCAGCAGACTGACGCCCATCTGACATGGAGGCCATGAGAACAGCAGCTCCCCCTACCAAAGAGTAGGGGAAGTTTATTGAAAAAGAATCATAACATCACAAGAAAAACTGTAATACATCATACATTCTCAAGTATACAAAGAAAAATGTCTGTATAAATTAACAAAACAAAATAACAATATATACATAACTTAGAAGAAAAAATGTTTCCATAAAGTATCTACTTTATCTTTTGAAAATCTACGAACATCATTTTCTTTAACAAATAGCAAACCATCTTCAATTTGTGAAATAATGGTAGTATTCAAAACTTGCTGTTGCTGTAATACAAATTGACAATGAGTCTGCCATAAAAAATATTGGACATATGAAAAAAAAAAACATTCAAAGTACTTTTATGGTAAGACTTCCACACCCCAGTATAATCACCTAAAACAATGGTTTGATAAGAAATACGAGTTAGAAAAGGCAAACACCAATGTGAAGCTGCATCCTGCCAAAATAGCTGACTATGAGAAAAAGAAAAAAGTGAAGCATGCTCTCCTCTATATTAAGACATGGAAGTCTAGGGCAGAATCTCTCAGTCTGGGGTTTATATTTTAAATTGCCCCGAACACCCAATCTTCCCTGAAATGAGATCCATACAATATCCCAAATGTGAGGAGGGATTCTAAAATCCATCAATTTATGCAAGGCAAATATCATTTTAGTAGGTATACATTCAGGAAACAGTAAAACAATTTTTTGAACATCATAAATAATAAATGTGTAAAAATTCTTTCTATGTAAAGACATCAGTGTAGGGAAAGAAACTTTCCATTGTTGCATTTTTTTAAAAGAAGACAGGCCATAAGTAGGTAAAGAGTCCGAGGATAGAATTTTAGGGGGTAATAACATCCATTTAACAAAATAACGAGACCAAAGAAATTGGGACCATAACTGCCAGGATAAGGTAGCAGAAGTCCATAAATAATTAAAGGAGCTAAAAAAAAACAGGGAATGATAAAAAACAATAGGATTAATCATAGATACCCCTTTTTTATTAATAGGCAAATAAGTAACATACCTCTTAACTGGATTCAATTTATTGCCCCAGATCATTTGAAAAAAGAGACTAAGGATTCTAGTTTCAAAATGCACTGGAGGAGGGAAAACAGAACATAAAAATAAGAATACAGGAAGCAAGAACTGTTTATTAATCAAAACCTGTTTCTTCTTCCCAAATTTCCAACCTTTCCATCTATGAACCTTGTCTTCCCCTATTTGTAACTGTTTATCCCAATTATAAGTAGCTAAATCACCCGGACCAAACCAAATTCCCAAAATTTTGAGGGGTAAAAACCACCGGAATCCCTAATGTATTTAAAGAGGTAGTTCTTGTAAGATCCAAGGAAAAAATTAAACTTTTTTCAACATTAAGCACAGCTCCAGAAAAAGAGCCAAAGTTGGAAAAAATTTGCAAAGCCTTAGTCAAGGAGGAAACATACTGAACTAATAAAGTAATATCATCAGCATAAGCTGTAATTTTTTCATGTGGCAAAAAGGGGGGGGGGGACAAACCTATAATGCTTCTGTCCCAATGTATTTGCCTAATCACAGAATCCAAAACAAAGGAATATAAAAGAGGGCTTAAGGGACATCCTTGTCTGATGCCAACAGTGAAAGAGACATCAGTTCCAAAAAGACCATTAACCATAGGGATGATAGTAGCATTAGCATATAACAAGGATATCCAATATACAAAGGGTTTAGGAATACCATACTGCAATAAAAGGGGAAAAAGATAGTCATGGCGCACTTTGTCAAAAGCTTTAGCCTGATCTAAGGTCACCACAATCTCAGAAAGATTATGTCTAGTACTGGCTTCAAACAAATCCCTTAAAAGATATAAATTGTGCTGTATTCATCTTTCTGGAATAGCACAGGTCTGAGCTGGATGAATAAGGATGTCAGCAACCGTCAGCAATCTATTATTAATAATCTTAGCCAAAATCTTGTATTTGCTATTTAAGAGACTTAGAGGCCTCCAATTAGATAAAAGGGTCTTATCTCCAGATTTATACAAAAAATGTAAAAGAGGAGTATTGAAACCATGAAGGGGAGAAGAGGAAATCAACATAGAGTTGAAAACTAAGGGCAAAAAATGGGACATATATGACAAAAAGGTTTTGTAAAAATCATTGGGTATGCCATCCACTCCAGGAGAGGTTCCAGTACTTAATTGGGAAATAGCAGCCGCAACCTCTTGAGGCGTAATAGGCTGTACTAAACATTGTGCCATAGATTCAGGTATTTGGGGAAATGGCACGGTAAACCCAGAAAACAAGGAGATATTAGTAGCAGAAGTAGGATTAAACGTGGAACTAACAAACTGCTGTACTACTGCTAACATTTCCAAATCAGTGGATACCACAGTACCATCTAATGTGGAAAGGTGAGTCATCAGGGTTTTATCTAACCATTGTTTACATGCTGCATGTGGATCTGATGCTGGTGTTTTCTTCATGCCAAATCTAAATTCCATCTCCAAAGATTTAGCCCTGTCATATTGATAGAGTTTCATTTGTTTCTTAATTTCAAAAATCTGAGAATTAAATCCTACTTTATCACAAGGTGGGAAAGACATTAATTTATATAACTGATTTCTTAAAAGAAGGTAGTACAAATAATTAGAATTGGCTTTGTGTCTGCCAAAGGAAAGTAGAAGCCGTTTAAGCTTCATTTCGGTATCTAACCACCAATCCAACAAAGAATCATAGGAATACATAATAGAGTCCCAGGCTGCAAAAAAAACCCTCAATGTGAGAAAAAAGATGAGGGGAATCTAAAAGGGACATACTGAACCACCATCGATGACGAGGGGAAAATATTTTTGGAGGGACATTAGATAAACTTAAAGTGCAAAATAAAACATTGTGGTCTGAAAATTCTGAGGGTTTAGATATGCAAAAAATAGGAATAAGATATTTTGAAATAAAAAACATATCAATACGGGTAGCATAAATATACCTATGATAAGAAGCCCCAGTCCCAGTTTTATGTAAGGTCCGGAAAGCAACCTTTACACTGGCTCCAGAGGTAATATGTAGCAAGGCATGTGAATCAGAGTACATTTTCTTTTGTGTGGCACCAGTAACTTTAGTATCCACAGTACAATTAAAGTTGCCCCCCCAAATAATATTTTTTTTAGTATACAAAAAGGGTTTAATTTCATCAAATAGTTAAATCCTAGCAGTTTTAAGCTGAGGAGCATAGAGGTTAATAAGACGGAAAGGAAAGTCTCCAAGAGAACAATCAAGCACTAAAGCACGACCTGGACGGATATCAATAAGTCTGGTAACATGAAATTTAGTAGATTTAAATAAAACACCAATCCCACCTGTGGCCTCTAAACCAAAAGTCCAAAAAGAAGGGCCCCAATGCTATCGTCTTTTTATTTGTTCTACCTCAGCAAGAAAGGATAGGCATGTTTCTTGAACAACTAGGATGTCTACATCAAGGGAGTCAAAAAAGGAAAGTGGAGATATCTGTTTTTTATAGGCCTTTAAACTACAGACATTAAAAGACCCCATCTTTAAAGTAGCCATCTAATTTGTATGAAAATTAAGGCCCTCCCTTTAAACTGCTACTAGTCTTCCTTTTCTTCCCTTGTTTCCCTTTTTTCCCTTAAATAGCTCAGTAGATTTACTTTCCTCATCCTCTGTAACCAGCTCAGACCTGTGCGAGGTATCTGACTCTAAATCAGAATCCCCCAAGTCATCTTAAAGGGGAGAAAAAATATTCTCCATAGGAATGGGACAAGGAGAGGGAGTTTTAAGAGAGGACCTAGTGAATCTGCAACTTTTAACAGTTTCAAATAAGGGAGGGAGCATAGAAGTCTCAACAGGTTGACTGTTAACAGTAATGTAAGTGTCAGTCCCTAAAATAGAGGAGGAGCAGGGTCCTGTATAGTAGGTAAAGAAGGCTGAACTATAGGGGAAAAATGTCAGTAGGGTGTAATAAGGGAGAATCCTCAGAAGGGGCAGACTCAGGTTATGAGACAGAAGGAGCAGAAAGGGTGGAATCCCGTCGTTTTTCCTGGGCCCTACAAACTAGATCATCCTGATCCCATCCTTCAGCCCTATTCCGTTTGGCCCAAGGACACTGATGAAATGCATGTCCTTTCTCATCACACAAATTACATTGAAAAATGTTTTCATGTAGGTCACCAGAATGCCCATAGCCCCCCACAAAAACAGCATTTTAGCATGTCACAAGAACTGCTAATGTGTGTCCGAGAGCCACATTTATAGCAAGCTCTTGGTTGTCCACTATAAAAACAAACTCCTCTGTCTTTACCAAGAAAGAAACTATTAGGTAAATGGATGATATCTGAATTAACCTGGAATAGTTTAACTTTAAATTTCCACCCCCCAGTCCACATGCCTTCTAAATCCAGAAGAGCTTCAGGAAGGCCTAGAACATCACAGCGATTTTGTAGCCAGTGATGAATATCACTGACATTTACCCCTTCATTATGGAACATGATGGTCACATATCTAATTTGTGGTCTAGTAAGAGGGATAGCAAAAAAGGGAGTCCATAAGGGAGTAGTTTTAAGAACGGAATATTTCTCCCAAAACTTTTCCAAACTGCTATTAAGTCAAAAACTATGAAGTCTCAACATGAATCTCCCAGAGACATGAATCAGGGCATACAAATCAGAAGGATAGAAGTGCATAGAACCTCTGAGTAACTGATTAGCGATATAATATCTGCTAGGATGAGTAGACCCCATATCGCAACCTCACAGCATTCCTCCTAAGAGCTTGCTCTAATTTGTTTTTAAACAAGTCAGCCATAGGAATACGCGTATTTCTTTCAGAAGTGCCCGACCTTGCTTCCTTTTGGCAACCCCGAGGATGTACTAGGGCCAGAAGAGGCCACAGCATTAACCTGAACCTGGTGCGCACCTTTTTTAATAGTGTTTTGAGCAAAAATATGTCCAGACTGTGTACCTGAGCTCAGGTCAGTGGCATGCATTGAAGTAGAGGAGGTAGTCCCACTGTCCACCCAGTCTGGGTCCGGAATCCATTTCCCTGATGTCGTGCAAGTCCATCCTGATTTAGAAAGGGAAACGTCTGCTGACCAATCCAAGAGAAAGTCCGATGAGTCTTTTATCAGTCCAAACTGTTTACGCACCATTTGCGATGTAGAAGAGGCTGTAACGGTTGTTGATACTCCAGTAGTCGGCTTACTCCGACCAGTCCCCATGCCCGGAAGTTCCGGAGGAGAAAAAGGGTCCGTAACAGCAACAAGACCCGCAGAAATGGGAACAATAGGTTCCTCTGGTGCAGAAGCAGGTAGCAAAGGACGTTCGACCACAACACTCATTTCTGCCTCAATCTCCCGTACTGGTGACATACCAGTAACCTCGTAGACCATACCATCAAGAATAGTAGCACAAGATATCCCAGCCTCAGGGACAGCATCCAGAATATCCGTCGTCGTTACCACTGAAATTGCAGCGGGAGCCACCAACAGCACATCCTGCTCCATACAAGGCTGTGCATCATCTGCCATCCTGCAGACACAGCGCAACCCCCTACCGGCCACAACACAGTAGGGGAATTTCCCCGGTGTCCTGGCCAAATTTCTCCCATGCATTAAAAATACCACCAACAACTTAATCTGGTTCAGCTTACCATGTGTATCCCCCCCTTCCCCGGTTGCCCCTGAAAAAGGGACTTCTAGGCCCAGTGGGCTTACTGGGTCAACAAAATTCAACAAATAAATAATAGTATGGGGAAACTGGGAACCATATAGGCAGTAGACAGATGTGAGGACTGAGTTGCTTAAAAAATATTTTTATTTTACTGAGGATGACAGGAGAGATACTACTGTAACTACAATATGTGTGAATTATTTTTTTAAATAGCATCTACATAGAAACATAGAATTGTTGGCAGAAAATGACCACCTAGCCCACCAAATCTGCCCAGATTGTCGCTGCCTAGTTTGTCTCTGCAGACCTCAACTGGTCTGTGGGGACCCTACCTCCTCCCTTCCTAGCTCCTAATACTCCCCTATGTCTATCCCACACATGCTAGAAGCCCTCTACTGTCTTCCTCCACAGCCTCTGCTGGTAGTCTTCCATCTGCACTACCCTTTCAGTGAAGTAGTATTTCCTCACATCCCTCCTAAACTGCCCCCCAGCTCCATCACATGACCTCTAGTTCTGATGCTCCTCCTCATTTAAAAGAGACTCCCCTCCTGCATCCCTTTCACCCCTGTGAGGTACTTGTAGGTCTATATCATGTCCCCTTCTTGCTCTTCTGTCTTCCAGGGTGTGCATGTTGAGATCCTTCAGTCTCTCCTCATAGGGCTTTGGGTGCAACCCCTGTGCCATTTTAGTTGCCCTCTTCTGTACTGCCTCCGCTCTGTCAATGTCCTTGAAGAGGTATGGCCTCCAGAACTGGACACATTACTCCAAGTGGGGACTCACCAATGAGCAATATAGTAGCATCACCGCCTCCTTCCTCCTGCTGGAGATGTTTCTCCCTATGGATCCCAGCAACCCACTGGCACTACCCACTGCTTTGTCACACTGCCCTGCCACTTGCAGGTCATCACATATGATAATCCCCAGCTCCCTTGCCTGTTTAGTGACTGACAGTACCCCCCATCCTGTATTCAATTCTTGGGTTCCTATGCCCTTGGTGCATGAGGTTGCACTTTTTGGCATCAAAGCCCCAACTGCCATGCTCTTGACCAGTCCTCTAGTTTCCCATGATACCTACGTATTCTTTCCACCCCTTCCTTTCTGTCCATCCTATTACAGATGTTGGTATCATCTGCATAAAGGCATCCCTTCCCTTACAGTTCATCTGTAATGTCACTTTTGAAGACATTGAAGGGGACCGGTCCCAGAACTGAGCCCTACAGCACCACACTAGTGACTTTGCCATCATTATAGTGAGTGTTGTTAACCATCACACTGTCACCTATCCATTAACCAGTTTCTAACCAATTCACCATTTTGGATTCTACCCCTAGGCTACTCAATTTCTTAATCAGCCTCTTGTGTGGCAGTGTTGAAGGCCTTGCTAAAGTCCAGATAGCCCACATCCACAGCCCTCCCCTGATCCATTTCCCTGCTTGTCTGGTCAAAGAACTATCACCCCCACCATGCTGCTTTTGGTCTTGCAGCCCAATGGATTCAAAATACTCTACCAACCTTTCTTCTAACAGTATTTTTCATTAATTTCCCAAACACTGAGGTGAGGCTCATCAATTTGCCTTTTCCCTACTGTCACACTTATGTAGAGGAACCACGTCTGCTCTCCTCCAGTCCTCCAGAACCATGCCTGAATCCAGTAATCAGCTGAAAAAGGTGATCAGCAGGGCAGCCAGCACCTTCCTGAGTTCTTTCAGTACCCTTGGATGTATCCCATCTGGTCCCATAGCATTGTCCACTTTCAGAGCTACAAGTCCTTGCAGGACTCTTTACTCTGAAAATGGACTTGAGTACACCTCCCTTCCCCCTTTGCTCTTGGTGATCACTGGTGATCTGTCTCTCCTCTCCTCTGAGGAATGAGCACAAGTACCTGTTCAAGATGTCTGCTTTTTCTTGGTTCTCTTCTGTGACATCTTCCTCTGCAACCCTTCCCTTACTTTCTACTTCTCACTTATGTACCTGAAGAACGTCTTATCCCCTTTTGCTACCCCTTTGGCTGTCCTTTTCTCTGTCTGTGCATTCGCTCTCCTCACTGCCACACCTGCTTCCCTCTGTTTAATCTGGTACACCTCCCTATCTTCCTCCATCTGCATTTCCTTATTCCTCCTGAATGCCATGCTCTTTTCTTTCCCCACCATGGCCACTTCCCTTGAGTACCATAATGCTTTCTTTTTCCTTTTCCTTTACTCACTTCCTTCACACAGAGGCTGGCTGCCTTCAATAGCTAGTGCATTCAGAGCTGTTTGTGCTGTCTGTACAACTGTACAACTGGAGTAGTGTTTTTGTGTTGTGTATTATATTTTTCTTATATTACCTTAATGAATATTTTCTGCAGTGTAATGTTTGTAAAAACATTAGTGGCAGTCCATTCACCCAACACATCTTGAATGGGGGAGCACATGGTGGACTGAACCTGGAATGGAACTTGTGCACTGAGAGGAGTTTTGTGGTGGGTCTGACAGAAACTGCCAAAGGTAGCTCAATGTAAGTGTCATATGTGTCTATCATGCTTATGCTTCCCATACAGTCATACAAACTGCTTCTCAGTTGTGAGATATGTGAGAGAGAAGGGGTTTTCTTTGCTTATTTAACACTTGGCACCTTTCAATTGGTTAAACATTTTTTCAGGTTTGCAGTTATGCTGAGTAATCCAGACAAAATGATAGAATAAAAACAAACCCAAGATGTGTGTGTGTTAGAGTTTGGGTGTTTGTATGAGAAGTTTTTTTTTTTGGGGGGGGGGTTAAAGTAACTGATTATCACTGTATGCAATGTAATAACAGTCTGGTTCTTAACTGGGTGCTTTTCACCTTGTGATTGTAATTCTGACTCTCTTGGAGTGTGTGTGTGTGTGTGTGTGTGTGTGTGTGTGTGTGTGTGTGTGCACGCACACATGTGTCTGCCATGTTTTTTGGTTGTGAATAGAATATTTGACAAATGTCTATATATTACAAAAGACTTCCATCATTTTTGAATTGCACATAACACAAATAGCACTCTGATATCTGGCACACATTATTTAATGATTTTATACCTTTTCATCAGATTGCACATGAAGATTTCACTTGCTGGCTTCTTTAAGTAAATAAGATTGAGGAATATATGTGTATGTGGGGTGTGGGATGGGGCAGAAGTGACACTTGACAAATATCCATAATGGAATGTTGTTAAAGGCACAGCTAAACCATGTTGGTTACTGTGTCATCACAGTACTTTACAACAATATTGCAATGGAATTCCCTTGATAAAGATGCATAGGTAGTGATGTTGAACATGGAACAAGATTGTTGTGTAACATGATCATCACAGCATATTAAGGAATCCATATACTATTAAGAAAAAGGACATTTTTGTAATGTTTTTAATTTACTTTTGCATACATTAATCACAGGATGTGATGCTGGAAAATACAGACAAATTAAATCAGTATTTTCACATGTATACCATTCCATCTGATGTTCTGGACCTGAACAAAGATGATGAAAAAAAATCATATTCCACATTCAACTGGTCATAGGTACCAGTTTCTGTATTCATTCAGTAAGCAAAAACAAATCAATAATGTTAACAAAACATTCAGAGAATACAAACAAATATTAGCTTGGACACATGTCAGTGAAATATTGCAAATCAAACTAGTAGTTATGCCATGAGTTTACAGTACATATTACTGTGCAACATAAGATCTATCAGTTATTATATTTAGTTTTATGAAAATGCCCAAACTCAAGCATGACTATTTTATTTTTTCTTCCATAACATTGTGAAAATGTGACAGTCTCTCAAACAAACTGGACTGCACACTCGGATGCATGTAATTGTAGTTCTCTTTATTACTGACAAAAGCAGAACATGAATGTAAATTGATGCATAAAGGCGTGTTTGTGTATGAGAGTGACTGTGTGCTTTTCACTTGGGTGTAAGAATAAATATAGACTTATGATGTGGAGAGGATGGGGGTCACATAAAATAAATAGATTTGATATGCAGAGTAACTCAGTAATGTTATCTATGTCTTACAGCAAAAGAATTTGAAAGGGAAAAAAGTGACAATTACCTTTTACTAATAATGATGCCTGTATTGTAATTTTGGTGGTGGTGGTGGAGTTGGTAGAACACCGCTGTTGTATATGACAAATGATAGAAGCATAGCAAGTAATACTAATACTGTACCAGAGGCTTACAACAACAACAACAACAACAATTTCTCAAATGTCATTCTTATTCTGGTAAACTGTTGCATTTTTTGTTTGCCCTTGTGCTTGTGCAACGAGAACATATTGGTACGATAATGGGTTTTGAGAGTGTGCCACTGTCAGTGCAATGTGGAACAATCTGTAAGAGCTTCGACAGTGTCAGACCAATTATCTGCCAGGCTGATCAGGACACTGTTCTGGTACTGCTGAATGGAAACTTTGCATAGTTCAAAGAAAAGAGTTGGCTGAATCATAGGGCAGCTCTTTCCTTTGATCTGCACAAGGCTGCCCCGTAAGCAGAACTGATCATTATCATGATCTGCCTGCTGTGTTCCCCCAACATAAAAACAATCCCTCCCATTGTCTGCCAAGTATCACTCCCACCTTCTATTACTTCCTCCTTCTTAAATGTCTGACACCAGGGTGCCCAGTCCCTTGTGCCAGCTAGTAACCCCCACCCTTCCCATTTTCACTGTGCAACACCAGGGAGCCCACCCCAGTGCTGCTAAACATAACATCAACACTGGGGTACCTAATATCCAGAATCGGTACCTGAAATAAAGAAAACCATCCCTTGCAGTCTTTTTTATTGTCATACATGCTGTACAAAAAATAAAAATATCCATCAATGTCTGTTGCTTCTGCCAGCACACCATCACCACTACCTACCCCCACCTAACTCTACCACTTAGCAACCACCACCACCCCACACCACCCCTTTATTTTTAATTTTCTGATACCAGGGTGCTCACTACCCAGTGCTGGTCAGTACCCCCACTCCACCCATCTTCACTGTGTGACAGCGGGAGCTCACCCCCAGTGTTGCCAAACATAACCCCTACACTGAAGTGTTCATTTGGGGTAAAACAAAAAGTCATGAGCGTACATTGACATTTATAACATAGCCATTTTTTCATAGCACTTCATGAACAGGACAGCTGTCATTTTTCAAATCCTGGTGAAAAGGTGCACTTGTGGTGAAAAATGAAGTTTCAGCCACTTTTTTATAAATGGCACCTATCATGCTCTGAAGGAGTGGTCATAAAAAGACTATGTTGAAAATTTGAGGTCAAAATGTGAAAAAAAAACCAATCTAAGTTATGAAGAAACATTGAATTGTTTCAACGATTATTCATAGCTTTATTTTTGCAGATTATGTCCCCCTAATGTTCAACATATCCTTTGTGTTTCTCCACTTCCTGAAAGCTTCCCATTATAATAGCAACAGGATAATCACAATAAAATAATTGCGACTGCTGACGATACAGAACTAGCAGCCCAGGTAAAAACTGAAGAGGAAAGATGCATACTCATTAATGATCTAAAAAAACTGGAAAACTTGGCGCAAAACAACAAAATGACCTTTAACATCAGTAAATGTGTCATTATGCACTTGGGTACAACTAATAACCAGTATCAGGTTACTTTAAATAATCAAGCACTTACATCAGTTGGACTTTATAGTGATTTTGGCACATTAATTTCACGAGATCTATCCTCCCACAACCATTGTAATTGTGATATAAACAAAGCTAATAGAGTGCTGGGATGTATAAAAAGGAGTTTCAGTTTAAGAGATAAGGAGTGCATATTACCATTGTATAGGACCTATGTGAGACCACATTTGGACTACTGTTCTCCCCTGTGGAGTCCCCACCACAGGAAGGATATAGATAGACTGGAGGGTGTCCAGAGAAGAGACACTAAAATGGTCATAAATATGCACAATAAAGAGTATAAGGAAGACTGGATGACCTAAATGTATTATCCCTGGAACAAAGGAGAATTAGAGGAGACTTTCTTTTAATGCATAAATTGGTAAATCACAACAAATTAATTTCACGATTAGGAATGAACTTTAGCCAACGGGAATGTAACCTCTGGAGTCACAAATATCAATTGACTCTTACATACCCCAGAAATAATAAAAGGCGCTTCTTCTTCACTCAAAGAAATCCCCTTATGGAACACCTTACCCAATTTGGTAGTGGTATGTACCAACGACATGGATTTTAAATATAACCTGGATCAATATTTATTGACCAAGGGACGATGAACTAGCTTGGCTGGAGATGGACTCATATGAGCTTTGGCCTTCTGTGTATCTGCTCCTTTTAGTATGAATCTTAGTAGTATAATCATGAATTAATTATCATCGAGTGCCATAAAATGTTGACAAAGCAAAAATAGCGATTCTTCCTGCCAAAGAGCTAACAATAATAGGGATGTGCACTAATCGTGATGTGCTTTAATGGTGAGACTCAATTAACCAACCACAATCGTCAGCACAATGGGTGTAGAGCCAGAACACAGACACAGTTACAACATTTTGAAACATGCTACACCTGTGGTGGTGCATCATGGGAAACAGGAAGTGACAGAGAAGCTATCGCAGACCAAAACAGTACTTGTGATTAAAATGAAGTATTATGGACTTTATTGTTTTCATTATTAAACAGAGGGTGGCAGATGCACAGGAGGACAGAGATGGTAAGAGAAAGTGGTTGTGTTTCACCTAGTTTGTTGGTGTTTCGGGGGGGAGCATATATTCTGCAGTTCAAAAGACATTGATTCGTATGTTTGGAATGCATACTGTGTTTTGTGCATTGTTCACCAATACTACAGTGCCACTAACATTTCAGGCGCTATTAAGACTATGAGCTATAATAGCTCTTGCTATAAAATATTCTCTGAACTGGCGATCGCAATCTTAAAATCTCGATTTTCACATGGAACCCTTCCTGAACATGACAGGTGTCATTTTTCAATTACATTCTGAAACTTGTTTTCACAGGCGCAATGCAAAATCATCTTTCAGATGAGATTTAAAAAATTCTACCTGACTTGATCATAACATCAGGTGATAAAAAGACTGTTGGAAATTTGGAATAAAAATGTGGGAGTCCACTGACAATTACATATTGCTTCTCAGCTGCCTATCCTATACAGTTCTAAAACTGTGTAAAAGAAGGATGCCACTGAAAATGAGAGACTGCATCTCATCTGGTCTATCCTGGGTAAATACACAGTAAAAATGTATACAAGCAAGACATGGTACAACAGCAATGCAAGCAGCAAACATTCAGCATTGACAAATGCTTGTTTTGTTTTGGACCAGAATGAAGGTCATGAAAAGAACAAAAAACATATTCCACCTTCAATTACTGCTGGGTGCAAATTTCTGCATACAACCAGACAAATAAAAATAAATACAAGGATTACTGTAATAAGATCAAAAATATTAACAAAACAACCAATGAATACAAAAAAATGTCAGCCTGGACATGTATCAGTGGAACCTTGCAGCTATAACCAGTACGGTATCCAGTGAGGATGGCGACTGTGTGGAGGAGTTAGGCTACACCCTTGGCTGTGACTGATGGACCACTTTTCTATCTCCTTATTTCCTAGCTACCAAAATTTCTGTTGTGCAACAGTTTTTCTCTTTGCTTTTCTTCTTTCCCCCCTTCCCTAGGTCGGCCACCTAGTGTAGCTCTTTACTATAACTACTAAACTTCCTACTAGTTCTCTCTTTTCATTCTTTTTCATTTCCATCTGTACAGTCCCTGGAATGATGCCAAACACCCAGAGAGGTGTTGTGTAAAGTGCATAAGTGCATTTTGTGTACAAAAAACATGAAGGCTATTTTAAATAGGAATACATACAGTTAATACAGTCTTTTTAAATAAAAATGATTCAGAAGCCATGTAAAACAATAATAATTTCATGATTAGTACAGTTATAAGAAATATTTAAGGTATTTTCATAAATTCACACTATAAACCTGTTACTGTATAAGGTTCTATGTATAAAAGTGCTTAGTCACTGTGGATCAGAGATACAGAGAGTCAATATCTGTGGATATATACACTGTACCTTTAACTGAACGAGGAAGTCCCCTGAAATAACCCGCCCCTAGGTTTTGAAACATGTCCAGACATGTAAATACAGAAAGGGCTCAGTCGGGTGACCCCACCAAAAGATATAACACCTCTTCACTAAGTTCATTTCAGTTCAGTCCAGTGGGGCTCAGTCCCAAGAGAAGAGGAGAGGTTCTACTGTTTGCCCAGACAAGTTGTTGAATGCAGATGAGAAGGGTCTTAGGAGCACTAAGATCCAGGACTATATTATGTGAGAAACTACTGATGTTAAGTAGTGCTTTTCTTTGCAATTTTTTTGTTTTCATTTATTATTTTTCAAACTTTTGAAAAATAAAAATCACACGACGGTGTGTTTTAAACCTGTAAATTTGCCTCCTCTGAAGTTTATTCCCAAACGCTGTAACAGACTGAATATGAGAGGCCATCAAAACAGTGACTCATATTCAGAGCTTTCCTCCTGGACTGCCCTGCAGGGGTAGTGACCCAACATGAACGTGAGGGTAGTAAAGGGTGACAGGAAGGGGGGGAACAAGGAAGGGTTTTTGGGGGACTGGTGTGCCTGCTGTCACTGAGCTAGCCACATGGTGTGGTAGTGTGGGTGGCTAGCTCTGGTGCAGAAGGTAAAGGGTTCAGGATCGAGTGGGTGGAAATTCTGCCGCTGCCTGCGACTGTGGCACTTAATTATTTTTGATGTAGGAACTTTGCCCCCTCCCTAATATGCACCACCCTGGAGTTGAGAATATATATTCAAGGGGGCATGGGGGGCGGCCCCGCAAAGCACTTTTCATTTTCCAGATGTTGAGTCACCTGAGAGTGTACATCGCTGATTTACTTTTTGGCGATATACACTCACCATAATAACGATCGCTATTTTGCTATCCCTATTATGACATTGAACCAACTAGTACTAATGTCATGAGTTTACAGCACACATTACTGTGCAATGTAAGTTTTATCAGTTATTTCTTTTTTTTACGACAATACCCAATTCAGACATAAATGTTTGATTTGCATACAATTAGGATAAATACATCAGTCTATCATACTGATATGCATATAACTGTAGTTATCTTAACTATTGACAATATCAGAACAGGAATGTAAATTGTAGCATATATGTATGTTTGTGTATGAGAGAGTGATTGTGTGCGCGCTTCCTTGTTTGGGTGTATAAATAAATATAGGCTTACGATGTAGAGGGGTCTCACATAAGAGGAATGGATTTAACCCGTACAGTTACTCAGTAATGTTAATATTGTGTTGCAGCAGTAGAATTTACAAGAAAATATGAGCCAATTACTTTTCACTGATACAGATGCATGTATGGGGGGTATTGGAATCACACTGTTGTAGACAACAAACAAAATATGACTAGTGAGTTGTACTACAGTATTACTGTATTAAAGCCTGACTGTATTGCTCTTCCAGTTATTCAGCTCTCAGCACCAATATAAACATACAGTACCTGTTAATTGCATTTATGTGATATAGACACGTGTGTGTGTGTGTGTGTGTGTGTGTGTGTGTGTGTGTGTGTGTGTGTGTATGTGTGTGTGTGTGTGTGTGTGTGTGTGAATGGGTTGAAGGTTTGCTACTGTGGTAGTTTGTTATGTGATTTGTGGTCATAAAAACAAATAATAGTAGCTATTCCTGTTCTGCTTTTTGTACTGAACCAGACAACCAATAATTGAAAAATGTCAGTTTCATGTATGCCATACAAAATCTAAGCAGACACTTACTCTGGGCTTACTTTCAGCCTGAACAGATCTTTAAAACTGGCACATAGTTGAAATGATTCAGCACTAAGATAAGTGCTTCAAATAGTGGGCAGAATAATTAAAATTGGTTCTAGTCCTGCTCACAAAATCAATCCCTTTTTAAAGACACTCATCTTCAGGGAACAGATTATGTGTTGCTCCATCTTTAGCAGGTTTATTGCAGCCATACACCACGCAATGCTTTGGCACTTCAACAGTTAGTAAAATGGCAATATGGTACAAGATAATGATAAGAGAATAAACTGAAAGGTTTCAACCAAGAAATAAACGTATTACACACGACAGTCCGTCATTCATGCACTGCACATAAAGGAAAGGAATAATCACATAAATTATGCACAGAATTCAGTACAGTACATAGAAAGACATAAATGATACAGTGTAGGCTACTGCATTAACCACTGACAAATGTGACTACAAGACCAAAAAAATACAGAGAGTTAAAGTCTGACAGGCTAAGAGTAAGAGATGACACAAGCACCATGCATGAGACAGCACTGACTCTGGCTTCTTACCTCTCAGTACTCTACTACCAATTTTGACAAGTTTGATGGTGATCAGCACAGCACAGTAGACCAGTACTGTGAAAAATAACACAAAAAAAGACAAAATTTCAAATCAGATACAAATATGGACAAGTCTGATGTTCAGACAGGTTTATTTCCATCTAAAATCAATATCTTTCCACCCCAGAAAGCTACTGTAATCCACCAGTTCTTTAATTATGCCTCCCCAATTTTTCCTCACTGTTCTTATATCCCTTCCTAACAATCCCCCCACTAGTCAGTTTCTGAGGCAATCTTCCAGTTCCTCAAAGTCTGCCCTCCAAATGTCCAGGAATGTTGTCCTTGTGTAGTTTACCTCTGCTCCCATCTTAATGTTAAACCACATTGTACAGTGATCATTGGTACCTATGAGACTGCCCACTGCCATGTCAGCAATACTGCCCTTGGGCACTGTGCACTAAGCAGGTGGGGGTACGCAGAAAACCCGTGTGCCCTACCCATGCTCCTGCACCATGCGGACAGGTACACTCAGATTGGCATTCACCAATGCTGGCCACCTGTCCATGGCTCCTCCCCGCCAGCATGCAGGTCTCCAGGGCAGCCATGGTGGAGTCGCAGACCTGGGAGGGCATCCAATGGGATACCAATCCTGGGTACACTAGTGGATTCCTCACACTGCAATGTGCAGGCCCAGGGCTCTGCATGCTGCCCCCGTGCAGCATGGCCCCTATGGCTGGCAGTTCCCAGCCAAGCCATGGCGAATGGCACCCTCCCAATGCACAACATGTCCCTGGTGTCAGGACCCACCTGCAGCCTGCAACAGAAGCCATGCCCTGTCAATGTTGTGCCACAGTCTGACACTCACCCCATGGTGCCACCACCTGTCTGGCATTATGTGCAATCACCCGATCCACTGCCCCCGCCCTCATCAGCTGCCTAATGGGCAGGGGCAGCACAGGGAGTACTGCCTGGCACCCCCAGTGACCAGAGGGTTTTGACCATGGAGGCATACAGAGGGTTACGGCAGGGTCTACCCTGACATACCCTGTGCCACCCTCCACACCCATGTGTCCAGCACTATGTGGGTTAGTGCATACCACATAGTGCTGGCATGCCCACAGAATTCCCCCAATGCAGGGGTGTCCATGGACATGGGGGATCAGGTGTGGTGGGTCTGCATGCCCCCCCTTTTGGAATGCCACACGGAGGGGTGCAGTGGGTGCAGAGTGGCTATGTGCCCCAGATATGTGCACATAGCCACTCCACCCCAATAGTGCATAGCACCCTTCATTTGTAAACTATGCACCATGTCCTGCACTGCCCCATTCCTATTGGGTTAACTCACAGACTAGGTGCCTGAGAAAGGCCAGTTGTAGGAAGTCAAGGATAGCACTGCTCTTTGCCAAAGCTACAGCTGGAAAGCTCCAATGCACATCTGGCACACTGAAGTGAAAAACTTGCAGCACCTTCCCCTTATCTGCAACACTGATGATGTCCTCCCCAAAGTGCCTTATCTAACTGCTCTCCCTATGCTGGAGATCCGTATATGGATAGCAGCCCCAGTGCTTGTCTCCAGGATAACCCACATCACCTCCAGTCTTTCCTTTTCCTCCGAGTGCCCATGCACTACCACAGTCTTAATACCCTTCCTCACATATAGTATAACCCTTCCATGTCTCTTCTGAACTGAAAATAGCCTTATATGGCCACATCCCAGTCATGACTGTCTGTGAACCATGACTCTGTTATTGCCATCAAGGCAAGGCTTGCCTCCTGCATGATGGCCACCAGGTCTGGAATTTTATTTCCCAGTCTCCTTGCATTGGCCCACATGGCTCTCCATACCTTCCCCCCACCTGTCTGCCTGCTTTCTCCCCCTCCTTCCTGTGCTGTTTCCTGAAGCTGATTCTCCCTCTTCCCTTATTACCCTCTCTGTTACCTCTTCCCTTTACTCCTCTCTTCTTGCTTTCCTTATTTATACCCCTTTGTCCTCCATCTTTTCCCCCTTCCTATCTTTTTGTGACCCTGCCCTGAAACAGCTTCCTCCTCTTGGGTCTTCTCTCCTTGCTGCTTTATTTTCTCGGTGCAGGCAATCTTTGTCTCCTTTGGTGTTACTGTACTGCCCCCCCCCCGGGCTAGTTTAAATGCTCATCTAAGTAGGATTTAAACTTCCCACTAAGGACGGTGACCCCCCCAGAAGGATGCAGGCCATCTCCCCTATAGAGGGCCATATCCTCCCAAGCTGGTCCCCAGTGTAGACAATGCCCTCTTCAATGCACCATGCCTTCAAGCAATTGTTAAAAGTTATGGTTTGCAGTGCCCTTTCCTCTCCTCGGCCTTACACGGGTAACACCTTGGTGAACACCACAATGCATGCTACCTGCTTCAGGCCTCTCTCTAGCTCCCTGAAATTACCCTGCACTACCCCCACACTGTCACTTGCCAGGACATTTGTCCCTCGGTGGACAATTACACCTAAATGTTGATAAATGCTATCGTCTTCCTGTATTTGCTGATTGTATTTCTTATCAAATTGTCTTACTGTATTTCCTTTTGTTGATTGCATCCTTACTGTTTCTAATCTCCTCTTCACCAGGACACATCTGAAAATGAACAATCACTGCTCAGTATGCCTTTCCTGGTGAAACTTTTAAATAAATAAAAATAAATAAAATAAATCTGATAATTCACAGCTCAGCATATGTTTTCATCTTGATGAAGCTGAGCAAACAGCATATGCATCCTATGCTAAGAATTTAACTAAATCTCAAGGTAAGCAACATATGATTTCTAATTCATACAGTGCCCTGTATTTTAACACTGAGTGCAGCATTCATAGGGTGTGGTGCTTGTAAACAGAGCGTTGTATGTCTCCTACCTTGTTAGATAAATAGATAACATTTTATTTGTATCCCATAACATACAGCATAGGACTCTCAGTCCTGTTTCCAATAGTCATGCTGTATGAAGTATATACATTCCATAAAACAATGAAAATAATCATAACTACACATAGCAAGTAGCATAGGAATAAGTGCCTGTTGGCACATCTAGTGCCTTCCTCAGAGGCACCGTTAGCATAGCACCATGCTGTTTGAACTTGTGCATTTACTGGTGCTAAGTATATGTACAAATTGGTACTAATGTAATGCATGTGTGTGCATTGTCAGATTTAACTGTTTTCAGCAGCTATAACTGGCATGAAGTGCCGTGCTAGTTAAGGCTGCCTAAAACCTCTGTTTTTGAATTAAATGAACAAGGCACCACATATGCCATGGGGATGAGGGGTGCAGTCTTTTACACCACCTATGGAGCACCAGCTGGTACATGACAAGTTAATGAGGCTATATTATGATGCAAATGACTGCTTAGCACCCTGCATTGGCAAAGAGATCATTTGCATTTGAACTTTCTAATACAGCAAGTTAGTACAATTGCACGTTCTGGTTTGGAACCACTTAACTACAGTAGGTTTAATTCTTGAAAGCCCTAACATAGAAACATAGAATTTGACGGCAGATAAGGACCGCTTGGCCCACCCAGTCTGCCCATTTCCCTACCTACTGGATAAGCTGCAGATTCTAGTTAACCAGCAGCCTACTTCTTCCTACCCCCACCCCCCAGAATTGCCTTATGACTATCCCATGCATGCTTGAATTCCACCACTGATTTTGACTCCACAACCTCCTCCAGAAGGCCATTCCATGCATCCACAACCCTCTCTGTGAAAAAATACTTCCTTAAATTACCTTGGAGCCGCCCCCCCTCTATCTTCAAATTGTGCCCTCTTGTTCTTGCACACCTCTTTTTTTGAAAGATGCTACCCTCTTGGACTTTGTTGATTCCCTTGAGGTACTTGAAAGTTTCTATCATGTCCCCCCTCTCCCTCCTTTCCTCGAGGCTATACATATTAAGCTCCTTAAGTCTCTCTTCATATGTCCTCCGGTGCAGACCCTGCACCATTTTAGTTGCCCTCCTCTGGACAGCTTCCATCCTGTCTATCTTTGATTTAGGCATACTGTATACCTCTTTGTGGCAAATTGGGTAGTCCTTTGTGCTATGACCACCAGTTAGGGCCTTCATTACGGCTGTGCTATGAGTGCTATATTCAAACATGTTTTGCTTACTGACATTGCACTCAAAATTTGCTAGGACATTATACTAATTTGCATTCAGAATATGGCTTTCCCAAGGTGCAAATCTAGACTTTTGAATATGTGATGTAGAGAGCTGAGTATTTTATTAGTGGCCAATAATGTTTTCATTATAGCTATGTAAATAATAATAAAAACGACACCACCACCAAAACAAAAATATTAACTGAAATTTTAAAATATAATTTAAAATTATATGACCTTGTTTTATTGCCATTTAGAAACTTCTCACAGATGTGCTTGTTATATGTTCATAAGTTGCTATGCACACTACAAAATCCTTGATAAGTTTTAATATAATGTATGTTTACACCATCCTTACACTGCTGCAAAACACTTTTTTTCACATTCATGCACAATTTCTGTTTATATATGCATACATATATTTGTGGCACAAAACTACATTAATGCTCCTTAGGGTTGCTACCACAAAATGTAAATTGCACAAAGCGTGGAAATAAACAATTAGAGTTGCAAATACAATGCTGACAAAGTCTGGACATGTGGCATTAAGATTCTTATACAAACTTATAAAATAACCAGCAGAAGAAGGCCTTACGGTCTGTAGTCTGCTCAATCACATAGCCACTGATACAGCAATTACCGTGGGCCTTGCCTGGCCACCAACCCTAATCCTCCCCTTCACCTTGCCCCACCCTCTTTGAAACCCCTACTGTCTTTTGAGCGATGACCTCAGATGGGAATTCATTCCATCCCATCTCTACTTGCTGTGTAAAGAAGTGTCTCCTGACCTCCTTCTTGAACATTTCCCCGTGTAGCCACCTTGTTAATATCTTTCAGGTATTTGAGGTTTTCAATTATGTCTCCTCTCTCCCTCATCTCCTCAAATGAGTACATGTTGAGTTCTCCATTCTGCCCCTGAACCCTCTTTGTTACCCTCCTTTGGACTTTCTCAAGCTGGTTGATATCCTTCTTCAGGTAGGGGCTCCAGTACTGCAAACCATACTACAGGTGTGGTCACACCAAGGATATCTACAGCAGCAATATAACCTCTTTCCATCATGAATGCCTTTGTAATACAGTCCAGCATTCTGTTTGCATTGGCTGCTGCCTTTTTACATTGCATAGCCTGCTTTATGTTGCTGGTGATGGCTATCTACAAGTCCTTTTCCTCCTCCTCCAGTTTGGAGACCTTATCCCCGCTCTACAAGGTTCTCAGTTTCTTCCTCCTATGTATATGACTTTGCACTTCTTTGTATTGAACCCAAGCTGCCATATGCCAGACCACCTTTCCAGCTTCACTAGGTCTTCTTTAAGGTCCTTTACCACTTTGTTCCTGTCCACCCTCCCACAGAGCTTTGTGTAATCTGCAAAGAGGAAAATGTTGCCTTTAGTGCTGTCTCCAATGTAATTTATGAATACATAAAATTACACCGGTCCAAGCACTGCCCCCTGCAGGACCCCACTGGCAACCTCCCTCAAGCCTAAATGCTCCCCACAACCACACTTTAGTGCCCACCATGTTGGATCTTTTGCATGCTGCACCAAGTTGTTATCTAAATATGCATCTATAAATGATACACTCTGTTGGCAGTAGCCTTATTATTTTTCCAGTCCATATCTGGATGGTTAAAATCCCCCACCAATACAATTCTACCCATCTCTATTGCCTGTAAATCTTCATCCACCAGTTCTTGATTTGTCTCTTATGTTGTGTCAGGAGGCCTATAACACAGACTCAGGCCCAGACCCAGACCTGTACTATTCCTTCTCCCTTTTTGTACTTTGAATATAATAACCACCACTGTAGATCACCTTTTTTAGTTACTGTTTGTTGTCTATTGTTTTCATTGAAATGCAAAGCCACTTAAAGGAGTGTATAAAATGCATTAAAAATAGTAATGTTTATATGAGAAGTACAGTAATGGTATAATGTATCATTAAAACATGTACCTATCCATTTCCCCTTCTTTGATTAAAATACATAATAATAAGACTTTGGTGCAAAAATTATTATGGCCTTATGAAATGATTCCAGGCTTGAAGTTTGGTCTGATGATGATAGTATGTCACATTCTTCAGTAATTTACCATAATGTGCAACCACCCATAACACTTACTGTTCTTTTGATCTTGTACTGTATGTATAACCATCAAAATAACAAACAAAAAATATCTTAGATGTGGCATATTTCATAATCAATTACCTACATACTGCATATCTCGCAGTAATTTATTTAAGTGATTGCCTGTGTCACAATTACACATTCTATAGTTGAATCTTTTCTCAGAACAAATCAGAGATCAGCCTTCTCATTACTGATGAACTCTCAATAGCATTGTCTTACACTGAAGCCAGCTGCTGCTATCAAAGAGAAACAGCAAAATCTTCACATAAACAGCTGATTAAAAAGTTATTATTGTACAATGATGTTGTATACATTGAATACACAATGGCTTAACTCAAAATAAACAGTTTATCTCCATGTGTGAGGAAATAGGGCTTACATGATTCACCCCTGGGTTGGCAACTCATAAATTATGTCACTGACCTCTAATTAAGATAAACTGTGTATCTGGAGTGATGCCATTTTATATCCCATATAACACCTACACCAATAAATGATATAATGCTTCCTGTCTATTGCAATAGATAGTATTTAAAAGTAACAACAATTGAAATGATCGGCTTATCTTTTTCGAGCCATGTACAATCTGTTTCTGTTTCATGTTCACATATTTTAAACAAACCATAATGCTCTTTGTGAGCATCTGTGGCATGAATTGTAACATGCTTCCATTTCAAGATTACTAAGTTCCTGTTTCCACAGTTGCTAGCAGTGCACCAATATATAGAGGATATGCCACAGGCTGCCTCAAAATAAATGATTTATTTTAGGTTCAGGTTTTAATCTCTATTTACTTCACAACTGGCAGAACCATGAATGAGGTCCACAGAGATCCAGCAGTGAAAATCAAAATAAATCATCTATTTTGAAGCAGCTCATGGCATATGTGATTTATACAATGACTTTATTTGGCTAGGGTGGTAAGATAGTATGGAATGTTGAAACATGCTGCATAATTCTTGAAAGAGCTGATGCAGCTTGAGTAAAAATATTCATTGTTGAGTACACTGGAGTGAAAATAAATGATTTATTGCCACTCCAGCTCTGTGTGTCATGAAAATAAATGCACTTTTTGTCTCACAGTCATTGTATAAAAACAATTAGAGATCACTTGTGTGCAAGGTGATAAATCCTTGCATGTCAATTTTTTACTGCCAATTATCAACTTTTTAGCAAGTCCTACATGGATTAAGATATGTCAAGACTGATGAAACAAAACTGAAGTGAATTTGTTAGTAATACTCACTTTAATTATATGCAGTCCATCCTTTATTAAAAATAAAAAAATAAAAACTTGCACAAATGTAATTTATCCCCTTCTATCCGTCATCAATTTCTAGTCTATTATCAACTTTAAACTATCATCTGTGTTTTAGAAATTGTAACCTCACGTTGTCAACTCACACCAAGGAGTTGACTGCAAGAGGAGATAATATAACCCATACTTGATTTTTTTTTAAATGCAGGAAATCAGAAAATGTTTAACTTACAATTTCCAGCTTATAGATTCTATTAACCAAGATGAATGGATGCAAAGCACTACAGTCTCATTCCCAGAATCAGCACTTGGGTGATATGAAATTGGGAATATGGATGCATGTGCTTACTGCACATTTTACTGGGATCTTGCAATGTGTCTATATACATAGCATGTAACTTACTTTTCAGGCAGTTCCACATCTATGTGGTTAGAATATACATTATTTGCTAACCACATACATGCAAAACTGTCAGCAAAGTTAAAAAAATAATGTTCAGGTAGGCCTTATCCACACAATCTATGTAATATGTATAGCAATCTCTTTCAGCCCAGTTTCCTACTTCACATCCCAAAAATGCTAAAAATAAAAGGAACCAGTATTTGTAATACATGGACATATAGTATTATACTTTATTATACTCCACTTACAGTACTTCATCAGTTACAGATTTGTTGCATGCCTCAATATGCTAACCATATAATTCAGGTAACCAGTCAGGACCATTATGATTGTACAGCTGTTCAGTATGTGTTTTTTCTTCTAAATCTAGACAGGATTCACTTGAAATTTCAGGATCTATATTTATGTATACATCATCGTAGAATATTGGATAGTTATGCTGACTATCTCTTTTTTACAACATAAATCACACCATACTCCTTTGTCCACTTTTCCTAAAGTAGGATTTATACAGGTTGATTTGTTCAACATTTTGCATTTTGTCTCTGCTTAGTATTTTTTTTAAATGGAATTCAAATTGTGATAATTAAGATCATGAATGAAATACTTAGTGTCTGAAAAGTACAGTGTTTGGAATGGCTAAATACATTCAGTAAAAGATGTAAAACAGGTGAAGAAATCCTAGTAATCTGATTGGCCAGGCACATCATTGGTTGTGAACTGCCAACCGGTTGCTCACAGTTTACAATCACTTCATTATTTTCACTTCGTAAATATTTTGGAACCAGTTTTATAAGTGAAATAACATCCTTCAAGATGCCCAGGAATTCTGTTTTATACGACACCAGTGACAATTAAAACTGCATGGCAAGCCAGCAATCAGACACAATGAGGTGTGGGTTATGGCCTGATAAGAACATGCCCCAGGAGCATTATGAGGCATGAGGCACTTGCATAGTTCAATCTTCAATCAGCAGGTTTAAAGGAGAACTGTGTTAAATCTCTAAGCCATTTTCCCAATAAAAGCAGTTTTTTAAATACTGGTTCAAATTCTGTTATTTCACTGGCTATACAGACCTTTCAATTATCCTAGTGGGTGTTTCTGATTTACATGCTGCAGGTAAGAACCATTTTAGAATTGTATTATGTATTTCATGTCTCTGCTCTGCTCTTCTATTGTTGGCACAATGCATCCATATTCTACTTTAGAACTATGTGGCTGAAAGAGACATAAACTACATCATACTGTTCTAAAATGGGACTTAAAACCAGATTGTAAAGTAGAAACTCCTAATTGGGTTACTAAAAGGCTTGCATAGATGAAATAATAATATAATTTTAGAAAATGGGCTTTTTATTTCCTGGTCTCTGATTGGCTGATACCCCTGTCAGTGGGTTACATTAGCTTTCCATAGATACATAGATACATAGACAGTGTCGGCAGATAAGGGTCTATGGCCCACCCAGTCTGTCCATTTGAGCTTGTAAGTTAAGTTTGTTTTCCTAGAAGTCTGTTGTACCTTACCCCTGACCTCCAGAATTCCTTTATGTCTATCCCATGCATTCTTAAATCCCGTGATTGTTTCAGCCCCACCACTTCCTCTGGCAGGGTGTTCCACTTGTCCACCACCCGTTCTGTGAAGAAATTCTTTCTCATGTTTCCTCTGAATTGTCCTCCCTCCAACTTCATCCCATGCCCTCTAGTCCTGGAACATCTTTTTCGCTTAAAAATAGTGTTTTCCTGCACCCTGTTCCTCCCTGTAAGATACTTGTATGTCTCTATTATATCCCCTCTCTCCCTCCTCTCCTCCAGGGAGTACATGTTCAGTTCCTTCAACCTGTCTTCATAGGACATAGATAGGATGTTATTTCACTTATAAAACTGGTTCCAAAATACATAGCTACATAGATACATAGATACATAGATGACCAGGAAATAAAAAGTACCAGCCCAAGTGTCCCTTCACCCATTCTAGTATCCCTGTGCCCACCCTGCTTGCTATTTGGCCCAAACCACTGCCAAAGTATTTGAAATTGCCGCCATTTTTTATTCTTGCTTAGCAAGAGATCCTACCCCCCAACACTGCCCAATTCAATGCCAGCTGCCACATGAACTGCACACCAACCTCCGTAGTGCTTACTTCTGGCTACATTAAACAATGACACCAAATAAGAAAATACACATTTAGGAATGAAAAGCAAGCTGTTACTCTGATCGGTTTCTCATTATCGCAGCGCAGTGACCAGTATGATTTTGGAAACCACAGCGAGCCTCTCCATAATAGTAGCAATACAACTACACCTATCCATAAACTCAGAATCTTGGAAAAACAAATACCCCTCCCCTCCAAAAAAGAAACATGCCATACCCCACCAAGCTGGTATCTTTGTGCCAGGTCAAAATTCAGTGCCGCAATTTTCTTCTAATTGCTTAGGCTTATGTTAGAGAGAGAGAGAGTGTTAGAGAGAGAGAGAGAGAGAGAGAGAGAGAGAGAGAGAGAGAGAGATATCATGAAGAGCACCCACCCTCCCACCCCACCCCCACACACTCTCTCTCTCTGTCCTTAAACCAGTCCTTACAATTAATCCCAGCAAAAAACAACATCTATTTGTTTTGTTGTACAAGCTAATCTGGATCCGATTCTGGCACTACCATGAGACCGAACCTCTGATCCCCAAACTGCTCTCTTAAGTGCTGCTAGCCGGCAGTGCTAATCCATCTGCATGACTGATCTGCAGGAAAGTCCTGATTCTTTTTTGCCTCACTGTACTAACAAACTGCCAGCTATTATTTTAGATAAAAAACTCAACAGAGTGAAAACACACAGTTTGGCCTTTCACTCTGTCCTGCTTCAGAGACAACGACTGAACAGGTTATCTTGCAGTATGATCATCCGGAAGTGTCATGTAGGGAGATAGATATCCAGCCAACCTCCCTTACAAAATGTTTGGGGACTGCTCTGAAATTAACTTATTTCTTTGAAGGGATCACAACCTGTTTGGAATGTTTACTTGCTGCCCCTGTGTGATTGACCAGAAACTTTTCTAATTCTCCGAAGGTGAGTACAAGGTACTTCCTATGCTATGCCCTGCAGTGTCCACATCAATCAGTCAACTTACATTTTAAAATAAAAACTGTGGAATAAAACTCAAGTAATTCTGAGATTAAAAAAACAAAACAAAAAACTAACCAGGGTGAAAACATCCCATCTGAGTTTCACTCTGTCCTGCCATTAAGCAGGGACAGCCACCCCCAAACAAACTACAACTCCCATGAAACCATGTCTAACTATAGCAGTAAAGGGACTGCTTTACAACAAAAAATGTACTTCTTTCTTTTTTTTAACATTTATAATACTTCTTTGTAATCTTTTATTTAATTGTATTAATAAAGTTACTTATAGCCCATTTCCTAAGTGCAATAACATCCTCCAGGGTGGGTGGTATGGGCAATACAGGACCTTCCAGGGGCTATAAGGCCCTCCACCTGCAGTGTCAGGCCTCATTATGCCCCTTGGCAGTCTAGTATTGCCCAATACCTTCCACTCTATTGGGTATTATTGCTTACTTAACCAGTACTTCAAAACAGCCTCTATTGGGAAAAATGAGTTACAGATATAGTGCAGTTCTCCTTTAAAAGCAATAACTGGTAAGCAGATATTTTGACTCAAAATACACAGCTTATCATCACTCGTGAGGGAGCAGGACTTTCAAATGATTAAAGGTACTCAGCATATTTAGCCAGTGTACATCAGAGTGCTGTTAAATGTTTTGTATAAGAGAGCTGCAAAGGGAAGCTGGGTAGTTTAGGGAAACAAACAAAAAGAGAAGGCATTCTTAAAACCATAATTTGTGCCTGAACTGTAAATATAATTACATTATAAATAATGTTTAGCGTTCTCTTTTTAAATAATGAAACTTAAATTTGAAAGAACTGTTCTACATTAATACTTTAATAAGACAACTGTGGAAGAAATGAAAGAGATCTACTGTACTTGCAGCTTTTGTATTGCTAGTATTAGGGTTTATATGGTATGGTTACAGATAAGTCAGGAATGTTTAAAAACAAACAAACCTAATTTGTCAAATATAATTACAGGATTTATTATGATTTTTATATCAAGCATCATGCGGTTCAGGTCAATAACCACTAAACTTTTACCACATGGTTGAACACAGCACAAGCAAAACCACATGGTAAAAGATCTTTTCAGGGAAAAACAGCAAGGCAAACAACCTCGCAAATCCAGTGCTTCCTGACAGCATAAACCACACAGTGACACCACACAAAAGAAAAAGGGGGCAAAAAAACTGCAAAATGCACAATACATGATGCAATTTTTAATGTGGGGGGCTGTACCCCTGCACCCCCCGTAATAAATATAATCAACTCCGAGGAAGGCCACACTCGGGGAGGGAGACAATGCTTGTGGAGGGGGAAACATTTGGGCCTACAAGGGTCAGGCGCAAGAGCACAAAAAAACAGTATAAGACGGAGCAGAAAAACAAACACATACAGTGCTGGGAGTGGACTCAAACCCCTGATTCTCCTATCTGTGCTGCCTTGCCAGACTTTGGCTCTATCCTCTGAGCCACAACAGCTAACTCCCCTCACAATTGCTTACTTGAAGTGCTCAGTGTCAATCAGCATGAGTGAATACAACAACAGGTAAGTACTGAAATGTTCAGTAATGATATTTCCCTGTTGCTGTATTTGCTTATGCTGTTTTTGATTCACAGTTTTTACTGCACTCATATTGCTGTGCTCTTCTGGCTGCATACTGCATCATGCATGTTTTTATACTCACTAACAGCTTGGCTCTCAGTGCAGGAATTAAGCAAGCAAAAAAAAACACTCCAGCAGTGCTGTAGGATAACATCTAAATTTTATTCGGGTCAAAGCAGTAAAAGCAGAAATGGCTACAACTCCATCTCCACCTTGGCAAAATGTTTCTTGGCTAAACTGAAGCACTTCCTCAGGACCTACCTCATACATGAATGGCCACACACATTTAAGCCGTGCATTTAAAGATACAGTATAAATTATGTGCAAAATAATGAAAAGTGGTGTTTGTAAATTTCTTAGGGAGAATAATGCAAGGAGGGTGGAGGACATGGGGGGCAGGGGAGCAGGTCAAACAGACAAAAGATCAGCAAAGCAACATATAGAAACACATCACTGTAAAAACATGGAATCATCTGCTTATTAAATTAGTTGCTAGTCATCAAAACAAATTTTATATGCATCTCAAATAAATATTTTACATTTTTATGCATTTTGAATCACTGTATTATTATGCTCATTTTCAAAGTTTTTCATTCAGTAACATAACATCTCTGTCTAAGGAATAAAGCAACAATGTAAAGTTTCTTAAAAGAATATCTTTATTATTTTATATCGATACAGAAACTTTATTTACATACAATGCCCCCTCAGAAGAAAGACGCCAATTGAAAGTGGTCACTGAGCCCGGGTGGGCTACTTGCTTTTAGTTTGTACTGCCAAAAAGACTCCCACTTCAGAAACTAACTATCCAAACCTCCGCCTCAGACCTTATGGTATATCCTTTCGATGCCTTGAAAAAGGAAAGTGTGTTCCCTTCCCAGTGCATTTACTCACTCCAGAATTTAAGACAAAGCTTATCTTACCATACTTCTTAAGCTGTGGATGTCATTCATTTCAACTGAGTGTAATATTCCATAATTTGCTTGTACTGATGTGATTATGGTACTGTGCTGTTTTGCACATCCCCCCAGCATATGTCTTGAAACAATCTGATACCAGCTCATTATGCTTTCCCTTGTAAAACCTTTGAAATAAATATATAAATAGATTAAATAAAAAATACATAAATAATTGCTTAACAGTATCATTGTAATATAAGAATAACAAGTAACAAGATTACACAATTAGATATAAAAACATCATATTACCATCTGTTTTCTTAAGGCAACAAATTTACAGTGAACTTGACTTTAAAGCTAAGGTTGTCACTGAAGGCTTCTCAATAATTTGTACATTAACAGTTGTGATGTGGTCAGTTTCAGTGCTATCCTACATGTTACTAGCACTGGAGCTTTCTAAAAGCTACAAAGATGAAAAATAAACTTAACAGTAACTGTATTCAATATATATGCTTTGGTAGAAGATAAAAGGTCTGATAGTCCACCATGACCTTAATCTGCTCTGAAAGAAATACATTTCCATTATCCTCACTGCATTACTTGTCAAACATTTACTTATTTGCGAAACACTGTTCTCTGGCAATATAAGTGCCAAGAACTCACTAGTGTACATCAACCACCCTCCTTGCCTCATCCACTGTCAGGAACTATCTGTGGTCTAGTGGCCTTCAAAACCCTACCCCAGTCAAAAGGTACCTGATATGCAGGCCCCCCCCATGACCACACTTACCCAGTCCAAGGCAATAAATCATTTATGACCTACCTTTTCCAACAGCTGTGCACTAGTCAATGGTCCCTCCTGCGTCACGCATCTCATTAAACCACTGTCTTTTCACCACCCTAGCATGCTTTCCAAGTCATGCACTCCCTACTGGTTATGACCTTCCACCACCCATCTGTCTGACTCAAGAAGTCCTTGGTGTACAGTGGTTTCAATTCTTCAACACTTTCAGATTTTTCATTTTACAGTTGTTCCCCTAATTTCAATCCATTCTAGTTAAGCATTCCCTAATGTCCAGCTCCCACCTCACACTTAACTTGTTGACATCACATACTCACAGATGTCATCATCCTACCTCACCATGTTCCAGTCTGGCAGTTCATTGTGACCAGCCTCCCCTCCCCCAGCCCCCAGTAGTATTACCCATTACAGTCAAGCAATTCCTTGTGTTTTTTGGTCCTCCAATGCCCTCACACTGTTACAGTGAAGAAATTCATGTTGTTCAGTCTCCCTCCAACTCTGTTGCAATGGCATTAACAACAGTACCCATCTCAGACAAGTGCTCCCAGATGTCTAGTGTCTCCCCCCTCCCCTGCCCTTTTTTCCAGTAAAGCACTCTGTGGTGCTGCATTACTTCCTCCCACCTTGAGTCTCACTTGGTCCCAATCAATTGGTCCCTAGCGTACAGTGATAACACTTATGTATCTCATGCCAGTCCATTTCTGCAGTGGTTCTCCTGCTTTCAACCTGTCTAGTCAAGCTATCCCTGGTGTCCATTACATCCCCCTGAACTTTTTGTGTTGAAGTCAGCCACTCACTCAGGTCAAGGCCTCCCCTGCACATGCCATCCATGTTCCTGTCAAGCTAGTTATTGTATCCAGTGTTTTCTCAGCCCCTCAATAACCACAACCAGTCACATTCAAGCACTCCCTAGTTTTTATTGGTCCCCAACATGCACTCAACATGTCCCAGTCAGGCATTTCCTTGTGTCCACTTGCTCTTGCCCCATCCTCTTTATCTAGACCCAGTCAAGAAATCACTGGTGTTCAATCCTCTGCAACTGTAAACCTCAGTCCATGGTCCAAACAATATTATCAATCTCAGACCAGCCCTCCATGGTTTTCAGTGTCTTACCCCACTGCACCCTTTCCCAGTCAAGCACGTTCTGGTGTCCAGCCCACCACCCACTCATTCTCACTCACTCTCACTCTCACCCACTCACTGTCACTTTCACTGTCACTCTCACTCTCACTCTCACTCTCACTCTCACTCTCACTCACTCTCACCTACTCACTCTCACTCTCTCTCTCTCTCTCCTCTCACTCTCCTCCTCTCACTCTCACTCCTCTCACTCTCACCCCTCAATCTCACCTACTCCTCTCCTCCTCACCCCACTCCCCTCTTGCTCTCACTCTCCTCTTACTCTCACTCTCCTCTCACTCCTGCACTCTCATTCTCACTCTCATGTACTCACTCACCTCATGCACTCTCTCACCTCACCCTCACGACTCACCTCACCTCACGCACTCACTCCACCACACACCTCACCTCACTCACCTCACTCATGCACCTCAATCTCACTCTCACTCTCACTCTCATGCACTCACACTCACTCACTCACTCACTCACTCTCTCTCTCTCTCTCTCTCTCTCTCACCCAGTAAAGAATTCCATGGTGTACAGTGGTCAGATTCACTCACTCCATAACAGTACAGTTGTTCCTCTGCCTTTAACCCATTCTAGACAACCAATCTCTGTTGCCCATCTATACCCCCCAACACTTTCCATGCTGAAATAAAAAAACTCACTGGTGTCAAATAACCTTTCCCCACATGCCAAACTTGTCCTTGTCAAGCACTTCATTATGTCAGGTTCTACACCTTCCTGTCCCCAGTATCAACCTGTCACACTCAAGAGAACACTGGAGTCCAGTGCCCCCCCACCTCATGTCCTTACCTTTTTCCATTTAAGCACGTTCTTGTGTCCAGTGCCCCCAACCATACCTCATCCTAGTCAAGATATCCCTAGTATTCAGTGAACCCTATTGCCTGCCCCCAGCCAATCATTCTCATTTGTTCAGTTGTAGCCCCTGAACATCATATATACTTTTGTGTCCAGTGTTGCCTCCCCATATACATTCCATAGCATTCGGTGTCAACCATCCTCTGTCAAGCATTCCTTAGTATCTAGTGTTCCAACATACCACTACAGTCAAGCATTCCCTGTGTTTCATATGTCCCCTGCTTTGCCAGATTTAAAGGTGTTTAGTGTTTCCCATTGTCCCATCTTAGTCAAACAGTCTGTGTCCAGAGTGCCCCCCTAGGTATTCCTTGTTTTCCAGTGATTCTGGCCTGCCCAAATCCAACATTATCTGCATCCATGTTACTCCATGCCACCATCCAACATTTACTGGTGTTCTGAGATATCTTCCAAGTCTATATACAGTGGAGGTTATAAGAATCAGACCCAGGTCTGATGGATGTACCAGGCTCATTCACAGCTCATTACTCTAACTCTTGGGCTGTACTGCCAGCCCTAATTCAAGCATTGTCTGGTACGAGTGTGCAGCACAACCACAGTAAAGCATTCCTTTGTGTCCAGTGAATCACATTCCACCAGTCAAATATTTCCTTGTGTTCAGTAGTACCAGTGACACACAAATGTGAAGCATTCTCCGTATCTTGTGTCACCACCCCAAAATCACCCTCAACATTCCCAGTCAAGTACTACCTTATATTCAGTTATTTACCCCTGCTCCACCTCTGTCAAGCATTCCTTGCATTCAGTGTTGCCCCTGCCCCCTCCAACCATCACTGTAATACATTCCCAGACATTCAAAGTCCCCTCTACCATTCCCTGATGTCCACTCCCCCATGCTATAGTCCAGCATTTCCTGTGTCCAATGTTGGCCTCACTACCCCATCTAACATTCCATTTCATCCAATGTTCATCCTGCAAGCATTCCCTAGTACCCAGTGTTCTTTTTCCCTAACTTTCTAGTAATACTATAAGCCCTCCCACTAGTTCCATGATTTTGTAAGTTGGTGGGCAGCAGAACAATCCCAGTGAGCTGTGTAGCCCCCCCCATCCTACAGCGTGTTGGTTCAGTCCCATTGCAAGACGAGGCATGAACAGGTTGGTAGGGAGCAGTAATTCCATATTTAAGCATCATATATGAGTTGATAAGCTGCTGCCTCTCTCTCACTTGGCATACACTCAGTCTAGAAATGGCACTGATGCAAACTAGCTTTGCTGGAAGGAGGGGAGAACAAACTGAGGTAACCATGATTCTGCTTCTGCCTCACCCAACCAAAATCATGGACTGGGGTGGAATGAAGGTTGCCATATGAAGATATGTGGTGGTTGGGATAGGAGCATTCTAGAGAAGGTTGAAAGCTTAGGATTGAGGGTCTGTATGCCCAGGTGAAGACTTTTGGGTTTGGACACACATGTCCTCCTTTCACAGATGCACATACAAACCTAGGCTATTAATATATAGATAATAACTGAGTTCACATTGCAGTATTAACAGATATAAAATTGTAGAGAATTAAAACTTTGATTAAGAAGTTCATTACCATTTCACCCTCACCCACTTCTCTATAATCATTTCAATATTTACATTTTATTATTATGTGCAAAAAACTTAATTAAAGCACTAGTTAGGGTTAAAGAGACAAAAGTAGGAAAATGTGGTGTTTGGGTTTCCAACCCTAACACCCCACTTCCCAACCTGCAGGCAGCAACAGCCATGGGGTGTGCCTTGGGGTTTTCAACTCTAACCCTCATTCCGTCCACTCCATGTATAAGTAAGCTGAGATGGGTACAGTATATGAGAAGGAAATGCACACTGATCCAAAGCTCCTTTTCAGGTATGTCCCGAGAGCAGAGAGAGGTTAATGACTTGCTCAGAGTCATATTATTCAGGAGACAAAAGCTTTAAAGAGGGACTCCCACCAAAAGTGCTACATTGCAAAATTAGAATAAGCATGCCCCCAATCAATCTCATACCAGCAATTAGGTTTCTATGTCACTTCATTTTAAAATCATGAGCTATTTTGTAACCCTGATTTCACTACCTGTTCAAAAAGCCAGATTCAGTGAAGAGCCACTGAAGATGTCATCTCCTGAACTCACACTCTAGTCCTCCCTGTCAGCAACCTTATAGGGCCTGCTTCTCCAAAGTTTAAGAAACTGTAGCTATAGTAATCCTTTTAAAACAAGCATTTGTCAATGCTGAATGTTGAATGCACTGGTCTGTTGAGCTCGCTCAATGGCCCTCTGTCACTCGCTCGGTCTGTTTCTCCCAGTGCTAGAGGCTGCTCTTTTGTGCTGGGCTCCTGACTGCATTGGCAGTTTTTTCTGCCCATGAAGAAATCTGCAGCTGTCCTGACAGAGCTCCATTGAGGTGGCTCACTCCCCCTCGCTCATTCTGTTTCTCCTGGCACTGCAGGCTGCCCTTTTGTACTGGGTCCTGCCTCTGTTGGTGGCTTTTTCTGCCCACAAAGAAATCTGCAGCAGTCTCAACACAGGTCTGTTGAGCCTGCTCACTTCCTCTCTCTCACTCACTCATTCCATTTCTGCTGGCGTTGCAGGCTGGCCTTTTGTACTGGGCTCCTGCCTGCATTGCTGCCTTTTTCTGCCCACAAAGAAATTTGCCTCAGTTATAATAGAGCTCCGTTGAGCTCACTCACTCCCCCCTCTCTCACTCACTCACTCACTCTGGTTTTCCTGCCATTGCAGGCTGCCTTTTGTACTGGGCCCCTGCATGCATTGCTGCCCTTTTCTGCCCCCAAACAAATCTGCAGCAGTCCCAACAGAGCTCCGTTGAGCTCACTCACTCCCCCCTCTCTCACTCACTCACTCACTCACTCTGGTTTTTCTTCCATTGCAGGCTGCCTTTTGTACTTGGCCCCTGCATGCATTGCTGCCCTTTTCTGCCCCCAAACAAATCTGCAGCAGTCCCAACAGAGCTCCGTTGAGCTCACTCACTCCCTCTCCCTCACTCACTCATTCTGTGTCTCCCGTCACTGCAAGCTGCCCTTTTGTACTGGGCTCCTGCCTGCGTTGGTGGCTTTTTCTTGCCACAAAGAAATCTGAAGCAGTCCCGACACAGCTCCATTGAGCTTGCTCACTCCCCTTCTCTCATTCACTCATTCCGTTTCTGCCAGCGCTACAAGCTGGCCTTTTATACTGGGCTCCTGCCTGTGTTGCTGCCTTTTTATGCCCACAAAGAAATCCATAGCAGTCACAATAGAGCTCCATTGAGCTCGCTCACTACTGCTCTGTCACTCACTCGTTCTGTTTCTCTTGGTGCTGCAGGCTGCGCTTTTGTACGGGGCTTCTGGCTGCATTGGCACCTTTGTCTGTTCACAAAGAAATCCACAGCTGTCCCGACAGAGCTCCATTGAGGTCACTCAGTCTCCCTCTCTCATGCGCTCATTCTGTTTGTCCTGGTGCTGCAAGCTGCCCTTTTGTACGGGGCTCCTGCCTGCATTGGCGCCTTTTTCTGCCCACAAAGAAATCTGCAGCAGTCCTGATAGAGCTCCGTTGAGCTCACTCACTCCCCCTGTCTCACTCACTCATACTGTTTCTCCCAGCACTGCAGGCTGGCCTTTTGTACTGGACCCCTGCCTGCATTGACGCCTTTTTCTGTCCACAAAGACATCCACGGCAGTCCTGACAGCACTCCGGTGAGTTTGATCACTCCCCCTCCCTCACTCGGTCTCTCGTTCTGTTTCTCCCAGTGCTGCAGGCTGCCCTTTTGTACTGGGCTATTGCGTTGGGGCCTTTTTCTGCCCACAAAGAAATCCGCAGCAGTCCCGACAGAGCTCAGTTGAGCTCAGTCACTCCCCCCTCTCACTCACTCGATCTTAATCTGTCCCAAACACTGATTTTCCACAGCAACTGTGCTATTCTCTGGCAGGAAAGCAAAAACATATTTTAGCCAGGATGTGAAAAATGACAGCTGCACTGTTCATAAGAAGGTGTGAAAAAATGCCACTGTTGAAAATGTGGTGTGAAAATATTATAAATTTGCGAGGTTACAAGGGTGCGTGGAAACAGTTCAATGCACGCTTGTAACACAGTCATGTTATGGAGTTTCATCACCAAATTTTCAACATGAGGATTTTAGGACCTCTGCTCATAAATAGTGCCACTGTCATTTTCTTAATCTGTCCCAAACACTGATTTCCCACAGTGACCGTGTTATTCTGTGCTGGAACTGTGAAAACACATTTCAGTCAGGATGTGAAAAATGACAGCTGTACTGCTCATAAGGAGGTGTGAAAAAACACCAGTGTTGAAAATCTGGCATGACAATATTACAAATCTGCGACGCTACAAGAGTGCGTGCAAAGTGCGCAACACACACTTGTAACACAGTCATTTGATGGGCTATCATCACCAAATTTTCAACATAGGCATATTAGGACCTCTACTCATGAACAGTATAACTGTAATTTTCTTCATCTGTCCCAAACAGTGATTTCCCACAGCAACCGCTCTATTCTGCGCTGGAAGTGCGAAAACACATTTCGGCCAGGATGGGAAAAATGACAGCTGTGCTGTTCATAACTAGGTGTGGGAAAATGGCAATGTTGAAAATCTGGAGTGAAAATATTAAAATTTGCGAAGTTACGAGCATGCGTAACAACTGCGCAAAGTACGCTCGTAAAACAGTCATTTTTTGGATTTTTTCCATCAAATTTGCAACATAGGCTTTTTGAGAGCCCACCTCATGAACACTGGCACTGTTGTTTCATTAATCAGCCCCAAAAGGTGATTCCACGCAGTGACCGTGAAATCACCTTCGTGGCAGATTAACGCCATGACAGTTCCAGAATTCATGAGAAGGGGTTCCAAAAACCCCATGTTGAAAATTTGGTTCCAAAATTCCAAACAATGACTGAGATATGCATTAAAGTTGGAAAAAAAACATTTATTCCATTATACAGCTTACCGGCATTTCCTCAGTTTGCGGCCGGCTTTGAAGAGTGCAGGCGTGTTCCGGTCCACTGAAGATCGTCCGTCATAGCTCGAGGTAAGTGTGGGGTGAGGCGTGTGTGGGAGGCAGGGTATGCAGGTGGGTGGGCTCGGGTTGCCGGAGGGGGGCAGGGAGACCTCCGAGGGATAGTTTCCTTTTTTACAGGTGAAAAAAAAAAAAAGACATTGCAGGACTGTTTTTATTTTGCAGGGGCATGTGGCACGCTGGGGTGGGCTCCCAACATGCCACCAGAGTCTTCCTTTTTGGGGGACAAGCTGTAGCCGATGGGGAATTGGGCACCCCCGTCGGCACACAACAAAAAGGGTGGGGGTGACATTATGCCAACGGGGATTGGGCACCCCGTCGGCAGAGAATATAAGCAGGGGTGTTACATAATGCCAACAGTGAGTTTGCTCCCCCATCGGCAACATAAACATGGGGCGACTGAAGCTGATGGGGATTAGGGCCCCCATCTGCAAATAAACACGGTGGGGGAGTTAATATTGTTTGCGAACACGGTGACAAACCACCGCCATGTTCACAAACAATATCAGTGTGTGAATATCCCACCCTGCAATGACGGATTGCTCCCTCATTGCAGCGAATGGCTTACGCTGCTATGACGAGGCAGCCCCTGATTGCAGTGGCTGATTTTTCACAAGTTGGTGGCACACTGGCTGAACTAGTGTCAGCAGCAGTGTGCCACGGCATTGGGGGATGCTGGACAAGCCTTTATAGGCTGTGGGGGCATTGGCCACAACAGTGCCGCACCTCCACAACCTGCTTGTGGAGAAAGCTGCCGCAATATGTTTTTTGAGCATGTGCGCAATCAACATAAAAATGACACAGGATTGGCTGCAATGCTTGCATTTCCAGAATGATTTAAAGTGTTGGGGGGGCACGCAATCTCAGAATGTGACAAGGAGGTGCCATCTGAAATGTGGTGGGACAATCTGTCTTGGAATGCGACAGGCACACACATCGAGGAATTTGGTGGGGACTGGCAATTTCAAAATATAGTGGGGATGCATGCTGTCAGAATGTGACAGGACACACCATTTATTCTGAAATTGCTTGTCCCTGCCACATTCCAGAACTGTACACACCCACCATATTTCAAAATTGTGCATCACATTCCCAACACAATCCAGCATTATGCATCCCAGATACATTCTAAAATGATGCATCCCTGCTGCATTCTGAAATTGCTCATCCCTTCCCCATTCTCAAATTGCGCATCCCCATCACATTCTGAAATGGCGCATCCCCACCAAATTCCATAATTGCACATCCCTGCCAAGTTATGTTTCAATGCAACATTCCAAAATTGTCACTGCCACATTCCCAAATTGTGTGTTACACCACATTCCAAAATTATGTATCACTACCACATTCCAAAATTGAGCATCACTGCCACAATCTGAAATTGAGCTTCTCCTCTCCACCGCATTCTGAAAATATGTGTTACCACCAAATTCTCAAACTCTGCGTCACCACCACATTCTGAAATTGTACATCATTGCCACATTCCAAAATTGTGCATCACCACATTTCAAAATTTTGCACCACTGTCACATTCCAAACTGTGTGTCACCACCAAATTCCAAAATTGTGTGTCAGGTCCACATTCCAAAACTGTGCATTACTGCTGCATTCTGAACCTGTACATCACAGCTGCATTCTGAAATTATGCATCACCACCACATTCCAAAACTATGTGTCATCACTGCATTCCGAAACTGTGCATCACCACCACATTCAGGAAATGGTGCGTCACTGCCACATTCCAATACTGTGCATCACTGCTGCATTCAAAACCTGTGCAGCACTGCCACATTCTGAAATTGCATCATCACCACATTCTGAAATTCAGCATCACCACCACATTCTGAAAATATGCATCACCACTGCATTCCAAAACTGTGCATCATCTCCACATCCTGAAATTGTACGTCACCGCCACATTTTGAAATTTTGTGTCACTGCCGCATTCCAAAATTGTGCATCACCTCCACATTCCAAAATCGTGCATTGCTGCCACATTTTAAAATTGTGTGTCACTGCCACATTCCAACATTGTGCATCACCACTGCATTCCAACATTTTGTTTCACCACTGCATTCCAAACCTGTCCATCACTGCCACATTCCAAACCTGTACATCACCACTACATTCTGAACCTGTGCATTACCACTGCATTCTTAAATTGTGCATCACCCCTGTATTCCGAAATTGCTCATCACCACAGCATTCTGAAATTGTGCCACCACCGCATTCTGAAATTGTGCATCACTGCCACATTCTGAAATTATGTGTTTCAGCTACTTTCTGAGACTGTCATTGCTGCATTCCACAGTTGCAACCTTGTGACATTTTGCAATGTCATACCTGCAGTATTTTAAAAATTGCACATAACTTTGTCATTCTAAAGTCATGTTTGCCTCTCCATTCCAACCCTGCATCACATTCTGAAGTACTGTGCCTTGCATCTACACATTATGGAAGTGCATGTCCTGCCCCTCCACCACCCAGTGTCAAGTTTTCCTTTTTCAGATGTTTACTACACCTTCAATTTTAAGTAACATAGGAGAAATAAGTCACATAAGGTAGCTTGCATGGAGGACTTGGTTGTGAGTTCAGGAGATGACATCATCAGCAGCTCTTCACTGAAACTGGCTTTTTTGAACAGGCAGTGAATTAAGGGTCACAAAATGACTTGTAACTTTTAAACTAAGTAACTTACAGATCTGATTTTGGCATGCAGCTGATTGAGGATATGCTGATCCAAATTCTGAATTTATTGATGCCAAAAATGTTGGCCTCGGTCCCTATTTAAGCAGTCAATATAGCAGCAACAACATTATCCAAGCGGTCAGAGCCAATCCCTAAAGGCCCCTTTTAAACATCTTCACTGAGGTGACCTTCTGTAAGTCCTCAGGCAAAGTATTCTGAAACTGTGGTACAACCACCATAAAAGATTTGTCACCGAGTACCATAAACATGACCTGTGGACAACAAGTAGGCTTGCCATGGAGGAGGGAAGGGAGCATGGCGGTCTTTCATAACCTGGAGTTTGCTCAGATAGATCGGGCCCTAACTGTGTAGGATTTTGTAGGTTAAGAGATCTGAACTGAAGGCAACGCACAATTGAACAGGTAGCCAGTGCAGTTCAAAGAGTTCTAGCATGACATGATTGGAGCAGGAAACCCCTGCAATCAGCCTGGCCACTGCATTCTGCATCAACTGCTGGAGGTGCACTGAGCCTCCTTTTAGACTGAGATACAGAGCATTGAGGTAGCCCAACCTGTAGGTAACAAAAGCATGCACTAGTGGTGTTTGGAATATTCAGATTCTGATAGAATGGAGTTCTTTGGAAATTTGGAAAATTCTGTGGAATTCTGTAGGTAGAGGAATTATGATATTTCACAACCAAAATGTTTTATGTGGAATTGTAATCTGCAGTTTACATAAATTGCAAAATATTTTTCTGCAATCTGCAGAAACTTTTTCTACAGTTCATGTGATCCATGGAAAATTATTCCAATGTTTACACAGACATGCTTTTCAGAATTCCATGGAATTTACAAAGCATTTTGGAAATGGAATTACCATTCTGCACAAATTTCACTGGAAGAATTCACATTCTGTACAGCCCAAGCGTGCAATAGAATGGTCAGACCCTCATATGCCAGATAGGGCTAGCAATGTTTTTCCAGTGAAAAATGCCATGAACAGTAGTCTAAGTCCTTCTACAAAGTTCTAGAAGAATGCATAGAGAATAACGGATAGGCAACTGTGTGTTATGGATTTTTTTTTACATACCTGAAGTGTGTGATGACCCATAAACTTTGAGAGAGAAGTTCAAGAGGTTTATGATGTCATCACACACCAAGGGTGTGAAAAAAAATCCATAAAAACACAGTTACCTATCCTTTTTTTTTTATATATAATTACTGGTGCAGTGAGTTCTGTCAGACACAGACACACACAGACTCTCCCTTCCAAAAGCCATTCTCTTCTTCAATTGTTGAACTGTGCTTAAGTCTTGGTGTTAAATGAAAAGCACAGTACCTCTGGTGATCACACTGGGTCGGACTCATGGTTTCCCAAATCAACACACAACAGGATCAACCAGATACATTTTACTTACTTAAAAGGCAGGATCAACTGGATAAGTTCTAAAAAAATAAATATGTTGTAGATACTTACAATAAGGGAAGGAAAACTGTCCATTGCTGCAGCGGTTTGTTGCTAATCGACAAATGGTGCCACCATGTTTGCTGAAGTGTTCAGCCCGCCCTCTCACAGAATATGAGCCAATGAGGTAGTGCGATGATTTTGCCTGATGGGAGACTGTGACCGGGTTGGGTGGGTGTGGTAAATAAGTGACACAAGACTTCATTTTAAGATTAAAGCACCTTTTCTCGGTGTGATGTTTATAAGTCCTGAGGACTATTTTTTTTTTTGTAAAAGATATATACAAAAAATAAATAACAACAATAAACAACCTCAAACAATAATGAATCTTAAACTTCAGACAATAAAATATGAAGAAAATAAATAACAAAAGAAAATAGCTCTTCCTTGAACTCCAGAACTACCCTACCTTGGTAGTCCTGTCACAGAGTAGTTAAAGTTATTTATTTAATTTATTTATTTAAACATACCATTGGAATTACAACCCTTTGAGTCACAGACTCATTTACAAAGACTCCGTGTCAACATAACTCAAACTTACAATGATACAGGACAGAGTAAAAAGAACACATCTTATACAGAAGTAATTTTATATATCATAATTAAAACAAAGGACAGAAAATATTTTTATACTTTAAGAACAGTTTATTTGTGGAATAGGTTGCCAATAAAAATAATTTCAAGTAGCTCTAGGGAAAATTTCAAAAAGAATCTTGATAGTTATATTTCAAATAAAGGGAAACTTGATTATCACAATTTGTCTTGATATCAGAGCTATTTTGGGCTTATGCCTTTTTTTGGTCTGTTAGAACCTAGTGAACATAGTGATAATTAAAGTGACTGTTGACCTATACGTGTAGTTGCTAGGGTAATGAATGTAGCCATAAATGGAAACTGTTACAGAGCAAGTGTGGCCTCATGGGCATTGTCAGATAGCAGAATACAGTGATCAGTAACAAAAACTGTCCTATACAGAACCCTCCCAGGGCAGTTCTGGGATTGGCTAAGTCAGAGAGGAGGATTGGCAGTTACGCTGGCAGTGGCACAAAGAGATAATGTGTTTATTTAGGGTAGTCTTAAAGTGCCCTAGTTTGGGGATGGAGGTAATGGCTGGGGAGAGTTCATTGTACCAAACCAGGGCTCTATAAGGGAAGGATCACCGTGCTAGGGAGGTCCTGACCCTGGGCATGGTCCACATGTGTTTGATGGTGGAACGAGTGGTTGCTGTGGGGGATCATGAGAGTAGGGAGGCTGAGACCCCCAAGGGGGACAACCCCAGGTGGAATTTTTTGGTGAGGAGACAAGTTGGATATTGTAGTCTTTCCTGCAGAGTAAGAATGTTGGTGAGGGCTTAGACAGTGCAAGTATGGGAGCATTTGCCTGCTCCTAGGAGGAGTCAACAAGCTTTGTTAATAGCTAGATGAATTTTGTCAGAGTGGTATGGTCAGCGGCTGCATAGATGGGGAGCCCATAGTCAATGAGAGAGAGAGGGGACAGAAGAGGTGACAGCCAGATTGAGTGCTTCTGGTGGTAGGCAGTCCTTGTGCTGGTAGAGAAGGCCTATATGGGCATTAATGGCTGAGGATACCGAGATTCTATGGGGCCAGTTGGTTAGTAGTATGTCTAGAAGGGTCTGGAATCCATTTGTGGGATTCACCCTGGTGGGTTGGCAAACCAATTGGATTAGGTCCAACGCTACGAAGCTGTCCTTGACAGCTGCTGTGGAATTGGCAAGCCAGTTTACATTAAGATCACCAACCAAGATATGATCTGTTTTGGGTGGGAAATTGAAAATATAGTTTGAGAGGGATTGTATGGCCATTGTTTGGTTCCGTGGGGGAACATATGCAGCTGTGATGGTAAGAGGAGCCCTGGAGGGGTCCAAGGTAAGTTTTATTGACAAGGCTTGGGTGCCGTGGTCCAGTGAGGGGGCCCGGAGAGCTTGGCTCAGTATGACGTCTCAAACATAGAGGGCACATCTGCCAACCCATTTACCCACTCTGTCTGCTCTGTGTAGAGTGAGGCCAGAGAAGGAGATGAATGAGTCAGGGGTTTTCTTTGAGAGCCAGGTTTCTGTGAGTGCAAGGACATCAGGCTGGTGTTGTGCTAGCCAGCGTTGGAGGGATGCAGTTTTTTGGGGAAAGCTGCAGATGTTCATGGTTGCTATGTGCAGCCCCTGGTGTGATGACTGTTGACTATGGGTAGCGGGGCCTGGGTTAGGGTGAATATTTCCTAATATAAGAAGTAATAGGGCTAGGACCCTGAGAAGGCCAAAAGACTGCCATTTAGTAGTCAGGCATGGGTGACTCACAGGCTTAGAGTGAATAGCACAGGGGATGGGTAGGTTGAGGAGGGCAGGGAAGGTTAGACAGATGAGATGACAGGAGGGGTTGGGAAGGTGTATAGTGACAGTGGGTTAAGTGGGGGGGGTGGATGTTTGTTGGGCCTTAACATGGTTGGTGGGAAGTGGGAATAAGTAGAGAAGGTAGGGGATGTGATGTGTGTGTGTGGGGGCAGACTGGTCCAAGGAGTAGCATGTTAATTGTTATCAGCAGGAGACAGAACAGTCTGCTGGAAGATAGGTGGCCAGGTAGTGGACAGTGGAGGCTGCTGACCCAGCGCTGGTATAATGGGAGCAGACCCATCATTGTGGTGGTCACAGTGGTGCAGTGGAAGGGTGATGGACTTTGGTGCAGGAGATACCAGGTTCAAACCCTGGGAGGGGAACACTGTGTAGAGACCTGGTGGCAACTAAATAGCAGAGGAGTTGGTTCAGTGAGAGGTGGGTGGAAAGGTTAAAAAGGAGGGTTTAGTAGTGACTCCTAGTGGTGGTAGATGGAAGGGCAGTGCAGGGGGGAGCAATAGGAGTAGCTAACAGGAGGGCTAATGGAGAGGGTGGGTATATAGAGTATATCAGGTTAGAGAGAGAGGGGAGTGTAGAGAAGGACAGACGCTGGAACAGTAGATAATCTGGGGGGTGTAGTAGAGTGCTCAGGGAGCTACAGCATCAGTGGATAGAGAGAGGAGAGAGAGAGTGTAGTGGGCCAGGTGGAGGGAATGCCCTCTAGTGGTTGCAGCCTATAAGCTGCTAATGGAAAACTGGGGACTTAGAAACAAATGCAACAGGAAGTCATGTGACCAGGGAGGTGCTTAAATTGAGGGTTGGGCTTGGGTGGGAGGGTGGCTGGGGCAGTCAATGTGCAGCGTCGACGGGCTACCACTCACCCCACAAACAGTCAAGGCTGGAGGGTGCTGCAATTGCCTATTCATGCCTCTCAGAAGCTGTTCCCCTGGATGCTGTGAGTGCTGTGGGCCACAATTTACTACGATCTTCTGTGCTATGAGACAACCTCTCTCTACTCAATCCAAGGTTGATCTGATACTTCTGAGCACCAGGCTAGCTTATATACTCCTCCCTTGGGTGTCAGCAGGTCATCTTATCTGCCCTAATCTGAATTACCATCATTTCTGCCCTAATACATACAGGTTGGAGGATCAGTTGCACCATTCGCTCAGATATGAATACCGTGGTTCATTATAACCACTGTTTGTCCTCCTTTTGGTAGTACAGGACAAGATATAAACAAATACCTACTAATTGCCTGTAATTTGTGTAGCTCCTTCCCCAACTCAAATGGAGTGACAGCTGTCATTTCTTGTATTACAGCCTCATCATGGGGCTGCTGGCTTCTAAGGGCTCATTTTTTCCAAACTCCCAGCACTCAGGTAGGAACTCACTTTATTTCTTCAAACAGAAAGCAAACATGTATTTAGTTCATATGGCCAATGATTCTTCTGTGCACACATGCAATAATAATACCCTTAACACCTTACAGCAGCTTCTAAACCTGGCGACTGAAAAGGTAAGCTGTCAGTAAAACATTTTAGTTCTGCCATTTTCTCTGTCTATTTCACAAGGGGGTTCCTTTTATTTAGCAAGAATAAATTGTTTCTTTAAGGTGCACGTCAAGGAAAGTGACAGCCTTGCACTTTCAGGGCACTGAGGTGCCGTGAGCAATCTCCTGGAGTGTTTAAACACAGTCTCTCACTGTTTTACAATGGGGACGCCTTCCTATGCTATGGGCTTCTCTCCCATGGCAGATCTCACCTCTCTGAGATAATATTCAGCTCCTTTACCCTACGTAACTTGTGGCTGCTGTTTCTCTCTCGCAACGAAGCTAAACATGGCTCCTTTCAAGGAACAGATGGCCCTGTCTTTACCAGATCCCCGCATGGGCTGGACTATAGCACAAACGTGCATCATTGCATAATACATAAAGAAAAGTATTGCACTTTGTTTCCCTGACTGGAACTCATGCTTTCCGCAGAGCATCTTTGATAACCAGCTATTTCTTACTAGTTCCTTAGTTTTTAAATTTGCAGGCCTAAGGCAGAGATAAACAAGAATATATAAGGGGAATGGCCAAGTGAGTTTAAGATACTACAATGGGTAGCCTACCCATAATAGTAGAAAAAGACATATTCAGAAAAATAGAATAGAAAGAAATGCTACTGCAGATGTTAGGAGGAAAAGAAATGCCAAAGCCTGCTTTCGGACCGGGGGGTGGGGGGGGAATCAAACTACCACAAAGAGTTAAAGCAAAATGCTATAATAACCAGGTAACCCAGTTATTACGGCATTTGAAACACAAGTCCAGATCGTGTAATAAAGAGGGTCCCCAGTAATTATAAATACAATAGCATATGACTCATTATCTGTTAAAGTGCAGTAACTCCATCGAGGGATTCCTGTGACATCATAAAGCTCAAGAGTGAAGCTTGAGAGGTTTAAGAAGTCACTGTAATCCCAAGATGGGGTTACCAGCACCAGAACAGATGGTTCCATGTGATAATAGTGCCGACAAAAATTGTACTGAACACAAGGGCGAATTATATCACTGAGTGTCAAAACAATGATCAATACAACACCAAATAACACAGTCAGCTGCTGGCACTTATGAGTTCTGTGGGGGGTGAAGAGTGCTTACATTTAATTGAGGGGCTATGCCCCCTGCACTCCTCATTTCTATTATAATCAACTCAGAGAAGTGATAATGGGGGAGAGGGGAAACTCAGGAAGGGGCTAAATCAAGGGGGGACAGAAGCTGGCAGGGGGAGAACACTGGGGCTAACCTGCAGGTGGGGGAGCACTGTTGCAAGGCCAGGAGAAATGGGACTTCAGAAACCCACACAAATTAATTAATATACCACCCAAACCAAAAAAAAAAACTGCAACCAATCCTGAACCTGGGTCCACCAGACACACAGGTGGTGACTCTAACCACTACACCAGACAGCTGACTCAGGATTGGTCCAGTGAACATTCCCCTTTATACTGCATACAACTACTACTCCTTACAGTCACAGTATCGCTGTACTTACTACGTACTATGAAGTGCACATAGCCCATTTTACACTTGCCGTTTTGACATCACCCAAATTCACTCACTTAAATTGATTTGCCCATATCACCAGATACCATAACGGATAGGGAGTAATATGATGTTTTTTGTAATACATGGCTCTCTATCTGTACCCCCTTCAAAAAAATTAAATCTGGTGCCCAGTTTCATCTGACCAATGTCTGCCCCCTCAGTCTGCATATTGCTGTGGAAATGTCATTTACCATTGGCACTCAACAATCCAAAACACACATTACCATGCAAACCCGATATTATCCACTACCTTAATTCCCCCCCTCCAACTTCCTCTAACAGCACTTTACAGGTGTCCCTCCCCTACCTCCATGGACATCACCAAGTAACCAAATTTCTTCTTTTATTCCAGCCCATCCATTCTGAATGGTAAGCACATGGAAAGAAACCTAACAGATTTCAATTTGAACGACTGAAACCAATCTTAATTTCGACATGCCGTCTGCATCCCCCTTCCCCAAATGGTGGTTTCAAGCTGTGAGCTAAGCAAGGGCCACTTAGAGATTTAAAATCCTAATACTATCCCTCTGATAGCAGAAGATTCTTGATATCAGAGCAACACTATTATGAAGTTTGGAGTAAACTGCATTCCTATGGCGAAAACGACCGAACCTTGTATTACAATACATCTCGTATCTTGGCATATGACTCTTATTTGCTTACTGAAAATACAAAATATGGCAGATTCACTGAAAGCTTGTTTGTCTGAAAAGCTGAATTGCATGCATACATTTTCAAAATATTCATTTTTTAAGCAGATGAGGAAAATAAATGATTTATAAACATGAGATGAGACCAGTGTGGCCCTTCGACTTAGAAAAATAAAGAAAAATGGGAGAAGTCAAGTCCAAAGGAAGACAACAGCAACATAAAGTACAAGTTTGGACATAAAATGTACTCACCAAAAATTGCTTTTAAACAGTAGAGATTTGAATTGCACATGATTACAGTGCTGCTGACCAAATGAGTCCTGACTTGCTCACTGAAGTTTTGCAACAGTACTGCAGCTTCACCAGGGTGGTGGATGCTAAGAAAAAAAAAGTAAAATACACAAAGGAATCAAATGTGTTTATCTTCCATTATACCTGAGACCATTACTTTACAAATATAAATGTTAGTGAAAGTTCCCCCTAATTCCTTTCTTGTCATGTATACCAGCCACAGTATGCATACTATGTTATGTACTGTCTTGTAATCTGTTGAGCAAAAGCAGTAAGCATCGCCTGGCATTTTCTATATTTGTAGTACCACTTGTTTCTATAAAATGACCCAATGATTATTTTCAAGTCTCTGGTTTTCTCACCCTCTTCTCTGCAGTCAGAAGTATTTGTAAACAGGCAGAATGCCTAGAAATGGGGACGTACCCTGGGCACATTGGCACACTGGTACATTTGGAAAAGCGGTAAATGGCCATGACTGGCATGCTAATACAACCTTCTCAAACCAGATCTTATGACCTGTGCCCCCCATCCCCAATCTCCCCTCCAGTAGGTCACTGAAATCTACCTGGTATCCAGTGGTACCTCCATCCACCCAGTCACCCCCTTGGTATGTTATAAACAGCACCCTGGGGTCCAATGGTCTCCCCACCCATGATCACCCCTCTGTTAAGTTATGAAAACCTCCCTTGAGTCCTGTGGTCCCCCCACCCCCACTGCAACCTGCGGTACTGATCAGAAAACCCTTTCAGGGCTTGGAACTGCTGCCTCAAACAGCAGTGATTAGAAGAACCCTTCAGGGCTTTGAACCTCTGCCACTGGTGGCTATGATCAAAAGAACCCTCCTAGGGCTCAGATCCGTAGCCACAGTGAGCAATGAGATAAATAAACTTTTAGGGCTTGGAACCACCCCCACCAGTGCCAATGATCAGAAGAGCCCTTCATGGCCCTGAACCACTGGCAGCAATGATCTGAAGAGCTCTTCAGGGCTCCAATCTATCACAGCTTGTGGTAATGATCAGAAGACCTTTTCAGTGCTTGAAACTCCTGCCACCAGCGGCAATTGTCTAATGGGCATTTGAGGATTTGGAACTGGCACCACCAGTGGCAATACTTTAACATGCACTTTCAGGGCTTGGAACCACCATCACTACTACTGGCTGTGGCATTACAGAAAATGTTAGTTAGTTAAAAAATTATTTTTTAACAGGATAAAAATTTAGGCCAAAGGCCAATTTAAAGAAGTTGTCCTGTATGCAATACAAAATTTCAGCAGATCACATGACAATACAGGGGTAAACAGTGAAAACAATAAACATAGCATAAATCCAGAAAAAGCAGACAAATGCTGGCCTGTTGGCGCAGAGGCATGGCTACCATCTGCGAAGCCGATGACCAGGGTTTGGGAATGGATCCGGGTGTCAGAGGGCCAGCCGGGGGAGTAGGATAGAGCATCCACTGGACTGCTCTCCTTATCTGGGGGGAGGTGGGTTTTAGTGTCTGATCCAATGTGGACCCCCTAACGAAGGCCATGGGTACTGCAATGATCAGCACCAGCACATACAGGGGACAGGGCAGAAAGTGGGCCATCATTGCACGTCCCCACCCCAGAGGAAATCACAGCACCAAAAAATGCCGGGTCCCGGCTAATGAGCCAGCCCCAGCGCCATCCCCTCTGGCCACATAAGTCCGCCGCTGGTGGCCCCACTCGGGGAGGGGGCGGCAAACCCTGAGTATGAGGGGAGCAGGTTGCTGGAGCCTGGGGAGCCCATTCACAGGACTAGGGGATGCCCAGCAACAAAAATATAAAAAAAAAAGAAAAAAAGAAAAAGCAGATAAATAATTGTGATCTAAAAAACTACATACAATTACAATCTTCTACAGAAAGCTTATTTAAGGCAGTCTTGAAACTGTAGATATTGGTCACATTTCTCACAGGGGGTGAAATTTGATTCCAAATTTTAGCAATGTTAAATTGAAAAAACATAGTTCCATATTTGGTCTTTGCTTTGGGAAAACTGACACCACGATGGACAGTGTCCCTCAGATGATATAGATGGAGATTCCTTTGGGTCTTTATGATCATATTTGATCAGCCATTAATAAGGCTGTTATTGACCTTATGAATTAAAATGGAATATTGCTTCAGTCTACGCATACTGTAGTTAAACTTTCTAATGAAACAGCCAGATATAAATCTTGCTAGACAAAAATAAGATTTGTCCAGTGTTTCCAGATCCTTACATCCGGCAAAACCATAGACTAAACTCCCATATTCCAAGATAGGGAGAATGAGTCGGATTGCTGTGATATTACACATTTGATGCATTACTATACAGGCAGATCTTCTTAGACCCCCTATTCTTGAGTTAACCTTTCTAGTTATATTCTCAATGTGGATACTGAATGTTAAACATCTATTCAATTCTACTCCTAAGTATTAATATGGGATTACATTTGTTAAGTGGATCCCTTCACTGGTTACAATATCCAAATTTAGGTTCCTATTTTTGTAACACTGCTTTCCTTGAAAATGCATAACTTGAGATTTTTTTAGTGCTCATCACTAATTGTGATTCTCTAAACCATTCCTGAAGGGAGTCTAAGTCCTTCTGCAGTTGGTTTTGCATTAGGTCGAAGGAACTGTTGGAAGTCAGCAGCACTGTGTCATCAGCATATAATTCAATATGACACATCGTTATGCATTTTGGCAAGTCATTAACGTAAATCAGAAATAGCAATGGGCCCAAAATTGAGCCTTGGGGAACAGCCTTTGTAAGGTGACCCAGGTCTGGTGAATACTCATTTATTACCACATTTTGTGTTCTTTTGTTTAAATAAGATTTAAACCACTTCAAAGGGCCTAAAGCCAACCCAATTTGTTCCATACTCATCAGTAAAATTTCAGGATTAACTAAATAAAAATCCTCAGATAAATCTATGAACACCACACCCGTGGACTCCCCAGCATCCAATGCTTGTGCGATTCTACCTATGAAGTCCAAAATAAGCATTTGTCAATCACAAACCTGTTTGCTTGCATGCTGTTTCAAGTCACAACTGCAGCAATATCTCATTTTCAATGTAGTCCTGTTTTTACAATTTTTAAACTGTATTTACCTATCACAGCACAAGTGAGATGCAATACCCTTTTCAGCAGGATCCTCTTTCTTATTGTCCACAAAGCTGTTTCTCAATGCAGTTTCATCCTGGTGCACTCCCAGCTTAGCCCCATCATTGACATTCTTATGGACTTACATGTTACCACCACTTATCCAGGACCACAATGTGGTGGGTAGCCAGTCACGTTGGTTGTGCAAGAGCCTGGGGGGTGCTGTCTTGGACAAATGACATTTTCTAAAGCTACCTGATGTTCTTCCCGGGGTAGTGGGATGTAATGAGGCAGTTGCACATACAGGTGGTGGTGCACATGCGTGACAGGTGTCCAATGGAAAACCCTACCCTAATGGAGCTCCCAACTGTGCTGCCAAGTGGTTGCCACCAGTTGGCACTCGTACAGTGGGAAGTGCTTTTTCCCCTTCCCAAGGAAGGAAAGCAGTCCCTGGGATGCTCAGTCCTTCTTTCCCTACAGCCTGTGCTCATCCCAGAATGCATGTTGCCAGCATAGCAGGCTTGGGCTGCTGCTTTTAAACATTTTTAAAATGCACTTTTTTTCCAGGATAGGCCAGCTCAGATGCAATATCTCATTTCAATGGGGTCCTGTTTGTACCCATTTTTATACTCTATTTGCCCTGGATAGCACAGCAGAAATGCAATATCTCATTTTCAGTACAGTCCAACTTTGACCAGTTTTATAATATACTGTATTTACTATGGATAGGCCATCTGAGAGACAGTGGACCTGATTCTCAAAAGTCCAATTTTGATGCAAGGTGCCTGCATCCCACACCAGTGGTATAAGGGGCACCTTGCATCAAAACTTGTAGGTTTCTTGATTCTTGAAGGCCCTCTGTGCCGCACAGTGACCCAGTGACCCGGTGCACCAGACTGGCCCTATGCCAGGTCTGTGCCAAGCTGCTGCGTACACCAGGATGCTAGAGGGCTTGCAGCAGATGCAAGCTGCCATATCCCTGAAATTAGGATTCTGGAACACCTTGCAGAGGTCACACTCTCAAGCACCATTAGACCAGCCAGAGCTAGTCTAACATTCCTTGCGCCACCCCGGAGTCCTTCCCAGGGTGGGAGGGAACATGTGTTAGGGTTGTACCAGGATTTCTTTGTCAAACTCCAATTTTTCCACCTTAATAACTTTGGCATTCTTTGACAAAATAGCTCAAAATTTTGAATGCGGGGCTATTCCACCAGTGTCTCAAAACGTGAAAAGTTTTATAATGGCATCCTGTATGGTTTTTGAGCTATGGAGTGGTAAAAAAGTGAAAAGTCTCTAACTTAGTTCCTATGTTGAACATGGGATATTTTCTCTCGTCTACAACCCAGACAAAGCCAGATTTTTTCCTGAAATTTTCAGGGATGATAGGGTCTTTGCCAAAGGTGTGCCTTTGGATAGTTTGGTGAAAAGATAGCTCACCATTTTTAAATGTTAACATTTTTTGTGATAGCAGCTAGACAGGCAGGTAAATGAAAACAGTTTGAACTGTTAATTGTTAAGGATTTACTGTCCATGATTAGAGAAATACTGTTTGTGCTGTCTGCCATCTTGTTTTTTTATCTGTTTTACAAACTGATTTCTAAAAACATGCTACTTTCTAAGGAATGACCACGACCTGTATTTATGTCTCAGTCGCATGCTTAGTTCCTTTATTGCATAATTATTTAAAAATGTTGAGGGCAAGTACAGTATGTCTTTTTGGGGTGAGAATCATATTGCCCAACACTCGCTTACTTAAGATCAATTGATTAAAAAATTACCATTCGCAGTTCTTTACAGTTCAAAGTTTGCTGTTCGAAATGAAAAGACTATGAACAGTGAAGGTCCATGACAGTTCAAACTGTCATAGCTTCTTGGTGTGTAGTGGCACCCCCTACCTGCAAATTTCCATCCCCTGAATAAAATATTATATATTTCCTGGTAGTTCAGTGGTCTCTCCCCCCCTTCTCTGTTCTTCAGTTGCCCTGCCTGTATTAAAAAAACATTCTCTGGTAGTCCAGCGGTCTCTCCTCCTCCTCCCCCCCCCATTCTCCAATCTCTGTCACTGTCCCTTTATATTAAATATGCCCTGGTAGTCCAGTGGTCCTTCCCCTACTCTGATATCTGAATGCCATCCCTGTAGTGAAAAAATGTCCCTGGTAGTTCAGTGGTCCCTCTCCCCTCCCCCAATGTCTAATCGCCATCCCCATACCAAAAAAAGATTCCCTGGTAGTCCAGTGGTCCCTCTCCTGTTCTCCAGTTGCTGTCCCCATAGCAAAAAATAATTTCCCTGGTAGTTCAGTGTTCCTTCCCCATTCTCCAATCACCATCCTCTATTAAGCAATCTTTCACTGATAGTCCAGTGGTCCCTCTCCCCTCTCCCATTTTCTGATTACCATCCGCATGCTGCTGTTTATGTCCCTGGTGTCTAGTGGCACCCCCCTATTAGTGTTGTCCCTGTGATAAAGAAAAAAAGTCCCTCAATGGGTTTTTTGTTTCCATTGCAAAAAAAAAGGAAATGGTCCCTCGATGATCGGACCCCACACCCCACCTCCCACTTAGCACCCACCACCCCACATCCCCCAGTACACCCCCACACACACCCTCACTCACCTGAACAGGTCCCAGATTCAAAATCCACTCTCCGATAGAAGACACGTCTTGCTGCTGGAACCGGTGACTGCAATATGACAAACCAAGGTAAATGCAATTCAATGTATTTCAGTGGGGGTTTCAACTTTTATGCATAACTCAGCCATTTGTTTGAAATTTTGACCCCAAATTTTCAACATGACCTTTTGGGGACCCCACCACATGAACAGTATGACTGCCATTATGCAACTCTTGCCCGAAAGGTGATTTTGTGGTTGGTTGCTTATTTCCCCTTTAAGGCAGGATTTGAAAAATGTCCTTGCCCTTGTTCATGAGGTGGGTTCATAAGTAGGCTATGTTGAAAATTTGGAGTCAGTATATGTAAAAATGCCAAAGTTATGGCCATTTATTGCAATTTTGCTTCACACACTTGTAACTTTGGAAATTTTACATATTTTCACCCCAAATTTTCAACATAGCCTTCTTATTACCCCACCTCATGTATGTCACAGCTGTCAATTTTCAAATCATGGACAAAATGTATTTTTGCACCTGTGGCATGGAATGGAGTTGCAGTTTCGTGGAATTACATTTTGGCAGGGATTTGAACATTTTCTTTATCGGGTTCATGAGGTGGGGGTAATAAGATGTCAATGCTGACAATATGGTCACTGTTGCCCTATAAATGGAAGTACAGGGCCCTTTCACTGCTAAATACATATATGCATCTATGGAGGGATGAGAGTGCAGAGCCCAAAGGCCCCTGTGCTCCCACAGGCAAATAAGGCTATGATTACTCTATCTCAAAAACTATAGATGGGTGGGGGCATAGGTCCTGAACAGGCAAATAAGGCTATGATTACACTATCTCAAAAAGTAAGGACATTCTTTGCAAAAAGCTACATTAATGCATCAGTTTGGGTTCGGGATAAAGTGACAAAAGTAGGGAAATATGACTTTTGGGTTTCCAACCCTAAACCCTCTGCCCCACCCCTGAAGTGAATGAGGGGTTGAGTCTCCCTTGTGGTTGTCAACCCTAATGCTCACCCCACTGTATGTACTCATGAAACATACACATCTGTCTCCATCAATCTTAGCTTTTCTGTTACTTCAGTGGGGTAAGCATTATGGTTGACAACCCCAAGGGAGACTCCACCCCTCAGTCGCTTCAGGGGTGGGACAAGGCTTCAGCCCCAAGGGAGATTCCACCCCTCAGTCACTTCAGGGGTGGGACAGGGGTTTCAGGTTTGAAAACCCCAATGTCATATTTCCTTACTTTCATTGCTTTATCCTGAACCCTAACTGATGCATTAACGTAATTTTTTTGCACAGAATGTATAATATATATGAATATTATATAGATAAGTACAAGTACGCAATGTCTGAAGCATCTGTAAATACTGACATCATCATTGTGCAGGTTAGTTATAATAATAGTATGCAATGGTTATGTTTAATATGTGCCTCAGGATCTGAGGCAAAATGACTTCACGGGGGGAGGTCGTGCCAGACTAATCTGATCAAGTTCTTTGATTGGGTAACCAGGGAAGTGGATCAGGAAGGGGCAGTGGATATGGCCTACCTTGATTTCAGCAAGGCATTTGACACCATTCCACATAGAAGATTGATAAACTGGGGAAACTAGGAGTGGGTACTAAGGTTGTTAAATGGGTAGAGAGTTGGCTGAGCAATAGGACTCAGAGGGTGGAGGCGAATGGGACCCACTCTGGAGTAGGCAGAATAACCAGTGGGGTGCCACAGGGATCAGTACTGGGACTGGTTCTCTTCAATGTCTTTATTAGTGACACTACTGAAGGACTGGAAGGAAAGATATGCCTCTTCATGGATGACACAAAGCTCTATAACAGAGTGGACACACCAAGAGGGGTGAATAGAATGAGAGATGATCTAAAAAAACTGGAAGAGTGGTCAAGGAATTGGCAGCTGGGATTCAACACTAAAAAATGCAAAATAATGCATATGGGGCACAAAAACCGGAGGGCAGCATACACACTTGGGGGGGGGGACTGACAGACACAGATCAGGAAAGGGACCTGGGGGTGATCATTACAGATGACCTAAAGGTTGCAAAACAGTGTGGCAAGACAGTGGGGAAGGCTAGCTGGATGTGGGATGCATGGGCAGGGGCATCACCAGCAGAAGAAGGGATGTAATAATACCCCTGTACAGATCACTGGTGAGACCACACCTCGAATACTGTGTCAAGTTCTGGAGGCCCTATCTTCAAAAGGACATAGTTATGGTGGAGGTGGTTCAGAGAAGGGCAACCAAAATGGTACAGGGTATGCATCTGAAAACCTATGAGGAAAGGCTTAAGGAACTGAACATGTATTCCATGCAGGATAGGAGAAGGAGGCGGGGCTATGATAGAAACATACAAATATCTCACAGGGTAAAACAAGGTACAGAAAGGTAACATTTTTCAAAGGAAAAGATTCTCAAGAACGATGGGTGACATTATGAAATTAGAAGGAGGTGGTTCAGAGGAAATGTGAGGAGGCACTTCTTCACTGAAAGAGTGGTAGATGAGTGGAACAGCCTACCAGTTGAGGTGGTGGGGACAGAAACAGTTACGGGATTCAAGAAAGCATGGATAGACACAGAGGGATCTTAGAAGTAAAAAGGGGTGGGGGAGAGAGAGACTGGAGGCAGAATAGGAACTACAGTGTCACAATAGAATGAAGAAGAATATAGGGCAGATTAGGTGGGCCATAATGCCCTTATCTGCTGACACCTTCTATGTTTCTATGTTTCCATGTAGATTACACATGTCATATTCTGGCATTGTGACAATATACTATGAAGTAGTTCTGCCTATACAAGACTGCCGCACAACCATGCTGGCAGTTGGGGGCACCCCTCTCAGGTGCATCATCAATCAGGTGCATGACACATTTGCCTCAAGCTGCAGGACTTTGGCACTGGGATCCTACCCGATAGTGAATCAAGCACAGGGTCCCTGGTGCACTGGCTATCAGCTCGAGCTGCCATTGGCATGGCTTGCTCTGAGCTTTGAGAATTGGGCCCAGAATCTAATTTTCAGTGGACTCCGGCATTTTGACCTCAGATTTCCAACATAGTGTTTTTTATGACCTCACACTGTGATTAAGACAGGTGGGATTTGATGATTTGCAGAGCAATGTGCAAAAAACAATGTTTTGGAGGGGATTTGAAAAAAATGTGTGTGTGTGTGTATGTGTTGGGGGGGGGGGGGTAACACAAAGGATATGTTGAAACTTTGTGACCAAAATCTGCAACAATAAAGTTATGAGTAAACATCAGAGAAATTCAGAGTTTCTTCACAACTTAGTTGTTTTTTCTCATTTTGATCCCACATTTTCTAGTTTTTTATGACTCCGTGTTATGATCAAGACATGTGGCATTTTTTAAATCCCATCCAAAAGCTGATTTGGTGGAATGACTGTGAAAACATGGGTTGGAGGGGATTTGAAAAATGATACCTGTAACGTTTATAAGGTGGGGTAGCAAGCATAAGGGCTACATTTAATATTTGGGAGCAAAAATGTGCAAAACATAACAAAGGTATGAATAATCGCTTTGTTGCTTTTTTATTTTTTACATTTTGATCCCACATTTTTAACCTAGTCTACTTACGTATTTATTTATGTATTTATTTATTTCAAATTTTGTTTTATTTTAAATTATTCCACTCTGGTTAGCTCCATGAGATGCAGCATCTCATTTTCATAGGGGTCCCAGGGAGGATAGCAGCAGGTTAACATAGTCCAGCAGGAATAGATACTTACAGGCTAAAGTATACACAGGGAAAATAAACAAGCTCTAAAGGTAAGTACTGCAAATAGTAATCAAAACAAGCAAACAAAGTGGGTTCACTGCAGACAAAGAGCACAAATGTGTTCTGCAACAAGATCACGGTCAGATACATGGGGATTCTGCACCAAAACAAATCCAGGGAGTTCTAAGGTGACCAGACTGGACTTGAACACTTGCAAGCTAGAAGCTTGGGGAATCAACAAAGTCCAAGAGGGTAGCATCTTTCAAAAAAAGAGGTGTGCAAGAACAAGGGGGCACAATTTGAAGATAGAAGGGGGGTGGCTCAGAGGTAATTTAAGGAAGTATTTTTTCACAGAGAGGGTTGTGGATGTATGGAACGGCCTTCCAGAGGAGGTTGTGGAGTTAAAAACAGTGGTGGAATTCAAGCATGCATGGGACAGTCATAAGGCAATTCTAGGGGGTTGGGGTAGGAAGAAGTAGGCTGCTGGTTAACTAGGATCTGCAGCTTATCCATCAGGTAGGGAAATGGGCAGACTGGGTGGGCCAAGTGGTCCTTATCTGCCGTCAAATTCTATGTTACTATGTTTCTATGTTAAGCATTCCTCAGCAGGAGAGGGAGTTTGTTCCAGGTGTCTTAGTGCTTCAAACACAAAAGCACTTCTACCAAATTCACACTCCATCCTGGGAATTAAGGTAAGTGCTGCTGTTGAATCGAGTGAGTAGGCAATGGTTGACTGCGTGAGTGGGGGAAGGAAATACCACATGTTATGCTCAGGAAAGGTGGAATTTTTAAATCCTGCCCAAAAGGTGATTTTGCAGAGTGACTGCCCATCAGAAAGGTGATTTCGCAGAGTGACTGCAAAAACATGTTTCAGAGCGGATTTATAAAATGACACCTGTCATGTTCATCAGGTGGGGTAACAAATCCATAAAAATCACAAGGTTACGAGTAAACATTGAAAAAATTCAACATTTTCCTCGTAACTTTTTTATTTACGTTTTTTTTTTACATTTTTGACCCCAGATTTTTAACATTGTCTTTTTATGACTCCACCTTCGAATCAGAACAGGTAAAATTTTTAAATCCTGCCACAAACAGGGACTTAGGGCAACTACTGTGAAAGCACATTTCAGAGGGGATTTGAAAAATTACGCCTGTCAGGTTCATGAGGTGGGGTAACAAGAGAGCTATGTTCTGTAAATTTGGGGCATAGATGACAGAGATATGAGTAAACATTGAACAAATTCAATGTTTCTTCATAACGTCTTTGTTTTTTGACATTTTGACCCTAAAATGTTAACATAGCCATTTATTATCTTACCTTATGAACAAGACAAAGGGGAATTTTTTAATCCTTTCTAAAAAGTGACTTCATGGAGTGTCTTCGAAATGATGTTTCGGGGGGTGGGGCTAAAAATTTTCACCTACCTTGTGGTCATGAATTGGTGTCCCAAAAGGCTGAAAATTTGCTGTGAAAAATATTAAAAAATGACAAAGTTATGTGTAAAAATTCAAAATGCATTGAAAGTCATTAACCAAATTTCGTTCATAGTTGGTGTTTGAAGCAGGAGGCTATCCCAGTTTTTGTCAGAGCAGGATCATTTAGGAAAGAGAGGAGTGTTGGTTGGTGCCGAGGGGGGGGGATCAAGGTGGAGGTAGCAGACAATGATGAACAAGATGATGAGGGACTGTTTTCTTCTTTTCAGGGCTTTGGTACTAATCAGTTGGTGGCACCAGGGATAGGCACACTGGTGTCACATCATTTTTTGCGGGGGTTAGCCAGCACTAGGGGTTGGGATCCTGGGGTCAGTAGGACTGTATGGGTGGAGAGGGAGACAAAGGCCAGGTCATGTGGGGGAGGTAAAGGAATTTGGGGTTGGGAAGATGCTGGAGGTGATATGTTAACACCTGTGTGGGGGGGCGAAAGACAGGTCAGTTCGGGGTATAATGGCAGAGGGTTTGACACCCACTGTCAGTGATATATAAACACTTGCAGTCATCAGTACTCAGACTCTGCACCACATGGACCCTTCCAAATTTGAAGGGGAGTAATAGGAGATCCTGAAACTCTGTTTCCCAAGTTTCAGGATCCCAACACCATGCGCCCAAAACACATTTTCCTGATGGGCAAAGTTTACCTGCAGCAGAGTTAGATATAAAAATTATGGGGAGGTGCCGGGGCTTCAAAACACAAGGCCAGAGCCACCACAAAGTAAAATGTTCACCAACCTGAAGTAGGGCTGCACATCCAACACAGACACAATGACCACTGATGGGTTGAAGAATAATCTTTTTTACTGAATAACAATTTAAAACCACACTCCCATATTTGCCTGATGTTTTTCATGTGTGCTATCTGCTCTTTTGTCCCTACTTCAGGTTGGTAAAGAGTTTGGGCCCCAGTTACCTGAAAGAACTCGTGTCCATATATGCCCCTATCTGCTCATTCCACTCCACCAAGGCAGGTGGAGTCCTTTTTGTGCCACAGTCTACAGTAGGCTAAAGTTACCTGGGGACAGGGCCTTTGTAGTGGCTGCATCACTGCTCTGGAATTCTTTGCCACCTCATGTTCATGTTGCCTCCTTGGTGGATACTTTCAAAAAAGCATTGAAGCCTTATTTGTTTAAACAAGACTGCTGTGACTTCTTATAACTGTTGCAGTGATATTTATCTGAATGTTACAGATTATCTTATTTTGTTTAATGTTTTGTGGACGTTTGTTTGTAAGGTGCCATGAGCCCCACTGGAATCATAAAATTGCCTTGCCTGTTCTGCCACCCACCAAAACTGCAGTACACAAATGATTGCTGCAGTTTGCAAGTGCTGGATTTAACCATGCAACAGCAGTGTAGCATACACTGATGCAAATGACCTGTCCAAATTTATTTATTTTATTTATTTAAAAGTTGATAACCGGGAAAGGCACCAATGAGCCCGAGGCTCGTTTCCAGGTGCGACCATGGGGAAGGGCTACATAGGGATAAAATTGCATAAAAACATGAAAAAATACAGTTAAGCAAGCATGTGTCACAGTTACAAGACCCAAGATGGTAGATAGCATCCAGATACAGTGACATAAAAAATTTGCATAAAGCATGTAAAAAAGCAGATAAATCAACCATGGGTCATGGTTGCAAGACCAAAATGGTGGGTAATATCCAGATACAGGGATACAATATAAATAGAAGACAATACGAGACCACACTCATGAGGCAGTATAGCGCAGTGGTCTAAGGCTCTGAGCTGTAAATCTGGTGACATCCAGCAGACCAGACCTGGGTTTAAATCCCACAGCTTCCACTTGCATACTGTGTGACCCTGAGCAAGTCACTTAACCTCCTTGAGCTGCCAGGTCACTCCTGTAAAAAAGCTTTCAGCTTAGTGTACTATACCTGGTTAAAAAAAAAACACTACATTATACAGAGTGCCAGAACTGCTGTAGCATGAAGTATAACTGTGACCTGACTCTGGTCACAGGAGCAGTGTCCATGGAATAAACACTGAGGAAACATCAGAAAGAGGGGAGAGTGGGTTTAAGAAGAGTGTGGTATCAAATGGTAGTGGTTGCACATAGACTACACAACCACTAACATACTGAACTGTGACTGCAACAGGAGTCAGCTGAAGGCACCTGGGTGCTACTGCCAAAGTTATTTCCCCACCCTTTTCCCTCTAGCGTAGTAACCATGCCAATATGTACAGTATATATGTACAGTATATATACCATTTCTTGCTGATCTTCCCTGGTGGACCAGTGGTCCTGGAAAACCTGTAATTTGGTTGTCCACATCCATGGTGGCAGACCCCCCCCCCCTTCATGGCACCATTTAATTCCATTACTGGTGGTGCTGTGTGATGCCTAAACCTTCCCCTGCTGAAACAAAGATCCTGACTGCAAGGCTGTGACTCCCTGTAAGAACTACGTTCAGCAGTTCTATCACCTGTTCCTTCCCCCCCTCCCCTCACCTGCTTCCCCCATCTCCTTATTGCCCAACCTTCTGCCTAGCTCTTATAACCATGCCGCCTCCCTGCAGCTCCACCTCCCGACCGAGTGGTGAGGGCATCAAGGAGCCTCTGCATACTAGCGTCTCATTAAGTCATGTTTACCCCAATTTCACTGCTGATCCACTGAACTGTGTGCAGAGAAAGACTTGCATCCCTTTTGGGTATAGCACAGTAGGGCACAATGCAGGCAATTTTATAATGGGTGGGGAAGTCACTGCATCCTGACTGGTCAGCAGGCATGAATTGTGAGACCACTACTAACTGCTGACAAAAAATGTACTAGCAATAGAGACACAGTGTATTAACATATCAGTGCCTTTATTAAACAATTCCTAATTTCTATTACAAACATGGACACCACCTTTACTCATTAAAAAAGTAGTCTTGGCCAATAAAAAACAAAGTCCCTCAAAATTAGCACAATAAATAAATACTTAAATGTCCTTTCCCTTTATAATCATTTCTTTATACATGTGCACAAATTAAAAAAAGAAGTTCTACTCACAGTTTTATTTTCTGGAGTTTCTTTTCTGGTCGCGACAAATCCCCCTCCAATCCTTACCAGCTTACCAGAGAAATCTTTGCTGCTTATCCTGTCACAGATGAAATTGAATCCCTGGCAGTACTGAGGCTTTTTATTTATTTATTTATTGCAGTTTAGGATTAATACCTTTGAGTCCTTGGACTTGTTTAAAAAGATTCTGGGTCATACAAAAAACAGTTATGTGTACATACAGATAACAACTCTGTTACAATACAAATTAGTTACAAATTGGAACAGTTTGTTTCAGACAGGTTACAGATAGTTAAGGTTACAAGGTTACGGTGGGATTCAGCATTACAAATAATATCAATTACCTATCAGACGGGAAATAGTTTCCATGGAAGTGCTATAAGCAATCAAGAGGATAGTGCCTTAGGCCCCTGGAAGTGCTGTCCTCACAAGTAGGGGACAAGTTTAGACAGAGGGAGAGGGGTTGAAGCAGCCTGAGGATGGCTTTGTCATTTTCATAGGAGGGTGATGGTAGAGGGGGAGGTTTGGGAGGTGGAACTGCAGGGAGGTGGCATGGTTATAGAGTTAGGCAGGAGGGTGGGCAACAAGGAGATGGGGGACTTGGGTATGGGGAGGGGAAGGGACAGGTATGGGGAGGCTGAGAGGGGCTGGAGGAGGGGCAGATGTAGTGGTATCAACAGGAGAAAAGGGGGGAGATGGTGGGGGGGTATAGGGGGGAGTGTGGGTATTTAGGCTATAAAGTCCAGTAATAGGCTAATTGAAGCATCCACAAGCCATTTCATGTTGCAGGAGAGACCTAAGACCCGTTTTGAAGAGCTAATCTTGTTGCTTTCAATAGGGGATGCCAGTAGCCCATTGTACCATTTGGCCCATGGTACAAGATGGATTTCTGAGCCAGAGTGGTACGCTTAAATGGCATCTGGAGTTTTCTGCAGTATGTGTGCTTGTGTGCATGTGGAGGCAAACATTTGGCCAATAGAATTCTGCAGAAGTTTGAAATCCAGTATTATGTGCTAAACAAACATAACACTTATTGAAAGTCCTTCCTCACTCTTGATTAAGATAGCAATAGACCTATACACAGTGGCAGTTGGTGGGTGGTGCTATTTGTTGGTGCACTAGGCTCCCTGTACTGCATATACAATGAAGCCCACCAGGAAGAAGCTCGACTCCGCAGAAGTCTGCAGTAGAGTTACTGCAGCAAACAATACAGTTTCAATGGGAGTTAATCCCTTTTGTCATGCAAGAAACATGTGACACTGCACTTCATCCTGGTGAGCTTCACTGCACCAAACCTGTTATAAACAAAAGAATGTTGCCAACTGCAGTTTATTATTCTCCCCTGTGACAGCAGCCCAGCATACAGATAAACAAAGCATAGCTACGTGATAGATACATAGACTCTGTCAGCAGATAAAGACCCAGTGGATGATCCAGTCTCCCCATGACCTGTCTGACACTGTATCTGAACTAATGCTAGACTAGACTTACTGAGCTGATTACCCTAATGGTGTCTCTGGTATCTCACTACCCTCTCCCCAGGCTGTCTATGCTTCCCACTTCTCACAGACTCCCCTATCTCCTTGTCTGTCCTATCTATGCTTGAACCCCGTTACTGACTTGGCTTCATACACCTGCTTGGGTAAACTATTCCATCCATCCTCCACCCACTACATGGAAAATAACTTCTTGCATCCCTTTTAAATCTCTCAGAACCAGCATCCATGCATACCCCCTGGTGTTGGTACTTTCAAACCTCATAAATGGATTACTGGAGTCTACCCTGTTTACTCTCTTCAAGAACTTATAACGCTCTGTCATGCTCCCTTCCTCTCTCCTGGCCTCCAGAGAGTACATATCAAGACACCCAGACTCTCCTCATACATCTCCCTTTGTGCCCCAGATCAGTTTTTTGACCCTCTCTGGACCATCTCCAAATGTCTTTCTTAAAGCAGGACTCCAGAACTGTGCACAGTATTCTAGGTGGGGATGTGTGGCCTTGCCAGTTACCTTTACAGGGGCAGTATCACCTTTCTTTCACTGTGCTAGTGAATGCCTACCTATACACCCCAGCATCTTATCTGCCTTCCAATATGCCTTATTGCATTGGGCCATAGACCTGAGACTATATCAGCTGTCCAGATGTTTGTAGTCACATCTAGACTGTGCAGTCACTAACAAACCAGACAGCACCTGTACAGGTGAGCCCATGACCTGTGATGATTTGGAAATATAGGGCTACCACTAGAGTCCTTCCCCTTTCTCTATAACGATGACTGTGCTAACAGGCAAATATACTGTTCTTCAACAGTCTTTTCTGGTGGTCCAGTGGCTCTGGGGTCCTTTGAATTATTTATCCATATCCCTTTGCCCTTCTGTTACTGTTGGTGGTGGTGTCTAACCATTTCCCCTGCTGATAGAACATACAAAATCAGCCATTGTTGCTGTAGCCCACTGTGGGTTACTCGTATTGTCTATTACAAGATTGTTTGAACAGTGGTTCAATAACAGGTATCTGAGGCTGCCAGAACTGTTGATAAAATGCTTTCCAATAATTACATGCTGAGGTGTAGGCAGTCCATGTCCTGCATTTATGTTTTTATGTAGGTGTATTTTTTCTATATTACATATGTGTCTGTACATGTACTACACATTTATATGTATTTACATGATTATTTGTAGGTGTAGATGTATCTGGGTTCATTCTGGTTTATGCACTGTTATTTTTTCTTTTTTTTGTATTGTTATACCTTTCGTGCTCAACTTTATTTTGTATGATTTTGTTACATTTTTCTATTCATGGTATTTTGTACTCTGCTATATTTACTGTATTACATTTTCCACTTACCCCCAGGATGTTTCTGAAAATGAGCTCTTTGTGGCTCATGTTGTCTTTCCTGGTGAAACTTTTTAAATAAATAAATAAATAAATTTACAAAGAAGATACTGGCAAAATAATTGTGAGTTTCCTTGTTGTCATGGTCATCATTCCCATCAATAAAATAGGTCCATAAAACCTACCCCCCTCACCCAGATGCACCTGGAAACAAGCTGTCATAGCTTGGTGTGCCTTTTCTGGTCAAAAGGGATTCTGGTGACATCATAAACCACTAGAGCAAAGCTTGAGTGATTTATTATGACACCAGAATCCCGAGATGAAATGACAAGCCAAGTTACTGCTGCTTTCCTATCTGCTATTTTTTAAATATATGGAAAACGCCAAACATTCTGTTTCATAATACCATTCATCTGTTGTCAGAACAATAGTATTATGACTTTCTGATGCCACAGCAATGGTATTATGAGTTTTTGGCATCACTGATTCTCTATGGGAAAAATGACACCCATACATTACAAATTCATCAATGAAAAATACATAAATAAATGTACACATTGCAGATAGGCAGCCTTTTGTAAGTCATGTTCCTCCAATGTTCTCTGCAATATCAGTATCCCCAAAAAACAATGTAAACTGACATTCTGTAGGTCCACAAAGCATATGAGATTAGGTCCCTTAATGTCTGCTGAGTAATAAGTTTATTATGTTCTTTTAAGATCGTTCAATAAAGAACTGCGTTTTGGTTTGCAGCCAAAATCCTGACACTGAAAACCACTCTTTTCAACACTGAGATTGTATACACTTCAGGGATTTCCCTTCCCCCCACCCTTTTTAGTTATAGGAGGTGTGAGTGCCAGCATAATTAAGGTTAAACTATAAATCTTTTCTTAGTTTCCTTTTCCACTTTGCTTATTGTACCCAGTAATCTTCTTAAGCAAAGCCACTGATGCCAGCCTTGTCCTAAGCAACAGAAGGTCAAGGGGCCTGAGCCATCAGACTGAAGGAAGGCTTCTCTAATGTGGTGTGAGGGGAGACAGTGCGTGAAGCAAGGTGGCAGGGGTCAGGAGGGGAGCAAAGGGGATAAAACACTGTTATCTATTGTGCCTGGGTCAATAGGCTCCCATCAGGAAATCTTGAGCCCAAGATTAATTACTTGTTTCAGTAGGTGTACCATTGTACCACCTCCAAGACACCGTGAATAATTTTTAGGCATCCTTTGGCTTGCTGTCTCACACAATACAGACTTCCACCGCTCAGTCTGTTGAGGACTGAGAAGTAGGTGAGTGGTTCCAGGGAGGTTTTCAGCACTAGCTGTCTACCTACCTGTAAAGTAATGCCTCTGATCACATCGGAATCCATTGTCTGTTTAAGAAGTACTATGCAAATCCTCAATGATGTTTCCAGACTGTTGACCACTGCTAGTGTGTTGATGTTAGAGGAACTTTAGAAATAGTTGAAATTGTTATTTTTTAAGATTCCAGTCATTTGCTACGACACAACACCTTCACACAAATCAACATTTCCGGTTTAGTAACATTGATACTGGCCACATCTGGAAACAAGCTTCAGTTCAGTGTGCCTCTTCTTGTTACTAATTTTAAATAGATAAATTATAATGCATGTTTTATAAACTGACAGTACTGCACATATCATGGACATTAAACATTTGCAACAGGGTCCTCCCTGATAATAACTTTAACTTCCCCCAATTCACAGCTAAAAAGAAGGTTCGGCTCAGTGTGTCCTTCCTGGACAACACTTTTAAAGTTCAATTACAGTGCTTATGCAATGCACTAATCTATCTACCATTATGAAAGCTAGGCTTTATGTATTGTAAGCAAAGTACTGGAATTTCCTCTTCTCAGTTATAGATGCAATGTATTACCTCCTTTGTTTTCTAGTTTCACACATATTCCCCCAGGATGTTTGTGACTGGCTGGCAAAATCTTGGGTAAGTGCTGATGTCACTTACACATGAATTTCATCATTTTCTTCAGGAATCTGTATGTAGGTAGAAACACACTACATCAGGGGCCTGATACACAACTGCAGTTGAGGGTCATGGTCTTTGGGGACACTCAGAGCCCGCCCCCATACTGCTACCCCTAAAAACTGATATGCATGAAAAACTGGCATTGTCAGCAGGTAATGAATTCAAATTGCAACAGTGCCACATAGCGTCATCATGTAAATGAACAAATCCAAATGTTAGTGGTCAATTACAGGATACGTGACCACTAAGATACTGGATTCCGATAGCTACAGTGTTGGGTCATGGCATAGCACTGCTCGTGCAGTGTCAGTCCATTTTCTGTGTCCTTGGAACAAAGCACTATGGCCATAAGCTTCAGCTATCCCCTCTATCAGTAACTCAATTTCTGTTTGCAGCTTCAATTTTCACATCCCATGCTAGTCTATTCTGGGGGTCAAATGGTCTCAAAAATGATCTGTTATAGCAAATATATCCCTAGTGTCTAGCAGATAACCCTTTCCCTAGAGCCAGTCCCATTCAACGTATAGACTGCAGCACTGCATGCCATCTAAGTCACCCTCCAGTTAATAGATATGTTCCAGCTTGCAAAGCAGTGACCCCTTGAAAAACTATTTCCACTAGTTTTTGGGTTATTGGAGTCACTGCTCCATGTGTCCCAGGATGAGGGCACCAGAGAGCTGCTGTGTATGGCACTGCAGCTCCACCTCCTGTCATACTGGTGTCCTCATTAAGTAGTCCTTCTCCTGACCCTTTTCCTGTCCTGTTGCACTGACCTATGCAATAGTGCAGGGAAAGACTCATGACCCCTTTGTGTGCATCATGAAGAGCTGCATGGAAGAAATGTGCTGCAAAGTGGTCCTTGTAAGCACTTTGCTGCATCTACTTGTGACTGTGCATCAGCCCATAATTGTAAAATAACAAAATCAAGCTTTCCTTCTGATTGTCTGATGGGCACTTTTCTTCTTGAAACTCTCTTACTGGAAAAATGTCAGGTTTATGGCTGATCTTGCAAGATTTTTAAGAATAACTTACAAAAATTAACATAGTATCAAAATTACTGTAGGTTATTTGCATGGCAGTGCAGGAATGTGATCAGACACACAAACTTTCATCAATTTTTTTGCAAGATCACGATTTAACACTAGTCAAAAAATCTACAAGTTTAAAATGTTGTGTGGTACAAAATATTGCTATATGACATGTCTGTAAGAATAGTGCAGGAACAAATTGGGTACCAATATTAGTCAAGAATCATGCAAGTATAAAATATAGTGTTTAAAGGAGAACAGTGGAAAAGCCATAGCTTTTTAATTATTTAAATTGTGAGCCACTACTTCCTTTTTCTATTGCCAGTAACCATCATCTCAGGAGCAGCCACATGCTTCCTTAGCTCACTTAATGCTCACTTAATGCTAATATGTCCTGCTGACCTCAGCCATTGGTTGGCAGGACATATTAGCATAAAGTGAGCTAAGGAAGTGTGGGACTGCTCTTGAGACGGTGGCTACCAGCGACAGAAAATGGAAGTTGCAGCTTGTGGTTTAAATAATTAAAACGGACTTGGAGGTAATTTAAGAAAATGTCTTTACTGTCCAAAAGCCCTAATCAGGCATTTTTTGTAGTGACTGGGAGAAGCTGTGGCTTTTCAAACTGTTTTCCTTTAAGATTCAGTAGTAGTTAGTTTATTTGATCAGTCATAGACCATGACAATAATAAAATACATACAATAATGCACAAACAAATATAGACATAACAAACATACATATCATCACATCAATCTTACATGTTTAAAAAGATAAATAAATAACTCAGCATTGAATCTTAAGTTTCCTAATATGCAAAGCTCAAGATTATTAGCCAACTGAATTGCTTAGATATTAGTGTAAATCCATATATAGCTAACAAGGAGAAAAGGAGGAAAAGATCCCTAGGGATGTCATTTAGGATTATGGTACACGGACACCTTGTAAAAACTGTTCAAGAAAGATTGCTCTACTCTGTATACATACAATGCATGTCTTAATAATGCTTGTGCAACTCTTTAGGTACAATCCGAGCTGTAAAGAGCCGCATGTATCTCATTACAAACACTTCTAAAAAATGCACAAATTAGGAGCTATTCAACTAATATTACTTTTAACTTTCTTAGATGTCTCCTTCCCATCATTACTGAGCAAATTTAAATGAAAACTGCGTCTTAATCCTTCACACTTTAGCTATCTTTTTTATTCTGCACATGAATTTATATTCCTCTATAGCTACATCACAAAAAAAAAAAAAAAAAAAAGAAGAAGAGGGAGGCAGTATAGTGCAGTGGTTTAAGGCTCTGAGCTGCAAATTTGGTGACATCCAGTAGACCAGACCTGGGTTTGAATCCCACAGCTTCTACTTACATACTGTGTGACCCTAAGCAAGTCACTTAACTTCCCTGTATTCCCAGGATGCTCCTGTAAAAAAAGCTTTCAGCTTAGTGTGCTACTCCTGGTTAAACAACTAAAGAAAAAAAAAATAATTTTGGTACAATGCCACAAGTAGAATACAGTATTAGTGTCTCAGGTGTACATTAACACTAATGTGGGAACCCCTCTAAGAGTTGTAAGAGTGGACGTGCACACCCAAATCAAAAGTATCAGGAACAGAATAAAGACATTTCCTTCTAAAAATGTAAAAAATATGTAAGAATGGATGAAGAGTATTCTTTTCATATCTGTTTATATACTTTTTTGCAAGACACTTGAACAACACAGTGTCAATGACTTAATAGATTGCATGCCCTCCTCTGGGGTCAGAAGGGTGTAGGTTCTAGTCTCATATCAGGAACATGAAAAACTAATACTATAGTGTAGTAACCTCACACACAATTTTTTTTTTTTGCAACTCTTGACACTGGCAAGGAATTTTTCTTGCATGAATTTTTCATGTGAGAAAAATGTCACAAGCCTTACATATTCCTTGTACATAATTTTTACAATAAGATTTACATGTACCATGCATGTGCCAGCATATATCCTTGCATATTATACCAATTAAAATACTTAGAAAATTCTGCCATTTTTTTCAGTTAGGGTTATGCCAGGTTAACACCATGGCAATAAATGTCATATGTGTATGTTCTCCAGGCTGAAAACTAACATGTTGATACAATATTAGGCCTGACTAAAACCTTTCAGGCTATTAGAATGTAAATGTTTTCCTTGTGTTCCATTCCAGCCCAGAATGCAGCCCTTCCCTGTTCTATTCAGGATTCACCCCCTTTTCAAGGTTGCAATACACTCCCAAATGGTATACTCATACCCTTTTCCCCTCCTGAAATGTATCATCCTACACAAATGTGCACTGCCTCCTCCCAAAATGTGGTCCTCACTTCTTTCAACTATACTGAAGCAAACATGAACTCCTGCATTCACATCATTCCCAAATTTGTAGTTCTACCTTGCATCATTCTAATAACTTTGCCCCATTTTCTCACACTTCACAAAAATTTATGTGTACTCTTGCATTCCATGAAACTCTGACCCCTGCAACCCCTCACAAAAATGTACTGTACATGCCTCCAACAATTTGCACTTCAACCCTTGCAAAAAACGCTCCCTCATGTGTCTGCACCCTTACTAAAATATATACCTTTACCATTCACCCCCTCCCAAAATTTGTACCCTAATACCCATGCAACCCATGATTTGTAACTCATCTCCTGCTGCACCTCTCCCAATATTTTATGCCAACCCCTTCACCTTCCACAAATATCTACCCTTGTACACTCATACCTCTCCCAAAATCTTTATCCTTCCCTAACTTTTGACCTCTTACAGCTGCACCTCTCCAATAATGTGTGCATCTTGCCCAAATTTAAAAAAAACACCTGATTCATTTCCCCACTTTAAACAAAGTGTTCCTTCAGCCCCCAAACTTTGAAAAACCTCCAGAGATTTGCACCCCTACTTTGCACTGTCTAAAAAAGTTGTACCTCTAGCTCATTATCCCAATTTGTTTAACCATTCGCTTGCATCACCCCCAAAATTCATTTTCCGTCTTCCACATATCAAAATGTCTACTATTTCCCTCACACAACTATAATTTTTACCTTTCCCAAAATGTACACCCCTTTAAAAATGTTTAAACCACATCCTTCTAAACACGTATACCCTTTGCTTCTGCTCAGCTGTCAGAACTTGTACCTCCACTTGTAATACTCCTCAAATCTGCACTCACCAAAAATTTGTATCCCAGTCCCTTCATCTGCAACTCTCCCAATGGCTCCATGTCATAATAGCGATTGCAAAACAATGGTCGCTATTATGGAGAGTGTATATCACCGAAAAGCAAATTGGCGATATACACTTTCAGGTGACCCAACATCTGGATATAAAAAAATTTGTGTTTGTGGTGGGGCTGTGACCCCGGCACACCCCTACACCCCACTGAATTAGGATTCTCAACTCCAGGGGGTGCATGTCAGGAAGGGGGCAAAATCCAGATCTCATAAAAAATTAAGTGCCATAGCTCACAGCTGTGGCAAAATGTAACCTGGTCCCGAACCCAGTACCTGTTCTACCAGAGCTAGCCTCCCACACCACCATGCCACATGGCTAGCTCAGCAGCAGCAGGTACTCCAGTCCCTGACAACCCCTTCCCTGTCCCTCCTCTTCCCCTTAGTATTCCCCCATTCCATTCTCCCTTTCCCATAGTTGCTGTCTCATACCCTTGCTATTCTGCAGGGTAGCCCAAAATAATAGTGTCTAAAATGAGTCGCTATTTTTGTGGACACTCATTTTGGGTCTCTGTTATTACATGATACTCTCCCAATTTATGTACCTTAACCCCAATCCCCACAATATTTGCATCTGTTCTCCTGCACCCCTCCCAAAATTTATAACTTAACACCACAGTGTCCCAAATTTGTTACCACATGCTATTCATCACTCCAAATATCTCCACCCATGGACCCCTTCCAAAACTTATAACCTAATCCCTCAGTGTCTCCAATTTTTTTTTATAATATACACTTCACCCCTTCAGACATTTGCACCCTTCCTTCTGCACCCCCCAAAGTTTACATCATTACCCCCTTGCTCCACACAAATCCCATAATTCATACCTTCCTCTACACTAATCCCAAAATGTGCACCCCTCTCATTTCTACCCTGACCTTTGAACTCCTCAGAAAATATTGCACCTCATAGCCTTGTTCCCTTTTAAAACTGTACATCTTTACTCCTCACATCCTTCCAACAGTTTGTACGTCTAGCTCCTCACCCTCTTCCTATGAATTTTGTAACCCTACCTCTTACCTCCCCCAGTGGGTTGCACTCATTAGTCTGTACTATTCCACAAATTTACACCACATCCCCCACAGTTTCCCAAATGTGTACCATATGCTCCTGCATCATTCCCAAAATCTGCACCCCTTGTTCTTTACCCTTACCAAAATGTATATCCCTCCCACCCTGTATGGGTGAACAAATGTGGAAACTGGCAAGTTGGGTTCAGTATCAATTCATACTCAGTGTCTTGTGTTCAACTTCTACACTTTGGATAGTTATTATTAGAGTTTAACAGGCTATAATAAGGAGAAAGTGTTGTCCCTTAATCACTCCTCACTCCCAGTCAGTTCTGAGTGCTTCTACCCTTCAGTGGTCCTCCAGTTAGTTTAAAAACTCAGTTAGCACCTGATACAGTGCCAAAAGCCAGAATTTCTATTTTAATAAAAAAATAATGTCTGTGGAGGAGGAGGAGGATGGGAAATGACTGGGTTGGGTGAAGGAGTGCTCATAGAAATAGCCCTGGCTACCCATGATGGGCTAAAGTGTTTTCTTTTTATCAACTTGCTGAAGGTGGAAGTAATGTGGAAGTGGCACAAAAGTTTGAAGGGGTAGAATCAAAGGTAAAAATGTTAAAGTTCAGCACATTCACCAAACAAAAAATGCATCCCCCAAGATTTGTACCCCAACCCCTGCGTCCCTCATGCAATTTATAACTCCTATTCCCACTCCTTCCCAACATTTGTACCCCTATGTCATATTATGTACCCTTCATATCAAAGCTCAGTTTGAGACACACAGAGGGAATGAGGAGAACAAGAGCAAAATGTAGCTGCCAAAGTTAATTAATTGTGAGAGTCTCAAAACAAAAGCCTAGAAAGGTACACAAATATAACACTACAATGTTTCCAGAAGCTCTTTTTCTTCAGCATGGGTAAGGTTTGTGTATCAGAAGTCTCCTTAGATACACATTTCTTAAAGGGGAAGTAAACATTGTAGGGGTCTCTCAAATTGTGAAAGCCCATAAATAGATATATCAAATGAGGTATGAAACTTCCTTCTAGGTGTCAAGAGTCCTAAGATACGAACAGCTAAATCACCTGTAAATCAAAACAAGGCAGCAGCCATTTCATAGGTCTTGAGACATGAACTAATATCACTGAGGGGCAAGCTGTAATTAACAACATAGAGCTTTCCCCTCAGTGACATCACCTTCTGTTTTAAGATTACTTGAAATGGCTGCTGCTTTGTTTTGATTTACAAATTATTTGCTATTCATATCTCAGAACTTCTGACACCTACAGCTAAGCTTAGTACCTCCTTTGAATGGTCTAATCTTGGGCTTTCACAATATGAGCGACCCCTGCAATGTTTACTTCCTCTTTAAAGCTATATCCTTCTATCTTTAGGTAAACAGTCACATTTTAATTATCTACATATCTATAATTAGATACAAACATATTTTAAATCATTCAGCTTGACAACATTTATAAACATTGTGGTCCATATAAAGGAATGTAATTGTACTGAGATAAGCTTAGTGAACTGAAGAAAACAAGCATTTGTCAATACCGAATGTTGTCACGCTGGCATTGGCTTTGGTAGTGCAGTGCAGAAACAGATTTTGGGCAGGATGTGAAAAATGACAGCTGTACTGTTCATAAGGAGGTGTAAAAAAATGGCAGTGTTGAAAATGTGGCATGTAAATATTACAAATTTGCAAAGTTACAAAGGTGCATGGGAAATGCGCAACGCACTCTTGTAACACAGTCATTTTATGGACTTTCGGCACCAACTTTGCAACATAGGCATTTTAGCACCTCTGCTCATGTACCGTGTCACTGTCATTTCCTCAAACTGTCCCAAAAAGTGATTTTGCACAGCAACCTCACTATTCTGCGCTGGATGTGCGAAAACACATTTTGGGCAGGATATATAAAATGACAGCTGTACTGTTCATCAAGAGGTGTGGGAAAATGCCAATGGTGAAAATCCAGAGTGAAAATATTACAAATGCACAACCTATGAGCATGCATGCAAACTGCATAATGCACACTCGTAACACAGTCATTTTATGGAGTATCATCACCAAATTTTCAACACTGGCATTTTAGGACCTCTGCTCATGAACAGTGTCACTGTCATTTTCATAGTCTGCCCTGAACACTGATTTCCCACAGCAACTGTGCTATTGTGTGCCGGAAGTGTGGAAAAACATTTTGGCTAGGATGTGAAAAATGACAGCTGTACTGTTCACAAGGAGGTGTAGAAAAATGACAATGCTGAAAATCTGGTGTGAAAATATTGCAAATTTGTGAAGTTATGAGCGTGTGTAGCAACTGCACAATGCACGCTCATAAAACAGCCATTTTTTTGATTTTTTCCACCAAATTTGCAACATAGGCTTTTTGACAGCCCACCTCATGAACACTGCCACTGTCCTTGCATTCATCAGTCCCAAAAGATGATTCTGTGCAGTGACTGCGAAATCACCTTTTGGGACCGATTAACATCATAACAGTACCAGAATTCATGAGGAGGGGTCCCAAATATTCCATGTTGAAAATTTGGTGCCAAAAATCCAAAAAAAGCCTGAGATATGCATCAAAGTTGAAAAACCCCTATTTATTCTATTATACAGCTTACCAGCATTTCCTCAGTTCACGGTCAGCTCTGAAGAGTACAGATGTGTTCCTGGTCCACCGAAGATCATTGCGCCAAGCTCCGGAGGTAAGTATGGGGTGAGGGGGGTGTGGGGAGGCAGGGTGCCCAGTGGGTGGGTGTGGGTGGTGGGGGGTAGGGAGATTATGAGGGACCATTTTCTGTTTACAGGTGTTAAAAAAAACCCCATCAAGGACGGTTTTCTTTTTTTACAGGTTTTTTTTTGGGGGGATACAGTAGCCAACAGGGGATTGGGCACCCCATCAACACATAGGGAGTGGGGGACACTAGCTAAGGGGGATTGGTCACCTCCTCAGCACAGAAGAAGGGGGGACATCATGCCAACTGGGAGTGGGCTCCCCCATAGGCACATTAAAGTGAGAAAGGAGGGGACAGATGCCGATGGGGATTGGGCACCCCCATCAGCAAACAACGAAAGTGGGAGGACACATGAGATGAGGGGGATTGGGCACCCCCTCAGCAAGCAAAAAAGGAGGGGGGGACACATTATGCCGATGGGGAGTGGGCTCCCCCATCGGCACATACATGAGGGGCAGGGTAAGCTGACCGGGGATTGGGCACCCCCAAAGTCGGCCATTTAGTGGCCACTGTGCCACCATGTTTGTAGCTTGTGAAGCACCTAGGAAGGTCTGCTGCATGTGACAAGCTTTGCTGTCATTGCAGCGGACCTTTCCTTAGATGTGCTCATCACATTATGTATGCATGGTTTGAGGCCAGCATGCAGGCTGAATGGGGAATGAGGGACACACCTACTGGTGCATGTCCTGCATTCGCCTAACAGCAACCTCACCTCCAAATCTCCACTACCGCAAGATGTTGGTTGCACAAGTGCGCTAACATAAAAAAGGAAATTGGGTTACAAGGTGGCCCAAAGGTAACAATAAACACCAGTCAAAATAACAAACATTATAAGGTAGTTTTGGGAGTTTAAAATATGATAGATGGCAGTAAAGAGAAATACTAGGAAGTAAAAGAGACAAAATTTGCAATTCTGTGGCTCCCATCAGTTTTTAAATCCATACTCTGGGGAGGGGGGTAATTGCCAAGTGTCTTGTGTTGCCATGCTAAGCAAATTTCCATTTTTAACCATAACATTTTTTAGAACTGGAGGGAAACTGTCATTAGCCATTTCTCTTTCTCATGCAGCAAAAATGGGCACTGGATCTGGAATAGCAGAAGAGATATGCCTTGATGTGTTGTTCAGACCTCTCCCATCATGAATGCATTCTATGTTCCTGTTAAAACAGCAGTACATGTTATGGACAAAATTTTTGCTTCTGTTTTTTCCTTCAATCTTGGATTACACCTCTTCTCCTGTCTTACAGGATGTCATTTTTTTCCACCATTTTGAATCTGCCTTAGTACATTTTTTTAAATTTAATTAATGAAATGTGTGCTCCTTTTAATATTGCTACCCTCAGGTTTTCATCAATATTCTGAGCTGTTTTGAACACTCACTTTTTTCAAAAGGTCACGGAGCATATTGTATGTATGTTACATGATAATTCATGTTAGTCAGAAGATAAGATATATTAATATTGGGTGTTCAAAAAAGAATTCTGTCAAAACCCAGGAAACAGAAATAAAAGGAATATTCTTTTTTTGTTTTGAATATAAAAACAAGTGCTAAAGCAGACTTAAGACATGGAAAAAGGGGCAGATAACAAAAACAGGAGGAGCAGGGAAATGTAAAATTGAACAAAAAGGTATAGGTCAACATTTTCACAGTGATGAGCAGTTGACTTCTAGTAGTCACATTGCACTCAGCCTTTGGCTTCTGGCAGTTTGGCTACTGTCTGTCAATAGCTCATTCCTTTAGGGGCCAATATTTTCCCACTATAACCCTCAATTTTGATCTATATTTGTATACTATCCTTTCCACCTTCTAACTCCCCTCCCTAGACTCAATGTGTTTTACTCAGTAAACACTTTTAAATAGATTTGTGCATACATCAATCAGTAAATCAACCAATTGAATCAATCAATCATGTAAGCCTTGTGACCAAGGTTTACATCTCACTACCAGCAACTCACTGTGTGACCATGAGCAGATCATTGGGCTTAATCATTTCTCTCTGTATTTACCTTCCCTGAGCTTTCCTTAATCAACCTCAAACTCACTAAACCTCTCTGTGTATGCCTGGTTTCTGCTACAACTGTTTGTGGCTTGTAAAGGGATTTGGGATACCATGTAGTTGAAAGATGATTAATACATCTGCATTTGTATCCTTTCTAGCACTGCCCCAGGTCTGACCAGAGCAGTTAAGGGATCTGGCATGGGGAGCAGAAGATCATACCATGAGGTAAAAACATCACCTGGATCTAGCTCATGTGGGTTGCCATGGGGGTGTTGGATTTCTGATTGGTAAACAACTCCCTTGAGTCACATTACCACTATTATTAAAGGTACAAAGGCATTTACATTTGCTTTAAAGTTAAAATTAATTTTAGATAAAAACTCACCCCAAAGTCTATATTGCATGTGGTTTGCTTCACATGATGCCAGGGGCACGCACATGACCAGTGTGAAATATAGGTGGTATTCAAATGTGTCACAGCCAACCAGGAGGCATCATTTCCTATGTCTGTTCTACCATGATGGTTTGGTTGCTTATGTCTTGACTGCATCAGGAGAAATTGAAATGTCCTTGTCAGACACACACACACACACACAAAAAAAAAAAATAAGTTCTGTGTTTCATTACAAAGAAGGGCTAAACTTAAATTATAAATAAATGTGCTGTATTTTCTCTTTAATAGAAAAATTTGTAAGATCTTCTGAAGATAGTTACATAGTAATATTGTAACTAAAGGTCTGAAGGGATTCTAGAGCCATTATGATTTTCTACACACATTTCATTATAATTATGTAATTCCTGATATCTATGAATACTTTGACTCAGTCATTGGTTGGGCATCATGGCATTGTTAAAGTCAATTAAATAACCTTACTAAGTCATGACAAGCAATGACAAAGTAGAATTCATTATTCCAGCATATTTAAATTAATTAACATGCAGGAGCAATTTTATTTCGGGATGGGTTGCCGTGTGTGACACAGCAAAGACTGATGGTGCACATCTAAATTTAATATGAAAAATGGTGTATATATTTGCTAACTTAATGAGAAATAAATTAACATTGTTTTAATTAGTCATGAAAAAAAATCATGGAAAACCACTAGAGATGTTTTCTTTCAACATTAATCAAGTGGTGAAGTCATGAACTCCACCCTTTGTGAAGACCTTGCAATGTGACCCCCTTCACCAAATTTTGGATGTAGCACTCTTAGCAAAACTAGGAGGGGCGCTTGGATGGCAAAGTCAATGCTACTTTTACGAAGGGTGAGTAGTGGTCAGGTCACATGGTATTCAAAAGGTTGATCACATGGTTACCTTGCTGCAGGTATTACAGGGATGTAACCATGTGCCCCCCCCCCTTACAGTGTGCAGTCCTATACAGTTACAGGAAGAAGAAGGGTGTGTCTCCATTGTGCTGTGAACAATCTTAGACAAAATAAAAATGAAACATTACTCAATTTAGAGCAGCTACTGTATGTTTTGAAAGTGTCTGTTTAGAGTGCTTCTAGGTGAGACTGGACATGAGATGGAAGTGGAATGGGTTAAAGAAAAGCAATTTAAAGTAAATATGTTTGTGTACAATACAATATAAACATTTTTATTGATCAGCAATAGCTATCACAGTGTAAACTTATACATGAAAAATATATAAAAAATTACACTCTATACATATACAAAGTCACTGCAGATATAAAATAGTACAAGAGTTGGTTGCATGTAGGTGTATTGTGAACTTTTAATTCCCTCACTGAATTGTGACAAATTGAGCTACGGTGCATTATGCATATCATTCACATAGTGTACATTTCTGCAACAAAGTTTACTATGCAAGTTGATGCAATTTACACTTTGTGGTCCATTTTTGCCATGAATTAAGTAACACAGTTTACTGAAACTGTATAGTGAGTGCATAGTGCAGTAATTTGCTTAAACAGTTGTGCAAATTTTATTACACAAATTAGGGCACTGTGCTTTGCGCTATGCAAATTGCAGCATTTTGTTAACTTGCATGGAGTTAGTTATAATTAAGAGACATTAGCCGATAACCAAAATCATGTAACTGGACAGAGTGAAGGGTTTGAGTCTGGTTACTGACATTCACTATGCGCAGAATCTATATAAACCATGGGCTTATTTCTAAGTACAAAATGAGTCATACTGTACATATCACAAGCTAAACAAATTTACTTAACTTTGTTTTCTGTAGTTTTCATTTTCCAGAGCTTTATTTTATTCAGGTACTTGCACATGTTTTCAAGAACCTTTGTATCCTAACAGCCAAACAGCTAGTGAACTAATTGATTTGAAGACATACAAACAGTCTGTTCTGAAGAAGAGATCCCAGTTTTATTGATCTACTTGTTTTCAAAAGAATGGACAGAAATCTAACACATGAAACAGATTGTCCAGAGTAGTCTGACCATAACTACAGTAAGAGAAACAACTAGGCTGTACTTACATTTAAAATAAAGTGAGTTACTTTTAAAAAGTTCCATTCTGTACTTTGTAAAAAACATTAATCTTGAGAAGAAATCAGGATTTTCAAGTACAGTTCTATTCATTGGGCCTTTTTATTTTGCACTAACCATTTGTGAAGTTTTGACAAGGCAATGTTATGGCCTACTGCACAACAATGTCTTTAAAAATGTGACTTTATCAGTAAATCAATCTCTGGTTCAGGTTTCTGAAATTTATCAGAAAACAGATGTAACAGACCCACTGGTGTCACCACATATTTTTTATAAACTTGCATACATGGAATAATATGATAATTGTGAAACTCTGACCTGCTCTTCAAAACATTGTCTCAGAAACCTTTTTTATGAAAGTATATTAACCTTAAACATGCAATTCATAATTCTCTCATTAATGAGAGTGTTTAAGAGCAATTGTCCAAATTTAGCACTTAAAATATGGACTGGAACAGCCTGAGGTACTTTAAATATGTAACAATATATTTTATTTACCAAACAAAATAAACTCCAATTCATCATACTTATATAAGCCCTTGATCTCTGCGCCATATGACATACTATATGTCACTGTATGTGATTTTACTTTTGCATTTAAGGATAATAAAGTATCCTGAACAGGATGCTCCTCCCCACCATATTTATCCAAAAGACTTTACAACTGCTTCTGTATGATATATGTTTTTCCATGATGAATTAGAATAGAATTGTAAATCCAAATAGATGTAACCATTGACAGCTTCCAACTTCTGCTTATCTGTGTATAAATTATATATTTCCATTTTTCCTTTTACATGTACTATTTTTACTTCCATTTGAGTCCCCCAATGTTATTTTACACAATCAGTGAAAGAACTATATTAGATAATATCTTAAATCACTATCACAATTTGTCTCTTTAGCTTTATCTTCCTTATACTGCTGTTAAGCAATTCTACTTAGTGCTTTATCCTTGTATTTCAGAACTATTTATTTATTTGAATTTTGATGACCAAGTAGGCCCACAGAGACAAAACGTTCCCTTTTTCAGGGGCAACCCAGAATTAGTCACAATCAGTAGGTGAAAAATAAACATCATACACAAAACACGACCAGGTTAAAGACATACAGGTACAAGGTAATTAGTTACAAACATTGGGCTGAGAATTTTGCAAACAGTAGACAAAGAATTTACTTCAATATATACAGCCAGCAGTGCAACAAATACAGCAAATAGATTGACATATATGGCAGATAATGGTAGAGAGTTTATAATACAAATATAAATAAGTACACCAAAGGAAAAGTTACGTGGCACACAAAATGCCTAGCAGTAGATAAGATGCACCCATGAGACAAAAAAGGGTCAGTGAGTACAATTACAGGGGGCTGCAGCCCAGGAGAGAGGTTTCAATCTCTTTTTAAACTGCGCTAGAGTGGGGCAGGTGAGGACCCCAAGAGGCAGAAAATTCCATAGAGGGAACTGCAAATGAGAAGGATCTCCTTCTGCCTACATACTACACTTTAGGAATGTCCAGTAATGGTCAGACTGCAGATCTCAGGGGCTGAGCACACTGTTTGTGTTGGATTATTCCGAAGACTAGGCAGAGAATAGGGTTTTAGTAACTTAAAGGTAAGGCAGCATAGGGGATAACGCAGTCTATTTTCAAAAGAGGTCCACCCCAGGGTTGCTTCACAGTACTTCACAGTGGTGGGCTCTGGACTGGGCACCGTCTGCAAAATGCCTAATCCTGTGATACAGTCCTAAGTCTAGATAGGATAGATTCACGAGCCAACAGTAGTACTGGGGCACCATAGAAGAGAATAGATAGGAGGGTGCTGCTGGCAATAGCTAGACAAGCAGCTTTTGATAGGTAGGGAATATGTCAGTAAAGGAGGCCAAGTTTCAGATTTAAAATTTTAACAAGGGCATCTGCATGGTGTTCAAAGGTCAAGGCTTGGTCCAGCACAATGTTCAGGTATTTAAAGGATTGTACCACCTCCAGGTTGGCACCATTGATGGTGTAGAGTTCAAGGAAGTGTTGTCTATCTGTGCCTAGTTTCTTGTTGCCAAAGAACATTGATCTGGTTTTCTTGGAGTTATGCAGTACTTTGTTTTCCAGATACCATCTTTCTAGAATGTGAAAGTCATTTTCCAGTTGGGTGCTGACCAGGTTTTAGTCAGCAGAGAACCTATGTAATATGGCATCATCTGCATACAGCTGAACTAATCCACCACCACAGTTAAGAGGTAGATCATTAATGAACAGGGAAAAGAGAAGGGGACCAAGTATGGAGCCTTGGGGTACCCTATCAGTGATCAGCCTAAAAGTAGAAATGCTGCCCTACCATTTAACACTCTGTTTCTACCCAGTCAGGTAGTTTTGAAACCATCAACAAGTGAGGTCATCCAGGCCTATATCCGATAGTTTAGAAAGTAACAAGCCTTGGCTGTCCAGAGCTAATGCCTTTGTCAAGTCAAAAAAGATCGCTCCAATGGCCATACCAAGATCCATTGCATTAAGAATATCAGAGGTAATGTGTATCAGGGCTGTATGAATACCATGGTTTTTATGAAAGCCATGCTGGACATTGGTCAGGGAGTGGTTGTGTTCGAGGGAGGCTTGAAGTTGATTATATGGCAGCCTCTCTTGAATTTTGGCAATAGCACAGAGAAGGGAGATTGGTCTGTAATTCTCAATCCAAATTTTTTACCCCCCTTTGTGGGTAGAAACCACAAGTGCCACTTTCCACTTCTCCAGGACTGTGCCCAGAAGGGAAAAATTTGTTAATAAGGTCAATCAATCAATCAAAAATCTTTATTTTACCAGGTGAAACACCTTTGAGTAAACTCATTTACAAGATGGGCCTGGACAGGTATGTGATCAAACCAGGGGAGCCTTTACATTTTATACTCTTTAGTCTGATTGAGGACTTCCTTCCTGGTAACCAATCTAAGGTGACATTTAAGTAGAGGCACCAGATCAGGTGGCAGCTGAAGCAGAGAGGAATCAGAACTATCAGAGCTGACACTTTGGGGGACCTTAAACCTCTCTACAGGAACTCAATTATAAAGTTATTAAAGCCAACAGCAATGAATAGGGGGGTCTGAGAGGACTTGCCCATTGATGGAAATTTCCCTGGAGGAAATGTTGGACCTGCCTTTGAGAAACTTGTTAATTTGAGACCAGAAATTTTTGAGATTTGAGAAATGTTTAATTAGGAGGGACTTAAGGTAGGGCTGTTTAGCGCTTCTCAGATTATTTTTGCAGGTGTTCCTGAGGCATCTATAGGCTTGCCAATCTGAGGATAGAGTCAGATTGCTTGTATTGCTCCCAGGCCTTATCCCTGACTTGTAATGCTTCTCTGAAGTCACTGTTAATCCATATGGCACAGAGACCCTTGGTTCTGTGACTTCTTAAGGGGGCATGCTTGTTAAAAACATTATTAAAGTTATGTATAAAGTGGTCCAGGACTTGATCCATATTGGGGAGGTCAATTGTGGGTTGCCACTCTACTTCATTTAAGCTGCCAAGGAAAGCTGCCTCCTCAAAGTAGGATAAGTCCCTAGCTTCAAGAAATTTAAGAGGAGGATTGGGAAAGTAATTTTTCCATATACACTACATGTGTGAATGATTGCTGAGGGAATTAGAGAGAATCCTAGCAGGTCTGATTCTATCTGCTGTACTCATGATCCTGTTTTGCAGTTGAGTTTGATGGGATCTTCAATTAATTGAACAAGGTGAGCATCATCCAGAGCCAACAGAAAGACTCTGTGATTTGGATCAAGCCAGTTTAGGTTAAAGTCACCCCACACTATGACTTCACTATGGGCCGTCTCAGAGAGACTGGAGGTTAGAGAGGTTAGTGCCTGGGAAGCACTGTTAGGGGTGTTGTAGATGCAGTCAATGCAAAGACTCTTGACCATGCCCAGAGTAATGGATATGAATAGCGATGCACCAGGGAAGTTCTTTAGGGTGGGTATGTCCATTTCTGTGGTGGAGAGAGTAACACAGACATAAAGGAGGACACCGCCACCTCATTTCAAGAGTCAGTCATGTCTAAAGACTATGTAGCCCTGAAACTCAGTCTCTTGGGATTGTATTGTAGGCTTCAACCAGGTTTCTGAAATCCCAATGATGTCAGGGGCATGGTAAAGGGACCAAGGTTCAAGCTCGGGTAGCTTGGGCCACAGGCTCTGAATATTCATGTGCATGATTTGAGTCCTTTCTTGCCAGGCTTACCATGGACTGTAGGTGAAAACACCCTAGAGCTAGCAGCAATGGGGACAGGGTTTAATTCAATGTCACAAGACATGAATATCATGTTACAAAAGGTCAAGAACCAGGGGTATATCCCTAGGGTTGCGTGCTGAATAGACATACAGTAATGCCCAACACCTGCGATCAACACATAGCAGGTGCCATTTTTGTACAGTAGTAGCCACAGACATTGCCATCTATTTCCCAAAATTTCTGTGATATTTCTAGAGAAAAATCCTGCTTTCTGCATTTTCACAGTAGAAGCAGCAGAGAGAAACTCTTTAGAAATTTTACAAAATAGTAGGCCTTGAAAAAGTACCACAGCAGAGGTATAATCTTGTGTGATCATGAGATACCCAGGCTTAGTTAGGAAATCAAATTTCCCAGTCAGATACATGGGGGATAATTAGCAAACCATTCATGTTATGAATATGTAAGTTATCTGGTTTCTGACCAGATTGGCATTTATATCTTCACTTTCATTTTTAAACACCCAAAGTTGCTCAAGAATATAAATATTTGCCACATACAGGTCTTTGATATCTTTAAGTAGATAATTTCCCAGTTCTGTGGAGAAGCATATTGAGTGACAAACTTTTCATCCACCTGCTAAGCATTATTCACATTCTGTGAGAAAGGTTCCCAGCGTGTGTGTGTGTGTATATATATTTATATATATACACACACACATATATATACAGTACATATATATTATATATATATATATATATATATTATAGTAGCACAGTTGTGCCACTATAGTTAAGGTTAAGACCAGTTACATGCTAAAGTCAAAAGTTTGGACATCAATAACTTTGGACCCGTTCAATGGATTGCCTGAAATTTGGTACACACATTGGGGCACTAAGATCTCTTGATTTTCCAAATTGCATTTGTGTCAGAATTCTGATCTTCGCACGAAAAGCGCTTGAAAATGCAAAATTATCCATTTTTGGAGTTACCTTTTGGCATTCTTAATGTGGTCCTGCATGGCCGCCATGTGGTGTGCTGCTCTGCAAGATGGCTCATTTGAAAGAGCTTTGGTGGCCGAACATGCTGCTTTTTGTTTGGTGAAAAAATATTTAGGCATTCAAAAGTTATGGCACTTTTAAGTTCCCATTATAAGTCAATGGCAAAATTTATATGTATATATTGTGATCAAAGAATGGGGGTTCTGGCCATCTGGTCTCACCTGGTGATCAAAGAATATGCAGCCTCACAGTTCAAGAATCTTTGTTCCGGAATTTTCAAAATTCTTTGACCGTGAGGTCCACCATCTTGTTTGCAGTTTCCAATCACACAAACACAACTATCTCGGCTCAGGGGTCACTTCAGTAAAACTTGTGAGGTTTTACTCAGCGGACCCTGATCTATCAAGCCATGGCTTTGGTTCCATCCAAATTGGTAAAAAATAGAGTTATAAGCTTTTAAAATCTTAATATTGGCTCGCTAACGATCTTTGATCGTGTCCTGCAAATTCTTTGATCGTGAGATTCTTTGATCGCGATCTTGCATCGTGACCTAAAACACTAATATCTCAGCTCAGGGGTGGGCTAGGAACACAAATGAGGGCTCGTTTTGCTCAGGAGGGTCCGTTCCATTGAATCATGCCATTGGTTTGGTTCAAATTGGTGAATAAATCACGTTACACCATTTTTTATTCTTTGATCATGAGCCTGCAAATTCTTTGATCATGAGGCTGCAAATTCTTTGATCGTGAGATTCTTTGATTGCAATCTTGCATCATGAGCGAGGGACGAGATGGCTGAATTTAAAAATAATTTTTCTCAGCCCATGGGTGACCTAGGAAGTCAAATGAGGGTGGGTTTTACTTAGGGGGCTTCGTTCTGTTGAACCATGGTGGTGGTTTACTGCAATTCCTTCAATTTTTTAATTTATTAAATTTTTTATTCTTTGTTCATGAGCCTGCAAATTATTTGATTGTGAGGCTGCAAATTCTTTGATCGTCAGATTCTTTGATCGCGATCTTGCATCGTGAGTCAGGGACTAGATGGCCAAATTTAAAATCAATTTTCTCAGCCCATGGGTGCCCTAGGAAGTCAAATGAGGGTGGGTTTTACTCAAGGGGCTTCGTTCTATTGAACCATGGTGGTGGTTTACTGCAATTGCTTCTATTTTTTGATTTATTACATTTTTTATTCTTTGTTTGTGAGCCTGCAAATTCTTTGATCATGGGGCTGCAAATTCTTTGATCGTGAGATTCTTTGATCGTGATCTTGCATCGCGAGTGAGGGACAAGATGGACAGATTTTTTGTAATGGAAGAGATAGGGAAATTTTGCCAATCTTTGACATTGAATATCTCAGAAATGGTCTGGTCTTTTTACTTGAAATTTGGAGGGACGAAAGGCAGCATCCCACAAATGTGCATTTTACTGGATTGGTCAAAAAATATTAGAGGGCAGCAAAGTTACGGCACTATGAAGTTGGTGCTTTTTCCCCATAGGATAACATTACGTTGTCCGCCATGTTACAGGAATTCTTTGCCGCTCTGCTGGAAAATAACGGTTTGGTCTTTTGGGCTGAAATTTGGAGGGAAGAAAGCCGACATTCTACAAATGTGCTGTTTGGTGGTTTGGAGAAAAAATATTACAGGGTGGCAAAGTGACAGCACTCCGAATTTGACAGTTTTTCCCATAGGATAACATTATGGCGTCTGTGGCGTCTTTCAGGGCCCGTATCTCAGAAACAGTTTGAGATATGGACTTTTTGTCAAAAAAATGCTTAGCTCCCCAAATGGTGGCTAAGCAGAAAACTAGCAAGAAAAGTAATAATTCATACAACATTTTAATTTTTTTCCTACGTCATACGGTTCCTGAGATATAAGCAATTTAGTATTCCAAGTCGTACTTTTCTGTTCCAAAGTCAATTATAATGCATACATTCTTCGTTTTCAAATTTTTTTTTCAATGCAGTTTCTGGGGAAAAGAAAGGTGTGTTCTTTTGTTACTGTGACAGTTAGCATTTCCAGTTGTGCTTCTGTCACCATTCGAATCACTGTTCCCGTCTACGCCACTGTGTGCGTAATGGTTTGCCTTTTCGCATGCGCTTGCATTTCTGTTTCTGTTGTCTGTACTGTTGCTGTTACTGTTACCATTTACATTTACTATTGCAGTACCATGACCTTACGTGTAACAGTTTGCATTTTCGTATGCGCTTGCTTTTCTGTTTTTATTGTCTTTATTATTGCTGTTACAGTAACCATTTGCATTTACAATTGTGGTTCCATGAGTGTGTGCATTACGGTTTGCATTTTCATACATGCTTGCCTTTCTGTTTACTTAGGTGTTATTGTTGGTGTTACTGTTACCATTTGAGTTTACAATTGTGGTACTGTGAATGTGTGTGTTACCAGTTGCACTCTGTTTGCACTTCTGTTTGATGTCTCCGTTTACATAACTGTTTGCTTCGGCGTCTTTTTACATTTGTGTTTCTATTAACATTTGCCTTGTCATTTATGTTTGCTTTGCCATGTGCATTACCGTTGCCGCGTGCGTTTGCTTTGCAGTTCCTGTCCGCCACTGCATTCCTTTCATTATTTATCATCTTCATTCTCAAAAAAGAAGGGAAATTAGAGGCAAAAACTCCATTTAATGCATCAGTTAGGGTTGTTCCACAGCGAGAAAAAGCTAGGAAATTCGGGGTTAGGGTTGAAAGCTCCCCTTGGACCCCCAACCCATGCCCCCAAACGGCATCGGGGTGCGCATTGGGGTCATTGGTCCTAACTCTCACCCATTCTCCTATACCTCAGCTTCTTTACACATGTGATGGGGTGAGAGGGCCAATGACCCCAACACACACCCCAATGCCATTTGGGGAAAGTGGGCTGGAGAAGGTCCAAGAGGGCTTTAACCAACCAATTCTAGCTTTTTTCGCTGTGGAACAACTCTAACTGATGCATTAAATGGAGTTTTATGCGTCTAATATATATATATATATATATATATGACATGACATGGCCTGACTGAAGATATCATATTTATCTTTATGAGAGGCCAGTGATATCATGATATCTTACGGTGGCAAAGCCACGAGTGAGATTTCTTGATGTCATTGGCCTCGAGTGAAGATAAATATATCATCTTCAGTCAGGCCATGTCATGTTCTATTTATACAGCGTGGCCCAGATATTCAGAGCGGTTGTGCATGGCGCAACTGAGTTGTGCCAGTGCAAGTACAGAGATGCGCCATCAAGCGATATTCAGAGGGAGCCGCTGCGCAGCGCAAATCCCATTGCACCAATGCACAACTATGAAATATGCCACGCAAGTGCAGGGGGTGTTCCCATGACTATGCGGTGCAACAGGATATTCAACCGGGAAGCCATGGCACAAGTCCGAAGCAAACCCAAAATGTGCTGACCAGACTTATTCCTATAAGAACAGGGTGCAAACGTACAGACAGTGGTTGCGCCAAGAGGGAGAGAGAGAGAGACAGACAGACAGACAGAAAGACAGATACAAGAACAAACACAGAGGGAGCAAGACAGAGAGGGGGAGTGGGAGAGGGAGAGAGGGTCAGAGAGAGAGAGACACACACTCACACAAATGGTGTACCAGGGTGGTAGACAGATCAGCATTGAACAGCCCAGGGGGACACACAGAGTGAAGGAGTGATGGAGAGTGTGCTGTTCCTGATGGAGGTGGTAATGAGGGGTTTGAGGAGGCAGGAGGAACAATTATGTGGCTGACAAGGGGCCCATCGGCGGCATGCCCGACACAGGTGGTACCGTGCCCGCATCACCTTTGAGAACTATAGCTACACCGAGATCGTGGGCCGGTACCACCTGAACAGGGCCATTCTGAGGCAGCTCTGTGAGCTGTGTAGTGAGGAGATGCAGGCACCCACCAAACGGAGCTACGCCATGTCCATGGAGACCAAGGTGACTGCCATCATGTGCCTGCTTGCCACGGGTACCTTCCAATGACCAACAGGGGACACCACAGGCATCACCCAGTCGGCCGCGTCACACCTCCTCACACAGTTCTTCAACGCTTTGCTGCCACATGCTTCGGAATTCATACATATCCCCAGCAAACATGCAGGACTTCCACAGGGTGGCACGTGTGCCTGGTGTGATTGAAGCCATTTACTGCACCCAAGTGGGCATTCACATGCCACCTGGTCCTGAGGGCATGGCATACATCAACAGGAAGGGAGTCTGAGCATCAACTACTAGGTGGTGTGCGATGCCATGGGGTGTATCATCAATGTCTGCACCACACACCCTGGAAGTGCATATGATGCATTCGTCTGGCATAGCTCTGTGCTGTGCCACAGGTTTGAATGTGGGAACATCCCCATGGACCACCTTGTGGGTGAGTGTGGCCCGGGCAAGGGGCGATGGGCATAGCAGACCTGGGGATGGTGGCGGGCAGGGTGTGCATGGTGGTGTGGGTGCCAGGGACAGGCAAGGGGTGCAGTACAGCATAGCATAGGGCTAACCATGTCAATCTCCACACAGGTGACAGCGAGTACCCACTGAGGCCCTGGCTGCTCACCCCCTACCGACGACAGGCGTCCCCAGCAGAGGAATGGTACAACGAGGCACACGCTAGCACATGCAACATAATCGAGTGTGTCTTTGGCATGCTGAAGGCATGATTCTGTTGCCTAGACATTCATGTGGTGCCTACAATACAGCCCTCGAAAGCCTGTAGCCTATTTCTGGCCTGCTGCATACTACACAACATGGCCATTGATCATGGGATAGCTGTCGAGGCTGATGAGAATGACAGTAGTGGGGACAATGGAGACAATGGGCCAGAGGGAGTGGACTGCCACCCCTGGGCAGAAGGACCCCTGACTCCTGCAGCAGGCACAACGCCACCATGACACGCTCACACAGTAACAATTTGGTGAATGCAGGTAGGTGGTGTTGTACACATGCATGGGCCACACAGACCAGCACACCACACATGCAGAGCCATGCATGGTGAGGGGCATGCACAGACAGTGGCACTAAGCAGGGGTAGGGGAGGCAGTGGCACACAACTACACACAGCAACACATGCTGCACAGGAATGTACACACATACACACACACACACACACACAGGCGGTGGAATGTGGCATGGATCAGATGCATGGCACCACTGCACAGGTGCATCTGGTGCTAGACTGCCCTCATCAGGCCCACGCCACATGGTCCAGCAGCCTGGCATGCACACACAGGCAGCCTGTGGCATGACATGCACATGCGCCACCACAGGTATGCACACACCACCCATGTGTGCACAGGGCAGCAGCAGACTGTGGTCAGGGAAGCACACAGCTCAGGGTAGCTGCATGGTACCATGGCCACCACGGCCATGGGGGGCAGCCACGCCGGGGCCGATCGGCAGTCTCATGCTATGCATCAGTCATGGGGGGTGTCCAACAGCCCCTCAGGGGTAGAAGTGCGGGACCATGACCGTGTCCTCAGGGGGTGTGTAGCCAGCCAAACAGGCCAGCTCTGGGCATGCCTGGGATGCCTACATCTGAGCCTGGCATCAACTGTGTTGGGGTCACCAGACTCTGGGTCTGTGGGGTGGACAGCACACTGCGGGGGGTCCCCTATGCACGGCCACACCCTGTGGCAGCCAGCAATGCACAGCCATCTGCAATTGCACTGGCAATGCGATCCATGGCCACAGTTATGGCCTCATGCATGCGTTGCAACCCCTCCAGGATCTGCGCAGTTCCCCTGTCCTGCTGCTCAGCTAACTGGCACACCTCCTCCCACAGTGCATGTACCCCAGTGTCAAGCTGCACCTGTTGCTGAACAGAAGCCTGCAGCAGCCGTGTGTGTGCTCAGCCAGATGGTTTGCATCCTGTCACTCCTGGATGGGACACCAATAGTCAGTGGGTGATCTGCCATGCTGTCCAGTCCCCTCTCTGGTGGACACAGCACAGTGGGGTCTACAGGGGAAGGGGTACAGCAGATGCACAGGTGGTGGACCCTGTGTCTGGCTGCCTGGTGGCACCCTGCAGCCTGCTGCTGTTGTCCATAAGGCTGCTCTATGCCACCCTGTGCCTGCACGGCCGCACTACCACCTATGCAGGGCACAGCAGTGGCACCGCACACTGCTGCACATGCAGTGCTGGCAGTTGGCTGTGCTGCCGCCGACATGGTGCTGGGCCCTGACGCTGCCTATGATGCCAGCAGGGTGACTCCCAGCAACCTGCCATGCTGTCCAGGATCAGTGTGATGTCGTCATCAGAGTCGGACCCGCCCTGATCTGTGTCTCAGCACACAGGACACCAAGACTGGCATCCTGCATGAACACGTCCAGGGCCTCATCTGACCCCAGGCCAAGGATACCCACAGGCACTGTGGTGCTCAACTGTGGCCTGTCAGGCCCCTAGATGCTGGTGGACATTGACTGTTCATCCTCAGTGGCCATGCTGCCATCCACAGTGGCCACTGTCGGCACCCTATCCTCTGCACGGAGGCATGTTGGTGCTGCAGTAGAAGGAAGGAGTGTCAGTGATGCATGCCAATATGTGCCCCCTGTATGCTGCTGCTGTATGGGTTCAACAGTGTGGCATGCATATGGGCACACACACACATGGCATGCAGGACAGTGGCATGCACACCAGCATGCCCGTGTACACACCCTCCGGGCTAGTACCTGTGGGTAACTGACGTACATCCCATGCAGTGTTGGGCTGCCACCATCTGGAAGCCCCTCCAGGCACACCTCCAATGAGGTGCAAGGATGGTGGCTGCCACCAACATCTCTGTTGGCATCAGTGTGGGTGCATTTGCTGGCCCTCCTCCAGTGGCAATATGGGATGCTCTGATGGCAGCCACCTTCTCCTTTATGTGCTGCCTGTCCATCCCGACCTTCTTGTGGCACTCCTGTGCTGACCGCTGGTGGCATCCATGCTGGATGACATAGGCCACCACCTTCACCCATCTGGTGGCCCTGTCCTGTGGTGTGCCTGTGGCGCGCTCAACAGGGCCTCCCTGTTGAGTAGGCCTCGAACAGGGCATCCGTCTCTCCCTTAGTGAAGTTGGGCCATTCCATGCAGGCCCACACTCTGCCCTCTTCCTGTCCCGACATGTTGCCTCCTATAAACATGGGCAGCACAGTGTGTCAGTGGCAGCATAGCCCTGGGTTGTCCCACCTTGCAGTGCTGGCATCTCCCTGTCTGTTGCTGTGGCATCCCCCACTTACCTGTCAAGGTTGCAATACCGGTCCATGGCCTGTGCTGTTCTGTGGTGCTTATGAGGTACAAACGCATGCAAATGAGGTTGTGAACAATGATAATGATATGCTAATGCACCCCACTGCACCGCGCATTGGCTAATGAGCTCATTTGCAAAGGGCATCTGAATATTGCAGATATCCGCCATGCACATTGGTGTTGTGCCGGAGCAAGCCCAGGGTGCAATACCTGCGCATGAGCGGTGCGCATGTCCACTACACATTCAGTGTTCCAACTGTGCACCATGCATGGACTGTGCAATGCATTGGCTATGCACATGTAGCGCATTGGGGGCTCTGTGCATGTTCATGCATACTGCCATGCATCCTTTTGTGCACATGTACAATGCGCACAATGATCAGTGACCTCTGACAAACAGGTCACCTACATGACCCCGCTGGGCTGTACATAAAGTGCATGCCCATCATTGAGAAATAGTCCAGCACTGTGCATCCTGCCACGCATCTCTGGGATGTGCTATAGTGCTCATCAATAGTCTATCATGCATCCTGCACCTGTGACAGCCACGTGCACATGTCCCCACATTTTTCACTGCCACACCGTATCAAGACCATGGCACAAGGGAGCGGTCGCTGTGCACACCATTGGTCTGACATGGAGGTGATCAACCTTTTGGCCTATGTCCATCCATATGTGGACCAGCTCTTTGGCCAGGTGCCCCTGTAGCAGGCCAAGGGCATGTTGTGGTACACCATAGCCATGGCATTGGAGAGGAGGACTGGAGTTCCACGAACTACAGAGCAGTACAGGCACTGGTATGATGACCTGCAGAGGAGGGACCCTGACTGGCCCTGGAGGCTGCAAGCATGCATCAGGCATGGTGCAATGCCACAGCCAGGTAGGTGTAGGCATGTTGCATGTCTGCCCTGGCACTGTACTGTGGTGGTAGCATCCTTGCCTGGCATGCCTGCAGTGGGGTACACTGTTGTCATGCACATCACTGACCATCATGGCCAGATGCTGCATTGTTGCAGCTGTGCTGGCGTGTGGGACACATGACAGGCAGGGCACCCCTGTGCACAGAGGGCTGTGTGTTGGGGAAATGCTGGTGTGCTCAGGTACTGATGTCCACCTTTCTTCTTCCATTCCCAGGGCTGGAGGACCCAGGTGGGCCAAGGCAGAGGCAGACCACAACCAGGTGGTGCACCTGATGGGGACAATTGGTGTGAGCTGCACTGCAGGGGCAGGTAAGCAATGTCATGGTCATTATCTTTGGACATGGGGTGCTAGTGGGGAGTGGGTGTGGCCATTGCCGCCTGTGCCATGTGCTGTGATAGCTGTATGCGTCGCACTGTGTGTCATGCATGCCACTGTGGTGCATCCGTTGGACACGTGTGTCATCTGTTGGTGGGATGGGCATGCACATGGCTCCCACCATTGTTACTGTGGTGCTGCTGGTGCAGTGTGCCATGTGACTGTCACTGTGTGGTTGTGTGGCCATTGTGCAGTAAGGGACAACCTTTTTGTAACACCATGGAGTGCCATGTTGATGGTTGGTGTTGCCCCCCCGCGGGTGTCTGGTCCACTGTCCCCAGGGGTGTGTGCTCCCACTGACCATTGCCCACTGTGCGTTGGCATGGTTACCTGGGCCTTTGCACTGATCACCTGTCCTCTCCCCTTGCCATAGGTGTCAGGCATCCAGTGGTCAGATGTCCACAGAGGATGCTTTTGGGAAGGCTGCTTCAACTCCTCCTCATGGTGTCAAGCATCCTGGAGCGGGTAGTCACCATCAGGCGAATTGTGGCAGTGGACCGGTGAGACAGGAGGTGTGACGGGGTGGCTGGAAGGGGCTGCCATTGACTGTTTTGTAGATAGACCCTGTTTTCGCCATTGCACCTTCCCCCACAGTCCCCCCTCCTGCTGTACAGTCCCTGTTACTGGTCCCCTTCCCTCGCTGTACCTACCCTGTCCCTGCCCCTCTTTTCTGTACCTCCTTAATCACTATTTTATAAAGCATTTATCACATACATGCCTGTGTTCGTGTCTGCTTTGCAGGTGGCTTGTGGATCCATGCTGCAGTGGCCCAGTGTCTGTCCATGGTGTGTGCATGGGGGGGTGCCTGTTGTGCTACCATGGTTCCCTGCTGTTATTTACTTTGGTGTGTTACATTGTGGTGGGGACCATTCCCCAGTTTAGTGGGTGTGCTTTGGGGTGCCCATGGGGTGGCAGTCAAAGGTGTGTGGTGGGTGTGTGGTGGTGGTGGCACACAGCCATGGTCGTGTTCTGCTCATGTCTGCACACTGGATTGGGGACCTCTGCTTCATGTTGGACACCCCAATCCATATGGCCCACCATGCTGCCTGTGTCCTGGCCCATTCAATGCCCAGTGTGGGCTCCTGTATGCCTGTGAGGCATGTGTGTGCTTGTCTCCATGGTCCTGGGGTGGACTGCCATGGTCACATGGCCAGGGGGGCACAGCCATCTGGCTGGCTCTGGGGAAGCACCAATGGTAGCCTTGTGTTGGCTGTTGTCCACTCCTGTTGCCTGCTGTCCATGCCACAGTTGTGTTCTGGGGTCCAGTACCTGGGTGCCTGTGTGTGCCCTGCTGCACCTTGCTGGTGGGGGCATCCTGTGGCCACTGTCACTGTACTTCCCTGGCTGTGTCCCTGGGTCTGTTCTCTGTGCCCTGTCTCCCTCTGTTGCTGCATTGTTCTGCACTTCCATGGTTGCACCAGTGCATCTCTGGTTGCGCAATGGCACACCTCTTGTACAATGGCACACCTCTGGTTGAGCAATGGTGCACCTGTAGCTGCACCATGGTGCAAGTGTGCCATATGCAGCTGCATTGCACTGGTGCTGTTCAGTCTGTGCAACCTCTGAGGATGGCACCCGTTGTGCCATGGTGCATCGGACATGTGCTGCGCTGGACATGCACCTGCCTTTGGTGCATTTCTGAATATCTGGCCCCCTATGTTTTGGGCCCCCAACACAACCCTTCCATATATGTTTTGGACCCCAAGCCCCCATATATGTTTTAGGTTTTCCATACAACCTGTCACATCCCCCCACTTAACACAATTATCTTATTTAACAGGCAGGACCTGCAGCCTCACCCCTCCCCAAGTGGTTCTGATTCTGCCATCGTTGCTAAAGAAATTTTTATTTAAAAAAAGTTATGTGGTTGATCCTCTCATGCAGTTTCACTCTTCTGTCATGCAGTTTCACTCTTTATGCTCTAAAATTGTAGCATGACTGAGTGCTTTCAGTATAGCAACATGAGCACCTATCAGAGGTTTAAAATAAGGCACTGTCTCTGTATAACCATAGAAAATCTGTGGTTTTTAGAAATAGTTATTTTAAAAAACTAATCTGGTTGACCATGCTGTGTTCCCCTTGTCTTACTGGAGTAGTTTCACTTTCTTTTAAACTGATAGCATGAGCGAGTGCTTTCAGCACAATAAAATATGGACCAGTTGCATAGTTGAAATAAGCACTCTCCCCATGAAACGTTACACATCTCTTCCCTTTTTTCAAAGATTGCTGTGGTTTTTATAAAACATGCTGCTGACAGCAGAAAGAGAAGAGAGAGTGAGTCGCAGCTTCAGTGAAGAGAAAGCGAGCGCTGTGAAAGCGAGCGAAAGTGAGTGTTGATATAGCAGTGTTGCTATAGCAACACTTGCTCGGGCTCATGTTCTCTTCACTGAAGTTGCAACTCACTCTCACGTCTCTTTCTGCTGTCAGCAGCATGTTTTATGAAAACTACGGCATGCTTTAAAAAAAGGGAAATGATGTGTAACATTTCACGGGGAGAGTGCTTATTTCAACTATGAGGCTGGTCCTTATTTTACTGTGCTGAAAGTGCTCGGTCACGCTACCAATTTAGAATAAAGTGAAACTGCTCCAGTAAGACAAGGGGAACACAACAGGATCAACCAGATAAGATATTTGTAAAACTACTATTTATTTGAAAATGGTGGCAGGATCAACCAGATGTTAGAGTTATGTGTGGAGGGAGGGAAGGCCGTGGAGAGGCAGAGTCTTTCAGAAGTTTCATTTTCAATAGAATAACATATGGGAAATAGAGATATCACCATGAAATATAGGAACATGGAGATATCACTATGATGTATAGGAACATGGAGATATCAGTGACATCACCACTGCCTGCCGAAGATATTACTTTTTATCTCTGCATTTGTACCAAAACATATATATATATATATATATATATATATATATATATATATATATATATATATATATTTGTTAACTGGTTGGGACACTGGACAAGTTCTTTTTCGGTCTGACCCAGAGACAACAAGTAACAACAAACTACAAACTTATGACAAACAACAGAACTAATAACACCACATACAATACAAAATTAATTAACACATTTATACACATTATTTTGTGATAAAAAATGCTTGAAAATAAACTTAAAACTGGAAAGTGTGGACATATATATATATATATATATCAAGTAAAAATTTCTTCATTATCTACATTACAGGGAAAGAGTGTGGAGAATTCTTTTTGACCGTTTATATTTGTTTCCAGTTGCTTTAAGACTATAAAATTTGTAGAACTATAACAGCTGTCAAATAAAATTAATTGACGTATTAATTTGAAAATTGGTAACCAAGAAAGACACGTGAGCTAAGGCTCATTTACAGGTATGACCTGTGTGTGTGGGGGAGGAGGGCAGAGGTTCTAAAATACATAAGCAGTCACAGTTCATAATGAAATGCATTCAAACACATTTACAAATCAAACATTCAAAAATAAACATATAGCATTAATTTGAAATAAAACTGAGTAAATGTACTTGCATTCTACAACACTCATAAAATTAAGAACTCAAACTTCTCTCAGATCTTCCTCCTCACACAAACTTCTGTCAGATATTTGTATAGTTATGGTATGCTTAAACAACAATGTATGACAGGATGTGCGTTATGCTTGGATTTACCCACACCTGATGTGGTTTGGTGATGATGCCCATATCCACACCTGAAGTGGGTAAATACCAGCATAACCCACATTACATAGTGGAGTATTGTGATTGTACAACTGGTAGCAAGTAAAGGTTTAAGAAACAAATTATTAAAATGTTTTTATTTGTAAAAAAAACACATTTTAATTGATTTGGTGTGGAATGTCTTTCCTCTGTATGTTAAATAGTTCTGTTTTACTAGTTCGATTGTTGTTGTACAAGATGCCCCCCCATCAGATACAATACACACTGTGCTTGCAGTTTTTTTAAGATATAGAGAAAGCAACAGTTGGCATGTCTGTTTGTTGTGAGAGGAAAAAATAGTGTAAATAAGGGCGGGAGCCAGATCTCTCACTCTCTCTCTCAGCTTGCAGCACAAAAAAGAATTCAGCAGGACTCAGGAGCTAGTTCAATTTAATATACCTCATCTGTACTATATGCCTGGCATCACTCAGCAGTCACTTTTGAGCCACAGTCACTTCTCAGGAAAGACAGCAGGTAGAGTACTTTCATGGAAAAAAACAAGCATTTGTCAATGCCGAATGTTTGCTTGCTGGCATTGGCATTGGTAGTGTGGAGTTACAGAGCTGCATAATAGGAATAGCAGTGAAGTATTGAACTGAAGCCAACCCCACCACCACCCTGCAGAGACTGACAGACATTGGGGTGTGCCTTTGGGTCGTCAGGCATAACGCCAAGCCATTTCACCACACCATACCCTGTAGACACCGACAAGTGTCACGGTGTGCCTTGGTTGGGCATTATGGTCACCCCATTCCATAAGGAAATATGGTGAGATGGTGCAGTATAGGAGAATGGGGTGAACTTTGGAGCAGAAGAGTCCAAGGCATACCTCGATGCCTCTCATTGGCTGCAGGGGGTGTGGGTGTGGGTGGGTGAATGGCATAAGCATTACAGGTAACTATCCCAAGTCACACCCCTGATGCCTGTCAGTCTCTACAGGGTCAGAAACCCTAATGCCCCAGGCGTTCATTGGTATTTTCACTCCAAATTTTCAACATGGTTTTTTGTGACCCCCACCTCATGAACAGTGGCAATATCAGTTTGTTAGCCAAAAGCTAATTTTGCACAGCGACTATGGCATTTGGCACCAGAGGTGCAAAAACACATTTCAAACAGGATGTGAAAAATGACAGCTGTATTGTTCATGGGGAGGTGTAAAATGGCAATGTTGAAAATCTGGAGTGAAAATATAAAAAAACTGGTGAAGTCATGAGCGTGCGTAGAAACTGCAATGCACACCCATAATGTAATTAGTTTGGGGATTTTTTACAGCAAATTGTCAACACAGGCATTTTGGGACCTCTGCTCATGAACAGTGTCACTGTGATTTTCTTAATCTGTCCTGAACATTGATTTGGCACACCGACTGCGCCATTGTGTGCTACATGCACAAAAATACAGTTTGGGTGAAATGTGAAAAATGACAGCTGTACTTCTCATAAGGACGTGTGGTAAAATGGCAATTTTGAAAATCTGGAGTGAAAATATTAAAAATTCATGAAGTTACGAGTGTGCGTAGGAACTGTGCAACACACACTCATAAAACAGTCATTTTTTTGGGAATTTTTTCACCAAATTTTCAACATAGGGTTTTGGGGGGCCTACCTCATGAACTGTGACACTATCGCTTCATTACTTGGTCCCAAAAGTTGGTTCCGTGCAGTGACAGCAAAATCACCTTTGGGGACAGAATAACAAATGGCAGTGATTGAGTTCATGAGGAGGGGCCCCAAGAATCCTATGTTGAAAATTTGGTGAAAAATTCCCCAAAATGGCTGAGCTATGCACCAAAGTTGAAAAAACACATTATGCCATTATACAGCTTACCAGCATTTCTTCAGTTCGTGGTTGGCTTTGAAGAGTTCAGACATGTTCCCGGTCCACCAAAGATGGTTGCGCTGGCTCTGAGGTAAGTTTGGGGTCGGTAGGGGTGTGGGGAGGTGGGTAGGCAGAGGGTGGGTGTGGGTTGGGGAGGGGCAAGACAGGTGACGAGGAACTTTTTTTTTTACAGTTTTTCACTTATTTAGGAAGACGATGTAGGACTTTTGCCACACTGTGGTGGGCTCCCAGCATGGCAGCTGAAAAGTTATTTTGGGGGACCATGGAGCCAATGGGGGATTGGGCACCCCTGTCAGCCATGCCGACTTTTGCCATGCTGGGGTGGGCTCCCAGCGTGGAACCTAGAATCTGTCATTTTTTGGGGGGTACAGTGGAGCCGATGGGGGATTAGGCACCCCCATCAGCCACAAAGAATTTTACCAATCTGGAGTGGGCACCCAGCATGGCACCTAGAAGTCTGTTTGGGGGGGGAGTGGAGCTGGTGAGGATTGGGCACCACCGTCAGTCATACAGTGTGCGAGGGTGGAGGGAAGGGCATGAGCATGCCCTGGTGGGCTCCCAGCATGCTAAGTAGTGTTGGGGGAGAATGACAAACTGTCTATGACAGATCAGATGCAGTGCTGACAGACGGGTAGGCAATCGCAGTATGCAAACTGACTACACGTTACCACTGCTGATTGTGGTGGTATTTTCCTCAGAATTGTATGCCACTGCATCTGAATGGTTGTCATAGACAGCTTGGACATTCATTGGTGTGGTGCACCTGCAAAAGGGAGCAGGGCATTGGAAGTAGGAGAGGCACACCTACGAAAACTTGTATGGTGGCACTATGTTTCTTGCATATGCTTGCAAGCAAACATTAAAAATCAGGCTGCAGCAGAGCTTGGGGATCAGAACTCAGGAGTATCTTTCTCCTTGGCTCGTGGCAGTTTCTCTCTCACTCTCCCTTTCCCAGTTACAAAACACTGTCTCTGAGGGGTAGTAATTGGAGAAAGACAGTAGGTGATTTAGTAAACAAAACAAAAAAAAAGTTAGCACTTTAGTTCCACAAAGGCAATCATCCCATTGGTACTGGAGATACAAGAAACTCTGCTTTGAGGGGATGATATGTTAGCCAAAGGCAACATGGCAGTGTTTTGTTTATGTTTTTAACATGTGAGTAGTGATTTTTATGTTTGCTTGCACGCATGTGCAAGAAACATAGTGCCATCATCCAAGTTTTTGTAGGTGTGGCACCCTGTCTTCCAATTCAGTCAGTGTGTTTGCAGGCATGGCCACAGTTCACCAATGAATGCTGCAGCTGTCTATGACAGCAGTTGAAAATGCAGTGGCGTACAGTTGAAAGGGAGAGACCACTTCAGTAAGCAGCGATAAGATAATGTTGATTAGCATATTGCCGGCAGTCCTGCTTGTATACATCTCTGCTTTCTCTTTCTGGAACATAAATTCAGTTTGAAATGAACTTTTCCTAAGACCATCTTTCCAGGAGGAGGCAAGTGACTAAAATGACATCCTTGGAATGTTTCCAAAAAAGATCTAATTGCCATCCTTAGAATGTTGAGTCAGAGTTCAGGGTAGGAGCGTCATTGACAAAAGCAGGAAAACAGAACCCCAAAGAGACTGAAAAAGTAGACGCAGTTTTCATCCGTTGGCACACCTGATCAGTATTGCAATAATATTCCCCAACCCTCTGAGTGTCTCTGATTAGCACTCCCCCCCGCCTGCTGCACACAGCATGAATGACGGGGATGCCCAATCCCCCATCAGCTCCATGCTCCCCCCCTCCAGAGTTCTAGGTGCTATGCTGGGAGCCCACCCCAACATGGCATAAGTGAGAATGGTGACGGGGGTGCCCAATCCCCTGTTGGCTAAATTAAATGCCCCCAAAAGAAACAGACTTCCAGTTGACACGCTGGGAGCCCACCCCAGCTTGGCACATATCTGCATGACCGATGGGGGTGCCCAATCCCCCGTGGGCTCCACTGACCCCCCCAAAAACAAATCTTACAGCTGCCATGCTAGGGAGCCTACCCCAACGTGGCACAAGTCCCGCATCATCTTCCTAAAAAGAAAACAAACACCTGAAAAGAAAAAAGCGGTCCCTCGTTAATTGTCTTGCCCCCTAACCCACACCCACCCTCTGCGCATCCACCTCCTCACATCCCCACCTCACTCCATACTTACTCGGAGGCTGGCGTGATGATCTTCGTGACCGAACTTGTCTGCACTCTTCAAAGCCGACCACGAACTGAAGTAATGCCGGTAAGCTGTATAATGGAATAAATAGGGTTTTTTCAACTTTGATGCATATCTCAGACATTTTTTTGGAATTTTGGCACCAAATTTTCAACATGGGGTTTTTGGGACTCCTCCTCATGAATTCTGCCACTGTCACAGTGTTAATAGGCCCCAAAAGGTGATTTCATGGTCACTGCACGGAACCACCTTTCAGGACCAATTTACGAAATGACAGTGTCACAGTTCATGAAGTAGGCCCCCAAAAATCCTATGCTGAAAATTTGGTAAATAAATTCCCAAAAATTACTCGTTTATGAGCGTACGTTGTGCAGTTCCTATGCACACTCGTAAGTTCACTAATTTTTAATGTTTGCACTCAAGATTTTCAGCATTGCCATTTTACCACACCTCCTTATGAGCAGTACAGCTGTCATTTTTCACATCTAGCCCAAAATGTGTTTCCGCGCAAGTAGCGTACAACGGTGCAGTCGGTGTGTGAAATCAATATTTGGGGCAGATTAAGAAAATCACAGTGACACTGTTCATGAGCAGAGGTCTTAAAATGGTTATGTTAAAAAAATTGGTGACAAAAGTCCATAAGAGTCCTGGACAAAGTAAAGGATAAAAGGGTAGTCTTTACTGGTGATTTTAATGCTGATTGGAAACAGGTAAGGGCATTAGGTTAAAAAGAGTTTTGAATGTTTGGGGTTAAAACAATTAATTGATAAGCCAACAAGAACTACACATTTGCCTAATCAGGGAACTATTTTAGATCTTATATTTGTTTCCCAGGAATTGGATATAGTGTCTTGGGATGTTTTGCTTATAAATCTTGGGGATCATAATCCCGTTACATGTAAAATAATACAAAATCATGTTTCCCCAGTTCCAAAAGAGAATATAAAATGGGAGAGGGATTATAAAAGATTTAATGAGATCCAGTTTAAAGATTCGCTTATGGACCAAAATTGGAATAGAGTATATTTGATTCCGGATATTAATTTAGCAATACAAGAATTTAGTGAATCCCTATTAACTGTGATAAATAAACATGCTCCAATGGTACAGAAAAGGAGGAAAAATAAAGAAGACCCATGGATTTCAGATAAAATAAAAAAAGAGTTAAGGGTAAAAAATAGAATATGGCAGAAAGCTAGAAAAACTAAGAACTTAGATGATTGGGAAAGTTTTAAAAAATGGAGAAATAAATGTAAAAGGAATATTAGGATGGCAAAGAGTAAATATTATTTGAATAAATTTGAGAAGGTAAATGATTCAAGAATGTTTTGGAAACTTGTTTCTGATCTAAAATATAAAAATAAGAGTAGTAAAATAGAAAGTATATTACAGGAAGGAAGTATGATTGAAGATTCGGTTAGTATTGCTACTGTATTGAATCATTACTTTCTCAAATTACCTGATTTGGATATCCTGCCACCAAAAGAACAAACTGCTGATATAACTATAATAGAATTAATTGCTGAACAGAAAAAGAAGTATAAGATACAGCAAGAAGATAAGTTTAATTTAGACTCTTAAGTATAGCTGAAATAAGGAAACAATTACAAAATTTAAATGTAAATAAGGCAGGTGGTTTAGATGGAATTGAAGCTAGATTTTTGAGGATTGGTGCAGATATATTGGCACCAATAGTAACATATCTTTTGAATTGGAGTCTAACAAGTTCAGTTGTCCCTGATATGTGGAAAGTGGGAAAGGTAATTCCAGTTTTTAAGGGTGGGGATAGTACTGTGCCATCTAATTATAGACCAATTACGATTCTTCCAATAATATCCAAAATATTGGAACGTAGTGTTCATTTACAACTTAGTTATTATATGGAAACGAATGAAATATTGTCTGATAATCAACATGGGTTTAGAGTAGGGAGGTCCACGGGCACCGCCCTATTGGAGTTCCAAAACTTGGTGGTAACATCACTTGATGATGGAAAGGCCACTGGGGCAGTGTTCGTGGACCTCAGTAAAGCATTTGATTTGGTACAGCATAGAAAACTGTTAGAAAGACTTTGGAAAGTGGGGTTAGAGGAAGGACCATTAACATGGATAGCATCATACTTAGCAAATCGTAGACAGTGTGTTGTCAATGGTGATTTTGTATCGAGCCTTGGGGAACTAAATCGTGGTGTTCCCCAGGGATCGATACTAGGCCCATTGTTGTTTAATATTTATGTGAATGAGTTAGAGCAAACAATAAAATATGGGGAGGTAAGATTATATGCGGATGATACAGTTCTGTTGGTTTCTGCAGATAATATGAGAAATGTTGAATCACAGTTACAGAGATTTAACCTCGCTGGAAAGTTGGATGGACAATTCTGGTCTTTTGATTAATGCAAAGAAACCCAGTGTATGGTGTTTGGTTTGGGGCATAAGCTGAAAAACAAACATATTTAAATATTCATTTGATAAATGGCACTCTGATTGAGGAAGTTAAAGGTTATAGGTATTTGGATATGTACATAGATTCAGGTATGACATTTGAAAGTCATGTTGATATACAGATAAAAAAAGTTAATCAAAGATTGGGTGTTTTTAGAAGATTAACAAATGTATTGCCTAAATTAGCCAGGGAAAAACTTGTTAAGCAAATGTTAATTCCGGTAATTGACTATGGAGTTCAAATATATATGAATGCATCACAGAAAGTTTTAAAAAAAGTTGATCAAATAGTTTATTGATTAGGTAAATTTATTATTAAGGGTGAATATAAAATGCATCATTGTAAGTTATATGAAAGATTAAATTGGTTGCATCCTGAAGTACAGAGGAAATATACTTGGCTATTAAATTGTCATAAGTTAATATATGCCAAAAATAATCATCCACTACTTAAGTATATTAAGTTGCAGATTTTGGATAGTTATAATTTATGTACAAGAAATTCTGAAAATAGGGTACCATTGCTCAAATATTGTAGTAATGTAGGAGAAATGAAGTTACAAAATGCTACTTAAAACACACAGTCGGTGGCTGGCCATGGAGGTGAGAGGTGGATGTGCCAGCCGGCTGGGAAGCGGGGTGGTGCTGGGTGGGCTGGCATGGCTGCGTGGGGTGGGGGGCACTAGACTACCAGGACATAAAGAATTACATTCATTTTATTATGATGGGGTGGGGAGGGACCGCTAGACTTACAGGAATGTCAGTGATAGTTATTATGAAGTACAGATCGGGGGTGTACTACTAGACTACCAGGGATATTACAAAAAAAAAATTGGAGGGTCACTAGACTACCATGGACAAAAATATTAACATATAAATAACATACTCATTGGGGGGGCCACTAGACTACCAGGGATACAATCACAGTTAAGTACATTATCATGATGGGGAGGGGGCCGCTAGACTACCATTGATAATGAGAACTACTTTTTTTTTTTTATTCAGATGGGGAAGAGAAGATTCCTGAGATAAAACCCACCCTTATCTCACTTAATTGCCCCGGCTGCAAAACACTGTTTTTAATCTGGCCATCTCGTCCCTCACTCTTTGTTGGCAAGTGAGCAATTTCTTTGACCGCGACCGTTCAAATTCTTTGACCGCAATCGTGCATCGCGAGTGAAGGACGAGATGGACCAATTAAAAAATCAATTTTTTCAGCCCAGGGGTGTCCTAGGAAGTCAAATGAGGGTGGGTTTTACTCAGGGGGCCTCGTTCTGTCAAACCATGGTGGTGGTTTACTGCAATTCCTTTACTTTTTTGATTTATAAGGTTTTTAAATCTTTGTTCGTGACCCTGCAAATTCTTTGATCGCGAGTCTGCAAATTCTTTGATTGTGAGATTCTTTGATCGCCATCTTTGATCGTGAGGGAGGGAGAAGATGGCCAGATTTTTTATAAAGGAATACAGTACAAGTAACATTAAACTGTTCCATCAACTTACTGGGGTAGCATTATTTTTTTGTGATGCTACTGCAGTGGCAACTCGAACTGTTGAAGCTTTCAACTGTTTTCCAACCATCCTTCACTACCTATTTAACTCACTTGTAACTGTTTAGTGAAATGGCAGTAGCTGCATTTTCATGGCATTGCTTATAAATATCACAGCATTCCTTAAGAGCATTGTTTATAAATATCACAGCATTCCTTAAGAGTTTAGTCTGCCTTCTGAAATGAAACTCATAAGCACTCAGCTGAAAATAACGTTTATAGTACATAACAGCTAGTTGCAAGCCAATACTAACCTTTTACTAATTCATTGAATTAAACACTGCATAGCTTAAGAAACCCATTGAACAACGCTACACCAGTAAGTTGAGGGAACAGTTTAATGTGACTTGTACTGTAGATAGGGAAATTTTAGTAGTCTTTGATATTGAATATCTTGGAAATGGTTTGGTCTTTTGACTTGAAATTTGGAGGGATGAAAGGCAATATCCCACAGATGTGCCTTTTGGTGCTTTGGTCAAAAATAGTGTAGGGCAGCAAAGTTATGGCACTATGAAATTGACGATTTTCCCATAGGATAACATTACGGCGTTTGCCACATTACAGGAATTCTTTGCCGCCCTGCTGCAAAATAACGGTTTAGTCGTTTGGGCTGAAATTTGGAGGGAAGAAAACCAACATCCCACAGATGTGCCTTTTGGTGGTTAGGTGAAATAGTATTACAGGGCGACAAAGTGATGGCACTCTGAAGTTGACACTTTTTGCCATAGAGTAACATTATGGCGTCTGTTGTGTCTTTCAGGGCCCATATTTCGACAACGATGCGAGATACAGACTTTTCATCACAAAAATGCTTAGCCCCCCTCCTGGGGGATAAGTATAAAACTAACCAGGAAAGTCATAATTCATATGAAATTGTAATTTTTTTTCTACGTCATACGGTTCCTGAGATATAAGCAATTTAGTATTCCAAGTCGTAATTTTCTGTTCCGAAGTCAATTATTATGCATACATTCTTTGTTTTCAATGTGTTTTTTCAATGCAGTTTTTGGGGAAAAGAAGGGTGTGACCTTTCTTTACTGTGCCAGTTAGTGTATCCAGTTGCGCTTCTGATACCATTCTCATCACCGTTCCCGTCTACGCCACCATGTGCGTTATGGTTTGCGTTTTCGTTTGCAATTGCGTTCCATTTTGTTTGGCGTTAGTGTTGCTGTTACCATTACCATTTGCATTTGCAATTGGGATACCATGCCCGTGTGCGTTACGGTTTGCGTTTTCATAATGCTTGCATTTCTGATTCTGTTGGCTTTATTGTTGCTGTTACCGTTACCATTTATGTTTACAATTGCAGTACCATGACCGTGCGTGTAACAGTTTGTGTTTCTGTATGCGCTTGCATTTCTGTTTCTGTTGGCTTTATTGTTGCTGTTACCATAACCATTTGCATTTACAATTGTGATTCCGTGACTGTGCACGTTACGGTTTGCGTTTTCATACTCGCTTGTGTTTTTGTTTACTTTGGCATTATTGTTGCTGTTACTGTTACCATTTGCACTTACAATTGCGGTATCGTGAACGTGTGTGTTACCAGTTGCATCCTCTATGCACTTCTGTTTGTGTCTCTGCTTACATCACTATTCGATTTGGCATCACGTTGTGCTTGCATTTCTATTACTGTTTGTGTTACCATTTACATTTGCATCACCATGTGCGTAACCCTTTGTGCTTGCATTTTTGTTGCACTTCCTGTTACTATTGTCACACAAAATCACATGGTGGGAGCATGGGGCCCTTTCCACCAACTTGCGCAACTTTCTACTTTTCTATTCTTTCTTAAACAGTATGGAAATTCTATTCAAAAACCTTTGTTAATGCATCAGTTAGGGTTCTTCTACAGTGACAAAAGAGAGGAAATTCGACATTAGGGTTCCCACCCCTTGCACCCTACCCCCACCCTGCCCCCACCAACAGGCATCGGGGTGTGCGTTGGGGTCATCGGTCCTAACTCTCACCCCATTCTCCTACTGCACCACCTCAGCTTGTTTACACATGGGATGGGATGAGAGTTAGGACTGATGACTAACACACACCCCAATGCCTGTTGGTGGAGGCAGGGTGGGGTTAAGTGCAAGTGTGGGAACCCTAATGTCAAATTTTCTACTTTTGTCGCTGTAGAACCCTAAGTGATGCATTAACAAAGTTTTTGCATAGAATATATATATATACACACACACACACACACACACACATATATATATATATATATATATATATATATTGTGTTAGCACGTAGTGCTACCATAGTTAGGTTGAGGAGCCCTTTTAAGGTAAAGGGTCAAATTCTGCACTTAATAACTTTGGAACCGTTTAACGTAGTTGCCTGAAATTTGGAAAACATGATCAAAATCACACACCTTGGGATCTGCCAACTTTTGTACTGGTCGATATACGGCTCTTGGAGTTATTAAGCATGATCTGTTGTACATTTACGCTTATTTGGTGAATTTTTGCTCAGTTTGCCTACAGGTCGCACATTTTAAAGCACCAGTCCAAAACTTCAGGGAATGTGTATAGGGTCCCTGATGTCCCTTTTCAAGATTTCATGAAAAATATTGAACTGTTCAAAAGTTATCAAAAACAAGTTCCCATTATAAGTCAATGGGAAAAGTTAACAAAAAGTCCAACACTTTCAAATGCATTTTTACTGTCGCAATGGCCTAGTACTTTCAGATCCACCATTTTGTTTTCAGTTGGTGATCAGAAAATGCTTGGCATTTAAAATTGGGACCATCTAGGGAACAATTCTTTTGTGTTCACCTAGTCGGAGCCTGAGGATGCTAGCTATGTCTTTATTTTGGGGTTAAACACCCCAGAAATATGTTTTCAAAGTTCTGGAAAAGTACTTTCATAAAGTACTTTCATGCTCATGACACTTTCGCAAATCTGTGGGAAAGTTTTTGCAAATCACGAAAGTACTTTGCAACATTATGGCCAAAATGACAGGAGTTCTTTGCCACCTTGCTGCAAAAGAACGGTTAGGTCGTTTCACCTGCAATTTGTAGGGAACACAGCCAACATCTCACAGATGTGCCTTTTCATGGTTTGGTTAAAAAATCTCACATGGCTGCAAAGTTACAGTACTCTGAAGTTGGCGTTTTTTCCCATAGACTAACATGGTGGCGTACGCCGCGCCTTTCAGGGCTTGTATCTCGAAAGCGATGCGGAGATACAGATTTTTATTGGCGACTTATATAGCCCTTAGGGCTATGTAATAACAAAATCTCAGCCAGGAAAATCATGATTTTTTTTAATTTAAATTTTTTTCTACATCGTGTGTGTGCTGAGATATTAGCAATTGCTACTTCCAATGCTCGTTTTCAGCTTCGATGCCCATTACAATGCATACATTCTTTGTACACACTGTGTTTTTCTATGCACCTGTTCAGCAAAACAGGGTATGCACTCGCTACTGTTGCAGTTACTGTTTCAACTTGCATTTCTGTCCCCATTTGTGTTTTACGTTCCGTAGTCTGCCGACTGTGTTAATGCGTTACTTTTTAGCTTGTCATTTGTGCTTATGTTTTTCATTATTGTTACCATTTGTGTTTACACTACTGTTTCTTCTATGCTTTTTCGGCGGCCACCGGCATGACACATTTTTTTTTTTTTTACGCAGTCTTTCATTTGCATTTCATTTCTCTTTTGTTTTACACTTCCTTGCTGTTACTGTTACCATTTGCATTTGCAGCTCCTTTGCTGTGCCCGTACACATTACAGTTTGCTTTTCCATATGCGCTTGTGTTTTCTTTTGCGTTTCTGTTTGCTTTGGTGTTATTGTTGCTGTTATCAGCTACTATTTATTGCATAATTGTGGTACTGTGCCCGTGCGCATGTTGTTTGTGTTTCCATGCGCTTCTGTTCTATTTCTGTTTCCTTTGACATTATTCTTCCTGTTATCTTTACTTATTTGCATTTACAATTCGGTACTGCCTGTGCATGTTACAGTTTGCCTTTACATGTGGACTTGTGTTCGCGTCTCCGTTTCTGTTCCCCTTCATGTTCTTTTTGCTGTGACACTTAACATTTCCATTTTAAATACCGCTGCCATCACTGTTCACGTTACTAGTTGTGTTTTCGTATGCGCTTCAGTGTCCATTTGTATCACTGCTCGCTTCGGCGTCACTTTGCGCTTGCGTTTCTATTAACTTTTTCTTTACCATTTACATTTGCATTACCATGTGCACCACTGGTGGCACGTCCGTTTGCATTGCTGTTCCTGTTACTATGTCACAAGTCATCACATGGCGGGAGCCTCCCACTGCCACATTACATTCTCTATTTCTCATCATCATTATAAAAAGAAGAGAAATTAGAAGCAAAAACTTTTAATGCATCAATTAGGTTTTTCACAGCCACAAAAATGAGGAAATTTAGTGTTAGGGGTTGAAAACCCCCTTGAACCCCCACAGCCCACCCCTCAACTGGCATCGTAGTGCACATGGGGTCATCGGTCCTACCTCTCACCCTATTTTCCTACACCTCAGATTCCTTACACATGTGATGGGGCATGAGTTAGGGCTGATGACCCCATGGTGCACCATGATGCTGGTTGGGGTGGGCTGGGGTCCAAGGGGGTTTCAACCCTAACACTGAATTTTCTCACTTTTGTCACTGTGAAACAACCCTAACAGAGTTTTTGCCTCTATATATATATATATATATATATATATATATATATATATTTCTTTGCAAAAACTGCATTAATGCACCAATTAAGATTCAACCTAATGCCACAAAAGTAGAGAATATGGAGTTAGGGTTTCCAACCCTAACTCATCATCCCCCCAGCAGCAAAATGACAAGACCACACAAGCAACCACAGACAGCCATTATCAGGTAAGATGAACAACATACAACTGTTTCCAGATGACACAAATGCAGTAGCACCGATGTGCTACCTTTGTGGCTTTGTATCTGTGGTGTGCACACCACAAGACATAGACACTGAATTGTCACTGCAGATAGAAATCCACGATACTCAAATCACAACACTGATTCTTTGTGCAGATGCACAGGCCCCTGCAGCCAGAAACAAATTCATGGTGGCCAAATTACAAGAATTCTTTAGTCTTCAGAAGTGCAGGCCCATAATGTAGCTTCAGGTACTCATACACACTGTAAGACATACACATTTTATGGGTCTGTCCTTCTGAAGTCCCAGGTGTAAGACATGGACACCGACCTGCATGAATGAGAATATGATTCCACTATTTTAAAAAAAGAAAGGAACTTCTTTGCAAAAAAACTGCATTAATGCACTAGTTAGGGTTCAACTTAACACCACAAAAGGAGGGCAATCTGGCATTAGGGTTTTCAACCCCTAACTACCCACCCCTACTCCTACAAGCAGCAAAAGGAAAAAAACATTAGAATTTTGAGTCTCCAGAGTCTTGGTGAATCAATGGTGGGTCTTTCTTGCAGTTGTGAATCCTAATGTTCACCCCTTTCACTATCCAATAGCCTCCTGTCCAAAGCACAAGGTACAGATACAGGTCCAGGCCAGTGCCTCACAGTGATATACTCTTCAAAGGTAGAGAACTGTGTCTCACTACATGCTTCCAACAGAATCTGTTGAAGGTTTATTCACACAGGGCCCTGCAGATCCTGCATGAAGAAAAGAGATCACATGCTTCAACATACCCGAGGCATGCTGTTATCACAGCACAACACACACCCTGTCATACCTTATTGCTTATGTGAAACATACCATGGACTGAGCTTAGTGTATGTTAGAAACCTCTGGGTAGTATTGGTAGCAACTCACCCCTGTCTTGGGGGCTGCTAATGGTGTCCCCTCCTATTTGCACATGGTAGGCAGCCTTCCCCTCTTTGATGGCTGCCACTCCACTCTTTAATTCTCTACCTACTGCAGATAGACCTGCCCACTGTCCAAACTTTAGAAACACTTTGCAAACACTGCTTATTAAAAATGTTTTTGACTTCTGAGCACAATTTCTTCATAGTTGTTGTTGGGTATGTTGGGATTATGTATTTGTTGTCCATTCAGTTGTGTATGTATTGCAGATGTGAGTTTGCCCAGAAGGGTGCATTATAAATGTAAACAAAATAAAGAAATTCAGGACCATTGTCAAAGGTCTTTGGTGGACCTTTGGTGGTCCAGAAAGAGGGGAGGGTATTTTTTGATATAGAGGATTATTTAGATGAAGTTCACCATTTAAGATATAAAACTTTTAAGGGAGCATTACAGTTTAACAGTGAGTGGGTGAGTGACTAAAATTCTTATATGAAGGAATCTCAAAATTGGATTGAAGAAATGCAGATATATCAGCATGCTATTTTAAGGCTTACAGGACATTCATAAGCATAGTACCATGGAAGTTAGACAGTAGGAAGGAGTAGATTATTCTTTAAGAAATCAGGCAATCGAGAAAAAAGTATGCTAACTTCATTGGGGGGCTGCTAGATATGGGTCTAGCCCTTGTTCAGATATGTCAATAGGGAACGAAAGACGTTTCAGGCACTAGCAAAGGGACATGCCATAGTTACATTTGGAGTCCCAGGATAATAATATGAGGCTATTGGTGTTGGTACATAGACATGCAATTGGGTAACAAAGAAAAGGAAGGAACAAAATTATTATTTTATTTTACAGTGTACTACATATACAGCAGTGCTAGACAGGATGCAATACAATACCTTGAAGTATTAATGCAAAATGTTGCGTATTCTGCAATGAACAGCGACTTCCAAAGGCAATTAAGTCCTTTGTCTTGCAGTATTTTTGACATGCCATTTACTGCAAGATATTGCCTACATCATAGCTGGCTCTGCTGTACACTGTAACCACACAACACTTCATAAGACAAGACAGTTGTAAGCAGCCATTAGACATGCAAAGGGGAGGAATCAAGAATGAGGGAGATTACAGAAAGTCCAAGAGTTACCATTTTATCTATTTTTATTTCAGAATTTATTTACCTAGGATAGCCTAACTGAGATACAGCATCTAATTTTCAATAGGGTCCTTTTGCATTTTTCCGCAGCTGGGTGGACTGGAACACTGAGAGGTTAAGTGACTTGCTGAAGGTCACCTAGTAAGTTTTTTGGGATCCAGCATGGTTTGAACTTGCATTCTCCCAGTTCATAAGCTGGTGCCCCAAACATTAGTCCATACTGCCTTTCTGTAAAGTGCCAAGAAAAAAACAGAGATAGAGGTAGTTACGAAAAGGGAGATTAAGTGACTTGCTAAAGATCACACAATGAGTTTGTAGCAGTGGATAGAGCTGGACCTGGGTCTCCAGATTCACAGTTCTGTGATCTAACCACTGGCTGGGCTATGTAGCCCACTGTTAAAGTCAGGGTTTGGGGGGCAACATCAGTACTTACAGTGAAAGGACCACAAGATCATTTCCACAAGCAATATGGGACACGTTTAACTGCTCAGTGCTAAGCCAACTCACTCCTTTTGGTAATTTTGTACTGCTGGAAATATTTAATTTTCAAAATTCACAACCAGATTACTTTACAGAATGCTAAAGGAGGGTGCGGTCAAATTCTTCATGCAAGTTATTGCCTCTGTGTTAAAATCTTGAAGAAGTGATGCCATTTGTGATTCAAAAAGTGACTGCATGTTAAACACTGGTCATGACCACTACATAGGTCACTGGCGAGGCCACACTTGGAATACTTAGTTCTGGAGTCCTCTCCTAAGGAAGGACAGGGACAGACTGGAGATGGTGTAATGCAGGGTGGCCAAGCTGATTCAGGAACAGCAGGACAGATCTTGCAAAGATTGTCTCAAGGCACTAAATGTGTACTCACTGGGGACCAGTCAAGAGAGGGGGAGATGATAGAGATCTTCAAGTTCCAGAAGGCAATAAACAAGTGAACTGTGGGGAACTATTTAGCAGGAGTATAGAATCAAAAACTCGACATCATGAGTGGAAACTGGTGGGGATAAGGTTTAAGAGGGATGTGAGGAAGTTCAGCAGAACTGTCTACCAGAGGAGGAGGTGGGTGCCAAGACCATAAATGGTTTTAAGCATGGCTGGGAGAGAGTGAAGGGTTTAGTGGTTACTCAGGTCAGTAGCAGCAGGGATGGGAGCAGGGAGTGGATGGGAGGAGGATAAAATCCTACATAGACAATAGGTCCTGGAGCAGATAGGGAACCTGGGCAGACTAGATGGACCTGTGGTCTTTTTCTGCTATCATTGTCTATGTTTCTGTGGGAGAGCACCATGCGGCAAATCCTCTGTTCTAATTTGTTAAATAAGCACTTATTATTTATAATTCTATACAGCAGGCCCAGATTACCAGAGTCAGTAGTTGAAGGTGAGCCAATAAACATACAAAAGAACACACTAGATAGCTACAGTATATGGGGAGGCAGAATTTTGTGGAACCTACTGCTTAGTAGAATGTGATTGTCATAATGGCAAATGACCTGTTTTGCCTTCAATTCCTTTCTTTCTGTGTCCTATTTTAAGATCTGAGCTGGGGTCTATCTATGTTACACTATGGCTTTTCAGAGAGACACAATATGGTAAGTCTATTGAAGTCTTATGGTAGAGGCTAGAAAACACTATTACCAATTTAAAACAGCTATGTATAAGCAAATAAAATTACATATGTGAGATAATGGGAATGTAAATGCATTATTTGGTAGGGACAAAAACAAAAAGAAGGTCACCAGGAACAATGGTTTAACGTTTTTGTTTGAAATCCCAAAGTACAACTTAATGGCATCCTCTCAATGTAGGGGATATAGAGCTTCTGGTGGTGGCTGGAGAGATAATAGGGGATTTCATTTTACTGAGGCACAGTTGAACTGTATTTCAGTTTTATAATTACTATTTCAGTGTTTTCATATCATTCATGAGCTGTACTTAATGTGGTTATGAGTGATGAACTGAGCATGTTTGCACTGTACATAACTCAATTTCACAACCTTCCCAAAATATCAAAATTGATACTATCCAAAATTTGCCTTAAAAGGAACAGTCAGCACTAAAAGCCCACAGCTGAGTGTGGGGTTGGTCTAATTGGCACTTTGTGTGAAAATGTTATATACAGTATATATATATATATATATATATATATATATATATATATATATATATTTACTGTTTACTGCAGTATGGTAGATTGTATCAAGCTAATTCTGTTGACTTCCATGTTGACATTTCCTGTAAACAGAAATCTCGCCATGCCCTGCAGCTGACATCAGAGCAGGGCTGCAGCAGTGGAAGATTCAGTAGGTTGCAGTACATGTTAGAGAGTTTGTAAGCTCAGGTCAGATGTCTGCAGGTCCTGCTGTTCTCCCAGGCTAAAGTATAGTCCTCTGTGACTGTACTTAGCTCCAAGAGAAAAGCAGGACTAGCAAACAAAATACAGTCTACTATACTGTAGTAATAAGTAAGGAAAACCTATGCTGTCACACACAAAGTGTAAACTAGGACTAGACCTACACTTGGATATGGGTCTTCTAGTGCTGACTGTTCCCCTTTAAACCATGCATCTGTCAACTCTGCACATCTCAGAAAAGTTTACAAATATGGTGGATTTCTTTTTTCCGATTTAATTGGCACACAGTTCCTTGGTAAATCCTTTGAGATTTTTTACTTTCTACAACTATGCCGTGTCCACTAGCAGTCAACATGAATTGCCCATTTTCTCTATTTCAGACACCTAAAACACAGCCTAAAACACAATGGAAATGAAAATATGAGCTGTTACAAGATCATGTCTACCTGCTGAAAAATAGACAACCTGAAAGGCCTTAAGTATTTGCAACCTTTGGATTCAATCTTGGCCATGCATGAGGTATTAACGTCTTCATATCCTGTATAGAAAATAGCAGAGTAAAAAGTATTCTTAGACAGTTGATGCAGCACTCATATTGTTTGCTACCTAGAGACTCAAAGGAATGCTTTGCTATACCACATATGCTAATGAAAGAAACTATAGAAATCAAATTTTTTTGTAATCCTGCTTCTGTCCAGCTCCCTTTCTGACATGTATCTAAGTGTCTCTTGGTCTAGCATACATACTATATGTTGTTTTGGTTTTTTTCCCCTCAATTCCTTGTAGCCTCAGGAACATGAAACAGTGATCCTCAGCAGACCTTAGAACTCAGGATACAAAGCAAAGAGAATCAAAGGGCTGCTGTTGAAAGGGAAACATGTAATCAGCTAAAGAATGCCTGAGAAAGACCAAGGGCAGCAGATACTGAAACCTTGAACCTCTTTGGCTGAATCATTTTTCAAATTCTTACATATGAAACCAGCAACCAAGGGAATTGATTAACTTTAAACGTAATTAAATGATGCCAACATGTGCATACTTTGAGCACATGTTTATCAGTGTTCAGGAGCCTTTTGTATCAGCAACACTCATCCAAGTACATACCACTAACACAAGTTGTTTTCCTGAATTCGGTGACATTACAGGGCAATCATATTCATGGATATATATAATATATGCAGAAAGAACTTTTGTGTCAATATCAATTTTGCATACAAGTTGTCTGCCACTAATGCAACCCTGAAAATATGGTGTCTGCTGTAAGGGAACACTATTTTTTTTAATTGCCACAGAACATAATTTCATATTTAGTATACATTCTTACATTAAAGATGGTCCCTGGTGTTTCAAATTCTCATTTTTCTGATGCGCCTGAAAAAGTTTTCATGGCTGTTTACTGGTACAAGTGCATTCTTAAATATGTGTAACACCCCCTTCCCCATGGGTAGTGCTTACTAAGCATGCCTCCTGGCATCTGATCTTGCCAGCTCTGGGTCCATTGCCCAGAGATGGTCCTGCCAGCCTTTTGAATCTGCTTGCTCTGAGATGTGGAGAAGCTATGTAAATAATTGATGCTCTGCCATCTAGTGGCACAGTGCAGGTCACACAGGAGAAATCACTGTGCTCCTATTTTTGCCACTGCTGACCAAAAATCAGCCTTTTAGTGTGTTCTGATTCCTGGGATCCAAGAACATAATGTAGGGGCTCGGACGCACCTTTTGGGAGACAAAGGGGAATATGGAATATGTGAATAAGTGCTTGAATGTTTTTGTGTATGCTGTTACTTTAAGAACTGTCTAGATCATTTCAGGAATGCATCTCTGCCTGCTGCAGGGGTTCTATCACTATTGCACTAGCAACAGGCAGGTAAGGACTTGGTCAGCACCCATTCCACAAGCGGACTACAGTACTCAGATGCAGCTATCAGCTCAATTGTCAGTTATGTGTTAAAACAGTTTGATTTGTCTGCAACAAGACATTAAAGTTGGAAATTAATATGAACTGTTTACATGGATGCCATCTTTGTGACCACTGACCCTGTGCTACCCAATCAGCGATCGAGTAGCTCTTAGAACTGTAGCTATGGCTCCTGGGTAGGAGGTGTAAACAATGTCCTCTGCGCCCTTTGTATTATCCAATGAGGTAATGAATAGTGCTGATGCATATTAATTTCTGTGATGGACAAGGAGTGGTGCATCTTGTCCTGATACTTTGGGGGAGACGGCTGTGTGTGGTAGTTTTGGGACTGAAGCTCTCCAAGGAGGGGAGAGCAGAGATGAGCAAGAGAGAGATGGTTTGTGAAGTTAGCCCCAGGCTTCCACAGCCACCTTTGGGGAAAGTTGCTAAAATCTTCCATTATCTGGCAGAGCCAGAATTCCGGTTGTCAGTTGAGACAAGATCATTGAGCACTTTGAGAAAAGCCCTCAGTTGTTACGGGACTGGGACTGAGCTTGCATGGCCTGAAGTGTGACTAGAAGCTGAAACAGCATTGGGAGTACCTCACTAAGCTTCACACTGTCTGGGGAGCCAGAAAGTATCAAGGATTGCCATCAGAAAGGTCTTCCAGAACCAGATGATTTGATACCTTTTATTGTACCAACATACATATAACAAAAAGAACTAAGTGCTTTAGCTTTCGGACCAACTCAGTCTTTCCTCGGAAGCTTAATGACAGTTATTTAGAAAATCCCATACTTTTAACAATCATATCAACGCAGAAAAACTGAAAAAAACACTGGTTTAAAATACTCATTTGGAAAATAACAGAACTATCATAGGAGTGAAAGTACCAGTTCAGATTCAGCTGAAACAGCCTAAAGGTCAAATGTGATTAGAGCATAACACTGCACATAAATTAAAATGACTTAGAATACCAGCAGAGTAAGATAAGAACATCTCTAGCAGAGAGCTGTATAACCCAATTATGAGTGTTCCAGTGTGTTTAAGAATGAAGTTCATTAAAAGCAAAACCCACTCAGATTAAAGACATCCTAAATGTGACATAATTGTAAAGTTAAAAACAAGCTCACACTAAACAGAATTCCAAAAAGTAAATATACATGGCATACAAAGGGTTTAAAGTAAAGGTTACCTAAAATAAGCAATAGTTTCACACTATATGGAATGTAAACCTTAGCTGGAAATATTACCCAACTATACTCTCAAACTGGTTACTATGCTCCATAAACCTTAAGGTCTTAACTGTTGTAACAGGACTTTGTACATGATAATATAAATTGGCAGTATAAGAATCCAAACAAAAGCTGCTTGTCCAAGGACCACCAAGAAACTAAGACCATGCAACCTGATATGTACAGATTTCAATAAATTCTCAGTGTATTGCCATAGTAATGCTCACTCTGCCTTGCGTCTGTCATTTTAAAGTCGCCGACTGCCTCGCTTTGTGCTTCCTCTCCTCGCATTTCGGTCGGCAGCTTCTTTTCTAGAAACAAGAGTTAAAAAAGGGAAAAAACAAACACATTACTTTAGGTTTGAGCTAAGAGGGACTTACTTTAAACATGTACTTGTATTTTTCTTTTGGAGACTGAGCAGGCTCGGTCACACTACAGTTCGATATGATAAAAGTGAAAGTGCTCTGCTGTGGATCTTCTCCATGTATGGATGGCAGCTTTCTTTTTCTGAGAAAATGAATAAAACAGAATAAAAGTACTTTTTTTTTTCACTTTTTAAACCGAGTGACACTTAAACTTCTGGCAGCAAGTCACAGACAGTGACAGCACTTAGTCATGCTACATTGCAGCAGAATGTGAAAGCCCTTCAACACAGAGCCACTGCGAAAATGACAGGATCAACCAGATAACCATTACCAACAATGTAAACTCATGCAAATTATGGTAGCATCAACCAGATACTCTACAGATAAAACAATTACTTGTGCCACATAGGGACTGCTTTCACACACACACACACACACACACACACACACACACACACACACACACACATTTATGGCCATTTTCTAAGATAGATAACTCACTCTGGGGTGTGTGGTCTTGCTCTGATATATGCACGCATTGGGTGGCTGAACGCATACCAAGGCATGCGTATATCAGAGTGTGACCGCACACCCCAGAGTGGGTTATCTATTACATATATATATGGCTCTATTGCTCTGTAGTCCATTCCAACCAATCCAACCAACAGGGTATGCTATGGGCATGCCTTGGCTAGCAGCGTCCGGCCTGTACTTCCATTCTGACCAAAAGGTGGAGCTGTGTGCTGCATGCAGTAGTAATGGGCAAACTGCGTAGTAATGTATGCTAAGCAGCACATAATGAGATACAAATGTGCCTGTTTCCCCACGGATTACCTAAGTAGGCTCATTTGCATGGGAGCTTTGAATGTAGCTCACGTTTGCCCCGGGATAACCAGTTTGCACCGGTTATTGTGTTAGCACTGTGTAATCAGGTTAGCCCTGCGCAAACAACACTTCAGCACAGCACAGTTCTGCAGTGTATGGCTTGCATTGTTGTTTGCTGTAGATGTGAGACATCTCTGTGCAATCACACACAATGTTCTCCACCTGCAACACTGGCTTGCTCCAGCATCTAGTGAGCTTCTGTTGCAGTTTGCACTTCCCTGTTGCTATATTCAGTGCTGTCTTATTCCCGGGCTATTTTTGCCCTGCACTCCTGGCCCTGTTTGCCGGCCTCTTTTGCTTTACTTGCTATATTCGGCTGGTTTACCAGGCTGTTCCTTTGGAATATAGCTTGTTTTTTGCTCGGCTAAGTTTGCCTGCTGGGCAGTGCTAATTTAGCCCCCGGGCAAAGTTTTGAATATCTGGCTCCATGTATCCTAATATGTACAGAGTTCAAAAATGCGACACTATATAATAATACTACTATATGTGCAGTAACAGTCCAAAGATTCTGAACAGAACCACAATGAAATAAAACTTCCACCCAGGACAAGATAACTAGTTAGAAGTGAATGTACACTATGAATGTGAGACAAGAGTCATAACATACCTTCATTTCCACAGATCACTGCAATATTAGCCCAATGTAATTTAATCCATCAAGGGCCCTCATGCAGATAAGATCCTGCACCTCAATATGTTCAGAGTTCAAAAATGTGGCAGTATATAATACAACTACTGTATGTACAGTAACAGGCTAGGGAATCTGAATAAGACCAAATGGAATTAACCCCACCCCCCCCCCCAGGAAGATACGTAGTAAATAGGAAATAATATTCATTTTGGGTGTGAACTAAGTGTCATAACATGCTGTTACATCATTATGTCATGTACCTGATTATAAACTCACCTCAATGTAACAGCAACCCCCATACCCAGCAACTCACATAACCCCCCCACCACACACACATACGGAGATGCTGAAGTCCTATAATATGTATATCCTTTGAAGAAAAGGTCTGTTACTGTTTAAGTCTTATGATGTGCCATAAACCCCAAATCTGTGTTCATGCCATCTTCTACCACATTGAGAAGTAAAATAAGTTTGATCTCAAAAGCCCACCTCTGTTGTGCACATTTGAGATTTCCTTTTAAGACCATTACTGACATAGCTGAGATTGAGTGGTCTGGCCAACAGAGTGCTGCCCTGCAGGTTTTCAGTCATTGTCAGATTAATATTCGTCTGTGTGAGTTCATTCTAGCATGGAGCGGTTGGCTTGTCTCTCCAACATAACCTGTTTATTGACATGTCTTGCATTGAATTAAACAAACAACATGCTGTGATGCACATGTATAATTCCTCTGTACCATGAATTGTCTGTTTTGTGATGTAACCACACAGTCTGAAGTGGAAATGAGCTCACAAGTCTTACATCTGAGTTGATTACAGGGTCGTGCACCATTTGATATTTCTTCTGTTACTTTTTAAATGAGTATTTTAAACCAGTGGGATTTTTTCTGTTTCTTTTCTGCATGATCTGGGTGTTAAAAGTATGGGATTTTCTAAATAACTATCATTAAGCTTCCGAGAAAGGATTGGGTTGGTCCGAAAGCTAAAGCTCTTTGTTCTTTTTGTTACATCTATGTTGGTCCAATAAAAGGTATCAACTCATTTGCTTCTGGATCTGTTCTACAAGGACCAATATGGCAAAGACTAAATCTGTATGTCATCAGAAAGGTGGAAACCCATCTGAGAGACAGTTTGCCCTGTCAGCCTGGGTGCACCTCAGCTGTGCCACACATGCCTGTATCTACTGCCTCAGAGAATGAGAGACTCTATATACATTGAGAGCCCAAGAAGAGAGTCTGCCAGACAGGACAGTTTGGGGAGTCAGTCAGGTATTGCCAGTATTATGCAGTACCCATCATTTGCCCATGAAAATTAGATGCCTTGACGTGTGCGCGGTGTGGCCCTGGTCCCTAAGACTGGCTGAATTCAGCATCCACAGAGCAACTACCTAAAGGTGACAAGCTGCTAGACTTCTCTACACCCACAACAACTACAATTCTGTTTGCCCTGTTTAAGGACCTAGCTCAATAATCTGCACTGTAGAGCTGTTCAGAGCCTATGGAATTGAACAACAGAACCGTGAGTAAACAGAGGGTCCCGCCCTCAGCTGGGGTTCAACTCTAATTATTTAAAGTTCCTTATATCTGATTTCAAGTGCACCAGTGCTGGCCAACCAGTGGCAATGTACAGGCCTGCAACTTCTCTGTCTGGATACCCAGTAAGCCTTTTGGGGACACTGGTACCAGTGGGGGAGGAGGCTATTAATGGTGTTGCTGTTGGGCATAGGCACTGCTGTAGCATTGTCTATGGTGTTACCAGTTTATCAAATAATCCAGTTGTTGCTGCTTGCCTTCCAAATTCCCCATACCCCATTAATAAATGTTATATTGTTTTTACTGTTAAAACTGTGAACATATTATTAGTGATAGCTATTAATTGCATGTGAAATAGAATATTGCTTAGGTATATGGTATTCTGTGTGCGGGGTGACTGGGTGGGAAGGTACAGCATCCGAGGGGGTTGTGCTACATAAACATCTTGCCCACTATATTTTACTCTGGGTGGAAGCACTGTGCTATTTATTTTATGTCTTGGGGGGAAAGGAAAACATTACCATCAGAACAGAGCCAAGGCCCCTCAATCTGTTTGGACCCCAACAGGCAGGGGTAGTAGCCCGTAGCTACACAGTGCTTGGGTAACATATGGAAGCATTTTTAAAATAATAGTTTATCCTATTAGGTCATGTTCAGCTTAGAATATACACACAGGATGGCATCAAGGCAATTAGCTTTCACATTTGCAACCGATGGCATAATTCAAGGCATTTTACGTACATGTCTGTCTGCCCTTAGTTACTCTGTTTCTTTTATATTAAAGTCCCTGTCATTCTGCATGTAATTTTGAGCTGTTTGAATAACTGTCTGGCAAGTTTGTTTTTTTTATTGAGATTTTTTCAGTTATGTTTCCTGAGCTAACCAGCTCTGAAACTGCAACTTTGAAAGCAGATATAAGCAAAGAAGGATGACAATCCTATATGTCTTTATTTGCTGTATTCACAAGCATATTCTGCATCTATCAAAAATGTGTTATGAAAGTGACATGGGATTGAAATGGTTTTAGGCATAAAACATACAAATATTTCCGATTTTTGGTAATGTTAGTTCAAGAAGATGTTGTAGTATGGTAATGTCAATTTACTGCTGCATTTTGGAAAATGAAAGCAAACATCATGCCAAATGATCAGAGATGGACAAAATCCACAAATTTTGTTCCGCAAAATATTTCATGAAATTTACGCATTTCGTGAAATATTTTGTGGGTGTCAAATGCAAAATTCCACTGGAGACACATTGAATTGGTGGAATTTTGCCACTTGTGGGTGAAATTCTGCTGTTTGTGGGTGAAATTCCACATTTTGCCGGTGAGAGTCCGTATTTCTCACCCGCAAAATATTTTGCAGAATTCTTGAATTTTGTGAAATATTTAATGTGGTGAAATTAAATTTAGCTGCATCTCTGCAAATGATGTGTCATTATTTCACATTTTCTTTCACACTCATGTTGACACCTAAAACATTGATATTTTGACTACATACAACAATTTGACCCATACAGATTGTTCCCATAAAAAGGGATTAAGTCTCACCATGTAACTTAAAAACAAGCATGGCAACCCATGTTTTTGTTGGGATTTTAAATGTTTACATGACCATCATGTACTAGGCCAAAAATTATGACTTTGACGTGTGGTTGCTGAAATACCAGGGAACATCCTTAAGTTATCTATAATGGTTGAAATCATAATTCCCAGTAATAACAAAATGAAGGCAACCACAAAACTGGATTGATATCACTTATCTGATAATACTGAACTTTACCTTTGTCATTACATTAGAGCCTTACTGATGTTCAGTTCTTCAAATGTTTTCAACATTGCAACATTGCCTCTGATTATGCTCTTGAATTAGATAAGATCTTTATTAATTGTTTATTGTTCTCTACAGGAATTGTTCCTTTAGCCTCTGATACCCTCCCAACCTCAACATCACATAGGAGTAAAACCTGGAGTCTGAAGCACTACCTCAGAGCCACCAGAGGCCTTGCAATAATATACACCTACTGTCCAGCAATGTCCACCCACCCACGCCCTGCTAGTAGCTGTGGGTCTGGCACCTGCAATCAAGAATTACTGGACATAGTCTCCCTAAATATCAATAGTCTCCTGCCTAAATTTCCCAGTTTTAAGCCAGAGTCAAGTTAGTGCAACCTCAATGGAAACTTGGCTCAGTCCACACATACCTGATTCTACAATCTCATTGCTAGGCTTTAATGTCTTCAGGAAGGACAGAACAGACAAACCAGGTGGCAGCTGCTTTATCTACATCAGCTCAAACCTGCAAGCCTCTAAAATTGTGATCAAAGACAAGTGAGGGACTGTGAATGTCTAGCAATAAAGATTTTGATAGGTGAGGGCACAAATATTTTGTCATCCTTTCAACAAGTGACCAGAAAATGGTTTTCCTTACATAATATCCATTCCAGCTTGAGTTCTCTTTTCTTGGCTCAACTGACTATGCCTTTAAAGCTTTAATAAGGGCCTCTGTCTGTTTCCTGGGCATCTCAATGTTTGACATTATTTCAACATCAAGTTCACAGTTACACACATCCTCCCCATTCTAGGGGCTGGTTGTTTGAATAGATACTGCGCTGAATGGTGCTGGAAAAATGTACTGATGTTTTGGAGTCATGTGACTCCCCCGTCAGAGCTAGCCTGTTACACCTGGAAGCAGTTTTTTTTCCTGTACTCATCATGGAGACCTCATGGCTAGGTCACCTGAGCAACCATTCCTTCACAAGTTGATAGTGAGGAGGGAAGCAAACCCATCCCTTTACCCATCAGCACTAAGTGTGGTAATATTAAAGGGAAATACATTTTTTCATTTTCGTTTCCATTTTTGACCTCTTCAACAAAGTGCAAACAAATAATTAACTATTTACCACAGTATATAAACTATCATATATAAAAACCCACAGTGTGCTGGCATGCTTTCATTTCACAGTCAAGTGACTCATTCTGCAAACTAGCTTGTTACCCTGGCAGCAGATTTGTTGTCCTGTCCTTGTCTTGGGGCCTGAATATAGGGAAGGATGAGGCAGAGGACTGATGGGGAAAGGTGATAAAGAGATAGTCAGAGGAACAAGTTGAAATTGTGGGCAGTGCTGTGGCGAGCAGGGCCCATGGAGGTCCACAAACAAGAAATGGAGCAATTAATTTAACAGAAAGAACACTAAGTGCAAACCAAGAAAAAGTATTAAAAGAGGACTAACATTTATCCCAACAGGAGAATAAATGCACTCAGTGTAAAATAGAACTCTATAAACTATATAGGCAGTTACATTTAAAGATACAGTTTACAAAACAGCCTATTGTAGAGACAGGCTATGTACTGACTTGTGTAAAAACTCATGTCCCCATTAAATGGATGGAAATTGAGAAAGACTGCACTCGAGAAAAAAAAAACTAAATTTCACAACAAGTACTCATGTGTGCCCAATACCACCAGTCACCAGGTTGTAAATACGTTCAGTAAGCTGGTAGACACTACTGAAATGCTACGAAAACTACAAAGGATATCAGAACTTAACAAAGAGAGAGAGAGAGAGAAGCCTTGCAGGAAATTAAAGAAATGCCAGATACTATGATTAAACAGGTTGATAAAGGTGGATCCATAGTACTGTGGCCAAAAGACATGTATAAAAATGAGATGAGATCACAGCTGGACAACACAAAATTTTTCAGGAAAATATGAGCAGATACAACAGATGAAATAAAATGAAAAGCCCAGGCTTTGATTGAAAATATAAGTGAAAGTAATGGATAAATGAGAACTGAGAAAGAAAAAAAAGAGTTTTATTGGTGGAAAATCTGGTGAGACCTGCAATCTACCTGCTGCTGACGAAACATAAACTGCACCACCCCTGGCCACCCATCTTAAGCAGTCTCAGTTCAATAACAGAACCCTTGTCAAAATATGTCGATTTTATTATACGTCCCTTTGCTAAAATTCAAAAGTCCTATGCAGGTGGTACAAAAGACATCTTAAAAATGTTGGAAGAGATTAAGGAAGACCAATATTAATAACTTTTTTTGTGGACAATCTGTACATTACCATGGAGCATGAAGGGGAACTGCGAAGTATAAAAAGAGTATTGACACAAAGAAGAGATGATCTAACGCCACCTAACAGATTCATCTTAGCTCTTGTGAATTTGTATTAAAATCTAATTATTTCATGTTCAGCAATTAATGTTTTGAACAAATCTAGGGAACAGCTATGAGTACAACATTTGCCCCTTTCCTAGCTAATATTTATGTAGGACAGTGGGAGAATAAATTTATTTGGGACAATGAGAATAATAAATGGAGCAAATACATTAGGAAATGGATGCAATATATAGATGACGTGCTCTTCCTAAGGGGGGAACAGAGAATCCACTTATCGAATTTCTGTCCTATATTAACTCAAGTGATTGCTTTTTGAAATTCATTGCAAAAAGGAGTAATACTTCAGTAAATTTTCTGGACATAACTATAAACAAAAAAGATAAGAAATTGCACACAAAGTTATTTTGCAAACGTCTGTTAAACACAGTCTCCAGCATTTTGAGAGTGAACCCCCGAAACATACAAAGAAAATATACCTTATGGCCAGCTAATACAGGTAAAACATAACTGCAGTGAAGAAGCTGAAATAAAAGAAGACAAGCATTTGTCAGTGCTGAATGTTGTCTCGCTGGCATTGGTACTGGTAGTGCAGGAGTTAGAGATGCATAATAGGAATTGCAGTGAAGAACTGAACTGGCGCAACCTCACCCCCACCCTGCAGAGAGTGACAGGTGGGGTGTGCCTTTGGATCATCAGCTGTATCATGCCATTTCACCTCACCTTACTCTGTAGACACTGACAAGTGTTGTAGTGTGCTTGAGGTCTTTGGGCTTTATACTTACCCCCATTCCATAAGCAAATATGCAATGGGTGCAGTATAGGAGAATGGAGTGAACTTTGGGTCGAGAACTGCAAGGCACACCTCAATGCCTGTCACTGGCTGCAGGTTGAGAGTGGAATGGCATGAGCATTACAGCCGACTATTCAGTCACACCGATGCCTGTCAGTCTGTGCAAGATGAGAATGTTACAGTTGAAGCCCTAATGCCATAGGCATTTGTTGTATTACTCCAAATTTTCCACATGGGCTTTTGTGACCCCACCTCATGAACAGCGGCACTATCAGTTACATAGATACATACATACATAGACAGTGTCGGCAGATAAGGGCCTATGGCCCACCTAGTCTGCCCATTTGAAGTTTGTTAGCTGAAAGGTGATTTTGCATAGCGACTAAGCCATTTGATGCCCACAGGTACAAAACACATTTTGGACAGGATGTGAAAAATGACAACTATATTGTTCATGAGGAGGTGTAAAAAAATGGTGACATTGAAAATCTGGAGTGAAAATATGAAAAATTGGTGAAGTCATGAGCATGCACAGAAACTGCACAACAGACATCTGTAACCTAATTATTTTGGGGATTTTTTTAACCACATTTTCAACATAGGTATTTTGGGGCCTCCCATCATGAACAGTGGCACTGTGATTTTGTTAATCTATCCCAAAAGTTGATTTCCCATAGCGACCACGCCATTGTGCGCCACAGGTGTGAAAATGCATTTTAGGCAGAATGTGATAAATGACAGCTATACTGTTCATAAGAAGGTGTGAAAAATTGGCAGTGTTGAAACTCTGGCATGAAAATAAACGAAGAATTTGCAAAGTTACAAAGGGTCAGTCAAAACTGTGCAATGCGCGCTTGTAACACAGTCATTTTATGGACTTTCATTACCAAATTTTCAAAATAGGCATTTTAGGACCTCTGCTCATGACCAGTGTTACTGTCATTTTCTCAAACTGTCCTGAAAACTGATATTGCACAGCGACCACGCTGTTCTGTGCCAGAAGTGCGAAAACACATTTCAGTCAGGATATGTAAAATAAAAACTGTACTGTTTATAAGGAGGTGTGGTAAGATGCCAATTTTGAATATCTGGAGTGAAAATATTACAGATTCATGAAGTTATGCGCATGCATGGAAACCGTGCAATGCACGCTCATAAAACAGCCATTTTTTTGAATTTTTTCACCAAATTTGCAACATAGGCTTTTTGAGAGCCCCTAATGAACAGTCACACTGTTGTTTTGTTAATCAGTCGAAAGGTGATTCCACGCAGTGACCGTGAAATCACCTTTTGGGACTAATATGCATGACAGTGACTGAATTCATGAGGAGGGTCCCAATAACCCCATGTTGAAAATTTGGTGCCAAAATTCACAAAATTGCCTGAGATATGCACCAAAGTTGAAAACACCCTATTTATGCCATTATACAGCTTACCGGCATTTCCTCAGTTTGCAGTCAGCTTTGAAGAGTGCAGATATGTTCCTGGTCCACGAAGATCATTGTGCCATGCTGCAGAGGTAAGTATGGGGTGCGCAGAGGGTAGGAGCAGGTTGAGAGAGTGCCACTGGACTCAACAAGGGACCGTTTCTGGTTCGCAGGTTTAAAAAAAAACCTTGCAGGATGCTTGTTTTACAGGGCATTTGGCATGCTGGAGTGGGCTCCCAGCATGCCACCTAACTGTTTGAGAGGGCTGTAGCCAACGGGGGATTGGGCACCCCCATCGGCACATACTGAGTAGTGGGGAGAGGGGCAAGAGTTGAGGGGGATTGGGCACCACCCTTGGCACACAACAAATGGGGGGCATTATGCCAATGGGGAGTGGGCTCCCCATCACCAGATTAAACTGAGAACTGGGGGACTGAAGCTGACAGGCATTGGGCCCACCATCAACAAAGAAAGACTGTTGGGGGGGTGCATGATATCAAGGGGGATTGGGCACCCCCTTGGCACAGAATTAAAATGGGAGGGACCATTATGCCGACAGGAGGGCCCCTGCCTGCACATGAACTGGTCGGGGCATGCTGACAGGGGATTGGGCACCTCCAAAGCTGGCACTGTGGCAGGCAGTGGCAACAGTCACTGCTGCCATGTTTATTGGACTGCTTCACCAGGAAGGGGATGTCGGGAGGCATGTTCTTGGACCGCTGCATGAGGAGCTTGCCTCTCATTGCAGCAGCACTTTGTTTGATCTGGTGGCCAGTTTATTTATTGCTGGTGTGGCACCTGCATGCTGGCTTATTGGGAATGAGGGACGCACCAACTGATGCATGCCCTGCATTCGCCCACAGTGACCGCACCTCCAAATCTGCTGCTACTGCAATATGCTGGCTGGCATGCACACGTGAGCCAACATAAAAAAATGGCCATCACATGCCTAATGTTTTTGGATTGTGGATATGAACCACATTATTCTGAAAGCTGTCAAAAAGGATAATGCAATAGGGAGATGTGAACTTCTAACTGACAAATCAATACCAGAATATAATGAACAAAAAATTACTTTTTGCACCACCTATAATGTGGCATATAGAGAGATGAATGATGTAATGCAAAAACATTGGAATCTAGAAGCATAGCTTATGCAACGGACATATATCGAGAGAAGACCCAGATTTAGCTACAGAAGGTGCTCCACTTTGAAAGACAGTTTGGTGCACACATTTTATGAAAAGGCTAAACCAGAAATACAACCTGATTGGATGCCAACATGACTTGTGGGAAATTTGAAATCTGGCAGTTGCACAATGCAATAAGACTTGGAACACCAAGACATTTAACCACCTACATGTGGGGAAAAGTACAAAATAAATTAGTGAATTGCAATACTACTGGTGTAATACTATATATATCTTGATATGCCCCTGTGGTATGACCTATATAGGATAGACCAAAGGTGCTCTAAAAATGAGAATAAGTCAGCATAAGACTGCTATATGAGTGAGGAATGAGAATTGTGTGATGACTAAACATTATAAAGAAGTGGGCCATGGGTCAGTGGTGAACCTCAGATATATAGGCATCAAAAAAGTGAGCATCTCTGTGAGGGGGAAGCTTTTCCAAAAGGATTGCTCCTGCAAGAATCATTTTTGATCAATGACTTGGACAGTTTGCACCCATGCAGTCTGAATGATGACCTCAGACTTAATTATTTGTAGTACTCTTTCAGGACATCTGAATTTCTGTTTGAAAATCCTTGGTCCCCATTTATAGGATCCTGATTTGGCACACTGAATGAATGACTTGCTAAGTGTACCATTTTTATGAAGCATGCCTGCATATTGTGCATGTGTTTTTTTTAAACATAATTATTTATGTATGTATGTATGTACCATGGAGAATATTTAATTAATTGCGTGCATTTTGTTGAAGGGGTGAAAAATGAAAATAGAAGTGAAAAAGTGTAATTATACTTTAAAATAACCATACTCAGAACTATAGATAGGTAGACAGACAGAGGAATGTAGTCCTCGCCCCAACAAGTTTGTGAATTAATCTGGTTGCTCAGGTGATCTAGCCATGTGGTCTTCATGGAGATGAGGATGGGTCAAAAATCTACCACCAGGGGTAACAGGCTATTGTTGAAGAATGAGTCAAATAACTCAAAACAAAAGCATACCACCTCACTGTGGGTTTTAATATATAATACTTTATGTAATGTGGTGAATATTTAATTATTTGTGTGCACTATGTTGAAGGGGGTGAAAAATGAAAACATTTTATTTCAGTTTAATATTATAACCGTTAGAGCAGGAGAGAGGCACATGGGTAGAGGAATGCAGTTCCTTGCCCCCCGGCTACCAATCTGTTAGTGAATAAAATGTCTGGTTGCTCAGGTGACTTAGCCATGTGGCCTTCATGGAGATGAGTACAGGATAAAAACCTGCCTCCAGGGATAACAGGCTAGCTTTGAAGAAGGAGTGGACATGACTCCAAAACATCAGTAATTTTTACAACACCATTCAATCCAGCATCTATTCAAAGAACCAGCCCCTAACCTTGGGAGGATGTGTGTAGCCATGAACCTGATAGTTGAAATAATGTTGAGACATTGAGATGTCCAGGAAGCAGCCAGAGGCATTTATTTATTGATGTTTAAAGAAACAGGCAACTGAGCCAAAAAAAAAATATGAATAAAGCTGGACTGGACCTTGTGTAAGAAAAAACATTTTCTGGTTACTCATTGAAAAGACTACTGCTACCATGAGTACAAATCTGTCTCTGTTGTGTGGCCATTAAACAATATTCACTGGGTTGACACAATGTTCAGGGATATGTTGTGGTTTTTGAGTGCCTGTATACTGATGTGTACCTTCAGTGTCATGTCTAGATACATTTAAATTCCCTGCTACTGAGTACTAAAGTTAATCCTCTAGGTGGTTAGATATTCAAGTGAGTAGAACAAACCTCCTTTTTTACAAATTCTTGTCATCCTGTCTATATATATTTCACTGGGTAAAAAGAATCCGGGCATACAGTCATTTACTCACTAATTCATGCAACTCCGTCAGAACTGAGATTACAATGTTACTCTTGATTTTAACATCAACTGGAATGCTAAGTCCAGAAAAGGTCATAGGGATAGCCTATTTCTCAAGCAAATGGTCACTGAGCATACCAGGACTAATTATAAAACAGGCACCATGACACTACTCGACTAGATACTAGTTACACACCCTGATAGGGTTAAAGTTGTCGATGTTCTGCCAGAAACCCTAAGTAACCACTCCCTGGTGCAATGTCTATGGGGAGCTGAACAGACCAGGCCACATCTCTGGATCACAGTTGCTGAGACCTAAACAAAATGGAGGTGCCTGAAATTCAAATCTTACTTGGCTCAAATAGATTGGCGCTCCTTAGATGCCATTCTCAATATTGATTTAGCCCTAGAATTCTTCATTTCCCAGTTTACATTGCCGATAAATTTTCATACCTTTAAAAATGCAAGGCCACGGTGGAGTACCCCAGATGGATGGCCCGGCAACTCCTTGCCTGCATGAGCGAGAGAGGGACAATCTATGGGCACTAGCCAGAGAAAGGGCCCTGTCAAGCTACAAATTTACTGGGAAGCCAGCAGTAAGTGCACCAGTATGATCTGAAAGGCCAAATCTGACTTTTATAATGAGCAGCAGACTCAGAAATGGAGCAATGGTAAACGATTCTTGAACAATGTCTCAGAGCTCCTAAGCAAGGGAGTTAAAACCTTTCCTCAAATGCTCATGGTCGTAACTACATATTTTTTAATTCTGAGAGTTTGAAAGGTTGCATCTGCCTGCCCCTCAGGATGTTGCATATTGGTACAACAGTGAATCATTTTTGGGCAAAGTAACTGCAATCAGCATTTGAAAGCATGCACTGTGCAGGTCAGATCTGATGCAGCAGCACTGCAGGGCTCTGGTATCGCAATCCATTATTTTTCACACATTTGACCAAAAAGGAAAGGAAAACACAATCCAAGTAGCTCCCTCCCCAGAAAAGAATGTGGTGTCATATATTGAGAAATAGAAGTAGTTCTCTATTACTCTGTCAATTGACACCACAATATGCTGGAGGCATCACCTCCCTGCCTCTCCTCCCATTGACATCAGACACAGTCAGCCAACAAACCACACCTATCTGTATGTGTTGAACAGCCCACTACTGCATGCTTTACCTGGTTAAAACATACTTACATCCTGTATGAAAGTGCTGCTGCCCCTGCGTTACAGCTGATTAAATAATGACATGAAAACATGGAGATGGTCATGTGTGCCCTGAACAATGTGTGTACACTCTCATACCACTCTGCATTTCTCAAAGGGACACTGTGAACCCTTAGATCTCAAAGTGTCCCTAGTTTAAAAAACACATTTTATGATTGTCAACATTCTGCAAAGATTGCTGATGTAGCTTGTAGCTTGATTCTGACTCGTTTTTCTTTAAAAAAGTGAAAAAGGACTGCCCTCTATACTGGTGTTACCATATAAACACAGGTTTGTTTACATTCCTTGATCATCTCCGACTGCATCTTTTTTTGGACTTGGGAACACCCACAATACTGTCTTTCCCCTCATGATGCAATGGGAGTTTAGGAGGCTACTGCATCATAAGTGACTGAACTGTTTGGGTGAGTTTCTAATGCTCAGGAAGTATACAGTAAGAACAGAGCCGGGACTGTAACAAAACAAGCTTGTTTATAAATATACATTAGCATGCATTTCAATTCTATTAAACAAAGAGACAGACAAAACAAACAACAACATTAATAAATTTTAGAGGTCAGCAATCATAAAATGTAGGTTTTTAACTAGAAATAATATGATGAAAAACAGGTTGACAGTGTCCGTTTGTTGTCTGCATTACTGTCCTCGATCAGGACGCAGTGGCTCAGGACAACTCAGACATGCACTTACTGTTAGCACTCACGGTGCTGTACGAGTCTTCACAGACATGGTAGCTCAGTCCATGCCAATCATGAGTCGTGGTGGAGTTTGTAAAAAAAAAAAAAAAAAAGGAAAGGAAAGAAAAATGGAAAATAGATTCAGGCTACCCTCTTAAAATGATAATGAGAGACAAGACTTAATTAAAGAGCAACAAAATCAAATTACAGCATGCAAAACAGGTGTGGCCTGAAATCACTCTACTCATTGCTGTCACTGCAAAATAAACCAGACCTCTCTTTAAACTACTGGTACATAAAAACTCCATGCACCAGTAATTATAAAAAACAAAGAGAGGCAAGTGTGTTGATGAATTTTTTTCACATCTTCGGTATGGGATGATCTTATAAACCACTCAAGCTTTGCTCTCGAGGTTTACTAGTCATCACACACCTCAGGTGTAAAAAAACATAACACTTACCTATCTGTTATTCTCTTATATCAAAAGTCAAATACAAAAATGTCAAATGTCAAAATTTCAGAACTGGTTCACTGCAAATCTTATGCAGTTAGACAAAAGTATTCTAACAAATAATTGGTGAAAAAAGAATATGCACTTAGAAACAAAGCCTCAAAGTTAGTAGTTGCCATTGGCAAAAGCATCTACATTGTGCATATTTAGTGTACTGTAGAAAATTATAACAGCCTACTGGGTACATAAGAGGGCATATATAGACTAATGCATGGGGAAGTGTGGTTTATGAGGATTTTATGCACACCTGAGGTGTGTGATGCCACATAAACCCCAAGGGTGAAGCCTGAGAGGTTTATCTGGGCATCATACACAGAGGGTGTGCATAAAATCCAAATCACCAGACTTCACCATGTTTTATTTTTTTATATTTACTGGTTACTATTGCTTAATTTAATAATTAAGACATTGAAACAATTTCTGTGAAGAGCATTCTTTTTACTTAAATAGAACAGAGAAAAACTGTAAATGCAGGCTATAAGTATACAACAACAGCTGTGCCTTTTTTGTGTGGAGAGCTTTCAAGAAGCATTTTTACTGAACTCATAACATTTTAAATATTTTTTTTTTAATTTCTTGCCCATTTCCTGTTTCAGCTGGGAAGCTCTAGGGCATTTTTTTTTAATTAGGAGTTTATGCAGTTAAGTGTAACAGAAGGGTAACTTATCTAGAGTAAACTTTCAAGTGAAAGACAGTCTTTTGAGAAGTTTTTTTTCCGTAGCTTGTTGAGAAGCATCCATCTCTCACTGGCGGCTTTCTGTGAGGAGCTCACGTGGACCACCAATGCAGAACAGCTTCTGAAGAAGAGCTGAGGTAGACTCTAACTGGTTTGAGGTGATGGTTGTTTATGGGACTCCATAAAATAATTCACAAGTGTGAATTATGGAATTTCAGAGGGTCTGCCAGCAATGGTTTATTGACCCTAACTAGTAAATATACACTTTTTGTCAACATTCAAGACTGAACCATATAGTATGCCAAGTATTATTAATGTATCTCAAGTGCATCAAGCTGAAAAAACAATTTGATCAACAGCACTCAAGAAAAATGAAACCTTAACGCATCTGTTAATAATACATACAAACAGCCACACAAAGATGCAAGAACAGAAGGGTATAAATATAACACCCACAATCTGAGATATTCAGTAACTAATCATATAAGGGTTTGAGAGATGTTTTTAACATGGCATTTAATAGCAGCTACACTCTTTGACATTTAATAGCAGCTACACTCTTTGACATTTAATCACAAGTCAAAGCTGACAATCAGTTTTTGCCAGACACTTGGCTTTAACTACTGTGCATTTCTGTATTACTATGTTTCCACAATGAAAATCCCTATAGGAGCTGGTTTATAACTTTTTAGCTAGTAGCTAGGAATGAGAATAATGATGTACCATGGTCCTTAGGTCGTTGCCAGTTGGATCCTCCTCCCTTTCCTCATACTGACAGGCCCTGCTTGTTGACATCAGTCATGACCATCACAAGGTTGCTAATGCTCACATACCCTCCCAGTAGCTCATGGCCTACTGACTGTCAACTACTCCAAGGAAGGGAGAGCCACACACAGCTGCACTGGTTTGAATGCAACTGCCGCCAAACTTGAGCCCTCAGTTGTCTCTGATGACTGCTCCTCTCACCATCATTGCCTTGACGCCATGCTGGTTACTGAACTCCACTTACTGCCATCCAATTGGATAGGTCCACTCATTAGGCACATGTGCACTGAATTCTGAGAATTTCAGAGCAGTTTCAAAACTTCCACCCAATATACAGTGGCGTGAAAAGTATTTGCCCCCTTCCTGATTTTCTATTATTGCATATTTGTCACACTGGATGTTTTCAGGTCTTTAGAGAAAATGTAATATTAGATAAAGGGAACCTGAGTGAACAAATAACACTTGTTTTTTATTTTTTTATTTCACCTATTTAATGAAAAAGTTAGCAACACCAACAGCACACAATATTGAAAAAGTAATTGCCCCCCTTACACTTAATAACTGGTTATGCCACATTTAGCTGCAATGACTGCAACCAAACACTTCCTATAATTCAATATCAGTCTTTCACATCGCTGTGGAGGAATTTTAACTCACTCTTCCTTGCAGAACTGCTTTAATTCAGTAACATTTGGTAGGTTTTCGAGCATGAACTGCTCGTTTCAAGGTCCTGCACAGCATCTCTATTGGGTTTAAGTCTGAACTTGACTAGGCCACTCCAAAACTTTAATTTTACTTCTTTTTAGCCATTCTGATGTGGACTTGCTTTTGTGTTTTGTATCATTGTCTTGCTGCATGACCTACCACTTCAGCTCAGCTGACGTAAGGATGACCGGACATTCTCCTTAAGAATTTTCTGGTACAGAGCAGAATTCATGGTTCCTTTAATTTTGGCAAGTCATCCAGGTCCTAGGCAGCAAAGCATCCCACACCATCACACTACCACCACCATGTTTGACTGTTGGTATGGTGTTCTTACTGTGGAATGCTGTGTTTGCTTTACGCTGAGACATTATGGGATCCATGTCGTCCAAAAGTTCCGACTGGACTCATCTGTCCATCAGAACATTTTCCCAAAGGCTTGTGGATCATTCAGGTGCTTGGCAAATGAGAGACGAACATTTATGTTCTTCTTGGTTAGCAGTGGTTTCTGCCTTGCTAACTCTCACATGAAGCCCATTTTTCCCAGTCTCTTCTGATTGTGGAGTCATGAACACTGACCTTAGCTGAGGCAGAGAAGCCTGCAGTTCTTTGGATGTTGTTTTAGGATCCTTTGAGACTTCCTGGATGATTTTAGCTGTGCCCTTGGAGAGTAATTTTGAGGCCGCCCTCCTGGGAAGATTCACTACTGTTCCAAGTGTTCTCCATTTGGAGATTATGGCTCTCACTGTGGTTCGATGGGTCACGAGCCTTAGAAATAGCTTTGTAACCCTTTCCAGACTGAAAGGGGCAACACATTTTTCTGATCTTTTCAGAACTTCTTTGATCATGGCATAATGTGTTGGTTGAATCTTGTGTAGCAGCAGTGACTCTGATGGTAAGGGCCAAAATAAGTGAGGTTTATATTGAGCAGGACTGGCTGTAATCAAGCCTGGCTGTGTTCAATCAACTGACCCTAATTATCCTTTTAATTGGGTTGATTTAACTTGGGGCAATTACTTTTTCACACAGTGCCAGTTGGTGTTGGTTAACTTTTTCATTAAATAAATGAAATAAGTAAAAAAAGTGTTATTTGTTCACTCAGGTTCCCTTTATCTAATATTATATTTTGACAAGACCTGAAAAACATCCAGTGACAAATATGCACAATAATAGAGAAAATCAGAAAAGGGGCAATACTTTTTCAACGCCACTGTAGGCGAGGGAGGGGAAGGATCACACAGCTCCATTCACAGCATTGGGGGGCACACATGTGCTGCAGCACATCAAATGGGGGGAAAAAAACCCCAAAAGAACAGTGCCAAAAAACAAAAACAAAACATTGGTGATGAGATAATTACTGGTAGGGCTGGGACCGCTTTGCAAAATATTTCTGGAGCTCATGTCCCATGAGCCCATATAACCCGGTGCTAATGTACCTCTCAATTAACTCTGTTCCACATTACAAGGGGGACAGTACTACATTTAGCCATTCAGAAACCTGGCTTCTGCCTCACATTGAGAAGATGCTACTGTCCCAGTTCTACACTAAAAGCCAAACAACCTAGTGATCTGTTTCTCGAAAAGCAGCAGACTTGGCAAACATGAATGCACATATTCAACTTCTTCCTCCAACAGACATGAAGTGCAGTTAGTTTAAAAGTATGGCTTTGATTTCTGGTTCTTTTTTTCTGACACACATTTCTTGGTTGAACACTAGGGGCCCAACAATGCTATCTGGGGTGTTATTTCTAAAGGCTTTTTTTTTTTGAGAAAAAATATTGTGGAGTAAATTATTATATGTGTAAGCCAGTCTCTGCTCTGAAAGTGGGCCATGCCATGGAATCCTATGACAGCCCAAAACATTTACTTACTGGAAGGGGAAGGTGGAAGAGGGGCTCATCTTGGAGAAATAATGCAGCTAATGCAGAGCTCTGTGAACTCATTCAGGATCGAGTTGGGAGCTGTCTAAAGTTCTATAGAGAAACACGCTACTCTTGCTCTCAATAACCATTCATTAACTGGAGAGAAAAAAAGAAGCAAAGATTTAAAAAAAAAGAACACAGATTGGAAGCTTTATTTTTTGTTTAAGACAGCTTGCTCAAAATCTCTGGGACTTGCCCCTACAAGTAACCTCTCTGTTCTTTGTGAGGAGGGGAGTCAATGTAAGAAATGAATTACCAGTAATACAGCGCACGGAAGTTGGTGCTCCTTATGAGGTACTGTAATGTGGGAAGAAATCCAGACTCACTGGATTAAGGTTTGAATAAGGAGACTTGATGCAGTCTGCAAATGAAAGTATTGGAAACTTTGTATTACACTGAATATGTGAATTTTGAAGAAGCAGATTTGATGTCATCTTCATGCAGGGTAAGATCACAGTAGCTTGTTCCCATTATGGAATTTAATTGCGATTAATCTTAGGAGGCACTGGCATTTCAATAGTACTCTTTGTATTATTGTGTAGTAACTACAAGTGAATTCAAAAGAGTGTTTGTGTCATACGGGAAAAACAATGGGGAGTTTTGCATACCATTCGTTAATGGACCCTCCCGATCCAACACCCCCACCCCGACCTCCCGCTCAGCACCCACTACCCCACACCCTCTTACATCCCCCACACACCCTCACTCACCTGAACAGATTCTTGGGTAAAGATCCACTTTCCAATCAAAGACAGGTCTTGTTGTTGGAAACGTTGACTGCTGTATGAGAAGTTAGGTAAGTGGTTCTATGTATTTCAATGGAGTTTTCAACTTTGATGCATAACATTGCCATTTTTGTATATTTTTACATCAAATTTTCAGCATGGCCTTTTTGAGACCCCACCTCATGAACAATGTCAGTAGAATGACACATATTTGTCCTGGAAGGCAATTTTGCAGTTGGTTGGTGAAATCACCTTTTGGGCAGGATCTGAAAGTTTTCACCACCCTTGTTGATGAGGTGGTTTCATAAGAAGGGTATTTTGAAAATTTGGGGTCTAAATATGTAAAAATGGCAAACTTATGCATGTCTGTTGAAATTTTGTTACGCTTTTTTGTAACTTTGGTAATTTTAAATATTTCGAACCCAAATTTTCAAAATAGCCATTTTATTACACCTCCTCATGAACACGACAGCTGTCATTTTTCAACTCCTGACCAAACTGTGCTTTCACACCTGTGGCATGGAATGACATTGCGGTGGTATGAAATCATGTTTTGGTGGGGATTTGAACATTTTAAGTACTGGGTACATGAGGTGAGGTAATAAGAAGGCTATGCTGACAATTTTGTTTCTGTTGTCTGACAAACAGATGATCAGGGCCTTCCACAGCAACATACATATACACATTTATGGAGGGGTATGGGTGCAGGGCCTGGAGGGTCCTGAACTCCCACAGGCAAATAAGGATATGATTATACTGTCTCAAAAACAAAGGGAATTATTATCACACAAAAGATTATTAGTCAAATTAACCAGCCTGGGAGTGGGTCCCAGGGTGGTAGCCTGAGTAAAACATTGGCTGGACAACAGGACACAGAAGGTAATTGTAAATGGAGTCCACTCTGAAGAAAGGGCAGTTACTAGTGGGGTACCGAGGGTTCAGTATTAGGTCCAGTCCTTTTAATGTCTTCATCAGTGGCATTGCAGAGGGACTGGAAGGAAAAGTATACCTTTTGCAGATGACACAAAGATCTGCAACAGGGTTGATACACAAGGAGGCGTGGAAAGGATGAAAAGGGACTGGCAAGGTTGGAGGAATGGTCAGACGTATGGCAGCTAGGGATCTAATGCAAAAGTGCAAAATAATGCACCTGGGAAACAAGAACACAGGAAGAATACACAAATGGGTGGGGAGGTAGTAACAACAACAAACAGGAAAGGGGCCTGGGGTAATCATATCAGATGACCTTAAGGTTAGCAAGCAATGAGAAGGCAGTAGGGAGGGCTGGGGTATACTGGGATGTATAGGGAGAGGCATCAGCAGCAGAAAACAGGAAGTTGTTATCCCTCTGTACAGACAGTTAGTGAGACCCCATCTGGAATGCTGTGTCCAGTTATGGAGACCCCATCTCCGCAAGGACATAGACAGGATAGAGGCAGTCCAGAGGAGGGCAACTAAAATGGTGCAGGGTCTGCAAGAGAAGCTCAGTGAGGAGAGACTAAAGGAGCTTAATATGTATACCCTTGAGGAAAGAAGGAGAGGGGGTGATAGAAACTTTCAAGTACCTCAAGGGAATCAACAAAGTCCAAGAGGGTAGCATCTTTCAGAAAAAGAGACTTGCACAAGCACAAGGGGACACAATTTAAAAGATAGAAGGAGGGCGGTTCGGCAGAAATGTGAGGAAGTATTATTTCACAGAGAGGATTGTGGATGCATGGAACAGCCTTCCTGAGGAGATTATGGGGTCTAAAACTGTGGGAGAATTCAAGAATGCATGGGACAGACATAAGGCAATTCTTGTGGGGCAGGAAGATATAGGCTGTTAGTTAACTAGGATCTGCGGCCTATCCTGTAGGTAGGAAATGGGCAGACTAGATGGGCCTAGCGGTCCTTATCTGCCGTCAAAGTCTATGTTTCTATGTTATTTGCAAAAACCTACATTCATGCAACATTTACATAGGTTACATAGGTTACATAGGTTAGACAGAGCTGAAAAGACCGTAGTCCGTAATGCTCGCCAATAATTAATTATAACCACCTATACAATTTTGTTTTAAGTATATGTCCAACTGATTTTTAAAAACATCAATATTATTGCATGCCACAATTTCCACAGGTAATTTATTCCAAACCTTGCAAATTCTTACTGAAAACCAGTTACTCCTATGTTTTTTGCAATGTTCCATGGTCAATTGCCAGGGATGAGCCCTAGTTGCATAGGTTTTATCTTTGACTTTTAGGCCAAGTAAGTTATTTAGATCATTATCCTGCATTGCTTTATAAGCCAGGCACAAATCTCCTCTCAATCTACGATATTCAAGGGTAAATAAACCTAAGATGTCCAATCTGGCTTGATACTCTAAGCCTTTTACTTCCAAAATGTTTTCGTTTGCCGATGTCGAATCTTTTCTAATAATTTATAGTGCCCTTATCTCCAGGTGCCCAGAACTGTGCACAGTATTCCAAATGGGGCCTCACCAAGGAAGTATACAAGGGAGTAGGACATCACGACTTGTACAACTAATGTGTTTGTTAATGCAGTGAAGCACTAGCTGCCTTTTAATAACAGCCTGACAATGAAGTTTGGGGCTAAGATCACTAGAAATCCTAACACCCAAATCTCTCTCATCAGTTACAGAGTTAAGGAGTTTGCCACCTAAGAAGTATTTGTTATGTAAATTTTTTGCCCAAATGCATAACAACACATTTATCAGTATTAAGGATAATTTCTAAGGGTTGACCACTCATGTAACTCATTCAAAGCATGCTGAAGTGTTTTACTGTCTTCAAGGTTAACAATTGGATATCCTATGTGTGTCATCGGCAAACTTAGTTAGCCAAACATCTGTCTTGGTTATCAGTGAAGCAATATATAAATTAAACAAACACGGACCCAAAACAGAACCCTGCGGCACTCCACTGGTGACCTCAGCCCAGTCAGAGAAATAGCCTTTTATACACACATGCTGGGTGCATCCTTTGAGCCAAGATTCGACCCATCTGGATATATTGCCACTAATACCAAAGTGTATCAGATCATCTATAATTTGTCCATGCGAGACCTTATCAAAGGCCTTAGAAAAGTCCAAAAAAATAACATCCACAGCTTTACCACAGTCCAATGCCAAGCTTACACCATTATAAAAGTATAGCAAGTTAGTCTGGCATGATCTTGCCCTGGTAAAACCGTGCTGTGTAGGATCTGGGACAATCATAGAATTTAAATATTCTTTAATAATTCCTTCTAATAGTTTACCCAAAACTGAAGTCAAGCTGATGGGCCTATAATTTGACACATCCTGCTTAGAACCCTTTTTGAAAATCGAGGTTACAGTAGCTTGTCTCCAAACGTCTATAACTTCACCTTCCTCTATAGATTTGTTAAATAGAGCAGCAACAGGACCTGATAGGGGTGCTGCAAGTTCTTTGAGGATACGAGGATGTAAACCGTCAGGTCCAGGAGACTTGTAGGGGTCCAATTTTAGTAGTAAATTGAATACAGTGGTAGTGTCTATAGTAAGAGGTTCCTTAGTAATGTGGTTATTATGCTCCTTTGTAGATTCTGACTTAGTGTTAAAAACAGATGAAAACTGATTATTACATATTGCGGCCATACCAACTTTATCCACAACTAGATCACCAAAGGTGTTTTTTAATGGGCCAATGGTAGGAATATCACCCCTTTTATTATTGATGTATTTATAAAAGGATTTATAGTTGTCTCCCACAGTTTTGGCCAAGTATAGCTCATAATCTTTTTTAGCTTTTTTGATACTATATTTGGAAACCTTTAAATGGAATTTGAAAATTTCCCAATTTTGCTTGGTACCACTAGACTTTGCTTTTTTATAAGCCCTATTTTTATATTTAATATGTTTTTTGACAGTTTTGTTAATCCATGGTCTTTCTGTGTTAATTCTATCCATTTTTTAATAGTAGGAATATATTTATTTGTAAGTATGGTTAATGTATAATCAAAATTTGCCAAATATCGGAGAATGAATGGCCATTGAAAGAATGCTGCCAGTCCCAGGATGCACAATCAGCTATCATACCTGTGAAGTCAGCTTTTTTGAAATTATAAAGCATTATGATACTAGGATCATGCCCTAATTTCACTCTAAGTGTAAAATACACAATGGTGTGGTCACTTGAACCCAGCGGATGAAGGACTGAGCAGTTTGATACTAAATTACCCAAATTATGTAACACTAGGTCCAGAATATTATTGCCCCTAGTGCTAGTTTTAACTACTTGTTCCATATTTGCCAATAAAAATAGATGCAGATATCTATTTTCAACGGAAGAGTGGGTATACAAATTGTTCCAATTAATTCCAGAAAGGTTAAAATCACCCATCAATAAAACATTTTTAGAAGAGGATAATTTCTCTACAAAATCTAGCAACTGAGTTTCGTCTATTAATGAAATTGCTGGTGGTCTGTATACTAATCCCACATCAATGCTAGGTGTAGAAGTAGGAAAAATTTTAACCCATATGGCCTCAATACTGGGCCACTGTGTCAGTTCTACTCTCTCAACGTTTATAAAATTTGTCAGATACAACGCAACCCCGCCTCCCTGAGTAGTACTTCGATCTTTATGAAACAGGGTATAACCAGGAATATTCTTATCCCAGGAATCATTTTCATGCCACCATGTTTCTGTGACTGCACACATATGTATATTTAATTGGTCTAATAGTATGGTAAGTTCGTCAAACTTATTCCCTAGACTACGTGCATTGATGACTAAACAATTCCAGTCCAATTGACATATGGGAGTATTTCTATTACTAATATTATTTGAGTCAGGGTACTGAATATTATCCCCCCCATCTGTTAGTTTAAACAGTAGTCAATCTGGTGTCGCAGTCTTGTAGCGAATATACGTTTACCCTGCCTATTTAGGTGTACACCATCTGTTGCAAATAGATTTTTATTCAGAAAGCTAGACCAGTTCTCCAGAAAGTAAAACCCTTCCCTTAAACACCAGCGTTTAAACCAACCATTTAAAGTCATGATGTCTTTCTGTTTATTGATGCATGCCCTAGGTATTGGGGGGAGTCCTGAAATGATCAAGTTACCCCCTTGCTGTTGGACAGAATCACCAATGGCTTCAAAATCCCTTTGTATTTGTAGAATTGGTCTCTTACCTAGATCATTTAGACCTGCGTGAATCAGGGTAAGAGGTGACAACGTGTGCTCCTGTAACCCTGGAAACATATTCAATATGTCAGAAATACCGGCTCCAGGGAGAGCACTAACAGTGGTGTGTAGGTTACGGTTTTTACACAATATATGGTCAGTGTATCGAATATTAGAATCGCCTATCACCAGGACGTCCCTAGGAGTACTTGTTTTTTCCAATTTCTGAGCTGTCAATGGGTTATGTGTTTGTAAAACATCAACAGTACCAGAGGAAGGTAAGTTATGATTGGGAACATTACTCGAAAGCAGTGAATGAGGTGTTTCAAATGTGGGTGAGGGGAATAAAATAGCTGAGGTACTAGGGGGACCAGTAGTAAGGGAAAATGGTACTGATGGTGAGTTCTCAACTGAGTCCATAGTACAAAAATCTGACATCAAACAATTAAATTTGTTTTCAGTCTGAATATTGTAATTACCACCAATGTTTCGTCTGCCTTTTTTTCCATTGATATTTTGAACTAAACACCACTCGTGATCTTTTTGTACCTCATTAGTTACACTGAGTTGTAATGGGTCAATTAGTAGGTTGTCAGCCACAGAGTCAATATATCCCTCTAAATTGGTAATGTCCACCTGGGTTTGCAAACGACTTTGTAATAGAGTTATTTCAGCCCTTAGTTTGTTAATGGTAGAACAATTTTCACACACTAAGTCTTTGTAAGTGTTAAGTGAATACATACCACAGCCAGGACAGCTGTAATAGATAGTGGCCTTCTCCATTGTACAATATAAATTACTATGTACGAACAAGCCCAGGGCCCGCTGGCCCAGCAGACACAACTGACCTACAGTCTCTGGCGCTGCCTCCCGCTGTGAAGACGCTGCTGCCCTGCACACGCCGCCTTTGCTCACTGCAGGAGCGAGTCTTGTACTGTAGAGTACTCCGAAGTGGTTACACTGGTCAGAAGCTGCTGGTTGCTAAGCAGCTGAAACAGAGCAAAGCAGGAGCAGACGTACAACAAAACGTCAAAATTAACCTGCACTAAGTGCTCAGCTGGGACAGCAGTATTTGTAAATGGCAAAGAAATTAGCACTTTGGTTACCCGCGATTTCGGGGGGTTTGTAAACGCTCTCTGCCTATGACCTGGGGTAAACCAGGATATAGGGCTCACAGCAGAACAGTATATCAAACACAGTTATCCATAAAGTTTCATATATCACAAACAGATTAAAACAGAAAAGATATATTTAAAAATATATTTGGCAAGCCCTGGATGCTTGCAAAGCAATTTAGGGTTCAGACTAAAGTAAAAAAAGTAGGGAAATGTGGTTTTAGGGTTTCCAACTCTAAAACTCCACCACCTCACCTTGAATACTTCAGGGGTGCAGTCTTCCATGGGGTTGTCAACCTTAAAACTCACCCCTTTAAGTGTGTATGTTTCTAGGCTGTATAGAATGGGTTGAGGTTTAGGGGTGACAACCCCAAGGAAGACTACACCCCTGATTTGTTATAGGTGTGGGGGTGGGTTTTAGATTTGTAAACCTTAAAACCACATTTCCCTACTTTTTTTTGCTTTAGCCTGAACCCTAAATGCTTCATTAATGCAGTTTTTCTGTGAAGTATATGTAATAGATATACCACTCTAGGGTGTGCGGTCGCGCTCTGATATACGCACGCCTTGGTGTGCGTTGAGATGCACGAGGCCGCAGGTCTAAGTGTATTCAACCACCCAGGGCGTATGTGATCAGAGCGCCGACCAAGACACCCTAGAGTGGTATATCTATCTTATAAATGGCACACATGTTTTGGGGGTGGGTGGAAAAATAACCTTTGTCTAGGTGGGAAATGATATGCTGGCAGAGTTGAAAGTAAGTCCTGTGTTTAAAAGGATGAAAAGTGTGTGCCTTCTGTTAGGTTGTGTTGGTTTATTGTAATGGCTCTTGTATGTAGTAAATTATATGTTGGCAGAGTTTAGAAAGTAGTCCTAAGCAGAGGTAGTGATTAAGCATAGCGTGACCTAGCGGTATATGATTGCAAGCTGTTACGACTGACAGTAAGTTCTTTTGTGTTGAAGATAAGTCCTTTCCTCTTGTTGTTAGCTTACTTATTAGCAGAGTATTAGAGAGCGGTGGAGACGTTGCAGTTTGGTAGCTTTTGAAGACGCAAGCTGTGAGCGAGAGTTGTCATAGCAACACTCGCTCTGGCTTGCGTCTGCCTTCGTAAAGCTGCCGACTCACTCGGCGTCTCCTCGCTCCGATCTAAATACACTCTGCACCTTGTATTACTGAAATTAAGAGAAAGTAACAGGAGGGAAAGGACTTTATATGTTTTTTAACACAAAAGGACTTAGTTTCAACTGGTAACAGCTTGTTACTTCTCGCAATGCGCACTGCTCGGTCACGCTATACTTCAGGTAGGAAAAGTGAAAGTGGTACACGATCGGGCAAGTCTGTGTAGAAAGGGAGATCTTTTTAACAGAAAGTGAGAGTAGGATGTAAGAGAACTGTAGTTTCTCTTTTTTATACACAGTTAGGTTTCTGTTAAATGGGCTGTATTATGTTGTTTTTAGAATTTAGGGTGGTGAGACAGTGTGCAGTAGTAACAGTGTATGTGTGTGTGTGTTGTATGTGGCTGTAACTGCATTAGGCGTGGGTGATCTCACTGCTGGTGAGAAGGTTTTGAGGGCTGAAAAGTAGTTTAGAGGCGTCTGTCGTACTGGGAGGCGTGCGGTCGTTGGGAAATAATGCACGGTCATGTGATGCATTCTGTCCAATCATGTTACTGGAATTTCTATGATTTTACCACACCATTTTATAAATACATATATATATATATATATACACACACACACAATATGTGAGGATTTAAGAGTTTTGGGAAGGAATTTAAACACAAACACAGCCAACAGTACATGGACAATAATTGAAAGGCTTTCCCTGTGGTTCACGGGCTCAAGCAATGAGCCTTGTCCCCTGCCTGAGCTATGTAAGGCAGGCTCTAGTTTCCTTCAGAAGCATTTTGTCTTTGCTGCAGCCAGAGGCTCTACCACTCCCTCCCTTTCTTTGGTGTTTGTCCCCATGTGCTTTGGATCCTGTGCTGGACTTACACTTGTTTGTGACAGCTTTCTGCTTGGTTTTGCTTCTCCTCCTCCCCAGGTCTGTATTTTGCTTTTCCTCCGGCTGCAGTCTTTGCTTCTGTCTCTGTTATTTGTGTCTACACACTTGTCCTCTCCTGCTTGTGTTTCCTTTCGTTTCTTCTTTTGGACTCTTCTACTTTTCTAGCCTCCTGTGTCCCAATTGCTTGTGTGAGCTATCCAATCTTACATACTGCTATTCATTACAGTTAGCATTCCCCATTTGCTTTTATCATACTTTTAGCAATCCCTCAGTTTACCTGCATTTGTTATCTATGTGCTTTACAGTTCCACTTTCTGTTTCCCTGCCTATAACAGTCTCCCTGTGTACACCTCTCTTTAATTGTTTACACCTGGCTCCTCAGTGCCTAGCTCCACACAGCAGTTCCAACTCCCAACTTTTCAATTACCCTGCTTGCTTTTCTAGTGATTTATTGTCACTTTACTGACCATTTGCTCCTGCTTTCTTAGCAGTTCATATAATTTATATGTTCCTCATTTAACCCGTGCTTGTGACATATATGCTTGTGATATACCTACGTGAAGGTATCACCATTCCGGTTTGTCCAGTTTCATTCAGTTGTTTGCTGCTACCTGTTGACCTCCATGGAGGTCTTGAAATTTGAACCATACCTTATGTGTACACTCCTTTTAGGATTGTTCTTTTTTGCAGTACTGGGAACATTTTTACTTCACAATCATTTTGGCACCTATGACTTTGAACGATAATTTCATTTTTTTTATTTTACCACAATAATTTGGCTTCCCTCATGGTACTGGTTGGCTTGCATCTCTCATTTACTGTGCTGCATTCCGGGAAAGAAAAGAAAAGGTGTGACTTAAATATGGGTCTTTATATGTTGTGTGACCTAAGTGGGTCTTCAAATATGTTGTGACCTAAGTGTGGGTCTTAAAATATGCTGTGCGACCTATGTGTGCGTCCTAGGTATGTTATACCTGACTTGTCACCTGTTGTCTTTCAAAATGCTTTCAATACTGGATGCATGCCAACCACCCCTATAATTTACTATGTGTCAGGGCTGTCGTGCAGATAATGATTGCATCTTGAGCATGTGAAACTCTTATCTGGCCCATAGTGGCAATTTCCTCACTCCGGGTGGAGCTTTAGCCATGCAGACATATCAGTGGCACCTCTTGATGTAGAATTTAATATTTCAGCTGCAAAAGGTGGGGCCTTTAAGCCCAAGGGGGATCCTTTAGCTTTGTTGATCAGATTCTATGGCACCTTCTAAGCTCTTCTCCCTACAACCAACTTAGGTTCAACTGGTCTGTTCTTAGGCTCATGTAGGAGGGCTGAATGTCTTCAACAGTTGTTGCTCTCCTCTTCCCACCTTGGTTACAGTCCTCCCATGTGGGAGTATCCTGTTCCTGCAAAGTGTACTCACAGCCCTTCACAGCATTCCCATTAGAGGGACAGAGTAAGAGCTTTCCTCCAAATTGAATCTCCCCTGAAATGGGTTTCCAGATTGCAGCTGCAGAGCCATCACTAAATAAATCCCAAACCTGGAGGAAAGGCAACCTAGGCCTTGGATCCCCCAGAGGTTTCCTTCTCATAGGGTTTTTTTTCCACTTCTCCATGCTGAATCTATATAGCAGTAGATTCTTGGGACCTTAGGATCCACTTTTGGATAGTTTGATGGTGGTTCTCCTTTGCATGGCATGGTGGTGGCTGTCCTTGCCATTCCATCTCAGTTCTGTGTCATAATGGCAACCACCAAACTGTGACTCACAGAACAGCGAGTACATATTGCCAAACACAATATTGGCTCGCCATGCACAGTAACAAATGGCAACAGAGCAAGGGCACTGTACAATGCAATAGGGGGACAACATAACTTAATGTTAAATGTGGGGGGTCTATGCCCCCCACACCACCCTTTTCAGAATGCAAGCCCTCTGCACCCCCCATAATATTATAATCAACTCCAGGGGGGTGCAGCTTGAATGGAGAAACTCATTGGGAGATGCACCTTGTGTGGGGCTGCCTGTCAGGAGGGGGCGAACAGTGTCATGGGGAACAAACTCGGGGGACAGAACAAAAAAAAACCTCACACTGAAACAAAATCCACCCCACACACTAAAAGTAGTAGTGCACCACCAGTTCTGAACTCAGGTCACTGGCATCAGTGGTTGTAACCCTAGCCAGTGCACCACACAAGTGGCTTGGAGCTGACCTACTCAGCAACACCTCATATCCCATCCATAGTCATCCTCCAATGTTATACCCTCCAGCAAGTTGCCATCTTTCTTGACTTTCTGTACCCTCACTCTTCCCTCATGGTCACTCCTGTCACAGCCGCTCAAAATGAGTGACTCAAAATTGAGTCACTCATTTTGAGTTGCCATTATGATGGGATACCTTCTGTCTCTCCTTAGGAAGTTATGTCCTTCTGCTCAGCTTTCCTCCCTCTCAGCTCAAACCATGTCTGTCTATGCTCGCCTCTGTGGCTGTCATCTCACCAGTTGTTGTCAATCATGCTTCTTGGCTTTGGTGATCAATGTTTTCTTAAGACTCTGGGGATCCTTTCTAAGGTCTGTAGAATGCTGTGTTCAGGTTGCCCTTTTCTTGTTTAGCAATGTTGGTAGAAATGCTTGGGTCATCCAATTAAAAGACCAGTTTTAATATCCAAAACTCCACTCAAGATTTAAAGTTCAATATTTTATTTTATTCACTTTTCACTAAAGATGAGGATGGTGTCATGACCATGCCACTTCATCAGGCCCTCAGTGATATTTATCTATTAAAATATTTAAACATTGTCAGTTTCTTTCCACTTGTAGACTTGTTATGACTTTTCTTTTTAAAGCAAAATACCTCACACATGTCCCAATCAGAAATTATTTTACACCATGACCACTGTGTTATATACATTAACTGTTATGTAAGTGAGTTTTAGTATCCACATTGTTCTACCTTTACCGCTTAACATTTTCTCTATGCTCAATCCATTAGACATTATTCATGCCACCACATTTTAGTATTTTTCATTTTTGTACAATACATTATTCTATAATATTTTTAGTCTAGACACACTTAGTTGTCATGTACCTTTAAATTCGTATAGTCTGTTGTATCTTAATATTCAGTATGTAAGTGTCCCTTGTATAGTCCTCATCTGTAAATAATATGCACTGTCATTTTGTTTTTCTTATATCAGTTATTATCTGCATTATTCCTAATTCAAATAATCTTTCACTTTTACTTTAGTCTAAAACCTTGTCCTTTTGTCATGCTTTCTTTAGACTGCCATGAGTTCTCTGACTCCGCTCTTTACTCTACATAAAATACAAAACTATTCCTTAATGCTGCTCCTCAATTCCTTTATAAATTCTCAGTAACTCATGTCCCTTCTCATTTATACAACCTCTTTATTTCACATGCGATATACACATGCAGTCCTTGTTCTGTTGCAAGTGCTAAACATTGTTCAAAGGTAATACTAAACAGACTTCAACAACAAATAATTCAAAAAAGAGGCTTCAAGGAACTCCAAGTTGGTTTCATATCAAATTACTCTACAATAGATAACTGCTTTGTTGCATTACATCTAACAGAAAAATACATACAGATAAGAAAACAAAAACCTTTTCCAGCTTGTATAAACTTCAAGGCAGTGTTTGATATGATAGACAGAGAAAATATGTAGAATATTATGCTTGAAAAGGAGATAGACCTGGCTGCTGTGCACATCATTTCCAATCTATACACCAACATATGGGCAAGAATAAGACTAGGAAGAGATGGTGAAATTTCAAGCACCATTCCTGTCAATAAAGGGGTAAAACAGGGCTGTGTGCTCAGGCTCTCACACTTTTCTGCTTAAATATGGATGGTTGCTTGAGGCCCTTATACAATTCAATGGGGAATCTTCCAAAATAAATGGTTCTAGCATGCCAGCGCTTGCTTATGCAGATGATATTATACATTTTTCTTTAACCAAATCTGGGTTATGGAAGAAACTAGAACTACTAGATGTACATACTAAGAATCTAAAACTAAAAATAAATAGTAATAAATCCAACTAATGACATTTGGAACCAGAAATAAAATATGTAAATATAATCTGGATAATGATGTCTTACAATCAGTGCAGGAATTCACATATATAGGTATTGTTTTTACACCTCTGATTACTTGGTCACAACATCTTAACTGTGTATGAAACACAATTCAAAGAACAATGCAAGGACTAAATAATGTTAATGCTGTTTATGGTGAATTTACAGTTCATCCTTTGATAACTGCACTAAAAGCAAAGTATTATGCTCAAATAGTTTATGGAGCAGAGATCAGGGAAAGTAACAAACCTGATAAATTAATGATCCCTATTCAAAAATGTTCAGATGTACTCTCAGTTTACCACACTCATTGCCAGCTGCACATATAAGAGCAGAACTAGGCTTTTTGAACATCAGATCAATTATAGATAGTAAAAAAATGTTATGCTGGTTAAAAATTGCTAGAATGTCAGATTGCCAGTAAAAATGCATCAAAGAGCAAAAAGAATGGATAAAGAGGGTCTCTGCAAAAACACATGGCTCTTAAAAATCTTACAGCTGCTGGATGAATATAATTTCTCTAAACTTAATCACTATGTAGAAAAAAGTATAAATTTAAGCCCTTAAGTATGGAAAATATATAAATAAAAAATAACTAATTATTGGATTAATGTAGCTAATGATATCATCAAGAATTCCAGGATTTCAGCATGGCTTGCCAGACATGGCAGTAACCATGCTTGCATGTATTACTTGGATGTTTTGACTAATCCAAATTTACAGAAAATCTATACAAGATACTGATTTGAATGTTTTCAAAGTAACATCCTTTAGGCTAGACACAATGAACTACCAGCAACTGCAAAGAACTGCTATTGCAATGTAGGTGAAAATGAAGATCTATTACACGTGATATGGGATTGCCAGTGGTACAAGTAAGAAATATTGTTCTGGTTATCTGCTTATGTACAGGACTGGTCTAAAACTGATAGAGAACTTTTGACTTGAAGTGCTGCTGACAACAAATAATTAATGGTCTATCACATGGGTTGCAACCTTTTTCTCACAAATTAATAAAATAAGGAAGAAAAAGACAAAAAATATAAATACATACATTTTTAACATAGATTTAATATTCCTGATGTTGAAACCCCTGATTTAGAGGAATGAGATACTGGGAAAGTACTGTAAGACTATACATGAGACATACAGAGAAGAATATATTGCTGCCTAAATATTAGAAATGAATTGATGGTAAATATTGTTTTGCTGTGGAATATTTATTGTGTATATTTATTGCAATTATTGAACTGCTTTAATGACTTGTTTTTTATGTTGTGATAACCTAATGTGTTGAATAATTAAAAACATTTACTAAAAGTGCTAAACAAAAGTAATCACTTCACTTATCTACAGCCTAAATGTTCTCAGTCATACTTGTTTCTTCAGTGTTGCTTAACCTTTTTTCTATACGTTCTCAAAAATGTTTCTTCACTGTTACTTAACTTCTTTTCTATTCACATAATATGTTTGCAAATCATCCATAATCCTGTTCCAAACATTATTTAAACTTTCTCAGTAGAGCCTACCTCTTTATTTTTGCACAACTAAGGTGGGGATCACTTATTACATAGGACACTGTCTCCATGTCTTCTCGGGAGCAGTGAGTACCTGCACATGCTCACTTTTTATACCTACTATTGGTGGGGGGAACCAATGTCAAACCTGACGCCATAGCTTTACTGTGCAGATCAGCCATGACACCTCTTGCTAACCGATGAGCATTGTATATCCTCCCATGGTGCAGAGGGCTAAATACAAGCACAGCCTCTCACACCAGGAATATTCCCACCAGCGGTAGTTCACCCCCCACCATTGGCTTCTGCCGAACATCACATTTATTTGTTTTTATATCTAGACTTCCAAAATGGAACTGATATTTCTTTACTGATATACAATATGTGCTGTGGATTTTTATAAAGATGTGATGATTAAGAAGTGAGTTAGTGTATGGAGCCTTGGATACACACCTGTAGTGGGAAAAAAAGTTAACTTTTTTCAATTACTTATGATTTTTTTACATTTATCTACATATATAAAAAATGAGTTTTGGTTTACAATCTTTGACACACCGTCTACTTAATCTCAAAGCTTTTACTATTACAGTTTTACAATTACTGCCTGATTTTAAGCTTATAGTCCACACATATTATGCCTGACACACCCTGGCATTTGTCAGGGATTTATCAGTATAGACTCCATGCACATTCCTCATTAAAACCTATATGTGAGTTGATGGTATCCAATATAAAAATCCAGTACACCTCTCTTTCTTAACACCATGTCCCAGTCCACTCCTGATTTTGTAAGTTGTTGTACTTTCTTGAATCCCCAAAACCTCAGTGATGAGACTGAGTGGCCCACTGAGTTGAAATGTCTTGCCACAGATGATTTCTGATCATGAAATCTTATATCACGTTTCTGTTCACTTATATGTGCTTTTAAGGCCCGTTTCATTTTTCCAACATATAATTTGAAGCACAGACATTGTATAAGATAAACCACATGGTTGCTGGTTCAGTTAATATGTTCTTTTATGTCATATTTAAGCAATAATGCATGACAGGGCGTGGTACATCGTGGGATATCATCACGCCTCAGGTGGTTGGGCATGAGGCCACAGGCCGAGTGCATCCAACAACCCCAGAAGTGATGATATCCCATGATATACCACACCCTGGAGCGCATTATTGCTATTATGAACAGGAATACAAGTTTTAGCAGTAAAAAAAATATATATATATATATTTTAAATCGTTCTGAAAATGTGTTTTGTGAGGTGTTGGAGGAGTACTTTTTAATAAAATAGTTCCTGGACAGGTCTGAGCAGCAGATGGCACTGTTGTAAATTGAGTTATGGAGGAGGAGTGTACTGTAGGTCTCTCTCAAAACCTAATCTGTGGTAAGAAGGAAGTAGCAATGTGGGAAGAATGCACATCTTCCAGAAAGTCATCTGGAAATGTGAAACTGTCAGTTGGACAGCTGTACTGTTTAAAAAAAACAAGTCGTGGGTCAGTTTTGGTTCCTTTACTTTTTTTTTAAAAAAGATGCTCGCTCAAGGCGCGATTCACACAATTCTGCCCTGTAGAGATGATTGCACATGCTCTGCGACTGCCGCCTAATGTTACGTTTCTGTGGGGAATGGAACTGCAGGATGCGGAGGATGTTTTGGGCTGCTCGGTCGTTATCATTCCCGAGTGCCAGCAGCAGTTCATTTTTTTTGTTTTTTGTTAAACAGCGGCGAGTACTCGGATTGTGGGAGACGAGGAACACTCATGAGTAAGTGAGGAGGTTGGTGACCAGAGGTTTTTCTGCTGGATGATGTAGCTCAATATCATCACGGCTTGAAACCCTCTCGGCCAATCAGCTTGCTCCATTTACAATCACGGTTCTTAATTTAGATTTGTAAATGGGTGTACAAATGTCTGTTTCTTGCTGGTGTTGCTGCACTGAAAAATAACGTCCACATGGATAGCTGCCACTGGTCAGTGGCCCCAAAAGTAACTATTATGTTTTTGGTTTTTGTTCACAGTAGTTTGTATGTACTAGTCTGTCTTTTATTGTTTTATTCTTTTCTGAAGTCACTAATGGTAAATTCTTTAGATGCTGGCTTTGAAAGCCTCCTGCTTTTACTATGTGCCAGTTATTAAAATTAATTTTACTAAACATAGAAACATAGACTTTGACAACAGATAAGGACCGCTTGGCCCACCTAGTCTGCCCATTTCTCTACAGAGGATAAGCTACAGATCCTATTTAACCAACAGCCTATTTCTTCCTACCCCTACAAAAATTGCCTTATGGCTGTCCCATGCATTCTTGAATTCTACCACAGTTTTAGACCCCACAACCTCCTCAGGAAGACTGTTCCATGCGTCCACCACCCTCTCTGTGAAAAAATACTTCCTCTCATTGCCCCTGAGCCGTCCCCCCTCTATCTTCAAAATGTGTCCCCTTGTTCTTGCACATCTCTTTTTCTGAAAGATGCTACCCTCTTGGACTCTGTTGATTCCACTGAGGTACTTAAATGTTTCTATCATGTCCCCCCTCTCCTCCTTTCCTCAAGGGTATACATATTAAGCTCCTTTAGTCTCTCCTCGTATGGCTTCTCTTGCAGACCCTGTACCATTTTAGTTGCCCTCCTCTGAATTGCCTCTATCCTGTCTATGTCCTTGTGGAGATGGGGTCTCCAGAACTGGATGCAGTACTCCAGATGGGTCTCACCAACTGTCTGTACAGGGGGATAACAACTTCCTGTTTTCTGCTGGTGATACCTCTCCCTATATATCCACTATCCCCCAGCCCTCCCTACTGCCTTCTCACATTGCTTGCCAACCTTAAGGTCATCTGATATGATTACCCTAGATGTCTTTCCATTTTTGTTGTTGTTACTACCTCCCCCATTGTGTAACCTTCCTGGGTTTTGTTTCCCAGGTGCATTACTTGCACTTCTTTGCATTGAATCCAAGCTGCCATACTTCTGACCATTCCTCCAACCTTGCCAAGTCCCTTCTCATCCTTTCCACATCTCCTTGTGTATCAACCCTGTTGCAGTTCTTTGTGTCATCTGCAAAGAGGCATACTTTTCCTTCCAGTCCCTCTGCAATGTCACTTATAAAGACATTAAAAGGACTGGACCCAGTACTGAACCCTGTGGTACCCCACTAGTAACCCCTCTTTCTTCAGAGTGGACTCCATTTACAATTACCTCCTGTGTCCTGTTGTTCAGCCAGTGTTTTACAGGCTACTACCTTGGGATCCACTCCCAAGCTGGTTAATTTGACTACTAATCTTTTGTGTGAGACTGTGTTAAATGCCTTGCTAAAGTCTAGGTAGGCCATGTCCACAACCCCTCCCTGGTCTACTACTTTGGTCACCCAGTCAAAGAAATCAATTAGATTCATCTGACATGACCTTCCCGCTGTGTACCCATGCTGCCTTGGGTCCTGTGCCCCACTGGCCTCTAGGTACTCAACAATTCTTTCCTTCAGAAGTGATTCCATCATTTTCCCTACCGCAGAGGTCAAACTGACAGGTCTGTAGTTTCCTGCCTCCGTCTTGGTCCCACTTTTGTGAAGAGGAATCACATCCACCTTCTTCCTGTCCTCAGGTACCACACCATCCTTCCATGATTTGTTAAAAAGCGTAGTCTGTGGTGTCACTAGTTCTCTGCTTAATTCTTTTAGAATTCTGGGGTGAATTCCATCTGGCCCCATTGCTTTGTCCACCTTCAGTTTTAGGAGTTCTTTCAGAACCCTTTCTTCTCTGAAAGGACTGGAATCAACCCCCCTCTTCGGAGTGCTTCTGTTAATTGGATTAGGCACCTCCCCCATTTCCTCTTTTGTGAATACTGAACAGAAGTATTCATTCAGTATCCCTTCTTTATCACTGTCACTCTCTGCCCACCCACCATCTATTCTATTCAGCCTCACTATCTCTCCCTTTGTTTTTCTATGCTCCCTGATATACCTATAAAAGGTTTTATCCCCCTTCTTAACCAAGTTAGCTATCTTCTCCTCAGTTTGTGCTTTTGCTATTCTGACTACCCTCCCTGCTTCCTTCTGCCTTAACTGGTACAGTTCTCTGTCCTGCTTCTTCTGTGTTTCCTTATACTTCCTAAATGCTATCTTTTTCTCCCTAACCTTCACCACCTCTTTTGAGAACCATAGTGGCTTTTTCTTTTGTTTTGATTTGTTTATTTGCTTCACACAAATGCTTGTTGCCTCTGTGATGGCAGTTTCGATGTTGCCATTGTTGCTCCACTCCTCCTTCTAGCCTGTTTGCTAGTGCTTTCTAAGGCACTCCCATCTTGCCAAAGTCAGCCCTCCTGAAGTCCAGAACCCTCCCTTTTGTGTGGCTTGACTCTGTAGCAGAGTTTATCATGAACCACACTGTTTTGTGGTCACTTGTTCCCAAATGGCTACCCACTTCTAGATCTGAGATCCTCTACTGTCCCCATTTGAGAGTACAAGGTCTAGGATTGCTCCCTCACAAGTGGGTTCCAAAACTAGCTGTTTGAGGCATGCCACCTGAAGGGCATCAAGAATGGCCATGCTTTTGGATGTGGCTGCCGCAAAGGTGCTCCAGTTAACATCTGGCATGTTAGGTCCCCATCAACAGTATCTCCCCTTTCTCTGCCATCCTAAGTATGCCTTCTATCATATCCTTGTCCATTCCTCCCCTGACATAGGGGTCTATATACAACCCCTGTGCAGACTGTGGTGCCATTCCAGTCTCTAAGGTGACACACAGTGCCTCCCTCTCCTCCCTGTTTACTTTTTGTTCAGTTGCTTTTATCCCTTCCCTTACATGAGAGCTACTCCCCTCTTCTGCCCTCCCTGTCTCTCCTGTAGGTTGTGTGCCCTGGTATGTTAACATCCAGTCATGGTTATCTGTATACCATGTTTCTGTGACTGCTACAATATCCAGGCATCCCTCTTCCATCAAGGCCACCAGTTCAGGGAGCTTGTTGCCCAGACTACGGGCAGTGGTACTCATTACCCTCCATTTCTTGATGGCCTTACCCCTTTTTTCCCCATCCCTGTCCTTAGTGCATTTGTCACTGTCTTCATTTACCCCTGCACTTCTCCCTGTTGATATCTCTATGTTGGTGTCTACCTCACTTAGTACCCTGATATTTGGAGGGGAGCTAGAGTTTCCTGCTCCTTTCCAGTGCCTCCCCCCTTGGCTAGTTTAAATACTAGTCAATGAAGTATTTAAACCTATCACCTGGGATCCTGGTTCCCCTCCTGGACAGATGCAGACCATCATACCAGTATAGGCCTGCATCCCTCCAGGTGGACCCCCAGTCTCCAATGAAGCCAAATCCCTGAGCTCTGCACCAGTTTTTCAACCACTGATTGAATCCCATGGTGTGCAGCACCCTAGCCTCACCCGTGCCATAGACAGGCAGCACCTCCGAGAAGGTTACCGTGTGTGCTGTTTGTCAGGCCCTCCCATCTCCTAAGTGCTTCTTACACTGCTCTGATCCTTTTCTTAGCCAGGTCATTTGTCCCTAGGTGGACAATGACATCAGCTCCCTCCCTGTGCAGCTGCTCCTGCGATCCTGAGATTCGCTCCTGTGTCTCCAAGCCATGGCGCCAGGCAGGCACCTTACCTCCCTCTCCCCTTCCTCCCTCAGTTCTACCTTCCTAACAATGAAGTCCCCCACCAGGAGTTCTTTCCTTCCCCTGTGGGGTCCCATGCCACCATCCTTTGGGTCTCCTTTGTGGAGGTTCCCTGCATCCTCCTTGGTCTCCACTGTGGGTGCCTCCATAGAGGAACCACACTTTTCCAGAACAGCATAGAAATTGTGGAGAGGTACAATTGGAGGGATGAGCCTCTGTTCCTCCACCCTCACCCTCCCTGAACCCACTGTGGTCCAACCACTCCTGTTTCTTGGCAACTTCTGAGGCAATGGCAGTGACCCTTGTGGTCCCTGGGTGGGAGAGGAGGTCCCACAAATCCTGGCCAACTCAGCCTGGAGATAAGCAACCTCCTCCCTCAGCCCATAGTGGTGTCTGCAGATGGGACAACACTGCATCCTCCAAAACATCTCCCGGAAGACTGCTGCTCCACAGCCACTGCACTGCACCACTACCATCATGTCTTTTTTCTGGCCCCCCAACTGTTATTTGGAATACTTACTCTTTCCTCTGTTTATTAATTTATTTTTTTCTTCTCTCCCTACTTACTGCCTCTGCACCCTTTTATCTCCTGATCTTCCTGTTCTGAGACAAGAAGTTCCTATATTTCTCAGTAGTCTCCTTACTTGCTCAGAGTCAGACCTCCAGCAGCTAGGGGGGGATGGAGAGCTACTCTTGCCCTTCTAGGATGGTGAGTCTTTGGTGGCTCTGTGATCACTCACTTTCTGCTCCAAAACAGGAAGTTCCTGTTGTCAGTTAAATCCTATGCCTATAAAAGTAGAACTGGTTTAGGGTGGGGGGCTGGAGGAGAGGGAAGGAGGGCAATGTAGTCCCAGTAGAGAAGTTTTAGTTATACCAGTAGCTCCTTCCTCCTGGAGTTCTGTCTGTCCTCTGGCAGAAGCTATCTAGGGCAGTATTTATATCTGGTCTTAACCTGGCTCCTTCTAGCTAAGCCACTCCCTCCTACTTTGCAAATCTTTCTACACTTAATTAATTTCACAGAAAATTCCCTTCTGACACCTGTGACAAGCATCTAGATAAGTACACAGATAACAATTTACTTCAACTACCTCTTACAAACACACCAACTCCTATTTTTTTTACCCTTATTTGAAGGTCCCAGTACAAGAGATCTAGTTCTTAATCCCAGTAGAGAAGTTTTAGTTATACCAGTAGCTCCTTCCTCCTGGAGTTCTGTCTGCCTCTTGTCAGATGATTATAATTAGTTGAGAACAGCATTATTTCATCCATTTAATTTTTTTGCTGTTGTCTAAGGTATTCTTCTCTAGGTGTTTGTGTTTCCTCACTTACAGATTCCTCTATCAATGCCTTGTTATAACCCTGTACTGCAAACCTAATGGCAGCTCTTCTGATGTTTTCTTAAATTCTGTGAACTCACTGCAGTTTCTCCTCATCCTAATCAACTGGGCCTTGGGCATGCTTTTCTTTAAATTAGTGTCGTGATAACTGGTGCAGTGTAGTGTTTTTATCAGTGTTTTTCTGTACAGTTTTGTCTCTGTACCTACAATACCTTTGTAAATCAGTAGATCAAGAGAGTGTTGTTGTCTATCACTGTTTATACTGAATTGTAGATCAGGGTTCCGACTATTTAAATACTCAGTGAATTTTTCAAGTTCGGGTTTATTTCCTATTCATATCATAAATATGTCATCATTAAACCATTTTCATGTTAAGATATTTTGATAATAAGTATTTATTTGTTGGTCCAATATAAATGTCTATTCAAAATCCCACATATGTCAGTTAGCATAAGATGGTGCCATGGTGCTACCAACGGCTGTTCCCTTTTCTTGTAAATATATCTTATCTTCAAATTTGTAAAACCAGTTCTGCTTGTTGTAATAAAAATTAACTTGGTGGATGTTGTTCATCCCTACCCCATAAGGATTTAAGTAGTGAATTTAGTCCCTCCTGGTGATCTATGCTGGTGTACAGATCATTCACATCATACGGTACTAACCATATATTCTCTAAATCTTGTATACTAAGGTTTTGATTCCTTAATATTTCCATTATATGTCCCGAGTCCCCGACATATGTTTCCATTGTCAGTACCTCTTCCTGTATGAAGAAGTTCACTTGTTTTATTTCTTTAGTGGGGTCCCTGTTCAATGCTGAGTATTTCTCTACATTCATTAGTTGTAGTAGACATTCCGCCCTATAATCCTCTCTATTCCATACAACTATTCCTTCCCCCTTATCTGCAGGCTTTATTATCACCGATTTATCTTTTTCTAAATTTTCAAAAGTTTCTCTTTCCTGTTTAGTAAGGTTATTACACCTTGAAAAATTACTTCTTTGTTTAACCATTTCCCTTATCTGTTACTCTACTGCAGTTTTCTATCATCTACGGCTTTTTGTAACTCTTTCTTCCTTGTTGTAGGTTCAGGAGGTTTGTGGTCAAACCAGTCCACTAACCTTAACTTGGCACGGGGTCATTATGCCATATACAAAAACAGTATGGCTACAAACGCCCCAGCCAAAACAGTGACAACCACAAACAGAGTTGGGCAAAACACCAGCCTGCCAGGAACAGAGTGCCTATTGACAACAATAGGACTTTATTTTTTTTGTGGGGGCATTGCCCCATGCACCCCCCATGTGGGGGGCTTCTCCCCCACACCCCCCAGAAGTTAAATAACTAGCTCTGGGGTGACTGGGCATGGGGAGAAACTCTGGGAGGGAAGTTTTTTTAATAAATCCCAAAAGTAGTAGCAGGGGAGACTTTTGGGGGGAACCGAACCATGGTTGCAGGTGTCTGGATTATGCCATGTGCAGGTGCCCTAGCCACTCCACCACAGGGGTGGCTTGACCAGACCCCCAGCATGCAGCTACTTCACTTCTCCTCATAGAAGTGCAGAGTGACAGGGGTAGCAGTATTTCCCATTCGCTATCATACCCTTGTCATTCTACATGCATGTGCAGTAAACCTTGCCTAGTTATTGCTGCACTTTTCTGGGTGCGGCATATTGATCCACACCTTAATGTCCCATAAAAGTTTTGTAAACCAATATCTAACGAAAAAGTATCAAATCCCTTAGTGGGGGTAAATGATAGTCCCTTTTAAAGTAATGTTTCTTCAGCTTCTGTCAGGTTTCACCCACTGAGATCAACCATTATGGTCTGTATCTCACTCGGCCCCTGCCTCCTCCTCATCCTCTTCCTCTGCCTACTCTTCCACCTCTGCCAACCATTCTGCCTCTTTGTCCTCATTATGTTTCTAGGTAGGTGCCTGTTCTTGACCACATTTTGTCCCTTAGGTCATACCTCTGCTGGAACTCCTGATTGAGATTAGGGGTACTTTCACTTTATTCCCCTTGTTCCTGTCCTGAACTCCCTGGTTCTAAAAAGGGACCCTGTTCTTCCTGATTTTGTATTGACCATATCCTGTATTCACATAGCTATCCCCACTGTCTGAATCTGTGTAATATACCTGTGATGTGTAGTAGTTGTTTCTACCTGTTTCTTTAGGTTTTAAAAACCATGAATAGACTTTCTTTTCTCAATAGTCTGTTATATCCTCTTAAATTGTTTTCAGTTTTGTTGTTTTACAGTATATTTATTTATTTATCGAATTTTGTTGACTAGGTAGGCCCACTGGGCCCCGGAGGTCCCTTTTTCAGTGGCGACCTGGGGGTAAAAATAACATACAAGTAACAGAACAGTACAAGTTGATAGATGACATATTGTGTTACAGAGCTAGATTACATAGGGTTACAATCAGAGTAGGTAGAGTGGGAACATACAGTCAGAGAGAGACCTCCAGAGTAGGATATATAACAACATGTTGCATGCACATAAACGTTAAGATCTAGGGAGGGCACGAGATAAGAGCTGCGTTGCTAGGAGTCAGGTCACCTTCCTAAGAGGAAGGGGGTGGCGTGAGGTCAGGTCTAAGGCATTGGCAAGTACTCCTGTTGAGCAGGTGTGCTTTGAGTTTGGACGGAAGCAGGGGCGGGACCCTGCCTCCCTTACCCTGTGGGAGGTTGTTCCAGCTGGAAGGGGCTGTGAGCGAAGGATCTGGACCCAGCTTTGGTCCTTGTTTTAGGAACCACGAGGAGAGTTTGTCCTGAGGTGCGGAGGCTCCTATGAATGGACTTGACTGTGATTAGCCCTTTGAGGCTAGGGGAGGAGAGGGGCCCAGTAACTTTGAAGCCAGGCAAAGAGTTGGGTAGATGGGCGGGCTTCCAGTGAGCCACCTGAGCCTGTCCTGGGCCTCGCAGTGGTGTGTTCTAGGGTGGGACATTGTGGCAAACCGGTGATCTTGTTGTATAAGGTCTGGGCCGGCTAAGTTCCGTAGAGGCCACCGTGTAGAATGGAGCTGCATAGGTGAGCTTAGGGAGTAAGACGCTGGTTGCAATGGCAACCCTGGCTACGGGGATAATCTGGTCCTTTAATCTATAGAGGATGCTGAGTTTCACATGGATGGCTTTGGTGAGTTGGTCCACGTGATTTTTTAGGGTGAAGCCCTGGTCAAGGGTTAGACCGAGGTACGTCGTATGGGTAACCACCTTGAGTTTGTCTCCCCCTCTGGACTGCAGTTGAAGTAGCGTCGAACGCTCAGATCCCAGGGATCTGGGCCCAAACAGCATCGCCTTGGTTTTGCTGGTGTTTAATACCATTTTGTTCAATGTGAGCCAGTCCTCCATCTGAAGGATGTCCTCTTGGAGGGCAATCTTCAGTTCCTTTACATCAGGGGAGGCTCGGTAAATGACAGTATCGTCCGCATATTGGATGACGCTGCTGCTCCCGCAGTGTAAGTACAGGTCATTTATGAACAGGGTGAAGAGAAGGGGGCCGAGTATTGACCCCTGTGCTACACCTTCTTTGAGTGGTGTGGTCTGTGAAACATTGTCCTTCCACCTGATCCTCTGGGTTCAGTCAGTGAGGTAACTCTCAAACCAACCTAGTGCATGGGTGTCCAGGCCTATAGCGCTCATTTTATGCAAGAGGAGGCTATGATTTACCAAGTCAAAAGCTTTAGAGAGGTCAATAAATACCACGCCTGTACTAGCCCCTGAATCAGTATTGCACAGGAAATCAGCTGAGAATTTGGTTAGGGCAGTATCTGTCCCATCCTTGGCTCTGAAGCCATGCTGAGACGAGGAGATTACCTGGTGTGTTTCCAAGTATTCGCGAAGTTGGGAGTAGACTAGCTTCTCTTGTATTTTCGCTATTGCAGACAGCAAGGAAATAGGCCTATAGTTCTTTATAGGCTCAGTGGGCCCTCCCTTGTGAATGGGAATCACTATGGCCTGTTTCCATGGTTCAGGGACCGACCCCTCCAAGAAAGACCGGTTTATCAGCCAGGTTAGTGGCTTCGCTAGAGCTGGGGCCCCTTCCTTAAGGATTCTTGGCTGGATCCCATCAGGGCCTCCAGTGCCTCTCGCCTGTAGGGATTTAAGGATGAGCAGAACTTCCTTTACCTTAACCATCCGCAGATGAAACTGTGGGCGGTCAAGTTCATGGGGCAGAGGCTCATAAGGCGTATGCCCGTTGTCTATGTGTCCCACCTTGTATGCATCCAGATTCGTAAAGTAGCCGTTTAGGGCCGCAGCGATGCGAGGCCCCTCATCAATATTTGCCCATTCGCCATAGATAGGGCTGGTTGTGGATTTTTTGACCCTTTAGGAGTTCATTAATAAGTGACCAGAAGAACCTAGGGTTTCCCAGATTAGTTTTTTGGAGATTAGAGATATAATCTTTCTTAGCTTTTTTTATGTTCTGTTTGCATTGGTTTCTCAGGGCTCTGTATCTGACTAAGTCCTCAGGAAGATTAGTTCTCCTGCACTTTTTCCAAGCTTTGTCCCAGGTGGTCATCTGGGCTAGCAGTTCCCCTTAACCCTGTGGGTTTTCATAGGGGCTAAAGGTCGGTGATACCAGTTAGGGTGGTTTGGAAAAATTTGACAGCTTCCTCCAGGTTGGGTAGAAGTCTTATGGGGTTCCAGTCAATGCCATTTAGGTAGCCAATGAACTGGTCCAGATGGAAGTTAGAGTAGTCCCTGTCAGTGATAATTCGAGGCGGGACTTTAATCCCATTATTCTTCCATATGGCAAATATCGGCGAGTGGTCGCTTAAGGCATCTGCCAGAGTCCCAGCCAACTTCACGTTACTTGGGGATGAAGTCAGGACCCAGTCTATTGTGGAATGTCTCCCTGATTTGTAGTTCAATCTGGTTGGGAGGGAGATAGTTTGAGCAAGGTGGGAGTCATGTAAGACTCCGTTTATTGCGGACTTGGCCTCTTGTGCCCAGTTTAGGTTGAAGTCACCCAATAGGATAATCTCCGATGCTGAGTCCACCACAGGGCTCTTCAGGAGCAAATCAAGGGAGCCGAGGGCATTGGTTGGGGGGCTGTATAACGCAGCCAATAGTGAGGTGTTTAGCCCCACCTAATGTGACCTTCAGAAAAACTGCTTCTGAGTCCAGGGACAAGTCAAAGGGCTGCCTAACTAATGAGGCTATGATAGTGTCTTTAACGTAAATTAGTACTCCACCCCCTCTTTTCGAGGGTCTGTCTTTTCTAAAAAGGGAGTAGCTGGGGACTGCAATCTCATGATCCAGAATGTAGGGTTTTAGCCAGGTCTCTGAGACCGCGAGTAAGTCCGGTTTGTACACAGCCAGCCATGCTTGTACCTCCTGGATCTTTGGCCTCAGGCTGCGGATATTCATGTGGACCAGCTGCAGACCCTTAGCTCCATCCCAGGCCTTATCCATTGGGGAGGAGATAGATGCGTTCAATGTCCCTGGTCCAGGGTTAGGTTGGATGTCCCCGGCCAGTAGGAGTAAAGCAGCGAGACAGCTAAGGAGAGAGAGGTTAGGAGGAGGTAGCGCCAGCTTAACCTGCCATAGGGTTGGGCTCCTGGTACAGAGAAGGACTCTGAAGAGGACCCCCTTCCTAGAGAATTCATGGGCTGCTAGGAGCAGGATGTTAATCCTTTGCGAAGGGCATAAGAAGTGCCTCACCATATCCTCTCCCGACCCCCCTCGTGTGTCGGGGGCTGTAAGCATTTCTGATTAGGGTATCGGTCCCTAGTTGAGCCAGAATGTAGATTATGGACAGGATAATACCATTGTTCCAATGAATGGGGTACATGATGGTTCCCTGTCTGTATCTGGTAAGGATTTAATAATCAATTCAGTAAGGAGTTAATAATCAATTCACCTCGAGTCTGTATTTGCATTGATCTGGTAAGGATACTTAGGTGCCGGCAGGATGCAGGAGATCGTGTAGCATCGGCTTAGCTAGTAGCAGCAGACTAAAGGATTTGAGCTGACAACACAGTTGACTTAAGTTAAGTATACAGCTTTAACAGGGCTAACAGTTTGAATTTGCAGGTACAGAAACCTTGTGATGTATGCAGCAGTACCCTAAATCAAAGATTATATTGGCCTTTGGAGAAGTCAGTTTAAAACGAAATGCACAGGATATATATGATGCAGCTGGAGAGAGCCTAAGTCAAACGTAAAAAACATTTGTAGGGTCCTTTGGCTAAATGACATATGAACATACTAGGCACATACTAGGCACATAAGCTACTTAAAATGCAGCTGTAGCTGTAGCTTATCATACTAATAGCTATCAAATGAGTAAGGACTATAGGGGCAGTGACGATAGGAGACAGTGAGAATTAGATTATTTGTGGAGCAAAAGGGTTTTTGTAGAGCAAAGACAGGTTGTTATGTCCAGAGATAGGGAGTTCCTCCGCAGCTTGGGGAGTGAAGGGCTGATGACATAGAAGTAGAGCTCCTCCTTGTGAAGCCAAAATTGGATTGGATAGGGGGAGTCAATACCTGGGCTGGGCTTCGTCCAGCTGCAGCCCATATTGATTGCCAAAGAAAATCAGCCGAGGAGCTGCGACCTGCCCTCTGCTTACGGTCTTTTGGGTTCTGTGCTGCCGAAGGTCTAGGGGAGGTCCGCCCGGCTTTGTGAAGCTGCCGGCGCCTTGACCCCGGGAATCCTGTTGAAAGCGTTCACGAGGGACCAATAGCCTGTCGTCCACCCGGTCCGATGTCATGAGTAAGTGGGAGTCATATAGTGGTCCTGGTTATATGCCCTCTGTGTCTCCGCAGCTGATCCTAGGAGCCAATCAAGAGTCCAGTCTTCATATTCTGCTAATTCTGATTTAAGTTTCTATAAGGAGGATGTGAAGTCCTAAAACTGTTCCCTTCCTTTAAAGTCTTCTTTCTCTTCCTGACTCTCTATCCAAAACCTGTTTCCTTCTTTAATAATGGCTTCAATTAGGGATAGCATGAAGTCAAGGGAACATTTAGTTTTAATCCCTGTCCATTTGTCACTCAATTTTATCCTAATAACCCCTAAATTAGGCTCTACAAGGACCCTTAGACCTCTAGAAATCTGTTTATTTTTGATATATTCAGTGAGGGATAAAACTATGCCATTCCAGTCATAAATCTTTTTACTCAGGATGCTGCATTTTGTTTAATAAAGTTTTATCACTTGTTGTCTCAGTCCATGTTTTTGTTTGATGCAGGAACTGTAGTGCCTGTTCTTGTTCTGCCGTTGCAAAATTGTGTGCAAAGAATGTACTCTCTGGTCCCTGTGCTACATCCTCAAATGGGGTGGTATTTGTGCTTTGGCTCATGTCTGTGAGGAAAGAGGCCCTGAGGGGTGTTTGGGAGTGTAGGGAAGTCAGAAGTGTCAGTGTGGAGAGGGTATGCTTTATAAGTTTGACTAACCCAAAGGGTTTCATAATTGAGCCACTGAATCAAATGGATGGTCAGGCCACTTCTTCATAGACATAGAAACATAGACTTTGATCATCTAGTCTGTCCATGTCCCTACCTATTGGATAAGCTGCAGATTCTAGTTAACCAACAGTCTACTTCCTCCTACCCCCCCACACTATAATAGCCTTATGTCTGTCCCATACATTCTTGAATTCCCCCACTGTTTTTGACCCCACAACCTCCTCATGAAGGCTATTCTATGCATCCATCACCCTCTCTGTGAAAAAATACTTCCTCACGTTGCCCCAGAGCCATCTCCGCTCTATCATCAAATTGTGCCCCCTTGTTCTTGCGCATCTCTTTTTCTGAAAGATGCTACCCTCTTGGACTTTGCTGATCCCCTTGAGGTAGTTGAAAGTTTCTATCATGTCCCTACCTCTCTCCTTCTGAACATATGAACATATGAGATTGCCAGCAGATAAAGGCCTCATGGTCTATCTAGTCTGCTTGAGTGTGCAGCACATCAGTCCATTAGCAGCTGCCCCCACCCTCAATCTCCTTCCTCCTTCCACCCTTCCGCCTCTCAATTTATATTCCCCTTGCATCTGTCCCACCACTTTCTGAAGCTCCCCACTGTCTGCAGTGATACAACTTCCTCCTGCAGTGCATGCCACCCTGCTACCACCTTTTCAGTGAAATAGTGCCTCCTCATTTCCCTCTTGAATCTGCCCCCCTCCAACTTCAGAGAGTGCCCTCTGGTGTCTCTTCCACCCTTGAGAGTGAACCCACCCCTGGTACCCACTCTGTTCATCTCCTTCAAGTACTTGAAGGTCTCATTCATGTCCCTTCTCTTTCTTCCTATCCTCCAGAGTATACATATTGCGCTCTCTTAGCCTTTCCTCATAAGTTCTATCCCCAACCCCTGGATCATCTTTGTTGCTTTGTGTTGCACTGCCTCCAGTAGTTTGATGTCCCTTTTAAGTAAGAGCACAAAGACTGTACATTGTACTCAAGTGTGGCCTCAGCAGGGACCTGTACAGGGGCAATATGACTTCCCTACATCTAGATGTAATCCCCATGCTATGCACCCTAGTATCCTTTTGCCTTTGCGCTGTCTTCCTGCACTGTGCCAGTGGTTCATTTCCTGATCACCAGCACCCCAGATCCTTCTCCTCCTTGGATGTGTATAATTGTACACCATCCGACCAGTAACTATATCCTGGGTTCCTGGCTCCGAAATGCATCAGCTTGCACTTCTTGGCATTGAACCCAAGCTGCCAGGTGTGTGACCATTCCTCCAGTTTTGCCAAATCCTCCTGAAGTAATTTTCCTCCCTCCCCCCCATCGACCTCAGCACAGACCTTGGTGTTGTCTGCAAGGAGACTGATCTTATCATTGATCCTTACTGCTATGTCTGCGATGAAAATGTTAAACAGGACCGGTCCCAGTACCGAGCCCTGTGGGACACTACTTGTCACTGCCTTGGGCCCTGATGCCTCACCACCCACAATACCCTCTGCTGTCTCTCCCCCAGCCAGTTTTCAACCCATCTGACTAGTTTCCTCCCTACTCCCAGACTCTTTAGCTTGCAGGTCAATCTACTATGTGGCTCTGAATTGAAGGCATTGCTGAAATTCAGGTGAGGTACATCCACTGCACAGCCCCTGTCCAGTGCCCTCGTGATCCAGTCAAAAGTCACACTAAGTTTGTCTGGCAGAATCTGCCAGTGACAAATCTGTGCTGCCTGTCATCCTGTAGATCATTAGCCTCAAGAAATTGTACCAGCCTTTCTTTGAGGATAGCATCCATCAGTTTTCCTACAATTATGGTAAGGCTCACTGGTCTGTAGTTCCCCAGGTCATCCTTGGTTCCACTCTTATGGAGAGGTATCACGTGCACCTCCCTCCAATCCCTGGGCACACATCCCATACTTAGTGAGGTGTTGAACATATCCACCAATGGCCTGCCAGGACCTCTGCCAGCTCCTCAGCACCCTGAGAGAACTCCATCTGGCCCAGGTACCTTGTCTACCCTCAGGACCTAAGGCCCTCCAACATCCTTTCCACCATGATAACCCAATCCGTGGTTGTCTACCCCCCTTCCTGCTCACCTTTCCTTCAGGTACAGGCCCATCCCCTCCCTTGTGAATACTTCTCAGCCTCCTTATCTACCCACCCACTGCCTTTCCTGATCCTAACGATTTGATCCTTGCTCTTCCTCTGTTCCCTGATATATCTGAAGAAATCCTTTTCCCCTTCTTTAATCCCCTGCACTAATCTCATTTCCCTAGCCACCTTCTCAGCCCTTACCACTCTGTTCACTTCCCTGGATTTTCTCATATAATCCTCTCTGTCCTCTGTCTTATGTGTTATGTTGTAGGTTCAGAATGCAATTCTCTTATCCCTCACCTTCTCTGCTACCTTTCTAGTCATCCTGCTTGGTTTCTTGGTCCTAGATTTCTTATGCTGGCTCTTGACACAATCTTTAGTGGATTCAGTTAGTCCTAGCTTAATAATCACCCATTTCTGTTCTGTGTCCATGTCTGGGTGGATGCTAGCTATGCATTTTCTCAGTATGTGCCCCATCCTTCTAAAGTCTGCCCTTCTGAAGTCCAGGACCATGGTTTTTGTATTGAAGGTCACCATACCTAATTTGATTGAGAACCGCACTGTGCAGTGATCACTACCCGCCAGTGGTTCCTCCACCCAAACATCCCTGACATGTTCCCGTCCTCCAGCACCAGGTCAAGAATATTCTCCTCTCTCTTGTTGGTACTGTTACCCTTGGGGTCAGGAAGCCATCCTGGAATGCTTCCGGAGGATCTGCTCCTGGCGTATGTGGTCGTCGGGATGCTCCAATACACCCTGGTAGATTAAAGTCTCCCACCACCATGGTGGTCCCTTTGCCACTGAGTCTCCTTAGCTGCTCCCCAGTTCCCTATCCATGTCCTCTTTCTAGGTTGGGGGCCCATAAACAACACCCAGTCGGATCTTAGCCCCCTTCGGGGTTTGAAGTTGCAGCCAAATGACTTCCAACCTGCCCTCCTCCCCCTCCTCCCTAATACATCCAATCCCCTCCCTTACATAAATGGCTACCCCCTTACCTTTTTCTCTGTCCCTCCTGAATAATTTAAATCCTGGTATGGCCAAGTCTCAGCCATGGTTTTAGGTTGCCCACATCTCGGTAATAGCAGCTATGTCTCCTCCCCTTCTGTCATCAATGCCTGCAACTCAGCCAACTTGTTCCCCAAGCTCCTAGCATTTAGTGATACCACCCTCCAGCCTGTGCCTCTCCCTGCTGCCTCATTACCCTCCCCCCCAAATCCTAGTCAAATTTGGCCTGATCCTTGCTGTGGGGGGGAGGCCCTCTGGACCTCCTCTCCTGTTTCAATCCACCTCCATAGCCCCCCCGCAGCAAGTTTAAATAATACCTATCACTGATAAGTTCCCTCAGTCTCTGCTTTGATACCTGTGAACCTTCATTACTGAGATGTAGCCTATCCCCTGCATATAGATCTGTGTTCTCCCATGTGCCACCCCACTCTCCCACCAATCCATACCCATGGATTCACACCATTACCTCAGCCACCTGTTGAAGTACATGATTCTGCCCTTCCTGTCTGTGCTTGCTTGTGGCACTGGCAGGACTACTGAGAATGCTACTGTACTTCCCCCCTCACTGCATAGATTCCCCACTTCCCTGAAGCAGTCCTGAACCCCATCTATCCGTCTTCCTTCCAGATAGTTTGTTCCCAGGTGTACAATGATGTGCGGTCCCCCCATGTTCTCTACACATCTACCAATATGCTGACCTACCCTTCCTGCTGTCATGCCAGGCATGCACTCCACCCAGATTTTGATTTTTCTGGTTCACCCTCCCCATTTAACCCCTTAAGTATTGAGTTCCCAGAATTATGACTCATTCCTTCCTAGTGTGATCTCCCTCATGCTGCTTGACATTATCCTGCCCCAACCTGATCCCTCCTTCCATTCCCCAGCTACGCCACCACTTTGCCTCCCTCATTCTGTGCCCTGTCTTCTCCCCTTACCAGCTATGGCTGGCGTCGCTTCCCCTCTAAACCATTCCACTAGTGCTCTTCCTTCCCTTCCCCACGCTTTTACACCACCCTCTACATTGCCACCCCCTCTAGTACGGTTCCTGTGCCTTTCTTGAGTAGCGTATTCCCACTGAGTTCCCTCCTCACCCTTGTTCCAACCTCACCCAGGTGCGTGTTGTTTTCCCTTCTCAACATTTCCTGTTCCTTTATCCCCACTGACTTTACTTTATTGCCTCCTTCCTGCTGCCCTTTGCCACTATGGCTACTTGGGCTACAGCTAGCACCTGCTATTTCTGTGCCACATCCTTTATCTCTGGTAGAGCCCTCCCCCTAACCAACTCAGTAGCTACACTACCTGCCCCTTCCTGCTCCTCCAGGCTAGCTAAAACATAGAATCTGTTTGCGCTGATAATCTCTTTTACCTGTTTGTCCTCAGCCTCCCCTCTCTGAGGCTTATAACCTTGCACTGGCACTGCTGCAGCCTTGTTCCTTCACCTAACCCAACTCCTGTCTTTCAGTTCTGCATGTGACTGCACTCAATTGTGCAGCCCACCTCCTGATTTTACTAGCTTTCCTTTTTGCCCGCCTACTGGTGGCTGTGATGTATGAATCATTGAGTTCCCCGCACCTCACATTCCACCCTAACCCATCCCCCAATGCCTCCAGCTCCCTTTTCAGCCATCCAATCTCCTCCCTCAGCTGCCCCTTCTGCCAGCACACCATGCAGCCCCCAGCCCTTCATGCCACTCTCAGGAATATAGCTGTTCCACATCCTTGGCAGCATACAACCCTCCCTTGCCCTTGCCCTGGCTGGCTACCCATTCGCATCCTCCCTAACTGTGGATTGGTCCTGCCCCACTCCTGACTTATCCCCACGTTGGACTCCTCCTATCCTTGTTAAAAATGCTTGTTCTTCCCTATGCAGGCTCCCAACCCACACCCAGTGGGGATTCTGGGAAACTATACCACTACTGCTGCTGCCTAACTAGCCAGCTCAGTCGCATGTTCACAGGTGCCACGCAGTCCCTCCCTGTGCTTCCCTAACTTGTATACCACCCTCCTCCCCATTACACACACTATGTTCTCAAATGCTCCCAACCAACCGTTGAATATTACTTGTACCTGCTATGTTCACTTTAGTTAAGTGTCCCCACAAAAAAATTCCTATAACCACCAAACAGCACTTCCCAGTATATGCTGCTGATGTCCTAAGGAGAGATAATCCTGTTAAAACTATGCCTTTCCCCATCATGTGTCTTTAATTTCTGGACAGGGACTAAAAATGGTCTGCACCTGGCAGTGCCGTCAACCAATCGTAGGGTAGGCTTCACCCAATAAATATGTAGTAGTCCGGGGTGGAAAGGATGGGGGAGGGTGGGATTAGGGCACAACTCCAACTCTCATGAGAGAGTAGCAGCCCTGACCCTATCCCACATGGAGACCTCCAGTGCCAACACACAGCTTCTTAACACCTTTCGTCAAGGGTATACATATTAAGCTCTTTTAGTCTGTCTTCCTATGGCTTCTGGTGTAGACCCTGCACAGTCCAGTCTGTATAATGCTGTGTTCAGGTTGCCCTTTTCTTGTTTATAAATTTTGGTAGTAATGCTTGGGTCATCCAATAGAAAGACCAGTTTTAAAATCCAAAAAAAACATAGGACAAACTCCACTCAAGATTTAATGTTCAATATTTTTCTTTTTATTCACTTTTCACTAACGATGGGTGACGGTTTCGTGGTCTTGCCACTCCATCAGGCCCTTAGTGATATTTATCTATTAAAATATTTAAACATTGTCATTTTCCTTCCACTTGTAGACTTGTTATAACTTTTTCTATTTAAAGCAAAATACCTCAACACGTGTCCCAATCACAAATTATTTTGATACCATGACTATTGTGCTATATGCACTATTAACTGTTATGTAAGTGAGTTTTCGTATCTCACATTGTTGTGCCTTCACCTTTAACATTTTCTCTATGTTCAATCCATTGCACATTATTCATAGGATCCATGACAGTGGTCGACAAATTATTTGTCAATCAGCGTTACAGTGACTCCTTATGTCGACCACTACTGCGGTCAGCATAAGTGAGTCACAGGACAGATTGTTTTCTTCGGGGGGCTTTGCCCCCGGAATCCCCCATGCAGGGGGACCCCCACCACTAAAATAATCAACTCTGAGTCAGAGTTGTTTCAGGGAAGGGGTGCAATACCTCCAGAAAGCAGTGGCGGGGTCCCACACTGACACTACAGCAACCTGGCACTGCTGTCACTGTAGTGTCAGTCGCTGTTTAATTGTCACTGTAGCATTGGCATACCTTATTCATGCCTCCACATTTTAGTATTTTTCATTTTTTGTACAATACATTATTTATTATATAGTATTTGTTTAGTTTAAACACTCTTAGTCATGATGTACCTTTAAATTCTTGCAGTCTGTTGCAGCTTGATATTCAGTATATAAGTATCCCTTGCATAGTTCTCATTTGTAAATAATATGCATTGCCATTTTTTCTTATATCAGTTTTTATCTGCAATATTTCCTAATTCAATTTCTCTCACCTTTACTTTATTCTCAAACCTTGTTCATTTTGTTATGTTTCTTAGTACTGCCATGAGTTGTCTGACTCGCTCCTCTTTACTCTACATAAAATTAAAACCATTCCTTAACTGCTCCTCAATTCCTTTATAAGTTCTCAGTAACACTAGTCCTTCTCATTTAAATAACCTCTTTGTTCTACATGAGATATACACACTGTCCTTTCTCCATTTCAAAAACAATGGTAATCACTTCACTTATGTACAGCCTATATGCTCTCAGAGTCTCAGTCATACTCATTTCTTCTATACATTCTCAAAAATGCTTGTTTCTTCACTGTTACCTAACCTCTTTTCTGTTCACATAATATGTTTTCAAATCATCCCTAATCCTGTTCCAAATGTCATTTAAATGTTCTCAGCAGAGCTAATCTCTTCATTTTTGCACAGGTGGGTTAAATTGTGCAAAAATGAAGAGATTAGCTCAAGATATAACAGACTGTGAGAATTTAAAGGTCCATTACAACTAAGAGTCTTTAAACTAAAAAATATTATATAATATAAAAAATGTATTGTACAAAAAATGAAAACTACTAAAATATGGAGACATGAATAATGTGTAATGGAGTGAACATAGAGAAAATGTTAAAAGGTGAAGGCACAACAATGTGGGATACTAAAACTCACTTACATAACAGTTAATGTATATAACACAATGGTCATGGTGTAAAAATAATTATGGATTGGGACAGGTGGAGGTATTTTGCTTTAAAAGAAAAAAGTTATAACAAGTCTATGAGTGGAAAGAAACTGACAATGTTTAAATATTTTAATAGATTAATATTACTGAGGGCCTGATGAAGTGGCATGGCCATTAAATCAACACCCATCTTTAGTGAAAAGTGCATACAAAGAAAATATTGAACTTTAAATCTTGAGTGGAGTCCCTTCCTAAGGTATCTTTAGCCAAGGAAATTGTTCCCATGGCACCTCTACGGATGGAACCCTCCTCCAGGGTTCCATGACTTTGGTACCCTTATAGGGTGGTATTCCCCGTAGAATAGAAAGGCAAATGGCCACAAAGGTTTATCAGCAAGTTGCACAAGCACAACATTACACTTAGTTGTGAAAGCTCATTGAATTGAAAGGCTTTGCCTGTGCTTGAATGGGCTGAAGCAACCAGCCACACCCCTGCCTGAGCTATTTAAGGTAGGCCTTCCAGCTTCCTTCAGAAGCATTTTGTCTTTGCCCCACCATCCTTCCCTACTCCTTCTCTAGAAGCTCACCTCTCTCCTTGAGGTTCCTTTCTAAGATACCTTTAGCCAATGGAATCATTCCCACAACACCTCTAGGAATGAACCCCTCCTCCAGGGTTCCTTGCCTTTGGTACCCCTACAGGGTGGTATTCCCCATGGAATAGAGAGGTGAATGGTCATAAAGGTTTATGAACAAGTTACACAAGCATAACACTACACTAAGTTGTGTAAGCTCATTGAACCATAGTGAGTTAATATGCGCTTTGAAGCTGGCATCCAGTGTTAGTGATTAATGATAGTAAAACTAGGAGTATGAATGTAAGCATAAACGTTACGTCTAAGAGCCACATCTGTGGCTTTTCTTGCATTGACTGCAAATTTTATTTAGATGAAAACAAGGTATTGAATCACAGCTATCATAGGTAAATTTGTTGTAAAAATAAGTAAACACCTGACTCTACTGAAAACAGTATATTGTAACTCAGCTGGTTTCCCAGCTAAAAACATTGTAACAATGGTAAAAACTGCTAGACCCCACTGAAAGTAACATATTGCATCTCAATTGTCTATGTTTGAAGTCTGATGTTTATTTATATTTTAACAGGATAAGATAAGGCACTAGGCTAAGCCTGTTTTGAGGGCCGCTCCTTATATATACATAGTATACATAAGGTTATATAAATTGCAAAAATAAAGAGGCAAATATGAAAAATGGGTAAAAGCTGGACCCATATTGTATCTCAGATGTGCTATCTAGGGTAATTTATTGTAAAAATGTGTAAAAAGCAGGACCCCACTAAAAATGAGATCTTATATCTGAGCTGGGCTATCAAGATTAATCCATAGTAATACTGGATAAAAGTTGGACCCCACTGAAAACAAGGTATTGTATCGCAGTTAGACATGCCAGGTTAAATATATTTTAGAAATGAGTAAGAGCTGACATCACTGTAAACAAGACATTGCATCTCAGCTGGTAATCCTAAGTAAATACATTGCAAAATGGGTAAAAGTTGGACCCCAATGAAAAGGAGATGTTACATTTCATCTGAGTTTTCCTGGGAAAATACATTGTAAAATTTCAGTATTGTTGCCTGTTGGTGCTCACGAGGATACCCACAGCAGCAGGACTGCCCCAGACTGATGAAATTACTACCCACTGCAGCTTCAGGAAGATCGATTCCCAGCAGTGGAACCCCACTGCTGATGTTGCCATCTGATGTGCCTCTGGGAGTGGATTCTCCAGCATAGGTACCACAGATGGAAAAGAAATCACTGCCCAGTGTGGAATTGGGAGGAATATTCACAGTAGTGGGATCCCTGATGGATGAAATTGCCATAGAGTGTTGCTCTGGGAGGCTGATCCCCAGCAGAAGAGCCCCAAAATATAAAATCACCACCCCTGTGGCTCTGGGAGGAAACACCATAAGATACCTCAGTTACCTGTTGCAGCATTACAGGGGCTCCCTAGGGTGGGGCATCCTATCATGCCTCAGCCACCTTTCACAGTATACAAGGGGTTCTTGGGAAGTGAAATATCTTACTATGCCCTAATCACCTGTTGTGGCATTACTAGGAGGTTCCCAAGAGACATGACCTACTATGATGTCCCAGTCACATGTTCAGGACAGGCTCACAAGAGGTGGGACCCTGTCCTGAACATGTTCCAGTCAACTATCAGGGCATTAATGAGGGCATTGCCAGGTGGCTACCAAGCTGCAGGACCCATGATGGCAGGCTTGGCAGTGCTACCAATGACTCCCAAGAAGTAGGAAGCTGGATCTCTGACAGGCATCCATGGGTGGCAGTATCAGTGGTTTCTGAGGAACCAGAGCCCTGATCGGTGACAGCTACCTATGCTGGTAGCATTTCTGCTAGTTCCCAAGAAGCAGAAGCATGGATCACTGATAGCCACCCTTAATGGAGCTACTGTTTGTGGCTCTGAAAAAGCAGGATCCCTAATTACTCACAGTGACCCATGATGGCAGCACGGTGTTCTTAGGAACCGTGATCACTAACAGATATCATCATGGTGGCACTAATAGGGGCTACTTACATGCAGGAGATCTGATTTTTACACTGCTGCCCAGTGCAGCTGTGCTAGGTGTTCCATGTCAGTGGGAGTGATTCTAAGGAGGGATATTCCTACATGTTGTTAGCCTACTTGTGGGCCACAGACTTTTTTCACAAATCCATTCAGAGTATCTGCATTATCCTCTCTGCAAGCATAACCATTTCTGTGTGTAAATGTATTAGGATGTGTATGTTCATATGTTTCTTGTTAGGTATTTACTGTATGGTACTGTACATATTGGTGTATTGTGTTTTATATCAATGATCATGTGTGTGTATTGTGAGATACTTATTTTTATTGAAGTACTGTTTACATATAGGGATATGTGATTGGTGCTTATGAGATATATTAATCTTCATGAGTGGTCAGTGGCCTCTTGGCCTTCACAAGTTGCAAAACCACAAGTGAGGTCAAAAGAGGTCACTGACCATGAGTGAAGATAAATGTCATATCTCATATGCACCTATCACTTGTCCAGTTTGTATGCTATACACTAGCATTTCTAATCTACTTTTATTTTTTATTTTAATGAAAGTTTCTCATAGCATAGGAGTTTTGAAGTGCTGGCAGCTGCCATGTACTGTTTGTTAGCAGTAGCATGTGCTGGCTGGAGCATGTAGATCTATAGATGGATAGGCAGAGGAGACAGAAAAGGTTCTTTTTGATGTACCCAGCTACTGTAGCTAGATACATTTTATGATGTACCCTACTGTGAGGATAAAACGTTTATTTAACTAGTTGGTTTTCCCTGCCATTGACAGCATTTTTCTTTAGCATAAAAATGTCAATGTATATTGTATAAATGTTAACTACCAAATAGCTTATAGAACAAATAAGGATACTAAGGACAAGGAAACACAAAGGACTGAAACAGTGGGTAATGTCAGAGGAGACACAAGGGGAAGGGATGGGATCAGAACAAATAGGGCAAAGTCATGAAAACATGGAGGGCCATCTGTACAAATGCCCGCAGCCTTGATAACAAGATCCCTGACATGGTGACATTGATGGCAGAGGGAGACCTAGATGTTGTGGCAGTCACTGAAACATGGTATACAGAAAGCCATGACTGGGACATTAATACACCTGGCTTCACAGTCTGCAGGAAAGACAGGGAGGGCAAAAAGGGAGGAGGGATAGTGGTCTACATCAAGGAAGGGATCAAGGCAACTGAGAAAAAGGGAAAGCAGAGAGGAGAGGAGGCACTGTGGGTCACACTGGAGTCAGGAAATGGCACCACTATCCACACAGGGGTTATCTACAGACCCCCAATGCAAGGGGAGGAAATAAATATGGTAATACTAGATAACATCCTTAAAATGCCAGAGAAAGGAGAAGTGTTGCAGGTAGGGGACATTTATTTAAGTCTTTGATAACCAGGTGAGTGCACTGATTCAAAGGCTATTTTCAGGCAAAACCTGGGCCTCAACAATGGCGCAGATCATAAAAGTACAAATACAATTACATGCAAGTAGAAATGCAGTTTACAAGCTGTACTACACAAGTTACAAAGTATACAGACAGTGAATACAATACATAGTAAGATAATAACAAGGCAATACCTAAAGTGGGTATGATTGTAGGGGAGATGCCTGAGATGCCATAAATATGGCTGATGTTAACTGGAGCACCTATGATGCAGCCACATCCAGAAGCAAAGTCATTCTGGATGGCCTGCAAGGGGCATGCTTCATGCAACTTGTGGGGGAACCCACCCATGAGGGGATGATATTAGACCTGGTGCTCACCCAATGGAGACAGAATAATGGATGTATCGGTGGCAGCCATCTGGTTTTCAGTGACCACCATACAGTATGGTTCAGGGTAAAGACAGTAGAAGAATCAAGCCACACTAAAGCCAGAGTCCTTGACTTCAAGAGGGCCAGTTTTACAAAATGGGTGAATGCCTCAAGAAAACTCTGGCACAGGGTGAGGAAGGGGGAGTTGAGGTACAGTGGGAGAACTTCAAGACAGCCATAACAGACACAACAAGCCTTTGTGTGAAGTTAATGAACAAAGCCAGAAGAAAAAGAAAACCATTATGGTTTTCAAAAGACGTGGCAGGGAAGGTTAGTGAGAAAAAACTGGCATTCAGGAAACACAAGGAAATGCAAAGGAAGGAACTGCATCAGGCAAAGCAGAGGGAGGCAGGTAAAGCAGTCAGAAGTGCAAAGGCAAAACCAGAGGAAAGGACACCCCAGACAGTGAAGAAGGGAGACAAACCCTTCTTCAGGTACATAAGGGAAAGAAGAAAGGCCAAGGGAGGGATAGTGAGGCTTAGTAAAGGGGTGGTGGGCGGAGGGGACCTGAGAAGACTGAGATACTGAACGAATACTTTGCTCAGTATTCACAAATAAGGGAGGAATGGATCAATATTAGCAAGTACACACACACAGGAAAGAGGGTGGACACCAGTCCATTCACAGAGGAGACAGTCCTAAAGGAACTCTTGAAACTGATGGTGGATAAGACAATGGGGCTGATGAGATACATCCTCGAATACTAAAAGAGCTCAGAGGTGATACTGTCTTCACTGACAGCCCTATTCAACAAATCGGTGGAGGAGGGAGTAGTACTAGAGGACTGGAGGAGGGAAAACATGATACCCCTTCACAAGAGTGGGAGCAAGATAGAAACAGGTAACTATAGACCAGTCAGTTTGACCTAAGTGTTGGGAAAGATGACGGAATTGCTGTTAAAGGAAAGGTGCAGAATATCTAGAAGCCAGCGGGGCACAGGACCCAAGGCAACATGGATTCACAACAGAAAGGTCGTGTCAAATGAATCTGATATATTTCTTTGACTGAGTGACAAGGGTAGTAGATCAGGGAGGGGCTGCAGACATGGCCTATCTAGATTTTAGCAAGACATTTGACACAGTCCCACACAAGAGGTTAGTAAACAAGTTGGGCAATCTGGGAGTATGTCTCAAGGTGGTAAACAGGGTCAGAAATTGGCTTAGCAACAGGACTCAAAGGGTGGTGGTAAATGGAGTTCAATCTGAAGAAAGGGGTTAAACAGTGGGGTGTCACAGGGTTCAGTGCTGGGGACAGTCCTCTTTAATGTCTTAATAAGTGAGATTGTAGATGGACTTGAAGGAAAAGTATGCCTCTTTGTAGATGACACCAAGATCTGCAATAGGGTTGACACTCTGGGGGGTGGGAGCAAATGAGGAGAGACTTAGGCAAGTTGGAGGAGTGGTCAAGAGTGTGGCAGCTCAGATTCAATGCCAAGAAGTGCAAAATCATGCACTTGGGGAACAAAACCCCTTGGGAGGAATACACAGTTGGGGGGGTTACTAGCAACAACCAAAATGGAAAGGGACCAGGGGGTAGTCATAACAGATGATCTAAAAGTAGCCAAACAATATGAGAAGGCAGTGAGGAAAGCTGGTGGAATGCTGGGGTGCATTGGGAGGTATCGCTAGTAGAAAACAGGAGATGGTGATGCCACTGTACAGGCAGTTAGTGAGTCCTCATATAGAGTACTGCGTGCAGTTCTGGAGACCTCATCTCTGAAAGGACATTGACAGGGTGGAGGCAGTCCACAGGAGGGCAATGAAAATGGCGGAGGGTCTACACCAAAAACCATACGAGGAGAGATTGAAAGAACTCAGTATGTATACTCTGGAGGGCAGGAGGGAGAGGGGGGATATGATAGAGACATTCAAATACCTCAAGGGGATCAACACAGTTCAAGAGGGCAGTATCTTTCAGAAAAGGAGATGTGCAAGAACAAGGGGTCACAATATGAGGCTGGAGGGGAGCAGACTCAGGGGCAATGTGAGGAAGTATTTTTTTCACAGAAAGGGTGGTGGATGCATGGAACAGCCTCTCAGAGGAGGTTGTGGGGGCAAAAACAGTTGTCAGTTTCAAGAATGTATGGGACAGGCAGAAGGCAAAACTAGTGGTAGGAAGGAGGAGGTAGGCCGCAGATCAAATAGGATCTGGAGCTTATACAATAGGTAGGAAAATGGGCAGACTTGGTGTGCCAGGCGATCCTTAACTACCGACAAGTTCTATGTTTATATGTTTCTTGGTGCTTATTAGTATCCCTAGTACTTTTGTTAAATTTACTGCTTCAGATCTCTTATTGTCAGATACAGTATACAGCTTATCTAACTTTACACTCCATTCTTTGTGTTACCGGGGATCATAGCTAACAACCATTAGGAGGAAGGACTGCATGCTGTACTGCTGAGAAGAAGCAGTGAAAGCTGGGCATTGTGAAGGTGCACATTTGTATTATGGCAGGTATGCCACCACTGCCTGCACTCTGAGACTTATTGTTCAGCATGTTTTACATTTCACAAAGTCTTTCCAGTATGACTTGTGTCACCAGACTTATTCCCTCTGCACTGTCTGCTCTGTACCTGAGTGTTTTTGGTAGAGGAGTCTGAGGTGGCAGAAGCCTTCCTCTAATGCCAGGCTGTGGTTAACCCTGTGGTGGGCGAATGCGGGGAGTTGCAGGGACATTTCTGTTAGTTAATCCAGCTTGCTGGCTAGTTTTACATCCTCTGTGTTTCGATTCTGTTTTTCCTTTGGCTTTATTTCAGTGGACTTTTGCCACTTGGACGATATAATTCTGTCATACTGTTACATTTGAAAAGCATTAAACCCCTTAGGTTTTACGGCAGTTTCCATACTCCTACCACAACCTTTTGATTTTATCAAAAAAAAAAGAGAAAGAAAAATGTATTTAAGGAGGTCAAGTTTTGGGGACTGGATGTTCCTACCTTCACTGGAGTTTTTCCCTCTTTTGTATTGGCTACTTAAAACACACAGTCGGTGGCTGGCCATGGAGGTGAGAGGTGGATGTGCCAGCCGGCTGGGAAGCGGGGTGGTGCTGGGTGGGCTGGCATGGCTGCGTGGGGTGGGGGGCACTAGACTACCAGGACATAAAGAATTACATTCATTTTATTATGATGGGGTGGGGAGGGACCGCTAGACTTACAGGAATGTCAGTGATAGTTATTATGAAGTACAGATCGGGGGTGTACTACTAGACTACCAGGGATATTACAAAAAAATGGAGGGTCACTAGACTACCATGGACAAAAATATTACATATAAATAACATACTCATTGGGGGCCACTAGACTACCAGGGATACAATCACAGTTAAGTACATTATCATGATGGGGAGGGGGCCGCTAGACTACCATTGATAATGAGAACTACTTTTTTTTTTTTATTCAGATGGGGAAGAGAAGATTCCTGAGATAAAACCCACCCTTATCTCACTTAATTGCCCCGGCTGCAAAACACTGTTTTTAATCTGGCCATCTCGTCCCTCACTCTTTGTTGGCAAGTGAGCAATTTCTTTGACCGCGACCGTTCAAATTCTTTGACCGCAATCGTGCATCGCGAGTGAAGGACGAGATGGACCAATTAAAAAATCAATTTTTTCAGCCCAGGGGTGTCCTAGGAAGTCAAATGAGGGTGGGTTTTACTCAGGGGGCCTCGTTCTGTCAAACCATGGTGGTGGTTTACTGCAATTCCTTTACTTTTTTGATTTATAAGGTTTTTAAATCTTTGTTCGTGACCCTGCAAATTCTTTGATCGCGAGTCTGCAAATTCTTTGATTGTGAGATTCTTTGATCGCCATCTTTGATCGTGAGGGAGGGAGAAGATGGCCAGATTTTTTATAAAGGAATACAGTACAAGTAACATTAAACTGTTCCATCAACTTACTGGGGTAGCATTATTTTTTTGTGATGCTACTGCAGTGGCAACTCGAACTGTTGAAGCTTTCAACTGTTTTCCAACCATCCTTCACTACCTATTTAACTCACTTGTAACTGTTTAGTGAAATGGCAGTAGCTGCATTTTCATGGCATTGCTTATAAATATCACAGCATTCCTTAAGAGCATTGTTTATAAATATCACAGCATTCCTTAAGAGTTTAGTCTGCCTTCTGAAATGAAACTCATAAGCACTCAGCTGAAAATAACGTTTATAGTACATAACAGCTAGTTGCAAGCCAATACTAACCTTTTACTAATTCATTGAATTAAACACTGCATAGCTTAAGAAACCCATTGAACAACGCTACACCAGTAAGTTGAGGGAACAGTTTAATGTGACTTGTACTGTAGATAGGGAAATTTTAGTAGTCTTTGATATTGAATATCTTGGAAATGGTTTGGTCTTTTGACTTGAAATTTGGAGGGATGAAAGGCAATATCCCACAGATGTGCCTTTTGGTGCTTTGGTCAAAAATAGTGTAGGGCAGCAAAGTTATGGCACTATGAAATTGACGATTTTCCCATAGGATAACATTACGGCGTTTGCCACATTACAGGAATTCTTTGCCGCCCTGCTGCAAAATAACGGTTTAGTCGTTTGGGCTGAAATTTGGAGGGAAGAAAACCAACATCCCACAGATGTGCCTTTTGGTGGTTAGGTGAAATAGTATTACAGGGCGACAAAGTGATGGCACTCTGAAGTTGACACTTTTTGCCATAGAGTAACATTATGGCGTCTGTTGTGTCTTTCAGGGCCCATATTTCGACAACGATGCGAGATACAGACTTTTCATCACAAAAATGCTTAGCCCCCCTCCTGGGGGATAAGTATAAAACTAACCAGGAAAGTCATAATTCATATGAAATTGTAATTTTTTTTCTACGTCATACGGTTCCTGAGATATAAGCAATTTAGTATTCCAAGTCGTAATTTTCTGTTCCGAAGTCAATTATTATGCATACATTCTTTGTTTTCAATGTGTTTTTTCAATGCAGTTTTTGGGGAAAAGAAGGGTGTGACCTTTCTTTACTGTGCCAGTTAGTGTATCCAGTTGCGCTTCTGATACCATTCTCATCACCGTTCCCGTCTACGCCACCATGTGCGTTATGGTTTGCGTTTTCGTTTGCAATTGCGTTCCATTTTGTTTGGCGTTAGTGTTGCTGTTACCATTACCATTTGCATTTGCAATTGGGATACCATGCCCGTGTGCGTTACGGTTTGCGTTTTCATAATGCTTGCATTTCTGATTCTGTTGGCTTTATTGTTGCTGTTACCGTTACCATTTATGTTTACAATTGCAGTACCATGACCGTGCGTGTAACAGTTTGTGTTTCTGTATGCGCTTGCATTTCTGTTTCTGTTGGCTTTATTGTTGCTGTTACCATAACCATTTGCATTTACAATTGTGATTCCGTGACTGTGCACGTTACGGTTTGCGTTTTCATACTCGCTTGTGTTTTTGTTTACTTTGGCATTATTGTTGCTGTTACTGTTACCATTTGCACTTACAATTGCGGTATCGTGAACGTGTGTGTTACCAGTTGCATCCTCTATGCACTTCTGTTTGTGTCTCTGCTTACATCACTATTCGATTTGGCATCACGTTGTGCTTGCATTTCTATTACTGTTTGTGTTACCATTTACATTTGCATCACCATGTGCGTAACCCTTTGTGCTTGCATTTTTGTTGCACTTCCTGTTACTATTGTCACACAAAATCACATGGTGGGAGCATGGGGCCCTTTCCACCAACTTGCGCAACTTTCTACTTTTCTATTCTTTCTTAAACAGTATGGAAATTCTATTCAAAAACCTTTGTTAATGCATCAGTTAGGGTTCTTCTACAGTGACAAAAGAGAGGAAATTCGACATTAGGGTTCCACCCCTTGCACCTACCCCACCCTGCCCCACCAACAGGCATCGGGGTGTGCGTTGGGGTCATCGGTCCTAACTCACCCCATTCTCCTACACCACCTCAGCTTGTTTACATAGGATGGGATGAGAGTTAGGACTGATGACTAACACACACCCCAATGCTGTTGGTGGAGGCAGAGGTGGGGTTAGTGCAAGGGTGGGAACCCTAATGTCAAATTTTCTCACTTTTGTCGCTGTAGAAGAACCCTAAGTGATGCATTAACAAAGTTTTTGCATAGAATATATATATATACACACACACACACACACACACACACACACATATATATATATATATATATATATATGAGTGAGATATAAGCTACCATAGTTAAGTTGAGGAGCCCTTTTAAGGTAAAGGGTCAAATTCGCACCTATAATAACTTTGGAACCGTTTAACGTTTTGCCTGAAATTTGGAGAAACATGATCAAAATCACACACCTTGGGATCTGTCACATTTTGTACTGGTCGATATACGGTCATGGAGTTATTACATGATCTGTGTACATTTACGCTTATTTGGTGAATTTTTGCTCAGTTTGCCTACAGGTCGCACATTTTGTGCGACCAGTCCAAAAACTTCAGGGAATGTGTGGAGAGGGTCCCTGATGTCCCTTTTCAAGATTTCATGAAAAAATATTGAACTGTTCAAAAGTTATTCAAAAAACAAGTTCCCATTATAAGTCAATGGGAAAAGTTAACAAAAAGTCCAACACTTTCGTAAATGCATTTTTTACTGTCGCAAATGGCCCTAGTACTTTCGCAGATCCACCATTTTGTTTTCAGTTGGTGATCAGAAAATGCTTGGCATTTAAAATTGGGACCATCTAGGGACACAATTCTTTTTGTGTTCACCTAGTCGGAGCCTGAGGATGCTAGCCATGTCTTTATTTTGGGGTTAAACACCCCAGAAATATGTTTTCAAAGTTCTGGAAAAGTACTTTCATAAAGTACTTTCATGCTCATGACACTTTCAGAAATCTGTGGGAAAGTTTTGCAAATCACTAAAGTACTTTGGTAACATTATGGCCAAATGACAGGAGTTCTTTGCCACCTTGCTGCAAAGAACGGTTAGGTCGCTTCACCTGCAATTTGTAGGGAACACAGCCAACATCTCACAGATGTGCCTTTTCATGGTTTGGTTAAAAAATCTCACATGGCTGCAAAGTTACAGTACTCTGAAGTTGGCGTTTTTTCCCATAGACTAACATGGTGGCGTACGCCGCGCCTTTCAGGGCTTGTATCTCGAAAACGATGCGAGATACAGATTTTTTGTTGCGACTAATATAGCCCTCAGGGCTATGTAATAACAAAATCCTAGCCAGGAAAATCATGATTTTTTTTTTAAATTTAAATTTTTTTTCTACATCGTGCTGTTGCTGAGATATTAGCAATTAAGTACTTCCAATGCTCGTTTTCAGCTTCGATGCCCATTACAATGCATACATTCTTTGTACACACTGTGTTTTTCTATGCACCTGTTCAGCAAAAACAGGGTATGCACTTCCGTTACTGTTGCAGTTACTGTTTCAACTTGCATTTCTGTCCCCATTTGTGATTTACGTTCCCGTGTCTGCCGCTTCTTAATGCGTTACCCTTTAATTTGTCATTTGTGCTTATGTTTTTCATTACTGTTACCATTTGTGTTTACACTACTGTTTCTTCTATGCTTTTTCGGCGGCCACCGGCATGACACATTTTTTTTTTTTTTACGCAGTCTTTCATTTGCATTTCATTTCTCTTTTGTTTTGCGACTTCCTTGCTGTTACTGTTACCATTTGCATTTGCAGCTCCTTTGCTGTGCCCGTACACATTACAGTTTGCTTTTCCATATGCGCTTGTGTTTTCTTTTGCGTTTCTGTTTGCTTTGGTGTTATTGTTGCTGTTACCGTTACCATTTGAGTTTACAATTGTGGTACTGTGCCCGTGCGCGTTTTGGTTTGTGTTTCCGTATGCGCTTCTGTTCCCATTTCTGTTTCCTTTGACATTATTCTTCCTGTTATCTTTACTATTTGCATTTACAATTCCGGTACCGTGCCTGTGCATGTTACAGTTTGCCTTTACATGTGGACTTGTGTTCGCGGTTCCGTTTCTGTTCCCCTTCATGTTCTTTTTGCTGTGACACTTAACATTTCCATTTTAAATACCGCTGCCATCACTGTTCACGTTACTAGTTGTGTTTTCGTATGCGCTTCAGTGTCCATTTGTATCACTGCTCGCTTCGGCGTCACTTTGCGCTTGCGTTTCTATTAACTTTTTCTTTACCATTTACATTTGCATTACCATGTGCACCACTGGTGGCACGTCCGCTTGCATTGCTGTTCCTGTTACTATGTCACAAGTCATCACATGGCGGGAGCCTCCCACTGCCACATTACATTCTCTATTTCTCATCATCATTATAAAAAAGAAGAGAAATTAGAAGCAAAAAACTCCTTTTAATGCATCAATTAGGGTTTTTTCACAGCGACAAAAATGAGGAAATTTAGTGTTAGGGTTGAAAACCCCCCTTGAACCCCCCACAGCCCACCCCCCCAACTGGCATCGTGGTGCACCATGGGGTCATCGGTCCTACCTCTCACCCTATTTTCCTACACCTCAGATTCCTTACATGTGATGGGGCATGAGTTAGGGCTGATGACCCCATGGTGCACCATGATGCTGGTTGGGGGTGGGCTGGGGCCAAGGGGTTTCAACCCTAACACTGAATTTTCTCACTTTTGTCACTGTGAAACAACCCTAACAGAGTTTTTTGCCTCTAATATATATATATATATATATATATATATATATATATTTCTTTGCAAAAAAACTGCATTAATGCACCAATTAAGATTCAACCTAATGCCACAAAAGTAGAGAAATATGGAGTTAGGGTTTCCAACCCTAACTCATCATCCCCCCAGCAGCAAAATGACAAGACCACACAAGCAACCACAGACAGCCATTATCAGGTAAGATGAACAACATACAACTGTTTCCAGATGACACAAATGCAGTAGCACCGATGTGCTACCTTTGTGGCTTTGTATCTGTGGTGTGCACACCACAAGACATAGACACTGAATTGTCACTGCAGATAGAAATCCACTTATACTCAAATCACAACACTGATTCTTTGTGCAGATGCACAGGCCCCTGCAGCCAGAAACAAATTCATGGTGGCCAAATTACAAGAATTCTTTAGTCTTCAGAAGTGCAGGCCATAATGTAGCTTCAGGGTACTCATACACACTGTAAGACATGTACATTTATGGGTCTGTCCTTCTGAAGTCCCAGGTGTAAGACATGGACACCACCTGCATGAATGAGAATATGATTCCACTATTTTAAAAAAGAAAGGAACTTCTTTGCAAAAAACTGCATTAATGCACTAGTTAGGGTTCAACTAACACCACAAAGGAGGGCAATCTGGCATGGGGTTTTCAACCCTAACTACCCACCCTACTCCTACAAGCAGCAAAAGGAAAAACATTAGAATTTTGAGTCTCCAGAGTCTTGGTGAATCAATGGTGGGTCTTTCTTGCAGTTGTGAATCCTAATGTTCACCCCTTTCACTATCCAATAGCCTCCTGTCCAAAGCACAAGGTACAGATACAGGTCCAGGCCAGTGCCTCACAGTGATATACTCTTCAAAGGTAGAGAACTGTGTCTCACTACATGCTTCCAACAGAATCTGTTGAAGGTTTATTCACACAGGGCCCTGCAGATCCTGCATGAAGAAAAGAGATCACATGCTTCAACATACCCGAGGCATGCTGTTATCACAGCACAACACACACCCTGTCATACCTTATTGCTTATGTGAAACATACCATGGACTGAGCTTAGTGTATGTTAGAAACCTCTGGGTAGTATTGGTAGCAACTCACCCCTGTCTTGGGGGCTGCTAATGGTGTCCCCTCCTATTTGCACATGGTAGGCAGCCTTCCTCTTTGATGGCTGCCACTCCACTCTTTAATTCTCTACCTACTGCAGATAGACCTGCCCACTGTCCAAACTTTAGAAACACTTTGCAAACACTGCTTATTAAAAATGTTTTTGACTTTGAGCACAATTTCTTCATAGTTGTTGTTGGGTATGTTGGGATTATGTATTTGTTGTCCATTCAGTTGTGTATGTATTGCAGATGTGAGTTTGCCCAGAAGGGTGCATTATAAATGTAAACAAAATAAAGAAATTCAGGACCATTGTCAAAGGTCTTTGGTGGACCTTTGGTGGTCCAGAAAGAGGGAGGGTATTTTGATATAGAGGATTATTTAGATGAAGTTCACCATTTAAGATATAAAACTTTTAAGGGAGCATTACAGTTTAACAGTGAGTGGGTGAGTGACTAAAATTCTTATATGAAGGAATCTCAAAATTGGATTGAAGAAATGCAGATATATCAGCATGCTATTTTAAGGCTTACAGGACATTCATAAGCATAGTACCATGGAAGTTAGACAGTAGGAAGGAGTAGATTATTCTTTAAGAAATCAGGCAATCGAGAAAAAAGTATGCTAACTTCATTGGGGGGCTGCTAGATATGGGTCTAGCCCTTGTTCAGATATGTCAATAGGGAACGAAAGACGTTTCAGGCACTAGCAAAGGGACATGCCATAGTTACATTTGGAGTCCCAGGATAATAATATGAGGCTATTGGTTAGCTGGTACATAGACATGCAATTGGGTAACAAAGAAAAGGAAGGAACAAAATTATTATTTTATTTTACAGTGTACTACATATACAGCAGTGCTAGACAGGATGCAATACAATACCTTGGAAGTATTAATGCAAAATGTTGCCGTATTCTGCAATGAACAGCGTACTTCAAAGGCAATTAAGTCCTTTTGTCTTGCAGTATTTTTTGACATGCCATTTACTGCAAGATATTGCCTTACATCATAGCTGGCTCTGCTGTACACTGTAACCACACAACACTTCATAAGACAAGACAGTTGTAAGCAGCCATTAGACATGCAAAGGGAGGAATCAAGAATGAGGGAGATTACAGAAAGTCCAAGAGTTACCATTTTATCTATTTTTATTTCAGAATTTATTTACCTAGGATAGCCTAACTGAGATACAGCATCTAATTTTCAATAGGGTCCTTTTGCATTTTTCCGCAGCTGGGTGGACTGGAACACTGAGAGGTTAAGTGACTTGCTGAAGGTCACCTAGTAAGTTTTTTGGGATCCAGCATGGTTTGAACTTGCATTCTCCCAGTTCATAAGCTGGTGCCCCAAACATTAGTCCATACTGCCTTTCTGTAAAGTGCCAAGAAAAAAACAGAGATAGAGGTAGTAGCACGGAATGAGATTAAGTGACTTGCTAAAGATCACACAATGAGTTTGTAGCAGTGGATAGAGCTGACCTGGGTCTCCAGATTCACAGTTCTGTGATCTAACCACTGGCTGGGCCTATGTAGCCCACTGTTAAAGTCAGGGTTTGGGGCAACATCAGTACTTACAGTGAAAGGACCACAAGATCATTTCCACAAGCAATATGGGACACGTTTAACTGCTCAGTGCTAAGCCAACTCACTCCTTTTGGTAATTTTGTACTGCTGGAAATATTTAATTTTCAAAATTCACAACCAGATTACTTTACAGAATGCTAAAGGAGGGTGCGGTCAAATTCTTCATGCAAGTTATTGCCTCTGTGTTAAAATCTTGAAGAAGTGATGCCATTTGTGATTCAAAAAGTGACTGCATGTTAAACACTGGTCATGACCACTACATAGGTCACTAGCGAGGCCACACTTGGAATACTTAGTTCTGGAGTCCTCTCCTAAGGAAGGACAGGGACAGACTGGAGATGGTGTAATGCAGGGTGGCCAAGCTGATTCAGGAACAGCAGGACAGATCTTGCAAAGATTGTCTCAAGGCACTAAATGTGTACTCACTGGGGACCAGTCAAGAGAGGGAGATGATAGAGATCTTCAAGTTCCAGAAGGCAATAAACAAGTGAACTGTGGGGAACTATTTAGCAGGAGTATAGAATCAAAAAACTCGACATCATGAGTGGAAACTGGTGGGGATAAGGTTTAAGAGGGATGTGAGGAAGTTCAGCAGAACTGTCTACCAGAGGAGGAGGTGGGTGCCAAGACCATAAATGGTTTTAAGCATGGCTGGGAGAGAGTGAAGGGTTTAGTGGTTACTCAGGTCAGTAGCAGCAGGGATGGGAGCAGGGGAGTGGATGAGGAGGGATAAAATCCTACATAGACAATAGGTCCTGGAGCAGATAGGGAACTCGGGGCAGACTAGATGGACCTGTGGTCTTTTTCTGCTATCATTGTCTATGTTTCTGTGGGAGGCACCCATGTGCGGGCAAATCCTCTGTTCTAATTTGTTAAATAAGCACTTATTATTTATAATTCTATACAGCAGGCTCAGATTACCAGAGTCAGTAGTTGAAGGTGAGCCAATAAACATACAAAAGAACACACTAGATAGCTACAGTATATGGGGGAGGCAGAATTTTGTGGAACCTACTGCTTAGTAGAATGTGATTGTCATAATGGCAAAATGACCTGTTTTGCCTTCAATTCCTTTCTTTCTGTGTCCTATTTTAAGATCTGAGCTGGGGTCTATCTATGTTACACTATGGCTTTTCAGAGAGACACAATATGGTAAGTCTATTGAAGTCTTATGGTAGAGGCTAGAAAACACTATTACCAATTTAAAACAGCTATGTATAAGCAAATAAAATTACATATGTGAGATAATGGGAATGTAAATGCATTATTTGGTAGGGACAAAAACAAAAAGAAGGTCACCAGGAACAATGGTTTAACGTTTTTGTTTGAAATCCCAAAGTACAACTTAATGGCATCCTCTCAATGTAGGGGATATAGAGCTTCTGGTGGTGGCTGGAGAGATAATAGGGGGATTTCATTTTACTGAGGCACAGTTGAACTGTATTTCAGTTTTTAATTACTATTTTCAGTGTTTTCATATCATTCATGAGCTGTACTTAATGTGGTTATGAGTGATGAACTGAGCATGTTTGCACTGTACATAACTCAATTTCACAACCTTCCCAAAATATCAAAATTGATACTATCCAAAATTTGCCTTAAAAGGGGAACAGTCAGCACTAAAAGCCCCACAGCTGAGTGTGGGGTTGGTCCCAATTGGCACTTTGTGTGCCAAAATATTATATACAGTATATATATATATATATATATATATATATATATATATATATATATATATTTACTGTTTACTGCAGTATGGTAGATTGTATCAAGCTAATTCTGCTGACTTCCATGTTGACATTTCCTGTAAACAGAAATCTCGTCATGCCCTGCAGCTGACATCAGAGCAGGGCTGCAGCAGTGGAAGATTCAGTAGGTTGCAGTACATGTTAGAGAGTTTGTAAGCTCAGGTCAGATGTCTGCAGGTCCTGCTGTTCTCCCAGGCTAAAGTATAGTCCTCTGTGACTGTACTTAGCTCCAAGAGAAAAGCAGGACTAGCAAACAAAATACAGTCTACTATACTGTAGTAATAAGTAAGGGAAACCTATGCTGTCACACACAAAGTGTAAACTAGACTAGACCTACACTTGGATATGGGTCTTCTAGTGCTGACTGTTCCCTTTAAACCATGCATCTGTCAACTCTGCACATCTCAGAAAAGTTTACAAATATGGTGGATTTCTTTTTCGATTTAATTGGCACACAGTTCCTTGGTAATCCTTTGAGATTTTTTACTTTCTACAACTATGCCGTGTCCACTAGCAGTCAACATGAATTGCCCATTTTCTCTATTTCAGACACCTAAAACACAGCCTAAAACACAATGGAAATGAAAATATGAGCTGTTACAAGATCATGTCTACCTGCTGAAAAATAGACAACCTGAAAGGCCTTAAGTATTTGCAACCTTTGGATTCAATCTTGGCCATGCATGAGGTATTAACGTCTTCATATCCTGTATAGAAAATAGCAGAGTAAAAAGTATTCTTAGACAGTTGATGCAGCACTCATATTGTTTGCTACCTAGAGACTCAAAGGAATGCTTTGCTATACCACATATGCTAATGAAAGAAACTATAGAAATCAAATTTTTTTGTAATCCTGCTTCTGTCCAGCTCCCTTTCTGACATGTATCTAAGTGTCTCTTGGTCTAGCATACATACTATATGTTGTTTTGGTTTTTTTCCCCTCAATTCCTTGTAGCCTCAGGAACATGAAACAGTGATCCTCAGCAGACCTTAGAACTCAGGATACAAAGCAAAGAGAATCAAAGGGCTGCTGTTGAAAGGGGAAACATGTAATCAGCTAAAGAATGCCTGAGAAAGACCAAGGGCAGCAGATACTGAAACCTTGAACCTCTTTGGCTGAATGCATTTTTCAAATTCTTACATATGAAACCAGCAACCAAGGGAATTGATTAACTTTAAACGTAATTAAATGATGCCAACATGTGCATACTTTGAGCACATGTTTATCAGTGTTCAGGAGCCTTTTGTATCAGCAACACTCATCCAAGTACATACCACTAACACAAGTTGTTTTCCTGAATTCGGTGACATTACAGGGCAATCATATTCATGGATATATATAATATATGCAGAAAGAACTTTTGTGTCAATATCAATTTTTGCATACAAGTTGTCTGCCACTAATGCAACCCTGAAAATATGGTGTCTGCTGTAAGGGAACACTATTTTTTTTAATTGCCACAGAACATAATTTCATATTTAGTATACATTCTTACATTAAAGATGGTCCCTGGTGTTTCAAATTCTCATTTTTCTGATGCGCCTGAAAAAGTTTTCATGGCTGTTTACTGGTACAAGTGCATTCTTAAATATGTGTAACACCCCCTTCCCCATGGGTAGTGCTTACTAAGCATGCCTCCTGGCATCTGATCTTGCCAGCTCTGGGTCCATTGCCCAGAGATGGTCCTGCCAGCCTTTTGAATCTGCTTGCTCTGAGATGTGGAGAAGCTATGTAAATAATTGATGCTCTGCCATCTAGTGGCACAGTGCAGGTCACACAGGAGAAATCACTGTGCTCCTATTTTTGCCACTGCTGACCAAAATCAGCCTTTTAGTGTGTTCTGATTCCTGGGATCCAAGAACATAATGTAGGGGCTCGGACGCACCTTTTGGGAGACAAAGGGGAATATGGAATATGTGAATAAGTGCTTGAATGTTTTTGTGTATGCTGTTACTTTAAGAACTGTCTAGATCATTTCAGGAATGCATCTCTGCCTGCTGCAGGGGTTCTATCACTATTGCACTAGCAACAGGCAGGTAAGGACTTGGTCAGCACCCATTCCACAAGCGGACTACAGTACTCAGATGCAGCTATCAGCTCAATTGTCAGTTATGTGTTAAAACAGTTTGATTTGTCTGCAACAAGACATTAAAGTTGGAAATTAATATGAACTGTTTACATGGATGCCATCTTTGTGACCACTGACCCTGTGCTACCCAATCAGCGATCGAGTAGCTCTTAGAACTGTAGCTATGGCTCCTGGGTAGGAGGTGTAAACAATGTCCTCTGCGCCCTTTGTATTATCCAATGAGGTAATGAATAGTGCTGATGCATATTAATTTCTGTGATGGACAAGGAGTGGTGCATCTTGTCCTGATACTTTGGGGGAGACGGCTGTGTGTGGTAGTTTTGGGACTGAAGCTCTCCAAGGAGGGGAGAGCAGAGATGAGCAAGAGAGAGATGGTTTGTGAAGTTAGCCCCAGGCTTCCACAGCCACCTTTGGGGAAAGTTGCTAAAATCTTCCATTATCTGGCAGAGCCAGAATTCGGTTGTCAGTTGAGACAAGATCATTGAGCACTTTGAGAAAAGCCCTCAGTTACGGGACTGGGACTGAGCTTGCATGGCCTGAAGTGTGACTAGAAGCTGAAACAGCATTGGGAGTACCTCACTAAGCTTCACACTGTCTGGGGAGCCAGAAAGTATCAAGGATTGCCATCAGAAAGGTCTTCCAGAACCAGATGATTTGATACCTTTTATTGTACCAACATACATATAACAAAAAGAACTAAGTGCTTTAGCTTTCGGACCAACTCAGTCTTTCCTCGGAAGCTTAATGACAGTTATTTAGAAAATCCCATACTTTTAACAATCATATCACGCAGAAAAAAACTGAAAAAAAAAACACTGGTTTAAAATACTCATTTGGAAAATAACAGAACTATCATAGGAGTTGAAAGTACCAGTTCAGATTCAGCTGAAACAGCCTAAAGGTCAAATGTGATTAGAGCATAACACTGCACATAAATTAAAATGACTTAGAGATACCAGCAGAGTAAGATAAGAACATCTCTAGCAGAGAGCTGTATAACCCAATTATGAGTGTTCCAGTGTGTTTAAGAATGAAGTTCATTAAAAGCAAAACCCACTCAGATTAAAGACATCCTAAAATGTGACATAATTGTAAGTTAAAAACAAGCCACACTAAACAGAATTCCAAAAAGTAAATATACATGGCATACAAAGGGTTTAAAGTAAAGGTTACCTAAAATAAGCAATAGTTTCACACTATATGGAATGTAAACCTTAGCTGGAAATATTACCCAACTATACTCTCAAACTGGTTACTATGCTCCATAAACCTTAAGGTCTTAACTGTTGTAACAGGACTTTGTACATGATAATATAAATTGGCAGTATAAGAATCCAAACAAAAAGCTGCTTGTCAAGGACCACCAAGAAACTAAGACCATGCAACCTGATATGTACAGATTTCAATAAATTCTCAGTGTATTGCCATAGTAATGCTCACTCTGCCTTACGTCTATCATTTTAAAGTCGCCGACTGCCTACACTTCTTCCTCTCTCTCCTATTGCATTTAAATTCTTTTCTAGAAACAAGAGTTAAAAAGGGAAAAAACAAACACATTACTTTAGGTTTGAGCTAAGAGGGACTTACTTTAAACATGTACTTGTATTTTTCTTTTTTGGAGACTGAGCAGGCTAGGTCACACTACAGTTCGATATGATAAAAGTGAAAGTGCTCTGCTGTGGATCTTCTCCATGTATGGATGGCAGCTTTCTTTTCTGAGAAAATGAATAAAACAGAATAAAAGTACTTTTTTTCACTTTTAAACCGGTGACACTAAACTTCTGGCAGCAAGTCACAGACAGTGACAGCACTTAGTCATGCTACATTGCAGCAGAATGTGAAAGCCCTTCAACACAGAGCCACTTCGAAAATGACAGGATCAACCAGATAACCATTACCAACAATGTAAACTCATGCAAATTATGGTAGCATCAACCAGATACTCTACAGATAAAACAATTACTTGTGCCACATAGGGACTGCTTTCCACACACACACACACACACACACACACACACACACACACACACACACACATTTATGGCCATTTTCTAAGATAGATAACTCACTCTGGGGTGTGTGGTCTTGCTCTGATATATGCACGCATTGGGTGGCTGAACGCATACCAAGGCATGCGTATATCAGAGTGTGACCGCACACCCCAGAGTGGGTTATCTATTACATATATATATGGCTCTATTGCTCTGTAGTCCATTCCAACCAATCCAACCAACAAGGGTATGCTATGGGCATGCCTTGGCTAGCAGCGTCCGGCCTGTACTTCCATTCTGACCAAAAGGTGGAGCTGTGTGCTGCATGCAGTAGTAATGGGCAAACTGCGTAGTAATGTATGCTAAGCAGCACATAATGAGATACAAATGTGCCTGTTTCCCCACGGATTACCTAAGTAGGCTCATTTGCATGGGAGCTTTGAATGTAGCTCACGTTTGCCCCGGGATAACCAGTTTGCACCAGGTTATTGTGTTAGCACTGTGTAATCAGGTTAGCCCTGCGCAAACAACACTTCAGCACAGCACAGTTCTGCAGTGTATGGCTTGCATTGTTGTTTGCTGTAGATGTGAGACATCTCTGTGCAATCACACACAATGTTCTCCACCTGCAACACTGGCTTGCTCCAGCATCTAGTGAGCTTCTGTTGCAGTTTGCACTTCCCTGTTGCTATATTCAGTGCTGTCTTATTCCCGGGCTATTTTTGCCCTGTACTCCTGGCCCTGTTTGCCCGGCCTCTTTTGCTTGCTATATTCGGCTGGTTTTGCACCAGGCTGTTCCTTTGGAATATAGCTTGTTTTTTGCTCCGGGCTAAGTTTGCCTGCTGGGCAGTGCTAATTTAGCCCCCGGGCAAAGTTTTGAATATCTGGCTCCATGTATCCTAATATGTACAGAGTTCAAAAATGCGACACTATATAATAATACTACTATATGTGCAGTAACAGTCCAAAGATTCTGAACAGAACCACAATGAAATAAAACTTCCACCCAGGACAAGATAACTAGTTAGAAGTGAATGTACACTATGAATGTGAGACAAGAGTCATAACATACCTTCATTTCCACAGATCACTGCAATATTAGCCCAATGTAATTTAATCCATCAAGGGCCCTCATGCAGATAAGATCCTGCACCTCAATATGTTCAGAGTTCAAAAATGTGGCAGTATATAATACAACTACTGTATGTACAGTAACAGGCTAGGGAATCTGAATAAGACCAAATGGAATTAACCCCACCCCCACCCCCAGGGAAGATACGTAGTAAATAGGAAATAATATTCATTTTGGGTGTGAACTAAGTGTCATAACATGCTGTTACATCATTATGTCATGTACCTGATTATAAACTCACCTCAATGTAACAGCAACCCCATACCCAGCAACTCACATAAACCCCACCACACACACATACGGAGATGCTGAAGTCCTATAATATGTATATCCTTTGAAGAAAAGGTCTGTTACTGTTTAAGTCTTATGATGTGCCATAAACCCCAAATCTGTGTTCATGCCATCTTCTACCACATTGAGAAGTAAAATAAGTTTGATCTCAAAAGCCCACCTCTGTTGTGCACATTTGAGATTTCCTTTTAAGACCATTACTGACATAGCTGAGATTGAGTGGTCTGGCCAACAGAAGTGCTGCCCTGCAGGTTTTTCAGTCATTGTCAGATTAATATTACGTCTGTGTGAGTTCATTCTAGCATGGAGCGGTTGGCTTGTCTCTCCAACATAACCTGTTTATTGACATGTCTTGCATTGAATTAAACAAACAACATGCTGTGATGCACATGTATAATTCCTCTGTACCATGAATTGTCTGTTTTGTGATGTAACCACACAGTCTGAAGTGGAAATGAGCTCACAAGTCTTACATCTGAGTTGATTACAGGGTCGTGCACCATTTGATATTTCTTCTGTTACTTTTTAAATGAGTATTTTAAACCAGTGGGATTTTTTCTGTTTCTTTTCTGCATGATCTGGGTGTTAAAAGTATGGGATTTTCTAAATAACTATCATTAAGCTTCCGAGAAAGGATTGGGTTGGTCCGAAAGCTAAAGCTCTTTGTTCTTTTTGTTACATCTATGTTGGTCCAATAAAAGGTATCAACTCATTTGCTTCTGGATCTGTTCTTACAAGGACCAATATGGCAAAGACTAAATCTGTATGTCATCAGAAAGGTGGAAACCCATCTGAGAGACAGTTTGCCCTGTCAGCCTGGGTGCACCTCAGCTGTGCCACACATGCGCCTGTATCTACTGCCTCAGAGAATGAGAGACTCTATATACATTGAGAGCCCAAGAAGAGAGTCTGCCAGACAGGACAGTTTGGGGAGTCAGTCAGGTATTGCCAGTATTATGCAGTACCCATCATTTGCCCATGAAAATTAGATGCCTTGACGTGTGCGGCGGGTGTGTGGCCCTGGTCCCTAAGACTGGCTGAATTCAGCATCCACAGAGCAACTACCTAAAGGTGACAAGCTGCTAGACTTCTCTACACCCACAACAACTACAATTCTGTTTGCCCTGTTTAAGGACCTAGCTCAATAATCTGCACTGTAGAGCTGTTCAGAGCCTATGGAATTGAACAACAGAACCGTGAGTAAACAGAGGGTCCCGCCCTCAGCTGGGGTTCAACTCTAATTATTTAAAGTTCCTTATATCTGATTTCAAGTGCACCAGTGCTGGCCAACCAGTGGCAATGTACAGGCCTGCAACTTCTCTCTGGATACCCAGTAAGCCTTTTGGGGACACTGGTACCAGTGGGAGGAGGCTATTAATGGTGTTGCTGTTGGGCATAGGCACTGCTGTAGCATTGTCTATGGTGTTACCAGTTTATCAAATAATCCAGTTGTTGCTGCTTGCCTTCCAAATTCCCCATACCCCATTAATAAATGTTATATTGTTTTTACTGTTAAAACTGTGAACATATTATTAGTGATAGCTATTAATTGCATGTGAAATAGAATATTGCTTAGGTATATGGTATTCTGTGTGCGGGGTGACTGGGTGGGAAGGTACAGCATCCGAGGGGGTTGTGCTACATAAACATCTTGCCCACTATATTTTACTCTGGGTGGAAGCACTGTGCTATTTATTTTATGTCTTGGGGAAAGGAAACATTACCATCAGAACAGAGCCAAGGCCCCTCAATCTGTTTGGACCCCAACAGGCAGGGGTAGTAGCCCGTAGCTACACAGTGCTTGGGTAACATATGGAAGCATTTTTAAAATAATAGTTTATCCTATTAGGTCATGTTCAGCTTAGAATATACACACAGGATGGCATCAAGGCAATTAGCTTTCACATTTGCAACCGATGGCATAATTCAAGGCATTTTACGTACATGTCTGTCTGCCCTTAGTTACTCTGTTTCTTTTATATTAAAGTCCCTGTCATTCTGCATGTAATTTTGAGCTGTTTGAATAACTGTCTGGCAAGTTTGTTTTTTTTTATTGAGATTTTTTCAGTTATGTTTCCCTGAGCTAACCAGCTCTGAAACTGCAACTTTGAAAGCAGATATAAGCAAAAGAAGGATGACAATCCCTATATGTCTTTATTTTGCTGTATTCACAAGCATATTCTGCATCTATCAAAAATGTGTTATGAAAGTGACATGGGATTGAAATGGTTTTAGGCATAAAAACATACAAATATTTCCCGGATTTTTGGTAATGTTAGTTCAAGAAGATGTTGTAGTATGGTAATGTCAATTTACTGCTGCATTTTGGAAAAATGAAGCAAACATCATGCCAAATGATCAGAGATGGACAAAATCCACAAATTTTGTTCCGCAAAATATTTCATGAAATTTACGCATTTCGTGAAATATTTTGTGGGTGTCAAATGCAAAATTCCACTGGAGACACATTGAATTGGTGGAATTTTGCCACTTGTGGGTGAAATTCTGCTGTTTGCGGGTGAAATTCCACATTTTGCCGGTGAGAGTCCGTATTTCTCACCCGCAAAATATTTTGCAGAATTCTTGAATTTTGTGAAATATTTAATGTGGTGAAATTAAATTTAGCTGCATCTCTGCAAATGATGTGTCATTATTTCACATTTTCTTTCACACTCATGTTGACACCTAAAACATTGATATTTTGACTACATACAACAATTTGACCCATACAGATTGTTCCCATAAAAAGGGATTAAGTCTCACCATGTAACTTAAAAACAAGCATGGCAACCCATGTTTTTGTTGGGATTTTAAATGTTTACATGACCATCATGTACTAGGCCAAAAATTATGACTTTGACGTGTGGTTGCTGAAATACCAGGGAACATCCTTAAGTTATCTATAATGGTTGAAATCATAATTCCCAGTAATAACAAAATGAAGGCAACCACAAAACTGGATTGATATCACTTATCTGATAATACTGAACTTTACCTTTGTCATTACATTAGAGCCTTACTGATGTTCAGTTCTTCAAATGTTTTCAACATTGCAACATTGCCTCTGATTATGCTCTTGAATTAGATAAGATCTTTATTAATTGTTTATTGTTCTCTACAGGAATTGTTCCTTTAGCCTCTGATACCCTCCCAACCTCAACATCACATAGGAGTAAAACCTGGAGTCTGAAGCACTACCTCAGAGCCACCAGAGGCCTTGCAATAATATTACACCTACTGTCCAGCAATGTCCACCCCACCCACGCCCTGCTAGTAGCTGTGGGTCTGGCACCTGCAATCAAGAATTACTGGACATAGTCTCCCTAAATATCAATAGTCTCCTGCCTAAATTTCCCAGTTTTAAGCCAGAGTCAAGTTAGTGCAACCTCAATGGAAACTTGGCTCAGTCCACACATACCTGATTCTACAATCTCATTGCTAGGCTTTAATGTCTTCAGGAAGGACAGAACAGACAAACCAGGTGGCAGCTGCTTTATCTACATCAGCTCAAACCTGCAAGCCTCTAAAATTGTGATCAAAGACCAAGTGAGGGACTGTGAATGTCTAGCAATAAAGATTTTGATAGGGTGAGGGCACAAATATTTTGTCATCCTTTCAACAAGTGACCAGAAAATGGTTTTCCTTACATAATATCCATTCCAGCTTGAGTTCTCTTTTTCTTGGCTCAACTGACTATGCCTTTAAAGCTTTAATAAGGGCCTCTGTCTGTTTCCTGGGCATCTCAATGTTTGACATTATTTCAACATCAAGTTCACAGTTACACACATCCTCCCCATTCTAGGGGCTGGTTGTTTGAATAGATACTGAGCTGAATGGTGCTGGAAAAATGTACTGATGTTTTGGAGTCATGTGACTCCCCGTCCAGAGCTAGCCTGTTACACCTGGAAGCAGTTTTTTTCCTGTACTCATCATGGAGACCTCATGGCTAGGTCACCTGAGCAACCATTCCTTCACAAGTTGATAGTGAGGAGGGAAGCAAACCCATCCCTTTACCCATCAGCACTAAGTGTGGTAATATTAAAGGGAAATACATTTTTTCATTTTCGTTTCCATTTTTGACCTCTTCAACAAAGTGCAAACAAATAATTAACTATTTACCACAGTATATAAACTATCATATATTAAAAACCCACAGTGTGCTGGCATGCTTTCATTTCACAGTCAAGTGACTCATTCTGCAAAACTAGCTTGTTACCCCTGGCAGCAGATTTGTTGTCCTGTCCTTGTCTTGGGGCCTGAATATAGGGGAAGGATGAGGCAGAGGACTGATGGGGGGGAAAGGTGATAAAGAGATAGTCAGAGGAACAAGTTGAAATTGTGGGCAGTGCTGTGGCGAGCAGGGCCCATGGAGGTCCACTTGAAACAAGAAATGGAGGCAATTAATTTAACAGAAAGAACACTAAGTGCAAACCAAGAAAAAGTATTAAAGAGAGGACTAACATTTATCCCAACAGGGAGAATAAATGCACTCAGTGTAAAAATAGAACTCTATAAACTATATAGGCAGTTACATTTAAAGATACAGTTTACAAAACAGCCTATTGTAGAGACAGGCTATGTACTGACTTGTGTAAAAACTCATGTCCCCATTAAATGGATGGAAATTGAGAAAGACTGCACTCGAGAAAAAAAAAACTAAATTTCACAACAAGTACTCATGTGTGCCCAATACCACCAGTCACCAGGTTGTAAATAAGTTCAGTAAGCTGGTAGACACTGAAATGCTACTGAAAACTACAAAGGATATCAGAACTTAACAAAGAGAGAGAGAGAGAGAGAAGCCTTGCAGGAAATTAAAGAAATGCCAGATACTATGATTAAACAGGTTGATAAAGGTGGATCCATAGTACTGTGGCCAAAAGACATGTATAAAAATGAGATGAGATCACAGCTGGACAACACAAAATTTTTCAGGAAAATATGAGCAGATACAACAGATGAAATAAAATGAAAAGCCCAGGCTTTGATTGAAAATGTAAGTGAGAAGTAATGGATAAATGAGAACTGAGAAAGAAAAAAAAGAGTTTTATTGGTGGAAAATCTGGTGAGACCTGCAATCTACCTGCTGCTGACGAAACATAAAAACTGCACCACCCCCTGGCCACCCATCTTAAGCAGTCTCAGTTCAATAACAGAACCCTTGTCAAAATATGTCGATTTTATTATACGTCCCTTTGCTAAAATTCAAAAGTCCTATGCAGGTGGTACAAAAGACATCTTAAAAATGTTGGAAGAGATTAAGGAAGACCAATATTAATAACTTTTTTTGTGGACAATCTGTACATTACCATGGAGCATGAAGGGGAACTGCGAAGTATAAAAAGAGTATTGACACAAAGAAGAGATGATCTAACAGCCACCTAACAGATTCATCTTAGCTCTTGTGAATTTGTATTAAAATCTAATTATTTCATGTTCAGCAATTAATGTTTTGAACAAATCTAGGGAACAGCTATGAGTACAACATTTGCCCCTTTCCTAGCTAATATTTATGTAGGACAGTGGAGAATAAATTTATTTGGGACAATGAGAATAATAAATGGAGCAAATACATTAGAAATGGATGCAATATATAGATGCGTGCTCTTCCTAAGGGAGAACAGAGAATCCACTTATCGAATTTCTGTCCTATATTAACTCAAGTGATTGCTTTTTGAAATTCATTGCAAAAAGGAGTAATACTTCAGTAAATTTTCTGGACATAACTATAAACAAAAAAGATAAGAAATTGCACACAAAGTTATTTTGCAAACGTCTGTTAAACACAGTCTCCAGCATTTTGAGAGTGAACCCCCGAAACATACAAAGAAAATATACCTTATGGCCAGCTAATACAGGTAAAACATAACTGCAGTGAAGAAGCTGAAATAAAAGAAGACAAGCATTTGTCAGTGCTGAATGTTGTCTCGCTGGCATTGGTACTGGTAGTGCAGGAGTTAGAGATGCATAATAGGAATTGCAGTGAAGAACTGAACTGACGCCAACCTCACCCCCACCCTGCAGAGAGTGACAGGTGGGGTGTGCCTTTGGATCATCAGCTGTAATGCGCATGCCATTTCACCTCACCTTACTCTGTAGACACTGACAAGTGTTGTAGTGTGCTTTGAGGTCTTTGGGCTTTATACTTACCCCCATTCCATAAGCAAATATGCAATGGGTGCAGTATAGGAGAATGGAGTGAACTTTGGGTCGAGAACTGCAAGGCACACCTCAATGCCTGTCACTGGCTGCAGGTTGGGGGTGGAATGGCATGAGCATTACAGCCGATGTTCCCAAGTCACACCCCTGATGCCTGTCAGTCTGTGCAAGGTGGGGTGTTACAGTTGGAAGCCCTAATGCCATAGGCATTTGTTGGTATTTTCACTCCAAATTTTCCACATGGGCTTTTTGTGACCCCACCTCATGAACAGCGGCACTATCAGTTACATAGATACATACATACATAGACAGTGTCGGCAGATAAGGGCCTATGGCCCACCTAGTCTGCCCATTTGAAGTTTGTTAGCTGAAAGGTGATTTTGCATAGCGACTAAGCCATTTGATGCCCACAGGTACAAAAACACATTTTGGACAGGATGTGAAAAATGACAACTATATTGTTCATGAGGAGGTGTAAAAAAATGGTGACATTGAAAATCTGGAGTGAAAATATGAAAAATTGGTGAAGTCATGAGCATGCACAGAAACTGCACAACAGACATCTGTAACCTAATTATTTTGGGGATTTTTTTAACCACATTTTCAACATAGGTATTTTGGGGCCTCCCATCATGAACAGTGGCACTGTGATTTTGTTAATCTATCCCAAAAGTTGATTTCCCACAGCGACCACGCCATTGTGCGCCACAGGTGTGAAAATGCATTTTAGGCAGAATGTGATAAATGACAGCTATACTGTTCATAAGAAGGTGTGAAAAATTGGCAGTGTTGAAACTCTGGCATGAAAATATTGAAAATTTGCAAAGTTACAAGGGTGCGTCAAAACTGTGCAATGCACGCTTGTAACACAGTCATTTTATGGACTTTCATTACCAAATTTTCAAAATAGGCATTTTAGGACCTCTGCTCATGACCAGTGTTACTGTCATTTTCTCAAACTGTCCTGAAAACTGATATTGCACAGCGACCACGCTGTTCTGTGCCAGAAGTGCGAAAACACATTTCAGTCAGGATATGTAAAATAAAAACTGTACTGTTTATAAGGAGGTGTGGTAAGATGCCAATTTTGAATATCTGGAGTGAAAATATTACAGATTCATGAAGTTATGCATGCATGAGACACTGCAATGCACCTCATAAAACAGCCATTTTTTGAATTTTTCACAAATTTGCAACATAGGCTTTTTGAGAGCCCCTAATGAACAGTCACACTGTTGTTTTGTTAATCAGTCCCGAAAGGTGATTCCACGCAGTGACCGTGAAATCACCTTTTGGGACTGAATAATGCCATGACAGTGACTGAATTCATGAGGAGGGGTCCCAATAACCCCATGTTGAAAATTTGGTGCCAAAATTCACAAAATTGCCTGAGATATGCACCAAAGTTGAAAACACCCTATTTATGCCATTATACAGCTTACCGGCATTTCCTCAGTTTGCAGTCAGCTTTGAAGAGTGCAGATATGTTCCTGGTCCACCGAAGATCATTGTGCCATGCTGCAGAGGTAAGTATGGGGTGCGCAGAGGGTAGGAGCAGGTTGAGAGAGTGCCACTGGACTCAACAAGGGACCGTTTTCTGGTTCGCAGGTTTAAAAAAAAAAAAACCTTGCAGGATGCTTGTTTTACAGGGGCATTTGGCATGCTGGAGTGGGCTCCCAGCATGCCACCTAACTGTTTGAGAGGGCTGTAGCCAACGGGGGATTGGGCACCCCCATCGGCACATACTGAGTAGTGGGGGAGAGGGGCAAGAGTTGAGGGGGATTGGGCACCACCCTTGGCACACAACAAATGGGGGGCATTATGCCAATGGGGAGTGGGCTCCCCATCACCAGATTAAACTGAGAACTGGGGGACTGAAGCTGACAGGCATTGGGCCCACCATCAACAAAGAAAGACTGTTGGGGGGGTGCATGATATCAAGGGGGATTGGGCACCCCCTTGGCACAGAATTAAAATGGGAGGGGACCATTATGCCGACAGGGAGTGGGCTCCCCCGTCTGCACATGAACTGGGTCGGGGCATGCTGACAGGGGGATTGGGCACCTCCAAAGCTGGCACTGTGGCAGGCAGTGGCAACAGTCACTGCTGCCATGTTTATTGGACTGCTTCACCAGGAAGGGGATGTCGGGAGGCATGTTCTTGGACCGCTGCATGAGGAGCTTGCCTCTCATTGCAGCAGCACTTTTGTTTGATCTGGTGGCCAGTTTATTTATTGCTGGTGTGGCACCTGCATGCTGGCTTATTGGGGAATGAGGGACGCACCAACTGATGCATGCCCTGCATTCGCCCACAGTGACCGCACCTCCAAATCTGCTGCTACTGCAATATGCTGGCTGGCATGCACACGTGAGCCAACATAAAAAAATGGCCATCACATGCCTAATGTTTTTGGATTGTGGATATGAACCACATTATTCTGAAAGCTGTCAAAAAGGATAATGCAATAGGGAGATGTGAACTTCTAACTGACAAATCAATACCAGAATATAATGAACAAAAAATTACTTTTTGCACCACCTATAATGTGGCATATAGAGAGATGAATGATGTAATGCAAAAACATTGGAATCTAGAAGCATAGCTTATGCAACGGACATATATCGAGAGAAGACCCAGATTTAGCTACAGAAGGTGCTCCACTTTGAAAGACAGTTTGGTGCACACATTTTATGAAAAGGCTAAACCAGAAATACAACCTGATTGGATGCCAACATGACTTGTGGGAAATTTGAAATCTGGCAGTTGTACACAATGCAATAAGACTTGGAACACCAAGACATTTAACCACCTACATGTGGGGAAAAAGTACAAAATAAATTAGTGAATTGCAATACTACTGGTGTAATACTATATATATCTTGATATGCCCCTGTGGTATGACCTATATAGGATAGACCAAAGGTGCTCTAAAAATGAGAATAAGTCAGCATAAGACTGCTATATGAGTGAGGAATGAGAATTGTGTGATGACTAAACATTATAAAGAAGTGGGCCATGGGTCAGTGGTGAACCTCAGATATATAGGCATCAAAAAAGTGAGCATCTCTGTGAGGGGGAAGCTTTTCAAAAAGGATTGCTCCTGCAAGAATCATTTTTGATCAATGACTTGGACAGTTTGCACCCATGCAGTCTGAATGATGACCTCAGACTTAATTATTTGTAGTACTCTTTCAGGACATCTGAATTTCTGTTTGAAAATCCTTGGTCCCCATTTATAGGATCCTGATTTGGCACACTGAATGAATGACTTGCTAAGTGTACCATTTTATGAAACATGCCTGCATATTGTGCATGTGTTTTTAAACATAATTATTTATGTATGTATGTATGTACCATGGAGAATATTTAATTAATTATGTGCATTTTGTTGAAGGGGTGAAAAATGAAAATAGAAGTGAAAAAGTGTAATTATACTTTAAAATAACCATACTCAGAACTATAGATAGGTAGACAGACAGAGGAATGTAGTCCTCGCCCCAACAAGTTTGTGAATTAATCTGGTTGCTCAGGTGATCTAGCCATGTGGTCTTCATGGAGATGAGGATGGGTCAAAAAAATCTACCACCAGGGGTAACAGGCTATTGTTGAAGAATGAGTCAAATAACTCCAAAACAAAAGCATACCACCTCACTGTGGGTTTTAATATATAATACTTTATGTAATGTGGTGAATATTTAATTATTTGTGTGCACTATGTTGAAGGGGGTGAAAAATGAAAACATTTTATTTCAGTTTAATATTATAACCGTTAGAGCAGGAGAGAGGCACATGGGTAGAGGAATGCAGTTCCTTGCCCCTGCTACCAATCTGTTAGTGAATAAATGTCTGGTTGCTCAGGTGACTTAGCCATGTGGCCTTCATGGAGATGAGTACAGGATAAAAACCTGCCTCCAGGGATAACAGGCTAGCTTTGAAGAAGGAGTGGACATGACTCCAAAACATCAGTAATTTTTACAACACCATTCAATCCAGCATCTATTCAAAGAACCAGCCCCTAACCTTGGGAGGATGTGTGTAGCCATGAACCTGATAGTTGAAATAATGTTGAGACATTGAGATGTCCAGGAAGCAGCCAGAGGCATTTATTTATTGATGTTTAAAGAAACAGGCAACTGAGCCAAAAAAAAAATATGAATAAAGCTGGACTGGACCTTGTGTAAGAAAAAACATTTTCTGGTTACTCATTGAAAAGACTACTGCTACCATGAGTACAAATCTGTCTCTGTTGTGTGGCCATTAAACAATATTCACTGGGTTGACACAATGTTCAGGGATATGTTGTGGTTTTTGAGTGCCTGTATACTGATGTGTACCTTCAGTGTCATGTCTAGATACATTTAAATTCCCTGCTACTGAGTACTAAAGTTAATCCTCTAGGTGGTTAGATATTCAAGTGAGTAGAACAAACCTCCTTTTTTACAAATTCTTGTCATCCTGTCTATATATATTTCACTGGGTAAAAAGAATCCGGGCATACAGTCATTTACTCACTAATTCATGCAACTCCGTCAGAACTGAGATTACAATGTTACTCTTGATTTTAACATCAACTGGAATGCTAAGTCCAGAAAAGGTCATAGGGATAGCCTATTTCTCAAGCAAATGGTCACTGAGCATACCAGGACTAATTATAAAACAGGCACCATGACACTACTCGACTAGATACTAGTTACACACCCTGATAGGGTTAAAGTTGTCGATGTTCTGCCAGAAACCCTAAGTAACCACTCCCTGGTGCAATGTCTATGGGAGCTGAACAGACCAGGCCACATCTCTGGATCACAGTTGCTGAGACCTAAACAAAATGGAGGTGCCTGAAATTCAAATCTTACTTGGCTCAAATAGATTGGCGCTCCTTAGATGCCATTCCCAATATTGATTTAGCCCTAGAATTCTTCATTTCCCAGTTTACACGTGCCTTCGATAAATTTTCATACCTTTAAAAATGCAAGGCCACAGGAGTACCCCAGATGGATGGCCCCGCAACTCCTTGCCTGCATGAGCGAGAGGGACAATCTATGGGCACTAGCCAGGGAGAAAGGGCCCCTGTCAAGCTACAAATTTACTGGGAAGCCAGCAGTAAGTGCACCAGTATGATCTGAAAGGCCAAATCTGACTTTTATAATGAGCAGCAGACTCAGAAATGGAGCAATGGTAAACGATTCTTGAACAATGTCTCAGAGCTCCTAAGCAAGGGAGTTAAAACCTTTCCTCAAATGCTCATGGTCGTAACTACATATTTTTTAATTCTGAGAGTTTGAAAGGTTGCATCTGCCTGCCCCTCAGGATGTTGCATATTGGTACAACAGTGAATCATTTTTGGGCAAAGTAACTGCAATCAGCATTTGAAAGCATGCACTGTGCAGGTCAGATCTGATGCAGCAGCACTGCAGGGCTCTGGTATCGCAATCCATTATTTTTCACACATTTGACCAAAAAGGAAATAGAAAACACAATCCAAGTAGCTCCCCCTTCCCCAGAAAAAGAATGTGGTGTCATATATTGAGAAATAGAAGTAGTTCTCTATTACTCTGTCAATTGACACCACAATATGCTGGAGGCATCACCTCCCCTGCCTCTCCTCCCATTGACATCAGACACAGTCAGCCAACAAACCACACCTATCTGTATGTGTTGAACAGCCCACTACTGCATGCTTTACCTGGTTAAAACATACTTACATCCTGTATGAAAGTGCTGCTGCCCCTGCGTTACAGCTGATTAAATAATGACATGAAAACATGGAGATGGTCATGTGTGCCCTGAACAATGTGTGTACACTCTCATACCACTCTGCATTTCTCAAAGGGACACTGTGAACCCTTAGATCTCAAAGTGTCCCTAGTTTAAAAAACACATTTTATGATTGTCAACATTCTGCAAAGATTGCTGATGTAGCTTGTAGCTTGATTCTGACTCGTTTTTCTTTAAAAAAGTGAAAAAGGACTGCCCTCTATACTGGTGTTACCATATAAACACAGGTTTGTTTATTCCTGATCATCTCCGACTGCATCTTTTTTGGACTTGGGAACACCCACAATACTGTCTTTCCCCTCATGATGCAATGGGAGTTTAGGAGGCTACTGCATCATAAGTGACTGAACTGTTTGGGTGAGTTTCTAATGCTCAGGAAGTATACAGTAAGAACAGAGCGGACTGTAACAAAACAAGCTTGTTTATAAATATACATTAATGCATTTCAATTCTATTAAACAAAGAGACAGACAAAACAAACAACAACATTAATAAATTTTAGAGGTCAGCAATCATAAAATGTAGGTTTTTAACTAGAAATAATATGATGAAAAACAGGTTGACAGTGTCCGTTTGTTGTCTGCATTACTGTCCTCGATCAGGACGTAGTGGCTCAGGACAACTCAGACATGCACTTACTGTTAGCACTCACGGTGCTGTACGAGTCTTCACAGACATGGTAGCTCAGTCCATGCCAATCATGAGTCGTGGTGGAGTTTGTAAAAAAAAAAAAAAAAAAGGAAAGGAAAGAAAAATGGAAAATAGATTCAGGCTACCCTCTTAAAATGATAATGAGAGACAAGACTTAATTAAAGAGCAACAAAATCAAATTACAGCATGCAAAACAGGTGTGGCCTGAAATCACTCTACTCATTGCTGTCACTGCAAAATAAAACCAGACCTCTCTTTTAAACTACTGGTACATAAAAACTCCATGCACCAGTAATTATAAAAAACAAAAGAGAGGCAAGTGTGTGTTGATGAATTTTTTTTCACATCTTCGGTATGGGATGATCTTATAAACCACTCAAGCTTTGCTCTCGAGGTTTATTAGTCATCACACACCTCAGGTGTAAAAAAAAAACATAACACACACTTACCTATCTGTTATTCTCTATATCAAAAGTCAACAAGCAAAAATGTCAAAATGTCAAAATTTCGTAACTGGTTCACTGCAAATCTTATGCAGTTAGACAAAGTATTCTAACAAATAATTGGTGAAAAAAGAATATGCACTTACGAAACAAAGCCTCAGAAGTTAGTAGTTGCCATTGGCAAAAGCATCCTACATTGTGCATATTTAGTGTACTGTAGAAAATTATAACAGCCTACTGGGTACATAAGAGGGCATATATAGACTAATGCATGGGGAAGTGTGGTTTATGAGGATTTTATGCACACCTGAGGTGTGTGATGCCACATAAACCCCAAGGGTGAAGCCTGAGAGGTTTATCTGGGCATCATACACAGAGGGTGCATAAAACCAAATCACCAGACTCACCATGTTTTATTTTTATATTTACTGGTTACTATTGCTTAATTTAATAATTAAGACATTGAAACAATTTCTGTGAAGAGCATTCTTTTTACTTAAATAGAACAGAGAAAAACTGTAAATGCAGGCTATAAGTATACAACAACAGCTGTGCTTTTTTGTGTGGAGAGCTTTCAGAAGCATTTTACTGAACTCATAACATTTTAAATATTTTTTAATTTCTTGCCCATTTCCTGTTTCAGCTGGGAAGCTCTAGGGCATTTTTTTTAATTAGGAGTTTATGCAGTTAAGTGTAACAGAAGGTAACTTATCTAGAGTAAACTTTCAAGTGAAAGACAGTCTTTTGAGAAGTTTTTTTTCCGTAGCTTGTTGAGAAGCATCCATCTCTCACTGGCGGCTTTCTGTGAGGAGCTCACGTGGACCACCAATGCAGAACAGCTTCTGAAGAAGAGCTGAGGTAGACTCTAACTGGTTTGAGGTGATGGTTGTTTATGGGACTCCATAAAATAATTCACAAGTGTGAATTATGGAATTTCAGAGGGTCTGCCAGCAATGGTTTATTGACCCTAACTAGTAAATATAACACTTTTTGTCAACATTCAAGACTGAACCATATAGTATGCCAAGTATTATTAATGTATCTCAAGTGCATCAAGCTGAAAAAACAATTTGATCAACAGCACTCAAGAAAAATGAAACCTTAACGCATCTGTTAATAATACATACAAACAGCCACACAAAGATGCAAGAACAGAAGGGTATAAATATAACACCCACAATCTGAGATATTCAGTAACTAATCATATAAGGGTTTGAGAGATGTTTTTAACATGGCATTTAATAGCAGCTACACTCTTTGACATTTAATAGCAGCTACACTCTTTGACATTTAATCACAAGTCAAAGCTGACAATCAGTTTTTTGCCAGACACTTGGCTTTAACTACTGTGCATTTCTGTATTACTATGTTTCCACAATGAAAATCCCTATAGGAGCTAGTTTATAACTTTTTAGCTAGTAGCTAGGAATGAGAATAATGATGTACCATGGTCCTTAGGTCGTTGCCAGTTGGATCCTCCTCCCCTTTCCTCATACTGACAGGCCCTGCTTGTTGACATCAGTCATGACCATCACAAGGTTGCTAATGCTCACATACCCTCCCAGTAGCTCATGGCCTACTGACTGTCAACTACTCCGAAGGGAAGGGAGAGCCACACACAGCTGCACTGGTTTGAATGCAACTGCCGCTCAAACTTCTGAGCCCTCAGTTGTCTCTGATGACTGCTCCTCTCACCATCATTGCCTTGACGCCATGCTGGTTACTGAACTCCACTTACTGCCATCCAATTGGATAGGTCCACTCTCATTAGGCACATGTGCACTGAATTCTGAGAATTTCAGAGCCAGTTTCAAAAACTTCCACCCAATATACAGTGGCGTGAAAAAGTATTTGCCCCCTTCCTGATTTTCTCTATTATTGCATATTTGTCACACTGGATGTTTTCAGATCTTTAGAGAAAATGTAATATTAGATAAAGGGAACCTGAGTGAACAAATAACACTTGTTTTTTATTTTTTTATTTCACCTATTTAATGAAAAAAGTTAACCAACACCAACTGGCACTGTGTGAAAAAGTAATTGCCCCCTAGTTAAATCAACCCAATTAAAAGGATAATTAGGGTCAGTTGATTGAACACAGCCAGGCTTGATTACAGCCAGTCCTGCTCAATATAAACCTCACTTATTTTGGCCCTTACCATCAGAGTCACGTTGCCAGCACAAAGATTCAACCAACACATTATGCCATGATCAAAGGAAGTTCCTGAAACCAGTCAATCTGGTGTCGCAGTCTTGTAGCGAATCTACGTTTACCCTGCCTATTTAGGTGTACACCATCTGTTGCAAATAGATTTTTATTCAGAAAGCTAGACCAGTTCTCCAGAAAGTAAAACCCTTCCCTTAAACACCAGCGTTTAAAACCAACCATTTAAAAGTCATGATGTCTTTCTGTTTATTGATGCATGCCCTAGGTATTGGGAGGAGTCCTGAAATGATCAAGTTACCCCCTTGCTGTTGGACAGAATCACCAATGGCTTCAAAATCCCTTTGTATTTGTAGAATTGGTCTCTTACCTAGATCATTTAGACCTGCGTGAATCAGGGTAAGAGGTGACAACGTGTGCTCCTGTAACCCTGGAAACATATTCAATATGTCAGAAATACCGGCTCCAGGGAGAGCACTAACAGTGGTGTGTAGGTTACGGTTTTTACACAATATATGGTCAGTGTATCGAATATTAGAATCGCCTATCACCAGGGCGTCCCTAGAGTACTTGTTTTTCCAATTTCTGTGCTGTCAATGGGTTATGTGTTTGTAAAACATCAACAGTACCAGAGGAAGGTAAGTTATGATTGGGAACATTACTAAAAGCAGTGAATGAGGTGTTTCAAATGTGGGTGAGGGAATAAAATAGCTGAGGTACTAGGGGGCCAGTAGTAAGGAAAATGGTACTGATGGTGAGTTCTCAACTGAGTCCATAGTACAAAATCTGACATCAAACAATTAAATTTGTTTTCAGTCTGAATATTGTAATTACCACCAATGTTTCGTCTGCCTTTTTTCCATTGATATTTTGAACTAAACACCACTTCGTGATCTTTTTGTACCTCATTAGTTACACTGAGTTGTAATGGGTCAATTAGTAGGTTGTCAGCCACAGAGTCAATATATCCCTCTAAATTGGTAATGTCCACCTGGGTTTGCAAGCGACTTTGTAATAGAGTTATTTCAGCCCTTAGTTTGTTAATGGTAGAACAATTTACACACTAAGTCTTTGTAAGTGTTAAGTGAATACATACCACAGCCAGGACAGCTGTAATAGATAGTGGCCTTCTCCATTGTACAATATAAATTACTATGTACGAACAAGCCCAAGCCCGCTGGCCCAGCAGACACAACTGACACACGCTGGCACTCTGGCGCTGCCTCCGCTGCTGAAGACGCGCCCTGCACACGCCGCCTTGCTCGCTGCAGGAGCGAGTCTTGTACTGTAGAGTACCCGAAGTGGTTACACGGGTCAGAAGCTGCTGGTTGCTAAGCAGCTGAAACAAGACGCAAAGCAGGAGCAGGCGTACAACAAAGCGTCAAAATTAACCTGCACTAAGTGCTCAGCTGGGACAGCAGTATTTGTAAATGGCAAAGAAATTAGCACTTTGGTTACCCGCGATTTCGTGGGGTTTGTAAACGCTCTCTGCCTATGACCTGGGGTAAACCAGGATATAGGGCTCACAGCAGAACAGTATATCAAACACAGTTATCCATAAAGTTTCATATATCACAAACAGATTAAAACAGAAAAGATATATTTAAAAATATATTTGGCAAGCCCTGGATGCTTGCAAAGCAATTTAGAGTTCAGACTAAAGTAAAAAAAGTAGGGAAATGTGGTTTTAGGGTTTCCAACTCTAAAACTCCACCACCTCACCTTGAATACTTCAGGGGTGCAGTCTTCCATGGGGTTGTCAACCTTAAAACTCACCCCTTTAAGTGTGTATGTTTCTAGGCTGTATAGAATGGGTTGAGGTTTAGGGGTGACAACCCCAAGGAAGACTACACCCCTGATTTGTTATAGGTGTGGGGGTGGGTTTTAGATTTGTAAACCTTAAAACCACATTTCCCTACTTTTTGCTTTAGCCTGAACCTAAATGCTTCGATAATCCAGATTTTTCTGTATATGTAATAGATATACCACTCTGGGTGTCTTGATCGGCGCTCTGATATCTTGCGCCTTGGTATGCGTTGTGATACGCGAGGCCGCGGGCGGTCATTCAACTACCAGAGGCGTGCGTATATCAAAGCCTCTACCTAAATGTATCTTATAAAATAATACACACATGTTTTGGGGGTGGGTGGAAAAATAATCCCTTTGTCTAGGTGGAAATGATATGCTGGCAGAGTTGAAAGTAAGTCCTGTGTTTAAAAGGATGAAAAGTGTGTGCCTTCTGTTAGGTTGTGTTGGTTTATTGTAATGGCTCTTTGTATGTAGTAAATTATATGTTGGCAGAGTTTAGAAAGTAGTCCGAGCGAGAGGCAGTGATTAAGTATAAGCGTGACGGCGGTGCACATTACAAGCTTTTGCAATTGACAGTAAGTCCTTTTGTGTTAAAAAGCATATAAGTCCTTCCCTCTTGTTAGTTTGTCTTAATTTCAGTAATACAAGGTGCAGAGTGTATTTAGAGCAGGCGAGGAGGCGCGTGTGGTCGGCGGCTACGAAGGTGAGCGCGCAAGCCAGGCGAGGTTGTCATGCCCAGCCTGCGCACTGGCTCTGGCTGCTACTACTCACTCGGCGTCCTCGCTCGATCTAAATACACTCTGCACTTGTATTACTGAAATTAAGAGGAAAGTAACAGGAGGGAAAGGACTTTATATGTTTTTAACACAAAAGGACTTAGTTTCAACTGGTAACAGCTTGTTACTTCTCTAATGCGCTTACTTTCGGTCACGCTATACTTCAGGTAGGAAAAGTGAAAGTGGTACACGATCGGGCAAGTCTGTGCAGAAAGGAGACTTTTAACAGAAAGTGAGAGTAGGATGTAAGAGAACTGTAGTTTCTCTTTTTTTTTTATACACAGTTAGGTTTCTGTTAAATGGGCTGTATTATGTTGTTTTTTAGAATTTAGGGTGGTGAGACAGTGTGCAGTAGTAACAGTGTATGTGTGTGTGTGTTGTATGTGGCTGCTTAACTGCATTAGGCGTGGAGTGATCTCACTGCTGGTGAGAAGGTTTTGAGGGCTGAAAAGTAGTTTAGGCGTGCGGTCGTACTGGGAGGCGTGCGGTCGTTGGGAAATAATGCACGGTCATGTGATGCATTCTGTCCAATCATGTTACTGGAATTTCTATGATTTTACCACACCATTTTATAAATACATATATATATATATATATACACACACACACAATATGTGAGGATTTAAGAGTTTTGGGGAAGGAATTTAAACACAAACACAGCCAACAGTACATGGACAATAATTGAAAGGCTTTCCCTGTGGTTCACGGGCTCAAGCAATGAGCCTTGTCCCCTGCCTGAGCTATGTAAGGCAGGCCTTCTAGTTTCCTTCAGAAGCATTTTGTCTTTGCTGCAGCCAGAGGCTCTACCACTCCCTCCCTTTCTTTGGTGTTTGTCCCCATGTGCTTTGGATCCTGTGCTGGACTTACACTTGTTTGTGACAGCTTTCTGCTTGGTTTTTGCTTCTCCTCCTCCCCCAGGTCTGTATTTTGCTTTTCCTCCGGCTGCAGTCTTTGCTTCTCTGTCTCTGTTATTTGTGTCTACACACTTGTCCTCTCCTGCTTGTGTTTCCTTTCGTTTTACTTCTTTTTGGACTCTTCTACTTTTCTAGCCTCCTGTGTCCCAATTGCTTGTGTGAGCTATCCAATCTTACATACTGCTATTCATTACAGTTAGCATTCCCCATTTGCTTTTATCATACTTTTAGCAATCCCTCAGTTTACCTGCATTTGTTATCTATGTGCTTTACAGTTCCACTTTCTGTTTCCCTGCCTATAACAGTCTCCCTTTGTACACCTCTCTTTAATTGTTTACACCTGGCTCCTCAGTGCCTAGCTCCACACAGCAGTTCCAACTCCCAACTTTTCAATTACCCTGCTTGCTTTTCTAGTGATTTATTGTCACTTTACTGACCATTTGCTCCTGCTTTCTTAGCAGTTCATATAATTTATATGTTCCTCATTTAACCCGTTGCATGACATATATGCTTGTGATATACCTCATTGAAGGTATCACCATTCAGTTTGTCCAGTTTCATTCAGTTGTTTGCTGCTACCTGTTGACCTCCATGGAGGTCTTGAAATTGAACCATACCTTATGTGTACACTCCTTTTAGGATTGTTCTTTTTGCAGTACTGGGAACATTTTACTTCACAATCATTTGCACCTATGACTTTGAGCGATAATTTCATTTTTTTATTTTACCACAATAATTTGGCTTCCCTCATGGTACTGGTTGGCTTGCATCTCTCATTTACTGTGCTGCATTCCGGAAAGAAAAAAAGGTGTGACTTAAATATGGGTCTTTATATGTTGTGTGACCTAAGTGGGTCTTCAAATATGTTGTGACCTAAGTGTGGGTCTTAAAATATGCTGTGCGACCTATGTGTGCGTCCTAGGTATGTTATACCTGACTTGTCACCTGTTGTCTTTCAAAATGCTTTCAATACTGGATGCATGCCAACCACTTCTATAATTTACTATGTGTCAGGGCTGTCGTGCAGATAATGATTGCATCTTGAGCATGTGAAACTCTTATCTGGCCATAGTGGCAATTTCCTCACTCGGGTGGAGCTTTAGCCATGCAGACATATCAGTGGCACCTCTTGATGTAGAATTTAATATTTCAGCTGCAAAAGGTGGGGCCTTTAAGCCCAAGGGGGATCCTTTAGCTTTGTTGATCAGATTCTATGGCACCTTCTAAGCTCTTCTCCCTACAACCAACTTAGGTTCAACTGGTCTGTTCTTAGGCTCATGTAGGAGGGCTGAATGTCTTCAACAGTTGTTGCTCTCCTCTTCCCACCTTGGGTTACAGTCCTCCCATGTGGGAGTATCCTGTTCCTGCAAAGTGTACTCACAGCCCTTCACAGCATTCCCATTAGAGGGACAGAGTAAGAGCTTTCCTCCAAATTGAATCTCCCCTGAAATGGGTTTCCAGATTGCAGCTGCAGAGCCATCACTAAATAAATCCCAAACCTGGAGGAAAGGCAACCTAGGCCTTGGATCCCCCAGAGGTTTCCTTCTCATAGGGTTTTTTTTCCACTTCTCCATGCTGAATCTATATAGCAGTAGATTCTTGGGACCTTAGGATCCACTTTTGGATAGTTTGATGGTGGTTCTCCTTTGCATGGCATGGTGGCTGTCCTTTGCCATTCCATCTCAGTTCTGTGTCATAATGGCAACCACCAAACTGTGACTCACAGAACAGCGAGTACATATTGCCAAACACAATATTGGCTCGCCATGCACAGTAACAAATGGCAACAGAGCAAGGGCACTGTACAATGCAATAGGGGGACAACATAACTTAATGTTAAATGTGGGGGTCTATGCCCCACACCACCCTTTCAGAATGCAAGCCCTCTGCACCCCATAATATTATAATCAACTCCAGGGGTGCAGCAGATGAGAAACTCATTGGGAGATGCACCTTGTGTGGGGCTGCCTGTCAGGAGGGGCGAACAGTGTCATGGGGAACAAACTCGGGGACAGAACAAAAAAAAACCTCACACTGAAACAAAATCCACCCCACACACTAAAAGTAGTAGTGCACCACCAGTTCTGAACTCAGGTCACTGGCATCAGTGGTTGTAACCCTAGCCAGTGCACCACACAAGTGGCTTGGAGCTGACCTACTCAGCAACACCTCATATCCCATCCATAGTCATCCTCCAATGTTATACCCTCCAGCAAGTTGCCATCTTTCTTGACTTTCTGTACCCTCACTCTTCCCTCATGGTCACTCCTGTCACAGCCGCTCAAAATGAGTGACTCAAAATTGAGTCACTCATTTTGAGTTGCCATTATGATGGGATACCTTCTGTCTCTCCTTAGGAAGTTATGTCCTTCTGCTCAGCTTTCCTCCCTCTCAGCTCAAACCATGTCTGTCTATGCTCGTCTCCTGTGGCTGTCATCTCACCAGTTGTTGTCAATCATGCTTCTTGGCTTTGGTGATCAATGTTTTCTGCTTAAGACTCTGGGGGATTCCTTTCTAAGGTCTGTAGAATGCTGTGTTCAGGTTGCCCTTTTCTTGTTTAGCAATGTTGGTAGAAATGCTTGGGTCATCCAATTAAAAGACCAGTTTTAATATCCAAAAACTCCACTCAAGATTTAAAGTTCAATATTTTATTTTTATTCACTTTTCACTAAAGATGAGGTGACGGTGTCATGACCATGCCACTTCATCAGGCCCTCAGTGATATTTATCTATTAAAATATTTAAACATTGTCAGTTTCTTTCCACTTGTAGACTTGTTATGACTTTTTCTTTTTAAAGCAAAATACCTCCACACATGTCCCAATCAGAAATTATTTTTACACCATGACCACTGTGTTATATACATTAACTGTTATGTAAGTGAGTTTTTAGTATCCCACATTGTTCTACCTTTACCGTTTAACATTTTCTCTATGCTCAATCCATTAGACATTATTCATGCCACCACATTTTAGTATTTTTCATTTTTTGTACAATACATTATTCTATAATATTTTTTAGTCTAGACACACTTAGTTGTCATGTACCTTTAAATTCGTATAGTCTGTTGTATCTTAATATTCAGTATGTAAGTGTCCCTTGCATAGTCCTCATCTGTAAATAATATGCACTGTCATTTTGTTTTTTCTTATATCAGTTATTATCTGCATTATTCCTAATTCAAATAATCTTTCACTTTTACTTTAGTCTAAAACCTTGTCCTTTTGTCATGCTTTCTTTAGACTGCCATGAGTTCTCTGACTCCGCTCTTTACTCTACATAAAATACAAAACTATTCCTTAATGCTGCTCCTCAATTCCTTTATAAATTCTCAGTAACTCATGTCCCTTCTCATTTATACAACCTCTTTATTTCACATGCGATATACACATGCAGTCCTTGTTCTGTTGCAAGTGCTAAACATTGTTCAAAGGTAATACTAAACAGACTTCAACAACAAATAATTCAAAAAAGAGGCTTCAGGGAACTCCAAGTTGGTTTCATATCAAATTACTCTACAATAGATAACTGCTTTGTTGCATTACATCTAACAGAAAAATACATACAGATAAGAAAACAAAAACTTTTTCCAGCTTGTATAAACTTCAAGGCAGTGTTTGATATGATAGACAGAGAAAATATGTAGAATATTATGCTTGAAAAGGAGATAGACCTGGCTGCTGTGCACATCATTTCCAATCTATACACCAACATATGGGCAAGAATAAGACTAGGAAGAGATGGTGAAATTTCAAGCACCATTCCTGTCAATAAAGGGGTAAAACAGGGCTGTGTGCTCAGGCTCCCACACTTTTCTGCTTAAATATGGATGGGTTGCTTGAGGCCCTTATACAATTCAATGGGGAATCTTCCAAAATAAATGGTTCTAGCATGCCAGCGCTTGCTTATGCAGATGATATTATACATTTTTCTTTAACCAAATCTGGGTTATGGAAGAAACTAGAACTACTAGATGTACATACTAAGAATCTAAAACTAAAAATAAATAGTAATAAATCCAACTAATGACATTTGGAACCAGAAATAAAATATGTAAATATAATCTGGATAATGATGTCTTACAATCAGTGCAGGAATTCACATATATAGGTATTGTTTTACACTCTGATTACTTGGTCACAACATCTTAACTGTGTATGAAACACAATTCAAAGAACAATGCAAGGACTAAATAATGTTAATGCTGTTTATGGTGAATTTACAGTTCATCCTTTGATAACTGCACTAAAAGCAAAGTATTATGCTCAAATAGTTTATGGAGCAGAGATCAGGGAAAGTAACAAACCTGATAAATTAATGATCCCTATTCAAAAATGTTCAGATGTACTCTCAGTTTACCACACTCATTGCCAGCTGCACATATAAGAGCAGAACTAGGCTTTTTGAACATCAGATCAATTATAGATAGTAAAAAAATGTTATGCTGGTTAAAAATTGCTAGAATGTCAGATTGCCAGTAAAAATGCATCAAAGAGCAAAAAGAATGGATAAAGAGGGTCTCTGCAAAACACATGGCTCTTAAAAATCTTACAGCTGCTGGATGAATATAATTTCTCTAAACTTAATCACTATGTAGAAAAAGTATAAATTTAAGCCCTTAAGTATGGAAAATATATAAATAAAATAACTAATTATTGGATTAATGTAGCTAATGATATCATCAAAATTCCAGGATTTCAGCATGGCTTGCCAGACATGGCAGTAACCATGCTTACATGTATTACTTGGATGTTTTGACTAATCCAAATTTACAGAAAATCTATACAAGATACTGATTTGAATGTTTTCAAAGTAACATCCTTTAGGCTAGACACAATGAACTACCAGCAACTGCAAAGAACTGCTATTGCAATGTAGGTGAAAATGAAGATCTATTACACGTGATATGGGATTGCCAGTGGTACAAGTAAGAAATATTGTTCTGGTTATCTGCTTATGTACAGGACTGGTCTAAAACTGATAGAGAACTTTTGACTTGAAGTGCTGCTGACAACAAATAATTAATGGTCTATCACATGGGTTGCAACCTTTTTCTCACAAATTAATAAAATAAGGAAGAAAAAGACAAAAAATATAAATACATACATTTTTAACATAGATTTAATATTCCTGATGTTGAAACCCCTGATTTAGAGGAATGAGATACTGGGAAAGTACTGTAAGACTATACATGAGACATACAGAGAAGAATATATTGCTGCCTAAATATTAGAAATGAATTGATGGTAAATATTGTTTTGCTGTGGAATATTTATTGTGTATATTTATTGCAATTATTGAACTGCTTTAATGACTTGTTTTTTATGTTGTGATAACCTAATGTGTTGAATAATTAAAACATTTACTAAAAGTGCTAAACAAAAGTAATCACTTCACTTATCTACAGCCTAAATGTTCTCAGTCATACTTGTTTCTTCAGTGTTGCTAACCTTTTCTTCGTTCTCAAAATGTTTCTTCACTGTTACTAACTTCTTTTCTATTCACATAATATGTTTGCAAATCATCCATAATCCTGTTCCAAACATTATTTAAACTTTCTCAGTAGAGCCTACCTCTTTATTTTTGCACAACTAAGGTGGGGATCACTTATTACATAGGACACTGTCTCCATGTCTTCTCGGGAGCAGTGAGTACCTGCACATGCTCACTTTTTATACCTACTATTGGTGGGGGGAACCAATGTCAAACCTGACGCCATAGCTTTACTGTGCAGATCAGCCATGACACCTCTTGCTAACCGATGAGCATTGTATATCCTCCCATGGTGCAGAGGGCTAAATAGCACAGCCTCTCACACCAGGAATATTCCTGCCAGTGGTTCACCCCCACCATTGGCTTCTGCCGAACATCACATTTATTTGTTTTATATCTAGACTTCAAAATGGAACTGATATTTCTTTACTGATATACAATATGTGCTGTGGATTTTATAAAGATGTGATGATTAAGAAGTGAGTTAGTGTATGGAGCCTTGGATACACACCTGTAGTGGAAAAGAGTTAACTTTTTCAATTACTTATGATTTTTACATTTATCTACATATATAAAAAATGAGTTTGGTTTTACAATCTTTGACACACGTCTACTTAATCTCAAAGCTTTTACTATTACAGTTTTACAATTACTGCCTGATTTTAAGCTTATAGTCCACATATTATACCTGACACACCCTGGCATTTGTCAGGGATTTATCAGTATAGACTCCATGCACATTCCTCATTAAAACCTATATGTGAGTTGATGGTATCAATATAAAAATCCAGTACCTCTCTTTCTTAACACCATGTCCCAGTCCACTCCTGATTTTGTAAGTTGTTGTACTTTCTTGAATCCCCAAAACCTCAGTGATGAGACTGAGTGGCCCACTGAGTTGAAATGTCTTGCCACAGATGATTTCTGATCATGAAATCTTATATCACGTTTCTGTTCACTTATATGTGCTTTTAAGGCCCGTTTCATTTTTCCAACATATAATTTGAAGCACAGACATTGTATAAGATAAACCACATGGTTGCTGGTTCAGTTAATATGTTCTTTTATGTCATATTAAGCAATAATGCATGACAGGGCGTGGTACATCGTGGGATATCATCACGCCTCAGGTGGTTGGGCATGGGGCCACAGGCAGTGCATCCAACAACCCCAAGTGATGATATCCATGATATACCACACCCTGGGCGCATTTGCTAATATAATCAGGAATACAAGTTTTAGCAGTAAAAAATATATATATATATTTTTAAATCGTTCTGAAAATGTGTTTTGTGAGGTGTTGGAGGAGTACTTTTTAATAAAATAGTTCCTGGACAGGTCTGAGCAGCAGATGGCACTGTTGTAAATTGAGTTATGGAGGAGGAGTGTACTGTAGGTCTCTCAAAACCTAATCTGTGGTAAGAAGGAAGTAGCAATGTGGGAAGAATGCACATCTTCCAGAAAGTCATCTGAAATGTGAAACTGTCAGTTGGACAGCTGTACTGTTTAAAAAAAAACAAGTCGTAGGTCAGTTTTGGTTCCTTTACTTTTTTAAAAGATGCTCGCTCAAGCGCGATTCACACAATTCTGCCCTGTAGAGATGATTGCACATGCTCTGCGACTGCCGCCCTAATGTTACGTTTCTGTGGGGAATGGAACTGCAGGATCACGGAGGATGTTTGGGCACTGCTCGGTCGTTATCATTCCCGAGTGCCAGCAGCAGTTCATTTTTTTTGTTTTTTGTTAAACAGCGGCGAGTACTCGGATTGTGGGAGACGAGGAACACTGCGCAGTAAGTGAGGAGGCTGGTGACCAGAGGTTTTCTTAAGCCGTGATGATGTAGCTCAATATCATCACGGCTTCGAAACCCTCTCGGCCAATCAGCTTGCTCCATTTACAATCACCGGTTCTTAATTTAGATTTGTAAATGGGTGTACAAATGTCTGTTTCTTGCTGGTGTTGCTGCACTGAAAAATAACGTCCACATGGATAGCTGCCACTGGTCAGTGGCCCCAAAAGTAACTATTATGTTTTTGGTTTTTGTTCACAGTAGTTTGTATGTACTAGTCTGTCTTTTATTGTTTTATTCTTTTCTGAAGTCACTAATGGTAAATTCTTTAGATGCTGGCTTTGAAAGCCTCCTGCTTTTACTATGTGCCAGTTATTAAAATTAATTTTACTAAACATAGAAACATAGACTTTGACAACAGATAAGGACCGCTTGGCCCACCTAGTCTGCCCATTTCTCTACCTAGAGGATAAGCTACAGATCCTATTTAACCAACAGCCTATTTCTTCCTACCCCCTACAAAAATTGCCTTATGGCTGTCCCATGCATTCTTGAATTCTACCACAGTTTTAGACCCCACAACCTCCTCAGGAAGACTGTTCCATGCGTCCACCACCCTCTCTGTGAAAAAATACTTCCTCTCATTGCCCCTGAGCCGTCCCCCCTCTATCTTCAAATGTGTCCCCTTGTTCTTGCACATCTCTTTTTCTGAAAGATGCTACCCTCTTGGACTCTGTTGATTCCACTGAGGTACTTAAATGTTTCTATCATGTCCCCCCTCTCCCTCCTTTCCTCAAGGGTATACATATTAAGCTCCTTTAGTCTCTCCTCGTATGGCTTCTCTTGCAGACCCTGTACCATTTTAGTTGCCCTCCTCTGAATTGCCTCTATCCTGTCTATGTCCTTGTGGAGATGGGGTCTCCAGAACTGGATGCAGTACTCCAGATGGGTCTCACCAACTGTCTGTACAGGGGGATAACAACTTCCTGTTTTCTGCTGGTGATACCTCTCCCTATATATCCCACTATCCCCCCAGCCCTCCCTACTGCCTTCTCACATTGCTTGCCAACCTTAAGGTCATCTGATATGATTACCCTAGATGTCTTTCCATTTTTGTTGTTGTTACTACCTCCCCCCCATTGTGTAACCTTCCCCTGGGTTTTTGTTTCCCAGGTGCATTACTTTGCACTTCTTTGCATTGAATCCAAGCTGCCATACTTCTGACCATTCCTCCAACCTTGCCAAGTCCCTTCTCATCCTTTCCACATCTCCTTGTGTATCAACCCTGTTGCAGTTCTTTGTGTCATCTGCAAAGAGGCATACTTTTCCTTCCAGTCCCTTTGCAATGTCACTTATAAAGACATTAAAAAGGACTGGACCCAGTACTGAACCCTATGGTACCCCACTAGTAACCCCTCTTTCTTCAGAGTGGACTCCATTTACAATTACCTCCTGTGTCCTGTTGTTCAGCCAGTGTTTTACCCAGGCTACTACCTTGGGATCCACTCCCAAGCTGGTTAATTTGACTACTAATCTTTTGTGTGAGACTGTGTTAAATGCCTTGCTAAAGTCTAGGTAGGCCATGTCCACAAGCCCCTCCCTGGTCTACTACTTTGGTCACCCAGTCAAAGAAATCAATTAGATTCATCTGACATGACCTTCCCGCTGTGTACCCATGCTGCCTTGGGTCCTGTGCCCCACTGGCCTCTAGGTACTCAACAATTCTTTCCTTCAGAAGTGATTCCATCATTTTCCCTACCGCAGAGGTCAAACTGACAGGTCTGTAGTTTCCTGCCTCCGTCTTGGTCCCACTTTTGTGAAGAGGAATCACATCCACCTTCTTCCTGTCCTCAGGTACCACACCATCCTTCCATGATTTGTTAAAAAGCGTAGTCTGTGGTGTCACTAGTTCTCTGCTTAATTCTTTTAGAATTCTGGGGTGAATTCCATCTGGCCCCATTGCTTTGTCCACCTTCAGTTTTAGGAGTTCTTTCAGAACCCTTTCTTCTCTGAAGGACTGGAATCAACCCCCTCTTGAGTGCTTCTGTTAATGGATTAGGCACCTCCCCATTTCCTCTTTGTGAATACTGAACAGAAGTATTCATTCAGTATCCCTTCTTTATCACTGTCACTCTCGCCCACCACCATCTATTCTATTCAGCCTCACTATCTCTCCTTTGTTTTCTATGCTCCTGATATACCTATAAAAGGTTTTATCCCCCTTCTTAACCAAGTTAGCTATCTTCTCCTCAGTTTGTGCTTTTGCTATTCTGACTACCCTCCCTGCTTCCTTCTGCCTTAACTGGTACAGTTCTCTGTCCTGCTTCTTCTGTGTTTCCTTATACTTCCTAAATGCTATCTTTTTCTCCCTAACCTTCACCACCTCTTTTGAGAACCATAGTGGCTTTTTCTTTTGTTTTGATTTGTTTATTTGCTTCACACAAATGCTTGTTGCCTCTGTGATGGCAGTTTCGATGTTGCCATTGTTGCTCCACTCCTCCTTCTAGCCTGTTTGCTAGTGCTTTTCTAAGGCACTCTCCCATCTTGCCAAAGTCAGCCCTCCTGAAGTCCAGAACCCTCCCTTTTGTATGGCTTGACTCTGTAGCAGAGTTTATCATGAACCACACTGTTTTGTGGTCACTTGTTCCCAAATGGCTACCCACTTCTAGATCTGAGATCCTCTCACTGTCCCCATTTGAGAGTACAAGGTCTAGGATTGCTCCCTCACAAGTGGGTTCCAAAACTAGCTGTTTGAGGCATGCCACCTGAAGGGCATCAAGAATGGCCATGCTTTTGGATGTGGCTGCATAAGGTGCTCCAGTTAACATCTGGCATGTTGGGTCCCCATCAACAGTATCTCCCTTTCTCTGCCATCCTAAGTATGCCTTCTATCATATCCTTGTCCATTCCTCCCCTGACATAGGGGTCTATATACAACCCCTGTGCAGACTGTGGTGCCATTTCCAGTCTCTAAGGTGACACACAGTGCCTCCTCTCCTCCCTGTTTACTTTTTTGTTCAGTTGCTTTTATCCCTTCCCTTACATAGAGAGCTACTCCCCCTCTTCTGCCCTCCCTGTCTCTCCTGTAGGTTGTGTACCCTGGTATGTTAACATCCCAGTCATGGTTATCTGTATACCATGTTTCTGTGACTGCTACAATATCCAGGCATCCCTCTTCCATCAAGGCCACCAGTTCAGGGAGCTTGTTGCCCAGACTACGGGCAGTGGTACTCATTACCCTCCATTTCTTGATGGCCTTACCCCTTTTTTCCCCATCCCTGTCCTTATTGCATTTGTCACTGTCTTCATTTACCCCTGCACTTCTCCCTGTTGATATCTCTATGTTGGTGTCTACCTCACTTAGTACCCTGATATTTGGAGGGGAGCTAGGATTTCCCTGCTCCTTTCCAGTGCCTCCCCCCTTGGCTAGTTTAAATACTAGTCAATGAAGTATTTAAACCTATCACCTGGGATCCTGGTTCCCCTCCTGGACAGATGCAGACCATCATACCAGTATAGGCCTGCATCCCTCCAGGTGGACCCCCAGTCTCCAATGAAGCCAAATCCCTGAGCTCTGCACCAGTTTTTCAACCACTGATTGAATCCCATGGTGTGCAGCACCCTAGCCTCACCCGTGCCATAGACAGGCAGCACCTCCGAGAAGGTTACCGTGTGTGCTATTTGTCTAAGGCCCTCCCATCTCCTAAATGCTTCTTACACTGCTCTGATCCTTTTCTTAGCCAGGTCATTTGTCCCTAGGTGGACAATGACATCCAGCTCCTCCCTGTGCAGCTGCTCCTGCGATCCTGAGATTCGCTCCTGTGTCTCAAGCCATGGCGCCAGGCAGGCCTGCCTCCCTCTCCCTTCCTCCCTCAGTTCTACCTTCCTAACAATAGAGTCCCCCACCAGGGTTCTTTCCTTCCCTGTGGGGTCCCATGCCACCATCCTTTGGGTCTCCTTTGTGGAGGTTCCCTGCATCCTCCTTGGTCTCCACTGTGGGTGCCTCCATAGAGGAACCACACTTTTCCAGAACAGCATAGAAATTGTGGAGAGGTACAATTGGAGGGATGAGCCTCTGTTCCACCACCCTCACCCTCCCTGAACCCACTGTGGTCCAACCACTCCTGTTTCTTGGCAACTTCTGAGGCAATGGCAGTGACCCTTGTGGTCCCTGGGTGGGAGAGGAGGTCCCACAAATCCTGGCCAACTCAGCCTGGAGATAAGCAACCTCCTCCTCAGCCCATAGTGGTGTCTGCAGATGGGACAACACTGCATCCTCCAAAACATCTCCCGGAAGACTGCTGCTCCACAGCCACTGCACTGCACCACTACCATCATGTCTTTTCTGGCCCCCAACTGTTATTTGGAATACTTACTCTTTCCTCTGTTTATTAATTTATTTTCTTCTCTCCTACTTACTGCCTCTGCACCCTTTTATCTCCTGATCTTCCTGTTCTGAGACAAAAGTTCCTATATTTCTCAGTAGTCTCCTTACTTGCTCAGAGTCAGACCTCCAGCAGCTAGGGGGGGATGGAGAGCTACTCTTGCCCTTCTAGGATGGTGAGTCTTTGGTGGCTCTGTGATCACTCACTTTCTGCTCCAAAACAGGAAGTTCCTGTTGTCAGTTAAATCCTATGCCTATAAAAGTAGAACTGGTTTTAGGGTGGGGCTGGAGGGAGAGGGAAGGAGGCAATGTAGTCCCAGTAGAGAAGTTTTAGTTATACCAGTAGCTCCTTCCTCCTGAAGTTCTGTCTGTCCTCTGGCAGAAGCTATCTAGGGCAGTATTTATATCTGGTCTTAACCTGGCTCCTTCTAGCTAAGCCACTCCCCCTACTTTGCAAATCTTTCTACACTTAATTAATTTCACAGAAAATTCCCTTCTGACACCTGTGACAAGCATCTAGATAAGTACACAGATAACAATTTACTTCAACTACCTCTTACAAACACACCAACTCCTATTTTTTACCCTTATTTGAAGGTCCCAGTACAAGAGATCTAGTTCTTAATCCCAGTAGAGAAGTTTTAGTTATACCAGTAGCTCCTTCCTCCTGGAGTTCTGTCTGCCTCTTGTCAGATGATTATAATTAGTTGAGAACAGCATTATTTCATCCATTTAATTTTTGCTGTTGTCTAAGGTATTCTTCTCTAGGTGTTTGTGTTTCCTCACTTACAGATTCCTCTATCAATGCCTTGTTATAACCCTGTACTGCAAACCTAATGGCAGCTCTTCTGATGTTTTCTTAAATTCTGTGAACTCACTGCAGTTTCTCCTCATCCTAATCAACTGGGCCTTGGGCATGCTTTTCTTTAAATTAGTGTCGTGATAACTGGTGCAGTGTAGTGTTTTTATCAGTGTTTTTTCTGTACAGTTTTGTCTCTGTACCTACAATACCTTTGTAAATCAGTAGATCCAGAAAGGGGATTTGTTGTCTATCACTGTTTATACTGAATTGTAGATCAGGGTTCCGACTATTTAAATACTCAGTGAATTTTTCAAGTTCGGGTTTATTTCCTATTCATATCATAAATATGTCATCATTAAACCATTTTCATGTTAAGATATTTTGATAATAAGTATTTATTTGTTGGTCCAATATAAATGTCTATTCAAAATCCCACATATGTCAGTTAGCATAAGATGGTGCCATGGTGCTACCAACGGCTGTTCCTTTTCTTGTAAATATATCTTATCTTCAAATTTGTAAAACCAGTTCTGCTTGTTGTAATAAAAATTAACTTGGTGGATGTTGTTCATCCCTACCCCATAAGGATTTAAGTAGTGAATTTAGTCCCTCCTGGTGATCTATGCTGGTGTACAGATCATTCACATCATACAGTACTAACCATATATTCTCTAAATCTTGTATACTAAGGTTTTGATTCCTTAATATTTCCATTATATGTCCCGAGTCCCGACATATGTTTCCATTGTCAGTACCTCTTCCTGTATGAAGAAGTTCACTTGTTTTATTTCTTTAGTGGGGTCCCTGTTCAATGCTGAGTATTTCTCTACATTCATTAGTTGTAGTAGACATTCCGCCCTATAATCCTCTCTATTCCATACAACTATTCCTTCCCCTTATCTGCAGGCTTTATTATCACCGATTTATCTTTTCTAAATTTTCAAAGTTTCTCTTTCCTGTTTAGTAAGGTTATTACACCTTGAAAAATTACTTCTTTGTTTAACCATTTCCCTTATCTGTTACTCTACTGCAGTTTTCTATCATCTACGCTTTTGTAACTCTTTCTTCCTTGTTGTAGGTTCAGGAGGTTTGTGGTCAAACCAGTCCACTAACCTTAACTTGTACGGGGTCATTATGCCATATACAAAAACAGTATGGCTACAAGCTTCAGCCAAAACAGTGACAACCACAAACAGAGTTGGGCAAAACACCAGCCTGCCAGGAACAGAGTGCCTATTGACAACAATAGGACTTTATTTTTTTTGTGGGGGCATTGCCCCATGCACCCCATGTGGGGGCTTCTCCCCACACCCCAGAAGTTAAATAACTAACTCTGGGGGTGACTGGGCATGGGGAGAAACTCCAGGAGGGAAGTTTTTTTAATAAATCCCAAAAGTAGTAGCAGGGGAGACTTTTGGGGAACGAACCATGGTTGCAGGTGTCTGGATTATGCCATGTGCAGGTGCCTAGCCACTCCACCACAGGGTGGCGAGCCAGACCCCAGCATGCAGCTACTTCACTTCTCCTCATAGAAGTGCAGAGTGACAGGGGTAGCAGTATTTCCCATTCGCTATCATACCCTTGTCATTCTACATGCATGTGCAGTAAACCTTGCCTAGTTATTGCTGCACTTTTCTGGGTGCGGCATATTGATCCACACCTTAATGTCCCATAAAAGTTTTGTAAACCAATATCTAACGAAAAAGTATCAAATCCCTTAGTGGGGGTAAATGATAGTCCCTTTTAAAGTAATGTTTCTTCAGCTTCTGTCAGGTTTCACCCACTGAGATCAACCATTATGGTCTGTATCTCACTCGGCCCCTGCCTCCTCCTCATCCTCTTCCTCTGCCTACTCTTCCACCTCTGCCAACCATTCTGCCTCTTTGTCCTCATTATGTTTCTAGGTAGGTGCCTGTTCTTGACCACATTTTGTCCCTTAGGTCATACCTCTGCTGGAACTCCTGATTGAGATTAGGGTACTTTCTTTATTCCCTTGTTCCTGTCCTGAACTCCCTGGTTCTAAAAAGGGACCCTGTTCTTCCTGATTTTGTATTGACCATATCCTGTATTCACATAGCTATCCCCACTGTCTGAATCTGTGTAATATACCTGTGATGTGTAGTAGTTGTTTCTACCTGTTTCTTTAGGTTTTAAAAACCATGAATAGACTTTCTTTTCTCAATAGTCTGTTATATCCCTCTTAAATTGTTTTCAGTTTTTGTTGTTTTACAGTATATTTATTTATTTATCGAATTTTGTTGACTGAGTAGGCCCACTGGGCCCCGGAGGTCCCTTTTTCAGTGGCGACCTGGGGGTTAAAATAACATACAAGTAACAGAACAGTACAAGTTGATAGATGACATATTGTGTTACAGAGCTAGATTACATAGGGTTACAATCAGAGTAGGTAGAGTGGGAACATACAGTCAGAGAGACCTCCAGAGTAGGATATATAACAACATGTTGCATGCACATAAGCGTTAAGATCTAGGGAGGCACGAGATAGAACTGCGTTGCTAGGAGTCAGGTCACCTTCCTAAGAGGAAGGGGGTGGCGTGAGGTCAGGTCTAAGGCATTGGCAAGTACTCCTGTTGAGCAGGTGTGCTTTGAGTTTGGACGGAAGCAGGGGCGTGACCCTGCCTCCCTTACCTCCTGTGGGAGGTTGTTCCAGCTGGAAGGGGCTGTGAGCGAAGGATCTGGACCCAGCTTTGGTCCTTGTTTTAGGAACCACGAGGAGAGTTTGTCCTGAGGTGCGGAGGCTCCTATGAATGGACTTGACTGTGATTAGCCCTTTGAGGCTAGGGGGAGGAGAGGGGCCCAGTAACTTTGAAGCCAGGCAAAGAGTTGGGTAGATGAGGCGGGCTTCCAGTGACGGCCACCTGAGCCTGTCCTGGGCCTCGCAGTGGTGTGTTCTAGGGTGGGACATTGTGGCAAACCGAGTGATCTTGTTGTATAAGGTCTGGAGCCGGCTAAGTTCCGTAGAGGCCACACCGTGTAGAATGGAGGCTGCATAGGTGAGCTTAGGGAGTAAGGCGCTGGTTGCAATGGCAACCTCGCTCTGAGGATAATCTGGTCCTTTAATCTATAGAGGATGCTGAGTTTCACATGGATGGCTTTGGTGAGTTGGTCCACGTGATTTTTAGGGTGAAGCCCTGGTCAAGGAGTTAGACCGAGTCGTCGTATGGGTAACCACCTTGAGTTTGTCTCCCCTCTGGACTGCAGTTGAAGTAGCGTCGAGCGCTCAGATCCCAGGGATCTGGGCCCAAACAACATCGCCTTGGTTTTGCTGGTGTTTAATACCATTTGTTCAATGTAGCCAGTCCTCCATCTGAAGGATGTCCTCTTGGAGGGCAATCTTCAGTTCCTTTACATCAGGGGAGGCTCGGTAAATGACAGTATCGTCGCATATTGGATGGCGCTGCTGCTCCGCAGTGTAAGTACAGGTCATTTATGAACAGGGTGAAGAGAAGGGGGCCGAGTATTGACCCCTGTGCTACACCTTCTTTGAGTGGTGTGGTCTGTGAAACATTGTCCTTCCACCTGATCCTCTGGGTTCAGTCAGTGAGGTAACTCTCAAACCAACCTAGTGCATGGGTGTCCAGGCCTATAGCGCTCATTTTATGCAAGAGGAGGCTATGATTTACCAAGTCAAAAGCTTTAGAGAGGTCAATAAATACCACGCCTGTACTAGCCCCTGAATCAGTATTGCACAGGAAATCAGCTGAGAATTTGGTTAGGGCAGTATCTGTCCCATCCTTGGCTCTGAAGCCATGCTGAGACGAGGAGATTACCTGGTGTGTTTCCAAGTATTCGCGAAGTTGGGAGTAGACTAGCTTCTCTTGTATTTTCGCTATTGCAGACAGCAAGGAAATAGGCCTATAGTTCTTTATAGGCTCAGTGGGCCCTCCCTTGTGAATGGGAATCACTATGGCCTGTTTCCATGGTTCAGGGACTGACCCCTCCAAGAAAGACGGTTTATCAGCCAGGTTAGTGGCTTCGCAAAGCTGGGGCCCCTTCCTTAAGGATTCTTGGCTGGATCCCATCAGGAGCCTCAGTGCCTCTCGCCTGTAGGGATTTAAGGATGAGCAGAACTTCCTTTACCTTAACCATCCGCAGATGAAACTGTGGGCGGTCAAGTTCATGGGGCAGAGGCTCATAAGGCGTATGCCCGTTGTCTATGTGTCCCACCTTGTATGCATCCAGATTCGTAAAGTAGCCGTTTAGGGCCGCAGCGATGCGAGGCCCCTCATCAAGTATTTGCCCATTCGCCAGGATAGGGCTGGTTGTGGAATTTTTGTGACCCTTTAGGAGTTCATTAATAAGTGACCAGAAGAACCTAGGGTTTCCCAGATTAGTTTTTTGGAGATTAGAGATATAATCTTTCTTAGCTTTTTTTATGTTCTGTTTGCATTGGTTTCTCAGGGCTCTGTATCTGACTAAGTCCTCAGGAAGATTAGTTCTCCTGCACTTTTCCAAGCTTTGTCCCAGGTGGTCATCTGGGCTAGCTGAGTTCCCATAACCCTGTGGGTTTCATAGGGGCTAAAGGTCGGTGATACCAGTTAGGGTGGTTTGGAAAATTTGACAGCTTCCTCCAGGTTGGGTAGAAGTCTTATGGGGTTCCAGTCAATGCCATTTAGGTAGCCAATGAACTGGTCCAGATGGAAGTTAGAGTAGTCCCTGTCAGTGATAATTCGGCGGGACTTTAATCCCATATTCTTCCATATGGCAAATATCGGCAGTGGTAAGCAAGGCATCTGCCAGAGTCCCAGCCAACTTCACGTTACTTGGGGATGAAGTCAGGACCCAGTCTATTGTGGAATGTCTCCTGATTTGTAGTTCAATCTGGTTGGGAGGAGATAGTTTGAGCAAGGTGAGTCATGTAAGACTCCGTTTATTGTGGACTTGGCCTCTTGTGCCCAGTTTGGGTTGAAGTCACCCAATAGGATAATCTCCGATGCTGGAGTCCACCACAGGGCTCTTCAGGAGCAAATCAAGGGAGCCGAGGGCATTGGTTGGGGGGCTGTATACGCAGCCAATAGTGAGGTGTTTAGCCCCACCTAATGTGACCTTCAGAAAAACTGCTTCTGAGTCCAGGGACAAGTCAAAGGGCTGCCTAACTAATGAGGCTATGATAGTGTCTTTAACGTAAATTAGTACTCCACCCCCTCTTTTCGAGGGTCTGTCTTTTCTAAAAAGGGAGTAGCTGGGGACTGCAATCTCATGATCCAGAATGTAGGGTTTTAGCCAGGTCTCTGAGACCCGAGTAGTAAGTCGGTTTGTACACAGCCAGCCATGCTTGTACCTCCTGGATCTTTGGCCTCAGGCTGCGGATATTCATGTGGACCAGCTGCAGACCCTTAGCTCCATCCCAGGCCTTATCCATTGGGAGGAGATAGATCGTTCAATGTCCCTGGTCCAGGGTTAGGTTGGATGTCCCGGCCAGTAGGAGTAAAGCAGCGAGACAGCTAAGGAGAGAGGTTAGGAGGAGGTGGCGCCAGCTTAACCTGCCATAGGGTTGGGCTCCTGGTACAGAGAAGGACTCTGAAGAGGACCCCTTCCTAGAGAATTCATGGGCTGCTAGGAGCAGGATGTTAATCCTTTGCGAAGGGCATAAAGTGCCTCACCATATCCTCTCGGCCCCCTGTGTGTGTCGGGGCTGTAACATTTCTGATTAAGGGTATCGGTCCCTAGTTGAGCCAGAATGTAGATTATGGACAGGATAATACCATTGTTCCAATGAATGGGGTACATGATGGTTCCCTGTCTGTATCTGGTAAGGATTTAATAATCAATTCAGTAAGGAGTTAATAATCAATTCACCTCGAGTCTGTATTTGCATTGATCTGGTAAGGATACTTAGGTGCCGGCAGGATGCAGGAGATCGTGTAGCATCGGCTTAGCTAGTAGCAGCAGACTAAAGGATTTGAGCTGACAACACAGTTGACTTAAGTTAAGTATACAGCTTTAACAGGGCTAACAGTTTGAATTTGCAGGTACAGAAACCTTGTGATGTATGCAGCAGTACCCTAAATCAAAGATTATATTGGCCTTTGGAGAAGTCAGTTTAAAACGAAATGCACAGGATATATATGATGCAGCTGGAAGAGCCTAAGTCAAGCGTAAAAACATTTGTAGGGTCCTTTGGCTAAATGACATATGAACATACTAGGCACATACTAGGCACATAAGCTACTTAAAATGCAGCTGTAGCTGTAGCTTATCATACTAATAGCTATCAAATGAGTAAGGACTATAGGGGCAGTGACGATAGGGGAGACAGTGAGAATTAGATTATTTGTGGAGCAAAGGGTTTTGTAGAGCAAAGACAGGTTGTTATGTCCAGAGATAGGAGTTCCTCCGCAGCTTGGGAGTGAAGGGCTGATGACATAGAAGTAGAGCTCCTCCTTGAAAGCCAAAATTGGATTGGATAGGGAAGTCAATACCTGGGCTGGGCTTCGTCAGCTGCAGCCATATTGATTGCCAAGAAAATCAGCCGAGAGCTACGACCTGCCCTCTGCTTACGGTCTTTTGGGTTCTGTGCTGCCGAAGGTCTGGGGAGATCCCTTGGCTTTGTGAAACTGCGGCGCTGACGGGAATCCTGTTGAAAGCGTCACGAGGGACCAAAGCCTGTCGTCCACCCGCCCGGTCCGATGCCGTGGAGTAAGTGGGAGTCATATAGTGGTCCTGGTTATATGCCCTCTGTGTCTCCGCAGCTGATCCTAGGAGCCAATCAAGAGTCCAGTCTTCATATTCTGCTAATTCTGATTTAAGTTTCTATAAGGAGGATGTGAAGTCCTAAAACTGTTCCCTTCCTTTAAAGTCTTCTTTCTCTTCCTGACTCTCTATCCAAAACCTGTTTCCTTCTTTAATAATGGCTTCAATTAGGGATAGCATGAAGTCAAGGGAACATTTAGTTTTAATCCCTGTCCATTTGTCACTCAATTTTATCCTAATAACCCCTAAATTAGGCTCTACAAGGACCCTTAGACCTCTAGAAATCTGTTTATTTTGATATATTCAGTGAGGGATAAAACTATGCCATTCAGTCATAAATCTTTTACTCAGGATGCTGCATTTTGTTTAATAAAGTTTTATCACTTGTTGTCTCAGTCCATGTTTTTGTTTGATGCAGGAACTGTAGTGCCTGTTCTTGTTCTGCCGTTGCAAAATTGTGTGCAAAGAATGTACTCTCTGGTCCCTGTGCTACATCCTCAAATGGGGTGGTATTTGTGCTTTGGCTCATGTCTGTGAGGGAAAGAGGCCCTGAGGGGTGTTTGGGAGTGTAGGGAAGTCAGAAGTGTCAGTGTGGAGAGGGTATGCTTTATAAGTTTGACTAACCCAAAGGGTTTCATAATTGGAGCCACTGAATCAAATGGATGGTCAGGCCACTTCTTCATAGACATAGAAACATAGACTTTGATCATCTAGTCTGTCCATGTCCCTACCTATTGGATAAGCTGCAGATTCTAGTTAACCAACAGTCTACTTCCTCCTACCCCCCCACACTATAATAGCCTTATGTCTGTCCCATACATTCTTGAATTCCCCCACTGTTTTTGACCCCACAACCTCCTCATGAAGGCTATTCTATGCATCCATCACCCTCTCTGTGAAAAAATACTTCCTCACGTTGCCCCAGAGCCATCTCCGCTCTATCATCAAATTGTGCCCCCTTGTTCTTGCGCATCTCTTTTTCTGAAAGATGCTACCCTCTTGGACTTTGCTGATCCCCTTGAGGTAGTTGAAAGTTTCTATCATGTCCCTACCTCTCTCCTTCTGAACATATGAACATATGAGATTGCCAGCAGATAAAGGCCTCATGGTCTATCTAGTCTGCTTGAGTGTGCAGCACATCAGTCCATTAGCCAGCAGCTGCCCCCCACCCTCAATCTCCTTCCTCCTTCCACCCTTCCGCCTCTCAATTTATATTCCCCCCTTGCATCTGTCCCACCACTTTCTGAAGCTCCCCACTGTCTGCAGTGATACAACTTCCTCCTGCAGTGCATGCCACCCTGCTACCACCTTTTCAGTGAAATAGTGCCTCCTCATTTCCCTCTTGAATCTGCCCCCCTCCAACTTCAGAGAGTGCCCTCTGGTGTCTCTTCCACCCTTGAGAGTGAACCCACCCCTGGTACCCACTCTGTTCATCTCCTTCAAGTACTTGAAGGTCTCATTCATGTCCCTTCTCTTTCTTCTATCCTCCAGAGTATACATATTGCGCTCTCTTAGCCTTTCCTCATAAGTTCTATCCCCCAACCCCTGGATCATCTTTGTTGCTTTGTGTTGCACTGCCTCCAGTAGTTTGATGTCCCTTTTTAAGTAAGAGCACAAGAACTGTACATTGTACTCCAAGTGTGGCCTCAGCAGGGACCTGTACAGGGGCAATATGACTTCCCTACATCTAGATGTAATCCCCCATGCTATGCACCCTAGTATCCTTTTTGCCTTTGCCGCTGTCTTCCTGCACTGTGCCGAGTGGTTCATTTCCCTGATCACCAGCACCCCCAGATCCTTCTCCTCCTTGGATGTGTATAATTGTACACCATCCGACCAGTAACTATATCCTGGGTTCCTGGCTCCGAAATGCATCAGCTTGCACTTCTTGGCATTGAACCCAAGCTGCCAGGTGTGTGACCATTCCTCCAGTTTTGCCAAATCCTCCTGAAGTAATTTTCCTCCCTCCCCCCCATCGACCTCAGCACAGACCTTGGTGTTTGTCTGCAAGGAGACTGATCTTATCATTGATCCTTACTGCTATATGCGATGAAAATGTTAAAGCATTTTCAGGACCGGTCCCAGTACCGAGCCCTGTGGGACACTACTTGTCACTGCCTTGGGCCCTGATGCCTCACCACCCACAATACCCTCTGCTGTCTCTCCCCCAGCCAGTTTTCAACCCATCTGACTAGTTTCCTCCCTACTCCCAGACTCTTTAGCTTGCAGGTCAATCTACTATGTGGCTCTGAATTGAAGGCATTGCTGAAATTCAGGTAGAGTACATCCACTGCACAGCCCCTGTCCAGTGCCCTCGTGATCCAGTCAAAAAAGTCAACTAAGTTTGTCTGGCAGAATCTGCCAGTGACAAATCTGTGCTGCCTGTCATCCTGTAGATCATTAGCCTCAAGAAATTGTACCAGCCTTTCTTTGAGGATAGCATCCATCAGTTTTCCTACAATTATGGTAAGGCTCACTGGTCTGTAGTTCCCCAGGTCATCCTTGGTTCCACTCTTATGGAGAGGTATCACGTGCACCTCCCTCCAATCCCTGGGCACACATCCCATACTTAGTGAGGTGTTGAACATATCCACCAATGGCTCTGCCAGGACCTCTGCCAGCTCCCTCAGCACCCTGGAGAGAACTCCATCTGGCCCAGGTACCTTGTCTACCCTCAGGGACCTAAGGCCCTCCAACATCCTTTCCACCATGATAACCCAATCCGTGGTTGTCTCACCCCCCCTTCCTGCTCCACCTTTCCCTTCAGGTACAGGCCCATCCCCCTCCCTTGTGAATACTTCTCAGCCTCCTTATCTACCCACCCACTGCCTTTCCTGATCCTAACGATTTGATCCTTGCTCTTCCTCTGTTCCCTGATATATCTGAAGAAATCCTTTTCCCCTTCTTTAATCCCCTGCACTAATCTCATTTCCCTAGCCACCTTCTCAGCCCTTACCACTCTGTTCACTTCCTGGATTTCTCATATAATCCTCTCTGTCCTCTGTCTTATGTGTTATGTTGTAGGTTCAGAATGCAATTCTCTTATCCCTCACCTTCTCTGCTACCTTTCTAGTCATCCTGCTTGGTTTCTTGGTCCTAGATTTCTTATGCTGGCTCTTGACACAATCTTTAGTGGATTCAGTTAGTCTAGCTTAATAATCACCCATTTCTGTTCTGTGTCCATGTCTGGGTGGATGCTAGCTATGCATTTTCTCAGTATGTGCCCCATCCTTCTAAAGTCTGCCCTTCTGAAGTCCAGGACCATGGTTTTTGTATTGAAGGTCACCATACCTAATTTGATTGAGAACCGCACTGTGCAGTGATCACTACCCGCCAGTGGTTCCTCCACCCAAACATCCCTGACATGTTCCCCGTCCTCCAGCACCAGGTCAAGAATATTCTCCTCTCTTGTTGGTACTGTTACCCTTGGGGTCAGGAAGCCATCCTGGAATGCTTCCAGGAGGATCTGCTCCCTGGCGTATGTGGTCGTCGGGATGCTCCAATACACCCCTGGTAGATTAAAGTCTCCCACCACCATGGTGGTCCCTTTGCCACTGAGTCTCCTTAGCTGCTCCCCAGTTCCCTATCCATGTCCTCTTTCTAGGTTGGGGGCCCATAAACAACACCCAGTCGGATCTTAGCCCCCTTCGGGGTTTGAAGTTGCAGCCAAATGACTTCCAACCTGCCTCCTCCCCTCCTCCCTAATACATCCAATCCCTCCCTTACATAAATAGCTACCCCTTACCTTTTTCTCTGTCCCTCCTGAATAATTTAAATCCTGGTATGGCCAAGTCTCAGCCATGGTTTTAGGTTGCCCACATCTCGGTAATAGCAGCTATGTCTCCTCCCCTTCTGTCATCAATGCCTGCAACTCAGCCAACTTGTTCCCCAAGCTCCTAGCATTTAGTGATACCACCCTCCAGCCTGTGCCTCTCCCTGCTGCCTCATTACCCTCCCCCCCAAATCCTAGTCAAATTTGGCCTGATCCTTGCTGTGGGGGGGAGGCCCTCTGGACCTCCTCTCCTGTTTCAATCCACCTCCATAGCCCCCCCGCAGCAAGTTTAAATAATACCTATCACTGATAAGTTCCCTCAGTCTCTGCTTTGATACCTGTGAACCTTCATTACTGAGATGTAGCCTATCCCTGCATATAGATCTGTGTTCTCCATGCCACCCACTCTCCCACCAATCCATACCCATGGATTCACACCATTACCTCAGCCACCTGTTGAAGTACATGATTCTGCCCTTCCTGTCTGTGCTTGCTTGTGGCACTGGCAGGACTACTGAGAATGTACTGTACTTCCCCTCACTGCATAGATTCCCCACTTCCCTGAAGCAGTCCTGAACCCCATCTATCCGTCTTCCTTCCAGATAGTTTGTTCCCAGGTGTACAATGATGTGCGGTCCCCCCATGTTCTCTACACATCTACCAATATGCTGACCTACCCTTCCTGCTGTCATGCCAGGCATGCACTCCACCCAGATTTTGATTTTTCTGGTTCACCCTCCCCCCATTTAACCCCCTTAAGTATTGAGTTCCCCAGAATTATGACTCATTCCTTCCTAGTGTGATCTCCCTCATGCTGCTTGACATTATCCTGCCCCCAACCTGATCCCTCCTTCCATTCCCCCCAGCTACGCCACCACTTTGCCTCCCTCATTCTGTGCCCTGTCTTCTCCCCCTTACCAGCTATGGCTGGCGTATCAGCTTCCCCCTCTAAACCATTCCACTAGTGCTCTTCCTTCCCTTCCCCCACGCTTTTTACACCACCCTCTACATTGCCACCCCCTCTAGTACGGTTCCCTGTGCCTTTCTTGAGTAGCGTATTCCCCCTACTCGAGTTCCCCTCCTCACCCTTGTTCCAACCTCACCCAGGTGGCGTGTTGTTTTCCCCTTCTCAACATTTCCCTGTTCCTTTATCCCCACTGACTTTACTTTATTGCCTCCTTCCTGCTGCCCTTTGCCACTATGGCTACTTGGGCTACAGCTAGCACCTGCTATTTCTGTGCCACATCCTTTATCTCTGGTAGAGCCCTCCCCCTAACCAACTCAGTAGCTACACTACCTGCCCCTTCCTGCTCCTCCAGGCTAGCTAAAACATAGAATCTGTTTGCGCTGATAATCTCTTTTACCTGTTTGTCCTCAGCCTCCCCTCTCTGAGGCTTATAACCTTGCACTGGCACTGCTGCAGCCTTGTTCCTTCACCTAACCCAACTCCTGTCTTCAGTTCCTGCATGTGACTGCACTCAATTGTGCAGCCCACCTCCTGATTTTACTAGCTTTCCTTTTTGCCGGCCTACTGGTGGCTGTATAGTATGAATCATTGAGTTCCCCTCGCACCCACATTCCACCCTAACCCATCCCCCAATGCCTCCAGCTCCCTTTTCAGCCATCCAATCTCCTCCCTCAGCTGCCCCTTCTGCCAGCACACCATGCAGCCCCCAGCCCTTCATGCCACTCTCAGGAATATAGCTGTTCCACATCCTTGGCAGCATACAACCCTCCCTTGCCCTTGCCCTGGCTGGCTACCCATTCGCATCCTCCCTAACTGTGGATTGGTCCTGCCCACTCCTGACTTATCCCCACGTGGACTCCTCCTATCCTTGTTAAAATGCTTGTTCTTCCCTATGCAGGCTCCCAACCCACACCCAGTGGGATTCTGGGAAACTATACCACTACTGCTGCTGCCTAACTAGCCAGCTCAGTCGCATGTTCACAGGTGCCACGCAGTCCCTCCCTGTGCTTCCCTAACTTGTATACCACCCTCCTCCCCATTACACACACTATGTTCTCAAATGCTCCCAACCAACCGTTGAATATTACTTGTACCTGCTATGTTCACTTTAGTTAAGTGTCCCCCACAAAAAAAATTCCCCATAACCACCAAACAGCACTTCCCAGTATATGCTGCTGATGTCCTAAGGAGAGATAATCCTGTTAAAACTATGCCTTTCCCCCCATCATGTGTCTTTAATTTCTGGACAGGGACTAAAAATGGTCTGCACCTGGCAGTGCCGTCCACCAATCGTAGGGTAGGCTTCACCCAATAAATATGTAGTAGTCCGGGGTGGAAAGGATGGGGGAGGGTGGGATTAGGGCACAACTCAACTCTCATGAGAGTAGCAGCCCTGACCCTATCCCACATGGAGACCTCCAGTGCCAACACACAGCTTCTTAACACCTTTCGTCAGGGTATACATATTAAGCTCTTTTAGTCTGTCTTCCTATGGCTTCTGGTGTAGACCCTGCACAGTCCAGTCTGTATAATGCTGTGTTCAGGTTGCCCTTTTCTTGTTTATAAATTTTGGTAGTAATGCTTGGGTCATCCAATAGAAGACCAGTTTTAAAATCCAAAAAAAACATAGGACAAACTCCACTCAAGATTTAATGTTCAATATTTTTCTTTTTATTCACTTTTCACTAACGATGGGTGACGGTTTCGTGGTCTTGCCACTCCATCAGGCCCTTAGTGATATTTATCTATTAAAATATTTAAACATTGTCATTTTCCTTCCACTTGTAGACTTGTTATAACTTTTTCTATTTAAAGCAAAATACCTCAACACGTGTCCCAATCACAAATTATTTTTTGATACCATGACTATTGTGCTATATGCACTATTAACTGTTATGTAAGTGAGTTTTTCGTATCTCACATTGTTGTGCCTTCACCTTTTAACATTTTCTCTATGTTCAATCCATTGCACATTATTCATGGGATCCATGACAGTCGGTCGACAAATTATTTGTCAATCAACGTTACAGTGACTCCCTTATGTCGACCACATTTGCGGTCAGCATGAAGTGAGTCACAGGACAGATTGTTTTCTTCGGGGGGCTTTGCCCCCGGAATCCCCCATGCAGGGGGACCCCCACCACTAAAATAATCAACTCTGAGTCAGAGTTGTTTCAGGGAGGGGGTGCAAATACCTCCAGAAAGCAGTGGCGGGGTCCCACACTGACACTACAGCAACCTGGCACTGCTGTCACTGTAGTGTCAGTCGCTGTTTAATTGTCACTGTAGCATTGGCATACCTTATTCATGCCTCCACATTTTAGTATTTTTCATTTTTTGTACAATACATTATTTATTATATATAGTATTTGTTTAGTTTAAACACTCTTAGTCATGATGTACCTTTAAATTCTTGCAGTCTGTTGCAGCTTGATATTCAGTATATAAGTATCCCTTGCATAGTTCTCATTTGTAAATAATATGCATTGCCATTTTTTCTTATATCAGTTTTTATCTGCAATATTTCCTAATTCAATTTCTCTCACCTTTACTTTATTCTCAAACCTTGTTCATTTTGTTATGTTTTCTTAGTACTGCCATGAGTTGTCTGACTCCGCTCCTCTTTACTCTACATAAAATTAAAACCATTCCTTAACTGCTCCTCAATTCCTTTATAAGTTCTCAGTAACACTAGTCCCTTCTCATTTAAATAACCTCTTTGTTCTACATGAGATATACACACTGTCCTTTCTCCATTTCAAGTGCAAAACAATGGTAATCACTTCACTTATGTACAGCCTATATGCTCTCAGAGTCTCAGTCATACTCATTTCTTCTATACATTCTCAAAAATGCTTGTTTCTTCACTGTTACCTAACCTCTTTTCTGTTCACATAATATGTTTTCAAATCATCCCTAATCCTGTTCCAAATGTCATTTAAATGTTCTCAGCAGAGCTAATCTCTTCATTTTGCACAGGTGGGTTAAATTGTGCAAAATGAAGAGATTAGCTCAAGATATAACAGACTGTGAGAATTTAAAGGTCCATTACAACTAAGAGTCTTTAAACTAAAAAATATTATATAATATAAAAAATGTATTGTACAAAAAATGAAAACTACTAAAATATGGAGACATGAATAATGTGTAATGGAGTGAACATAGAGAAAATGTTAAAAGGTGAAGGCACAACAATGTGGGATACTAAAAACTCACTTACATAACAGTTAATGTATATAACACAATGGTCATGGTGTAAAAATAATTTATGGATTGGGACAGGTGGAGGTATTTTGCTTTAAAAAGAAAAAGTTATAACAAGTCTATGAGTGGAAAGAAACTGACAATGTTTAAATATTTTAATAGATTAATATTACTGAGGGCCTGATGAAGTGGCATGGCCATTAAATCAACACCCATCTTTAGTGAAAAGTGCATACAAAGAAAAATATTGAACTTTAAATCTTGAGTGGAGTCCCTTCCTAAGGTATCTTTAGCCAAGGAAATTGTTCCCATGGCACCTCTACGGATGGAACCCTCCTCCAGGGTTCCATGACTTTGGTACCCTTATAGGGTGGTATTCCCCGTAGAATAGAAAGGCAAATGGCCACAAAGGTTTATCAGCAAGTTGCACAAGCACAACATTACACTTAGTTGTGAAAGCCCATTGAATTGAAAGGCTTTGCCTGTGCTTGAATGGGCTGAAGCAACCAGCCACACCCCCTGCCTGAGCTATTTAAGGCAGGCCTTCCAGCTTCCTTCAGAAGCATTTTGTCTTTGCCCCACCATCCTTCCCTACTCCTTCTCTAGAAGCTCACCTCTCTCCTTGAGGTTCCTTTCTAAGATACCTTTAGCCAATGGAATCATTCCCACAACACCTCTAGGAATGAACCCCTCCTCCAGGGTTCCTTGCCTTTGGTACCCCTACAGGGTGGTATTCCCCATGGAATAGAGAGGTGAATGGTCATAAAGGTTTATGAACAAGTTACACAAGCATAACACTACACTAAGTTGTGTAAGCTCATTGAACCATAGTGAGTTAATATGCGCTTTGAAGCTGGCATCCAGTGTTAGTGATTAATGATAGTAAAACTAGGAGTATGAATGTAAGCATAAACGTTACGTCTAAGAGCCACATCTGTGGCTTTTCTTGCATTGACTGCAAATTTCATTTAGATGAAAACAAGGTATTGAATCACAGCTATCATAGGTAAATTTGTTGTAAAAATAAGTAAACACCTGACTCTACTGAAAACAGTATATTGTAACTCAGCTGGTTTCCCAGCTAAAAACATTGTAACAATGGTAAAAACTGCTAGACCCCACTGAAAGTAAATATTGCATCTCAATTGTCTATGTTTGAAGTCTGATGTTTATTTATATTTTAACAGGATAAGATAAGGCACTAGGCTAAGCCTGTTTTGAGGGCGCCCTTATATATACATAGTATACATAAGGTTATATAAATTGCAAAATAAAGAGGCAAATATGAAAATGGGTAAAAGCTGGACCCATATTGTATCTCAGATGTGCTATCTAGGGTAATTTATTGTAAAAGTGTAAAAAGCAGGACCCCACTAAAATGAGATCTTATATCTGAGCTGGGCTATCAAGATTAATCCATAGTAATACTGGATAAAAGTTGGACCCCACTGAAAACAAGGTATTGTATCGCAGTTAGACATGCCAGGTTAAATATATTTTAGAAATGAGTAAGAGCTGGACATCACTGTAAACAAGACATTGCATCTCAGCTGGTAATCCTAAGTAAATACATTGCAAAAATGGGTAAAAGTTGGACCCCAATGAAAAGGAGATGTTACATTTCATCTGAGTTTTCCTGGGAAAATACATTGTAAAATTTCAGTATTGTTGCCTGTTGGTGCTCTACGTAGGATACCCACAGCAGCAGGACTGCCCCCCAGACTGATGAAATTACTACCCACTGCAGCTTCAGGAAGATCGGATTCCCAAGCAGTGGAACCCCACTGCTGATGTTGCCATCTGATGTGCCTCTGGGAGTGGATTCTCCAGCATAGGTACCACAGATGGAAAAGAAATCACTGCCCAGTGTGGAATTGGGAGGAATATTCACAGTAGTGGGATCCCTGATGGATGAAATTGCCATAGAGTGTTGCTCTGGGAGGCTGATCCCCAGCAGAAGAGCCCCAAAATATAAAATCACCACCCCTGTGGCTCTGGGAGGGAAACACCATAAGATACCTCAGTTACCTGTTGCAGCATTACAGGGGCTCCCCAGGGGTGGGGCATCCTATCATGCCTCAGCCACCTTTCACAGTATACAAGGGGGTTCTTGGGAAGTGAAATATCTTACTATGCCCTAATCACCTGTTGTGGCATTACTAGGAGGTTCCCAAGAGACATGACCTACTATGATGTCCCAGTCACATGTTCAGGACAGGCTCACAAGAGGTGGGACCCTGTCCTGAACATGTTCCAGTCAACTATCAGGGCATTAATGAGGGACTTGCCAGGTGGCTACCAAGCTGCAGGACCCATGATGGCAGGCTTGGCAGTGCTACCAATGACTCCCAAGAAGTAGGAAGCTGGATCTCTGACAGGCATCCATGGGTGGCAGTATCAGTGGTTTCTGAGGAACCAGAGCCCTGATCGGTGACAGCTACCTATGCTGGTAGCATTTCTGCTAGTTCCCAAGAAGCAGAAGCATGGATCACTGATAGCCACCCTTAATGGAGCTACTGTTTGGTGGCTCTGAAAAGCAGGATCCTAATTACTCACAGTGACCCATGATGGCAGCACGGTGTTCTTAGGAACCGTGATCACTAACAGATATCATCATGGTGGCACCTAATAGGGGCTACTTACATGCAGGAGATCTGATTTTACACTGCTGCCCAGTGCAGCTGTGCTAGGTGTTCCATGTCAGTGGGAGTGATTCTAAGGAGGGATATTCCTACATGTTGTTAGCCTACTTGTGGGCCACAGACTTTTTCACAAATCCATTCAGAGTATCTGCATTATCCTCTCTGCAAGCATAACCATTTCTGTGTGTAAATGTATTAGGATGTGTATGTTCATATGTTTCTTGTTAGGTATTTACTGTATGGTACTGTACATATTGGTGTATTGTGTTTTATATCAATGATCATGTGTGTATTGTGAGATACTTATTTTATTGAAGTACTGTTTTCATATAGGGATATGTGATTGGTGCTTATAGAGATATATTAATCTTCATGAGTGGTCAGTGGCCTCTTGGCTCACAAGTTGCAAAACCACAAGTGAGGTCAAAAGAGTCACTGACCATGAGTGAAGATAAATGTCATATCTCATATGCACCTATCATTGTCCAGTTGTATGCTATACACTAGCATTTCTAATCTACTTTTATTTTATTTTAATGAAAGTTTCTCATAGCATAGGAGTTTTGAAGTGCTGGCAGCTGCCATGTACTGTTTGTTAGCAGTAGCATGTGCTGGCTGGAGCATGTAGATCTATAGATGGATAGGCAGAGGAGACAGAAAAGGTTCTTTTTGATGTACCCAGCTACTGTAGCTAGATACATTTTATGATGTACCCTACTGTGAGGATAAAACGTTTATTTAACTAGTTGGTTTTCCCTGCCATTGACAGCATTTTTCTTTAGCATAAAAATGTCAATGTATATTGTATAAATGTTAACTACCAAATAGCTTATAGAACAAATAAGGATACTAAGGACAAGGAAACACAAAGGACTGAAACAGTGGGTAATGTCAGAGGAGACACAAGGGGAAGGGATGGGATCAGAACAAATAGGGCAAAGTCATGAAAACATGGAGGGCCATCTGTACAAATGCCCGCAGCCTTGATAACAAGATCCCTGACATGGTGACATTGATGGCAGAGGGAGACCTAGATGTTGTGGCAGTCACTGAAACATGGTATACAGAAAGCCATGACTGGGACATTAATACACCTGGCTACACAGTCTGCAGGAAAGACAGGGAGGGCAAAAAGGGAGGAGGGATAGTGGTCTACATCAAGGAAGGGATCAAGGCAACTGAGAAAAAGGGAAAGCAGAGAGGAGAGGAGGCACTGTGGGTCACACTGGAGTCAGGAAATGGCACCACTATCCACACAGGGTTATCTACAGACCCCCAATGCAAGGGGAGGAAATAAATATGGTAATACTAGATAACATCCTTAAAATGCCAGAGAAAGGAGAAGTGTTGCAGGTAGGGGACATTTATTTAAGTCTTTGATAACCAGGTGAGTGCACTGATTCAAAGGGCTATTTTCAGGCAAAACCTGGGCCTCAACAATGGCGCAGATCATAAAAGTACAAATACAATTACATGCAAGTAGAAATGCAGTTTACAAGCTGTACTACACAAGTTACAAAGTATACAGACAGTGAATACAATACATAGTAAGATAATAACAAGGCAATACCTAAAGTGGGTATGATTGTAGGGGAGATGCCTGAGATGCCATAAATATGGCTGATGTTAACTGGAGCACCTATGATGCAGCCACATCCAGAAGCAAAGTCATTCTGGATGGCCTGCAAGGGGCATGCTTCATGCAACTTGTGGGGGAACCCACCCATGAGGGGATGATATTAGACCTGGTGCTCACCAATGGAGACAGAATAATGGATGTATCGGTGGCAGCCATCTGGTTTTCAGTGACCACCATACAGTATGGTTCAGGGTAAAGACAGTAGAAGAATCAAGCCACACTAAAGCCAGAGTCCTTGACTTCAAGAGGGCCAGTTTTACAAAATGGGTGAATGCCTCAAGAAAACTCTGGCACAGGGTGAGGAAGGGGGAGTTGAGGTACAGTGGGAGAACTTCAAGACAGCCATAACAGACACAACAAGCCTTTGTGTGAAGTTAATGAACAAAGCTAGAAGAAAAAACCATTATGGTTTCAAAAGACGGGCAGGGAAGGTTAGTGAGAAAAACTGGCATTCAGGAAACACAAGGAAATGCAAAGGAAGGAACTGCATCAGGCAAAGCAGAGGGAGGCAGGTAAAGCAGTCAGAAGTGCAAAGGCAAAACCAGAGGAAAGGACACCCCAGACAGTGAAGAAGGGAGACAAACCCTTCTTCAGGTACATAAGGGAAAGAAGAAAGGCCAAGGGAGGGATAGTGAGGCTTAGTAAAGGGGGTGGGTGGGCGGAGGGGGACCTGGAGAAGACTGAGATACTGAACGAATACTTTTGCTCAGTATTCACAAAATAAGGGGAGGGGAATGGATCAATATTAGCAAGTACACACACACAGGAAAGAGGGGTGGACACCAGTCCATTCACAGAGGAGACAGTCCTAAAGGAACTCTTGAAACTGATGGTGGATAAGACAATGGGGCTGGATGAGATACATCCTCGAATACTAAAAGAGCTCAGAGAGGTGATACTGTCTTCACTGACAGCCCTATTCAACAAATCGGTGGAGGAGGGAGTAGTACTAGAGGACTGGAGGAGGGAAAACATGATACCCCTTCACAAGAGTGGGAGCAAGATAGAAACAGGTAACTATAGACCAGTCAGTTTGACCTAAGTGTTGGGAAAGATGACGGAATTGCTGTTAAAGGAAAGGTGCAGAATATCTAGAAGCCAGCGAGGCACAGGACCCAAGGCAACATGGATTCACAACAGAAAGGTCGTGTCAAATGAATCTGATATATTTCTTTGACTGAGTGACAAGGGTAGTAGATCAGGAGGGGCTGCAGACATGGCCTATCTAGATTTTAGCAAGACATTTGACACAGTCCCACACAAGAGGTTAGTAAACAAGTTGGGCAATCTGGGAGTATGTCTCAAGGTGGTAAACAGGGTCAGAAATTGGCTTAGCAACAGGACTCAAGGGTGGTGGTAAATGGAGTTCAATCTGAAGAAGGGTTAAACAGTGGGGTGTCACAGGGTTCAGTGCTGGGGACAGTCCTCTTTAATGTCTTAATAAGTGAGATTGTAGATGGACTTGAAGGAAAAGTATGCCTCTTTGTAGATGACACCAAGATCTGCAATAGGGTTGACACTCTGGGGGTGGGAGCAAATGAGGAGAGACTTAGGCAGAGTTGGAGGAGTGGTCAAGAGTGTAGCAGCTCAGATTCAATGCCAAGAAGTGCAAAATCATGCACTTGGGGAACAAAACCCCTTGGGAGGAATACACAGTTGGGGGGGTTACTAGCAACAACCAAAATGGAAAGGGACCAGGGGGTAGTCATAACAGATGATCTAAAAGTAGCCAAACAATATGAGAAGGCAGTGAGGAAAGCTGGTGGAATGCTGGGGTGCATTAGGAGAGGTATCGCTAGTAGAAAACAGGAGATGGTGATGCCACTGTACAGGCAGTTAGTGAGTCCTCATATAGAGTACTGCGTGCAGTTCTGGAGACCTCATCTCTGAAAGGACATTGACAGGGTGGAGGCAGTCCACAGGAGGGCAATGAAAATGGCGGAGGGTCTACACCAAAACCATACGAGGAGAGATTGAAAGAACTCAGTATGTATACTCTGGAGGGCAGGAGGAGAGGGGATATGATAGAGACATTCAAATACCTCAAGGGGATCAACACAGTTCAAGAGGGCAGTATCTTTCAGAAAAGGAGATGTGCAAGAACAAGGGTCACAATATGAGGCTGGAGGGAGCAGACTCAGGGGCAATGTGAGGAAGTATTTTTCACAGAAAGGGTGGTGGATGCATGGAACAGCCTCTCAGAGGAGGTTGTGGGGGCAAAAACAGTTGTCAGTTTCAAGAATGTAGGACAGGCAGAAGGCAAAACTAGTGGTAGGAAGGAGGAGGTAGGCCGCAGATCAAATGGGATCTGGAGCTTATACAATAGGTAGGAAAATGGGCAGACTTGATTGTGCCAGGGCGATCACTACCGGTAAGTTCTATGTTTTATATGTTTCTTGGTGCTTATTAGTATCCCTAGTACTTTTGTTAAATTTACTGCTTCAGATCTCTTATTGTCAGATACAGTATACAGCTTATCTAACTTTACTCTCCATTCTTTGTGTTACCGGGGATCATAGCTAACAACCATTAGGAGGAAGGACTGCATGCTGTACTGCTGAGAAGAAGCAGTGAAAGCTGGGCATTGTGAAGGTGCACATTTGTATTATGGCAGGTATGCCACCACTGCCTGCACTCTGAGACTTATTGTTCAGCATGTTTTACATTTCACAAAGTCTTTCCAGTATGACTTGTGTCACCAGACTTATTCCCTCTGCACTGTCTGCTCTGTACCTGAGTGTTTTTGGTAGAGGAGTCTGAGGTGGCAGAAGCCTTCCTCTAATGCCAGGCTGTGGTTAACCCTGTGGTGGGCGAATGCAGGGAGTTGCAGGGGACATTTCTGTTAGTTAATCCAGCTTGCTGGCTAGTTTTACATCCTCTGTGTTTCGTATTCTGTTTTTTCCTTTGGCTTTATTTCAGTGGACTTTTTTGCCACTTGGACGATATAATTCTGTCATACTGTTACATTTGAAAAGCATTAAACCCCTTAGGTTTTTACGGCAGTTTCCATACTCCTACCACAACCTTTTGATTTTATCAAAAAAAAAAAGAGAGAAAGAAAAAATGTATTTAAGGAGGTCAAGTTTTGGGGACTGGATGTTCCTACCTTCACTGGAGTTTTTTTCCCCTCTTTTGTATTGTGGCGAACATTTGTTTCTTTCCCAGCGGTGGGCTGTTTGCTCCCCATCCCTATTTGCTGAGGATTTGTTTGCTTAATGGAAAGTCATGCGGAGGAGTTAAATGTTCATTCTTTGTTTGAGGGAGAATTGTCAGGAAATGTTTTATCTTGTCTCTCCATAGAACATAGAACTGACTAAGTGAAAAGAAAATCTTACAAATTTGATGTGAAATTTAAATCATTTTATTTTGATGTTGTATCAAGTGACCTTCAGCACAAACATGCATGCACTGGTGTTCTTGGCTCTAGTTTGCCATTTTTGCAAAAGAGTACATCATTACAGCGCTGCAGATCATTTACTCTGCATCTTTTCTGCCAGACTTGGCCACAGTAAGACCGAAGCTTCCCTTTGTGCTTCTGGCACCAGTGTTTTTTATATTTATTATATATAAATCTGTGTGACACACTTTTTAAAATATCTGACATTCATTTTTTAGTTATCCCTATCTGAATTGCTCTCGGGCATTCAGCCCAGCAGAGTTAATTTTATTTGAGCCATGGTGCTTTTGTACCTTTAGATGGGACCCTATTCCCTTTTACATTTAATGCAGGTAGATTTTATCTGAAGCATTCTAATAAATGGAGGTAAGATTTAAATATCTTTCTTTTTTAAGCCTAATAAACATAAAAATGTATTTTATAAAACTATTTTTCTTTTTTAGCCCTGTTTTATTTATTTATTTATTTATTTATTTATTTATTTATTAAATTTTGGTGACTGGGTAGGCCCACTGAGCCCCAAAGGTCCCTTTTTCAGGGGCAACCCGGGATAACAATACAAGTTATAAGAATGAACAAGGACATAAGGAACATTTGAGGCATTGTGAGTTACATCATGAGGTGGTTACAGTAAAGAAAAATAGTGGATACAGGCATGGTTACAGGAATGGTAAAAGAAAAGCAGTGGATACAGGCATGGTTTACCGGCACGGTAAAAGAAAAGCAGTGAATGCAGGCATGGGTACAGACATGGTTATCATCATGACATGTAAGCAATTGGTAGTACTTTGCATGTAGTTTATTCAGGGGTTACACGTGGCCTCTGGCGAGCAGTCTGTATAAGGCAGGTAGTAGGAAGGTTAAGCTAGGAGACGGGAGTTGGAGAGGAGGGGAGTACCTTAGGAGCTTTAAGTGCCATGACAGTGGCATGCACTTGAGGTCAGCAGATGGGACTTAAGCCTGGTGCAGAAGTTCATGAGTGAGGAGGAGGCCTGGATCTGGGGAGGGAGCTTGTTCCATTGGCAGGCTGCTTGAGAGGAAAAGGATCTTCTGCCAGTGTTTGTCCTTACCCTAGGGACTTCTAATAGCATTCTATCTGAGGTCCTTAGATTCCTTGGGTTGTGTTTGAGGGTTATGGTCCCAGCAATGCTTGGCGGAGCGTGGGGTTTGAGAAGCTTGTATGCCTGGACAAGCAAGGGGTGTTGGATGCGGGCGACCAATGTGGGCCAACGAAGATTGGCCAAAGTGTCACAGTGGTGACGTCTCAGGTGGTCTAAGGTTGTGAAAGGAGCTATTTTATTATATAGGGTTTGCATCCCGGTAATCTCTTGTTTAGCCATGCCCTGTATAATAGGGGCCGAAAAGGTTATAAACGATTGTGCACATTGATTTTTATTGTTTATAGAGGCTGTTGAGATTCAGTGATTATTTGTACTAGAGCTTGTTTATTCTTCCTAGAACTGAGTCTATTTTTTATATTCACCTTATACCGGAAGTATAAGGTGAATATAACCGACTATTGGAACCGACTATTTGTCCTATTTTGTCCAACTATTTGTTTTCTGGGGTTTGCTGAAGTAATGAGGGGCAGAAAAATTACTACTATAAAGCCTCAAGCATTCTGCTGATACCCATCCTTCCTTTGACTGCTGTGGCCAATGAAGCCTGTGATTTTGCTTACAACATCAGGAATGCCAGACTTTTACTACTGATCTAAGGACCATTGCTTCCTGAAGACCTTCAAGTCTCATATGTCATGCCTGGTACATTCTTCTGACTCATCATTTCTGGAAGCTTATTTTTTGGTGACAGTGTGATATTACAAAAAGGCTCTTAAATTAGTGACTTTGCTAATGTATATTTAAATATCTATAGGTGGCTGGGGTAACAAGCCCTAAAAAGGCATTTGAATTATTCCATTGTGAACATATTGCTTTGTGACTTGTGATTATTTTAATTAAGGTCATATGTAGATTGTTGTCTCTGGTATAATGAGGGAAACTAGGACCAAAATAAGAAATGCCTTAAACAAAGGGACTAAACAACAGCAACAGCAAACTATATCTAGCTATTTCTCTTCTCCAGGGAATATCAATCTAATTAAGAGCCTTAGTAAAACTATGACAAAATGCATCCAAACTAATAGAACATCTTCCTCAATTAGGGAATCTAGATCTCAGCCAATAGATATGGATAATCCATTGCTGATACAAATTAAGGAATTAGAAAACTCAGGTGAACAAGTGGTTGGTGATGTTGTGCTGCACAAAATGTCTCCACCACAAGCTATAGAGGTAGTAGGTGTAATATGTGCCACGTATATCTTTGTGACTACGGAAAAAAGACCCCGCAAGTCCTGATTGAAAGTAATAACACTGACTTAATACCTGATGTCATGGAAAGTAAAAACCTTTGGGGAATAAAGGACAAAATTATTTTCTGCAAAATTTTGATCAGTTTGTATCTGCCTATATTGATAGAATTAGTCTAGATCCACCACTTGTTGCTCCACCTGATATTCCACAGCTTTGGGAAGAGAGTCCCATATTAGACATTTAGAAATGTGCAAGCAAACTAGACAAGGAGGGAGAGATTAGTAATTCAGATATGAATAACAGTCAGCAAATATTATTGAGAGACATTAGAGATGAGATTAAGTGTAATAACATCCTTTTAGAACAATTGATCTCATTGACTACACAGATACTAGAAGCCCAGAAGAACTGGGTGGACAAATTGAAGAATGGTCATCTCTTGAATACTAACAGCAAGTTACCTAAAGATAACAAAGAGCAAATCAAGCACACTATGAAACTAAGTGCAGACAGAGAAGGAAAAGAAAATTTGGAGATGGCTGAAAAGTTAGAAAAGGTAGATAAACAGTCTACACTCCAAGACCCAAGGGTAAAAGCTACCACAAGTATGCATATTAACAAGGGCAAGTGCTCTTGTAATTGTCATATTGAGAATAGTGGGGCTATTTATTTCCTCAGATGAATCTAAAAAACCCTGTGAAAACCAAAAGGACTCTGAAGGGGGATAGACATTTTGATAAGATCAAATCTGGACACTTGGGGATTTGTCTTCCTAATCAGACACTAGAGAAAATGAAATCATAAAAGGACAAAAATTACCAACTGTGTTTTTAAAAGGTCTACCAAAACAAAAAAGTTAATTTCCCCTGACTTTCAAGGTGATGGTATAAGGTATGAAAATCTATTACAGGCCCACTATTTAGATGACAAGACATTAGATCAATGTATAGGTAGCAATGTAATCCCATGGCTGCGATTGTTAGCCTAGTCCTGAGAAATAATGAACCCAGGAGAAAACTTATTATGGCCAGCTCTGAATTTAAACCTTTAGGTATCAACTTGGATATCACAGTAGAAACAATGATACAAATGAAGGAGTTAGAAATCAGAAACCAAGTCATAGCAGAGCGTGATGGAAAAAAATGTAAAAGAGCTGGAACACCCAAAGTCTGATGGAAGAAATAACAAGCGTAAGTTCAGTTTCACAAAATAAATAATAAATACCAGAAGAGGATAACTGAGTTTGCTAAACCTGTTGAAAAAGTCCATGTCCTGAAAGGGGACAATACTTACTATAGATAAAATATAATTAGAGGAAGGCACCAGAAAGGCCCTAAAATAAACAGCAGTGCAATTTTAAGTGAAACTGAAATGGAGGATGATGATAATCTTTGCACGAAAGAGAGACAAAAATGTATGTCACTTTTGGGAGAAGTAGTGCTTCAGGTAGTAAATGGTAGGATATCAGGTAACAGGCAAGGTTCATATTCATTTCCGACTAAGAAAGGAGGTTCTGTTTTAGATCTATGTATTGTAGATATATTTAATTTTTATAAAGTAAAGAAACTAGAAATTATTAATCATTGGGATAGTGACCATCTACTGCTGGTGACTAAAGTTCAGAGCTCTTGTCCAATTAGAATGGTGGAGGATTTGGAGAAATGTAAGTTGGCTGAGACAAACATGCCCATATAGAACAAGAAAAAAATGTTATATATTGTATAGCCCCAATTGAGGCACTTACTTCTTTCACACCTCAATTTGTATGTGTTCCATAAATATGCACACCATACTCCTGTGAGATTGTTACAAGTAAATATTTGTGTTGCCACTGGGTTGTGCATTTTAGAAAGAGTAATGTACTCAGGGACAGCCCAGGTTCCAGTTGTCTCAGTGGTGCAGCTGGTTAGCGCAAATCGGAATGGTATTCCTGGCAGCCTGGGTTCAAGTCCCCGCTAAGGCATTTACTTCTTTCTCACCTCTGTTTGTATATGTTCCCTAATTTATTTATTTTTCTAAAACACAATCCTAAAATATGTGTGGGTCTCTGCTCATTTTGCCAGCTAGCTTTGCAATGATCCTTCAACAAAACTAATGGCGTAGAATGAACAGAATAAGAACACTTTCTCCTGCGCTGAAATCCATATGGCAGATGGACTATTTCTCATCTAAATGAGGCAATTTAAAAATAAAAAAAAAATACAACAAGAAAGAAACATAAGACTTTTTTTACCTTGCCATAAAGGAATAAGGTACTCCCAGGGGTTACATTAATCATCTGTCAGTCACCCACTAGGGTATGTGGCACTTAGTTTCGCCTTGTGCTACATTAGAGCCTTAAGGAGTGATTAGCAGATTTCTTTGTTGTTAAGTCCCTGTTTTTTTTTTTTTTAAACACAGTTTTAGAATATGTGCCAGCCTTTGCCCATGGCACCAGCTAGCTTTGCAGAATGATTCATCCACAGAACTAGTGTCATAGAGTGAACAGAATGAGAACACTTGCTCCTGCGTTGAGTTCCACATGGTGGACTGATTATTTCTCATCTAAATGAAACTTAGAAATAAACCTACAAAAAGAAAGGGACATGACTTTTTTTGTTACATTGCAATAAAAGAATAAGGTACTCCCTGGGGTTACATTAATCATCTGTCCATCACCCCCTGGGGTATGTGGCACTTATCTTTGCTTCATGCTACATTACACCCCTGAGGAGTGATTAACAGATGATTAATGTAACCCCTGGTTGTACTTTATTGTGTAAGTAATATATGGGCAGTCATAGTTACTTCTTACCATAGGAAAAGAGTGACACCTGAAGCTCAAAAAATCATCAGTCTGCCATTCTATTTCATAATACTATAATTCTGATATCAGATTAACAGTATTAATAAAAAGAATGTGCATATCAAACACAAGTATTATTTTCACTGTAACTGCCTTCTCTAAAAAAAGAAAGCCACCGAATGAGTTACAATCAACATACACAGCAAATAAAAATGTACAAACCATCTCTCAGCACTGATTGCAGTTTATTGCCAGTAATCAGTGAAATATGGACGCATGTAAGAAAACTCAATTTGATAGAAAACTGTGGTAGCAAATAACCTGTAAAAAGTTGCTGAGTCCAGAGATATGAATGGTATCTTGATTCAGGATCTGGAGTGTTAATTTTGTACTTGATATAAAAACTCTGAAGATTACTGTTAGGGACATCCTTGGCATCATAGTGGCACATGCAAAAACAGAAATATCATGGTTATGAGTGCATGTTTAAAGAAAATGCTTTCAAATGGAGTGGGGCCTGGATGCCCTTGAGGCCTATTTAATAGCTTAATGTTTAAAGTTGTTTGGAGGAGTTTTGCCTGTACTGTGCTGAGAAATCAAGGAAAATTGCTGTGAGGTGGTCTAAGACTCAAAACTCCTGTAATATTTGGAAAGTTATGTTTTTTATTTTTAGTATTTTATTTTAAATTTGCCATCAATAGTCTTCAGCCATCTTGTTGCAGAAGGGGCACTTCTTAAGGGCCCTCAGTGGTCTGGAAGTATATGAATATTTTGGTGCTAAAACACCTAGTAGACGAGGCTATAAGCTTCTTATCCTAAACATATATTGTGGCCAGATGGAATACACCCAAGGGTGCTAAAGGAACTAGCGGGGGAGTTGGCAGATCCCTTGGCACATTTTTTCAACAGTTCACTTCAGTCAGAAGTAGTGACGAGTGACTGGAGAACAGCAGATGTGGTGCCTCTCCACAAAGGAGGGAGTTTTGAGGATGCAGGCAACTACCGACCAGTCAGCCTTACCTCGGTGGTGGGGAAGCTAATGGAAGCCTTAATAAAACAGGACTTGGTGGAGTATCTAGACAAGAATGGCCTTCAGGATGATAGCCAACATGGATTTGTAGCATGTAGGTCATGCCAGATGAACCTAATCACATTTTTGACTGGGTGACTAAGGAATTAGACTGAGGCCACCCAGATGACCTCCTCTACTTTGATTTCAGTAAGGCATTTGACTCGGTGCCACATAGCCACCTGCTGACAATGTTGGAGGGCCTGGGAGCAGCCAAGAGCATAGCCGGGGGGTAGGTAATTGGCTTAAGGACAGAAAACAGAGAGTGATAGTCAACAGAGAGAGGTCGAAGGAAGGAGAGGTTACTTGTGGGGTGCCACATGGCTCTGTGTTAGGGCCAGTCCTGTTTAATGCATTTATTAGTGACATCAGCATAGGTACACAGGGCAAACTTGCCCTATTCCTGGATGATACAAAGCTATGAGGAAGGTTGGACTGTGAGAAGGCAGGGAGGGAGCTACAAAGAGACCTTTAGAGGCTTGAAAGATGGTTTAATGTCTGGCAGCTGAGGTTCAATACAAAAAAAGTCAAAGTGATGCATCTAAGTTAGGTGAAACCAGAGGACAGTATACAGGCTTAATGGGGTCCAGCTCAGTGCCTTACAGGAAGAAATTGATTTAGGAGTCATCATTTGCAATACCCTTAAACAGACCAGCCAATGCAACACACTTACATCAAGGCCAACAGAATGCTAGGGTGCACAGGGAGGGGATTTAACAGTAGAAGCAGGGAGGCAATACTCCCTCTCTACTGTTCCCTAGTAAGGCCCCTTCTGGAGTACTGTGTACAGTTTTGAAGTCCACATCTAGAGAAGGATAAGAACAGGTTGGAGACCATCCAGAGAAGGGTGACCAAGATGATTCAGGGATTCCACAGGCTCTCATACAATGGGCATGTAGAAGCATTGAATATGTTCTAGTTGGAAGCAAGGAGGAAGAGAGGGGACATGACTGAAACATACAAATTCCTGAGAGGAATAAACAAGATACCCTCCTCTGACATGTTCAACAGAGTTACCGATTCCAGCACTAGAGGTCATGAGTGGAAGTTGAGGGGGAACTTCAAGAGAGAGCTTAGGAAACTCTATTTTACAGAAATGGTAGTAGAACCATGGAATAGGCTGCCCACTGAGGTGGTGGAGCAAAGACCATGACATTATTTAAACTGGTGTGGGACAGAGCCAATGCATGAACAATTGCCATGTGAGCAGTTTGGAGCACACATTTGGAAGGGGGGGTTAGGTCCTGAGATCAGAATAGTTCTCAGGAACACCTTGGTAGACTAGATGGACCCTTGGCCTCCTTCTGCCATCATTTATTCTATGTTTGTACGGTACTACCCCCAATCCTACTCTAGAAAATATATCCAATCAGATATGAACACTGAATCTAACACAGCCTGGCAAGGAGCTGTGAGTGTTAGTCCATCCTACAGCAATTTTACATGTTTAAAGAAACCCTGAAAACACTAATTGCAAAACAGAAATTTCTGAAGAAAATGGGGAAGGGAAACTTGCCTCTAGAGGCTGAGGCACTTCTTGAAGCTGATACAGATTACTCGTACATAAGGGGAGCAATTTGTTTCCATAGCACTGCAACACTTCTCCATGTGATGTTTTGCAACATCTGCCTGTTTTTGTTCTTCAGACTATGGAGCCATACAATTAAAAACATGCAGACCTAAAAATGTGTACAGATACAGATAAAGGGGTATTTGCAATATAAAGAAAGACAGAGGTAAATGTGGACAGGTGCAAATGCCTGAGATGTCAAACCTGTGAAACTCAATGTATACGAGAATAAAAGCAACCCAGAAAGAGATCCCATTTGGACATATAAGAAATATTTGTCTCACTGTGCCACTCAAATGTTGGCTCCATATGTGCCCCATTTCTTTGGCTCTTAACATACATTTTAAAACTGATGTTTCTGTATGGTATTGGTGTATAACCATTGATAAAAACAAGATTTGTGCAATAATGAAACTATGAAACTTGTTAAAGGTGTCTTCAGGCTTACCACCTGAAAAACAGATTACTAATAATAGCACTAGAAAAAAACCCTGTTCAAAAATTGAGAGAGTCAAACATGGCCCCTATTGATGCACAAGTTTCTGGACAAAAGAATAATTAATCTATAAATAACTGTTCTTACTTGTTAGAAAAAAAAACATGTATGCTAACCCACATAAAATCATACACCCGGTTCAGGACAGATGCCAGTCTGAAAATGTGAAAGTACCAAAAGAAACACAAACGGCGCCACCATGAAGGAAGAAGGCAAAGGTCCAAGCTGACATTGTAGCATATTTATATTATGTGTAGTTCATAGCTCAGTGCTTATGTAACATATATTATAAAAAGGTTCTCAGAAAATATGCAATCTGATTGGCTGTTAGGATTCCAACAGCCTTACATTAATCCATGTTACACTGTCATGTACAGCCTACTCACAATGGCACATAGATTCTTCCTCTCAGCATTCCATCCTCTAGCACTGCTGAATGACTGGAATGCTGCATTCTGATTTTGAACCAGAATTCTTAAACTGTTGGTGGAAGAACTATTTTAGTAAAAGTCTCCCTCTAAATGAGGAAAACATTCAAAAAGTATTCTTTCAGCACTCTTCTTTTGGAACAATTTTTTTATAATAGCAATAAGGCACTCCCAGGATATAGATTAACAGTCAGTTAATCACCCCCTGGAGTAATATGGCACTCAGCTGCACCTCGTGCCACATTACACCCCTAGTGGGTGATTAACAGACTGTTAATCTAACCCCTGGTCTTGCCTTATTGCTTAATAGGAATGATATAGATGGTTGATGGATACAGAGGTCAGCATTATTAGGTAGTAATATAGAATGTTTGTGCTTAGGTACTTGGATGCTTGAATTGAGTTGTTTGATAATATTTGATGGTTTTGGCCTTTCTCTGTATCCCACCTGTAGGAAGGCAGCTTGGTTTAGATTTCTGAAAGCCCCAAAAGAATAAATTATCAACGATTATCCTTTTAACTGAATGCTGAAGAAGTCGTGCATGACAACACTTAGTAATGATAGGAATAGGCAATCACCTCCTCCAGCTCCAGAGAATGTGACCAGTAGCACTCTGGAGAGGAAAAACCCCCTTGGGGGGAACCTCTGAGGACACACGGCTACTGACCTGCCCGTCCTTCTGGGCATACTAAAGGAGAGAAATCCTAATTAAACTAAATTAATCAGCTAAATCTGAATTCTAATTTGCAGAATTTAATCCAGATAAAAGGAGCTTAAGAACTGAATTGTAAATGTCCAGTGAAGTAATTTCCTCCTAATAAAGTCTGAGTCCGAGAATCCATGTACAATTCAGAATGATGGAGAGTGGATATGAAAAACCTTCTTCCAGACTTCTGTAGATAAAGGGGCATAATCCAGGAAATGTATGACGGTGGAGATGAAGTCGATGACTGACGAATTCAATACAGGAGACCAGACGCAGATAGTTGCATCCAAACTTGACATCAACGAGGCAGGATGAATAGAAGTAGTATGACTTCCTGATTTCTAATAGAGGGCTTGAATAGTACATGTCATGAAAGAAGGCTTGTAGGCCAGGCTGCTGACTGATAAATCCAGTTCTGATAAGTGAAGTATAGTCTTAGGAATTCATATGAAGGCAACGGCTGTAGAGCTGAGCTGGAACACTGGAAAGCTGTAGAGGATAATCGGAGACACTGATGCTAGGTATGAAGCATCCAAGTAGTAGAATAAGGTGAGCTCAAAGTAAGCAAGTCAGGTGGACTGCTAATCTGAAGTGAAAGGTAGAAGGAGCAGGGATTGTACCCACAAAGGCAGATGAGAAGGAACAGGACGTGGCAATCAGTCCTTGAAGAAAGTGCAGCTTAACTGACAGCTGGTGAGGTAGGAGAGAAAGGCAGCTGATTCCAGGTGTGGGAAGTGCAGTCAGACCCATGGAAGTCTGCTGATAGAATAGAGCATGGCAGTTAGTCCCTCAGCGAGAAGCGTCGCTTTCCAGCAGCTGGAGAGGTAAGTAGAGAGGCGACTAGCTCCAGGTAACAAGAAATGCATCCAGATCTATGGAGGTCAGCCAGTAGGAATAGTGCATGGTATACCACCTCCAGGAGATGTATCTTGAGTCAGGGTAGAGCAGAGTAGTGCTGCATTTGTAAGGCAGATGTAGAGAATGGAATGGTGCTGAGGACAGATGGGTCCAGTAGAGAAAGGATGGCAGGGATCGCATTGAAAAGACTGTGGCATAGAGATGGCAACTTGATGAGGAATAGCATTCAAAACTGTAGGCATGCAATGATTGAGGCAGCAATAATGGGGCAAGACCCGAATAGTTGAGCATAAGAATCCTGGATGGAGATACCTGATGAGGCTGAGTCAAATGGAGTAGCCTTATCACACGGTCCAAAAACGGTAGAGCACAATCAGGATAAGGTCTTCATGAGAGGCACAATTAAGTGACCTGGAAAGGGTGAAGCAGCAGCAATTCCACACAGCTGAAGCAGCAAGACAAGCATCCAAGAATAGAGGAGAAACGAAGAAACGGCCAGATGCGGATCCATAATAAAGGAGCTTCCGGCTGGCTGACATGGCATCAAGTAGGCGCACAGTAGAATGTGGGAATCTCCAGGCCCTGAGCCAGGCAAGGCAGAAGTAAAGCAGAAGCAGGTAAACTTTCCAGCCCAAATGGTGAAGGTAAGTCAGAGAAGCAGGTAATTAGCAGGCAACCTCCCAGCCTGATGGGCGAAGGCAGGTCGTAGAGGCAGGCAAGTAGTAAGTAAAGCTCCCAGCCCAATGGGCGAAAGCAGGTCATAGAAGCAGGCGATTAAGATGTAGTAGAACATAGAAACAAAGGACCTCCAGGCCCATAGGGGCACGTGTCTGACGAAAGCGATGGCTAACCTCTGGCCCCGCGGAGCAAGGCAGGTTGCAGAGTAGTTGTACAAGATGCAATGGAAATGTCAAACTGCAAGCAATGCAGAGGGTCATGTCCTGGCAGGTAGAGGTCACAGTAAATACGTAAACAGAGGTAGCAGGCTGACAGAAGATATGAACCTCCATGCCAGATGATGGTTGAGGCAGGCATAGTCTATGACTAGTCGAATCCCCAGGTCTTCAAAGTGAAGCAGTTACAAGGTAGAAATATACGAACCTCCAGGCCCAAAAGAGATGCATGAACCTCCAGGCCGGATGCGGCGCAGGCAGGCATATAGTACGAATAGTGATATGAACCTCCATGCCCAATGCTGTGCGAGGCAGGCATAGTGAATAGTAAGTGAACATCAAAGCCGCAATGCAGCTAGGCAGGTGGAGTAAGAGAGCAACCTTGATGCAAATGAATGAGCACTGATGAGCAGATTCGAAGTAATTGAGGGTCAGGCCCATGCAGTTCGAATAGGTACAGTTGGTGGGATGTCAGACAGCCAGGGAGGAGCCGGAAGTGGGAATGCGATGAATAGGGCAAGCAACGACAACGACTTGTAAGCAGAAGACATGCACATAGGCTGGTATTAACAGAGGCAGTAGTAGTCATTGGATTTGCAGGAATGTAAATGACATAGCAAGAAGCAATACTGAATAATGCATAAGGAATGTAGTGGTGACGATGAGGCACGTAAATAGTAGGGGAGAAGTCTGACCTACCTAAGGTGTTCCTTTAAAGAACAACAGTGGAAGCATGAGTGTACGGATACAGCCCAACAATAAGTGCAGACTAATTCTTTCTAGAGGTAGCATAGAATTTTCTATGGCAGTCTTAGGTATGCAGAAGTAGCGGAAGCAATAAGGATTCCACAGGCTGCAATGGCACTGGTTCCAGGCAGGCACATTGGAAGCAAATAGCAAAAATGAGAATGAGGGCAGCAACCAGGAAATGCAACTCGAGTAGCAGAGGGGACTAGTAAGCAGAACAAATTCGAACAGTTAGTAAAATGCAATGACTAGCCAGTTAATTTCCTCTAGGAGCTAAGGAATTCCCGAACAGCAAACTGGTTCCAGTGGTCCTTGCCCAGCATGCGCACAGCTTCCAACATGGAGCAAGTTCCATTAGAAACTGCGACATGTAGTAATGGCCATAAATATGTTATGAGGTCGTGGATGCTAAGAGATAGCCCTGTAGTAGTGGTGCAGCAGGGGGAAAGAGAAAGACCAACAGACGGTGGTGGCAGCGACAGAACTGCAAAGCAAATCCCAGCGGAGGCACAGTTGGGCTTCGGCAGATTAGCGCTCTACGAGAGTGGGAGACCCCAGCCATCTGAAAGACAGGTAATGAAGCATATTGGGTGCACAGGAATGCACTTCATAGAAACCGGAGGCTCGTAAAACAAGGAGGGACTCCTGAGGCGTACAGACTATGGAGCTTGTAGGAGAAGTACATGGAAGCAGCAGAATCCAGGGCAGCAACGGCAGTGAGGTACAAGCGGTCACTCCTGGCTATGATCCGGTGTAGTAACGGCGGCTGGAAGAGCCTGCTAGAGGAGGCAGACTGTGTGAAGACACAGAGGACTCCCGCTACCAGGAAATAAAGCCGATAAAGTACGGGAGCAGCGGCGGACTAACTAAGGCGTGGCTGGCAGGGAGAGCCCAAAAGAAGAAAGAAACAACAGCACAGGAGGCATGAAGTGGGGGGGGATGTAAGCAAACATGGGGGGGGACAGCAAGGTAGACAGAGAATGGAGGCGGAGGGCAGAGAGCACAAAACAATGCAGGGAAAGGGAGGGGGGCCAGCCACGCCGCCGGTAGTGAGTGCGACTCGCTTTAAGCAGAGCGGGAGTCAGCTGCTTCAATTAAGCAGTCTGTGGGTGAGGAGCTCTTCCCCCTACATAATCCCAGGCTACTCCCTTCAATTATACCCAAATCAGGTGGAGAAACAATGACAGTACCGCAGTACTTCAAACCCAAACTATTCTTTGTCAGGGGATGGGGGTGTAGCCAGAAGGTATCCAATATATAGCCAATAATTTAAAGCAATAGTCATGATATGAAGGCTCTTTAAATAACATTGCAAGAAGACATGTAATGTACTTCTGAACTAATCAGGTGAATATCCCAAAAGAACTGTGCACTGCATCCTGTACTACCCTCAATAAGAAATTATTACAGCATGTATAACAAACAAAATCACCACAGTGTTACACAAATAAATAAACCGAGCAAGTTAAGGAGGAAAACTGCAGGGGAAATACATAAAAACCAATACATGGAAATAATACATCCATATAATGTATATAAAAGATAATGCAAAAACAAGAGGGAGAAAGGCAGAGAGAGAGACAGGATGTTAGAGGGTGGGTAGAAGGGAGAGGGAAACAAAAGGGAAAAAGGTGATCAGAAGAAAAGGGTGAGAGAGTAAAAGCAGGTTGGGAGAAGAAGTATGGAAGAAGAGGAGAATGAGATAAAGACACCTGGAAAAATAAAGAGGAGGAGCAGGCAGGAACAATGGTTAAACAGCAGAAGAACCCAGTATAACTGATAGGCACAGTCTTACATTTATAAAACTAAAAGAAAAAGTCTAAAAGGTGTAAAAGCAGAAAAAGAAAAATTCTTGAAATAGATGCCACCTCAGAGGAAAAGTTGATACAGTCCTGGAATGCCATACTAATGAACTAAGCTGAAAATGAATATAAAAACAAAATTAGAAAAATGTATACAATATTATCAACTAAAGCAGATTCAGTTGTAGTGTATGTGTGGTTTTAAGCAGAAAAAAGGCAAACCAACAGTACTTCTCATTGGTGCTTGGGGAAAGTGCTTCAAACTGTTCTACACTAGCCACAAACAGTAGCATGGTTGATCGGAAACTGGTTATCGGAATTAGGTTCATTGGATTTCAATTTTTTTTCAGAATTCAGATTTTCAGAATTGAAGGTCAAAAATACTAATTCTAAAAAAATGTTGGCTTTAGAATCGGTATCCAATTCTGATTTCATATCTGATTACACATTAAAACCTCCCCCTACTGAGTACACACACACAATAGGACCCTGCAAGACAACTTCCTTCCCCCACCCTTGTTTCTCTCAGGCTCTCTTACCTTATGAATTACTCTTGCTGAGGGAGGGGTTCTCTTCCTCCATTTAGCTGTACTGTCAGTTCAATCAGTGGGTCTGGAGGACTGGTTGCTGACCAGCCTTTCGAGGCTTTGTCATGTGACCCCACTCCTACGTGATCTGAACCAGCTGCCAGTGAGATGGAGAATTACCTTCAAGGTGGGCTTTCTTACCTATAAGGCCCTACACAGATTGGGCCCTGGCTACCTGAGTAACCTCTTGAATTCTGTCTGCCCTGTGCGCTTGCTCCACTCCTCCACCGAAGCCCTCCTGGTGTTTCCCAGGACCCATCTGAAGATCTCTGGAGATCAATTATTTGAGGTGGTGGGCCCTGTCCTGTGCAATTCACTTCCCAGATTCTTGAGGGAGGCCCCATCAGTGGAGATGTTTAAGCAGGGTCTGAAGGTGCATCTTTTCAGACTGGTGTTTATGAACTGTTTATGAGTTTTGGTAATGATAAACTGCTGAATAGTTTATTTAAGTAAGGATTTTGTTAGGAAATGTTTGTTGTTGTCGTTCTCATTTTTTTATATTTGTTTTAAAATTGATGTACAGTATGTTATTATTTCTACCTTGCCTGCCTGTACAGTGCCCAGAGACTACTGGGTGGGGCACTTGATAAATAACATTTTACTTTTAATTCTGTACTGTGGAAGCACTGAGGGTCGAGTATGGATTTTGAAAGAAATAATAGTCCTAGAAGGTCCTTCATGATCTAACCCCATGCATGGTCCATAAAACCCCCTCCTTAGTGCAGCTCACCACCTAGTAGCCAGCCAACCAGTACAACGCCAACCTCCAGCCCAGACCAATTGGTAGTATACATAGTCAAAATCAAGTTTCTCCTGTTCCTTTTAATTGCCATTGAGATCAGCAGCCATCAAGGTCCTCTCTGAGTGACCTGGGTAACCTACTGTAACACAGGAGGTTGCTGTTTGATCTTATAGATACATAGAAACATAGACAATGATGACAGAAAAAAATGAGAGGTCCATGCAGTCTGCCCACCTATAATCCTTGGAACCTACTGTTCCTCCAGGGTACTAACCTTCCCCGTCTCTCTCTCTCTCTCGATTCTCCTTTTTGGTCCTTTTGCTCCCTGGCAACCACTAGTCCTTTCATTACGTCTTTTCTTCTGCTATCAATACCCCTCCTGATACATCCCAGCATCATGTTAGCCTTGCTATAGGCCTTGTTGCGCTGACTTGATTGCTTAAGAGAGTTGCTAATGATAACTCCCAAGTCCTATTCTTCATCTGTAGTGCTAGGTCCCTCTCCTCCCATCCAGTACTCTGTCATGTTTTTTTTTTCTAGGTACGTTACATTGCACTGCATTGCATTACACTGAATTTTAACTGCCAGACCTTTGACCAGCCCTCTAGCTTTTGTAGGTCTCTCTGCATTTCCTTTATTCCCTCATAACTATCCACCCTCCAACATAGTTTTGTGTCATCTGCAAAGAGACGCAACCTGCCCTGGATTCCTTCTCCAGTGTCACTAATAAAAATGTTGAAGAGGACTGGACCCAGGACTGATCCCTGTGGAACACCACTCATAACCTCCTTCTCCTCTGATTTAAACCCATTGACCACCACCCTCTTCTGCCTCCACTGTAGCCAGTTACCCTCCCAGTTCACTATGGGTTTAGCTGCATCCAGGTTTTTATTATCCTTAGCAATCATTTGTGAGGTACCAAGTCAAATGCCTTGCTGAAGTCAAAGTAGAGCAGATCCACAGCATGGCCCTTGCCTAATTCATTTGGCACACAGTAAAAGAAAATTATCAGGTTAGTCTGAGAAGGTCTTCCTGCCATGAAACCATGCTGTTTACTATCCTGGGACCTGTTACTCTCTGGATAGTCTATTAAGTTCTCTTTGATCAGTGACTCCATCAGCTTCCCTATGATAGAGGTTAATGACAGGCCTGTAGTTCCCTGGTTGCTTCTTATCCACCCCCCCCCCATGAAGTGGTACAACATCTACCACCTTCCAATCCACTGGAATTTCCCCAGACCAAAGTGAGCTATTGAACACATACCAGTGGTTCATCTAGCTCTGCTGCTAATTCCTTGAGTATCCTTGGATGCAACCCAGCTGAACCCAGAGCCTTATCCATCTTAAGGGCAGCCAGCCCTTTCAGAACCCTTTCACTAGTAAATAATGGCTGTCTCGTTTCCCAGATTCCCTTAGAGGCCACTTTGATGCCACTCTCCAGCATGGACTCTTTGTCCTCCTTATTGAAAACTGAGCAAAAGTAGTCATTTAGGATGGTGGTTTTTTGCCCATCTTCCTCTATCACCCTACCTCCCTCAACTAGCCTCACAGTTCCCCCACCTTTTTTCCTTTTTTCACTAATATATCTGATGCCCTTGAGTATGTGACTCACTAAGATCATGACCCCTCTCAGCTTCCTATTTTCAATGGTGAACATGTTAATGGCTTCAGCCTCTCCTCATAGCTACTGTTCCCCATTCCTCTGATAATTGTCTTGTCCCTATGCTCTAGTCTCTCGACTGCCTCAATGCATTTTTTTATTGAGGAGATCAAACTACATGCAGTATTCCAAATGGGGCCTGATCAGAGCCTTGTACAGTTGCAGGATTAATTCTGCTGCTCTTCTGGACACCCCTTTTTATGCACCCCAGCATTCTGCTGGCCCCCTTGTCAACAGCCGTGCACATCTTGTCCTGTTTCAGGTCTGTTTCCTCCTTGTCTGAAGCAAAAAGAGCCCCACACAATATGTAGGCCCTACTAATGGGGAGGGAATGTGAAAACTGGCAGCTTCAGGTTTGCTTCAGTTTGGACCCTTTTCTTCAGTTCGGCTTCAACACCTCAGCCAAAGGCACTTATGGTCCTTGGTATGGGGCCCTTGCAGGCTTCAAATGGGGGTAAGAGACACTTCTTCAGCACTCCTCACCCACGCCAGTCAATCTAAACCTGTTCCACCCTTTCCCATTACTCCAGTCAGTGTTTTTTTAAAAACAGTCAGCAACTGGCACAGTGCCAGAAGCTGAAATGGGTTTTATATATCAAATGTCTAAGGAGGGGAAGGAGGGTAGAAAGTGACTTGAGTGAGGAAAAGGGTGGCATTAGGACTAGCCCTGGAACCTAGGAAAGGCACGTTTCTTTTTAGTTATTTGACCAAAGGCCAAAAGGATCCAAAATGGCCCAAAATTTTGATTGGGCCAAATCAAAGATAAAACTGCTGACTTTAGGCATATTCATCAAATATGAATTTGGCTTTGGCTCGTCCTAAGGGGGTTACCTGTTTTACTTCCCCAGGGTTAGCACTTTGTATTTGGCCACACTGAATCTGAGGCTTTAGGAGTCAGACTAATCACTCAGCTGATTTAAGTCTTCCTGAAGTTTGCCCCCATACTCAAGGGAGTCCACCAGCCTGGTTAGCTTGGTGTCATTTGTGAATGTAAGCAGCCTGCTGCAGCCTCCATTTTCCTAATCATTGATGAAGATGTTGAAGAGCAGTGGCCCCATTCGCAGTCCCTGAGGGACACCACTGAGAACTCCTCTACATTGAGAGTAGCATTTGTCCACAATCTTTTTTCTGCTAAGTGCCCCTGAACCATTCAGCAGTAGTCCACCTTGTGTACTGCATGTCTTGTGTATTCATCACTGCTTTACTTGACCCAGGAGCTTGTCATGCAGAACAGAATCAAATACCATGCAGAAGTCTGGGTAGACTACATCCACAACTCTGCCTCTGTCCACCTACTTGTTCACCTCCTCGAGAAAGGAGATCATCTGAGCATGTTCTGCCCTTATAAAGCCATACTGAGAGGGGGGAAGAACCTTGGCTTCAGCCAAATGTTCCATCATTCTGTCCTTGATAATGGCATCCAGAACCTTGCTCAGCACTGATCTCAGGCTGATAGGTGTGTAGTTGAATGGGTCTGACCTTCCCCTCTTCTTGAAGATGGGGACTACATGGGTTACTTTCTAGTTCTCTGGCACTAAAGCTATCTGGACAGACTCCTGAAAGACTACTGCAAGTGGCACTGCCAGCTATACTATAGTTCCACTATGATACAGGGATGTATCCCGTCCTCCACTTAGGACTTATTTGGCTTGATATTTGTGAGCTAGAAAACTACCAGGGCAGGTTTAAAGTCAAATGACTAAATTGTTGCGACCCCTAATGTTATGGGCCCTCCCAATGAGTCCTTCTCCCTCCCAGGGGCCCACTGTTAAACACTAAAGTGAAGTATTCATTAAGCACCTCAGTCATCACATCTGGCCTTGTTACATATTCCTTACCCTACCTATATTCTCAAGAGCCCAGTCCTCTCCTTCACTTTCTTCCTTCTATTTATGTACAAGCTCATGCTGCTACCCTAGCTTCCACTCCTTCCTTTGCTATCTTAATGGTAGCTTTGCAGTCCCTCAGTGCTGCTCTGTACTCCTCTCTGGCCTGGAATCAACCTTCTCTGTCCAGCAGTCATAGACCATCTTGGTTAAAAATCAGTTGCCATAGGTCCCTTTTGAGTGAGGTGGTCAGTTGTTACCAGGTTTCTCTTACTGCTTATAGCAATGCAGACCACTGAAACCATTTTGAACACTTTGTTCAATGAGTACCACATGTGCTCTGAATTAGCAGCCTCATGCAGCCTCTCCACAATCTTGGACACCAGGCTCTTCATCATGTCAAAGTCTGCTTTTCTAAAGTTTCTGGTCCTGATATCTGAGGTTCTCTTAGTTTTCCCAGTCAGCAGGGAGAAAATGATCTGGCTATGGTCACAGTCTCCCTCTGGTTCCTTGACTTATACAGTTGAGATGATCCCATTCCCCACTGCATGGAACAATGTCAAAGAGTGACCTCAAGTCTAGCACCTTATTGGACTTGCTGCTCTAAGAAGCATTTCTGGATATTGAAAAGACATTTGGTCTCAGCTGTGCCTCTAGCCATTTGAAGATGCCAGTCTCTGCCCAGCAGATTGAAGTCCCCCGGGATACCACTGTATTTGCTGATTTCATAATTCCCATGTTTAGCTGGGCGTCATGCTCCATTTAACTGTTTGAGACCTATAGAACATCCCAGGATAATGCTTTTGCCCCTTCTCTGCTAGCTTGACACAGATAGACTCTGTGATACTATGCCCCCCCACGTTGTCCTCCTTGTTCTCAATAGAGACTTGTTCCATTTCAAAGACAGCCACCCCCTTCGTATCAAGCCTGTCCCTTTAACATAGACTGTAAACTATTCTTGTACTGGGAGATTCAGTAATAAGATTCATAGATACAGAGGAGAGAAAGATGTTGCAACCTTTAGCTGCCTTTCAGGGGCAAAGATATAAGGTACAGTATGTTGGGCTGGCAGTGTACCCTAGAGGTTAGAGGAATGAGCTGTGAATGAGCTAGGTACATCCTGCAGACCTGGTTTGATTCCAACAACCACCACGCGTATACTGTGTGACTGTGAACAAGTCATTTAACCTCCTCAGTGCATCCAGGTCACCCCTGAAAACAGGCACTTGTGCCTAGCAGGTCTTACCCAGTTACCAAAGAATAAAAAAATCAAAAACCATATTGAGGGGCTCATGAAAAATAGTGCAGAGTCACTATAAGAAGTCATCCACGCTGGAGATAATTACTTAAGAATGAGACTGGATGATGACATAAAACAATATTTTAAAACAGTTGGAAGTATCCTAAAAGAAAAAAAAGGCAAAATTATTTATTTCAGAAATTCTGCCACTGTTAAGGGCTAAAGTTGGATAGCAGAAGGCAATTTAAAAAATAAATGTTTAGCTCAGAAAATGGGCTAAATCAGAAGGACAAATGTTTATAACAAACTAGGTTTTCTTTTTAAATAAAAACAACCTATAGAGAAATGATGGGCTGTACCTTAATAGGCAAGGGGCAAACATCCTGGGAAGTAGAACAAGGTTCCACACTTACCAATGTTTAAACTAAGAACTCCAGGGGGGATACTAGCTAATAATAATGTAAATACAAAACCTGTCACATTTTCACAGATAAATAAACAGTAAAATGACTAGCACAACAGCAAGTGTTAAACATCCAGTAAGGATGACCACAGGGAAATCTATATCAATTAGCCTCAAGTCACACAACCTTCAATGCCTACTGATTAATGCCTATAGCATGAATAACAAGCGAGATATATTGGAGGTAATAGTACTCACTGAGAAAATTGACATAATAGCGATAAAAGAAACATGGTGGTCACCTGTGGATAACTGGACTAAGGCTATGCAGGCTATACTATCTACAGAAAGGACAGAAGTATTACAAAGGGATGAAGAATAGCTATATACATTCATTCAAACATACGTAATCATGACATCAATCCAGAAAACAAAGAGCTGGAAATATTAGCTGTAAAACAACAGTACAAATTCGACTAAACTCATTCTAAGTTACATGCCTCCTGATTCTGATATACTGAAGAATAAACAAAAAGAACCTTAATGGATAAGCATGGAGGCAAGGGTTACCCCAAAGGGCATTGGCCGGGAAGCCAAGTTTCAAAGAAATACAAAATCACACATACTCCCATAATGCAAAGCACCATGGACTGCATATGCAAATCACCACAAAATATTATGCTGGTTCAACTTTAAGCAGAAATGCATTGTGCCAAAAGGCCTCTCAAACAGTCTGCAAAGGGTGCCAATTTTGTATTTCTTTGAAATTTGGCTTCCCGGCCAATGCCCTTTGGGACAACCCTTGCCTCAGTGTTTACGCACTGAGGTTCTTTGTGTTGTAGCTTGTTTTTTGTTTTTATTGGGCTCACCACAACCCAACTCAGATAGACCAACTTAGGGTACTGTACCTGGTTCATTCCACTGCGGTGTCATGCAGACGAGGCACACTGATGAATCTTGGTAGGATGAAACAGGTATTAGTTTTATGTTGGCACCCTTTGCAGACTGTGAGAGGCCTTTCAGCACCATGCATTTCTACTTAAATTTGAACCAGCATAATATTTTGTGGTGATTTGCACATACAGCCCATGATGCTTTGCATTATGGGGGTATGCGTGATTTTGTATTTCTACTGAAGGATAGACTACTCCTTAAAATACTAACAGATAATCTACTTTACCAGGATACTGTGATTACATGTGATTAAATATACCCAACACTCTGGGAAAACTGCACAAACAAAACCAAAAATGAAAAAGCATTTGTCAATGCCGAATGTTGGCTTGCTGGCATTGGCACTGGTAGTACAAGAGTTAGAGAGATGCATACTAGGAATGGCAGTGAAATATTGAACTGATGCCAACCCTACCCCCCACCCTGCAGAGGCTGACATGCGTTGGGGTGTGCCTTTGGGTCGTCGGCCATATGCTCATGCCATTTCACCTTATCCTACCCTGCAGACACTGACAAGTGTTGCGGTGAGCCTTGGGGTCTTTGGGCCTTATGCTCACCCCGTTCCATAAGGAAATACACTGAGATGGGTGCAGTACAGGAGAATGGGGTGAACTTTGGGGCTGAAGATTCCAAGGCACACCTCGATGCCTGTCACTGGCTGCAGGGTGGGGGTGGATTGGCATGAGCATTACAATTGATGATCCCAAGTCACTCTCCTGATACCTGTCAGTCTCTACAGGGTGGGGCATTACGGTTGGGAAACCCTAATGCCTCCGGTGCTTGTTGGTATTTTCACTACAAATTTTAGACATGGACTTTTTGTGACTCCCACCTCATGAACAGTGGCACTATCAGTTTGTTAGCCGAAAGGTGATTTTGCACAGCGACTGCACCATTTGGTGCCACAGGTGCAAAAACACATTTCAGGCAGGATGTGAAAAATGACAGTTGTACTGTTCATGAGGAGGTGTAAAAAAATGGCAATGTTGAAAATCTGCAGTGAAAATATGAAAAAGTGGTGATGTCACGAGCGTGTGTAAAAACTGCGCAAAGCACGCCCATAATGCAATTCTTTTTGGGATTCTTTCAACCACATTTGTAACATAGGCATTTTGAGACCTCCCCTCATGAACAGTGGCACTGTGATTTTGTTAATCTGTCCTGAAAGTTGATTTCCCACAGTGACCGTGCCATTTTGCACCACAGGTGTGAAAACACATTTTGGGCAGGATGTGAAAAATGACAGCTGCACTGTTCATAAGGAAGTGTGAAAAAATGGCAATGTTGAAAATCTGGAGTGAAAATATAAAAAATTCTCGAAGTTACGAGTGTGCATGGAAACTGCAGAATGCATGCTCATAATGCAGTCATTTTTTTGATTTCTTTCTCCAAATTTGTAACATGGACTTATTGAGACCCCACCTCATGAACAGTGGCACTGTCATTTCGTTAATCAGTCCTGAAACGTGCTTCCATGCAGTGACCGTGAAATCACCTTTTGGAACTGAGTAACGAGATGACAGTGCATGTGTTCATGAGGTGGGGTCCCAAGAACCCTATGTTGAAAATCTAGTACTAAAATTCCCCAAAATGGCTGAGATACCCACCTAAGTTGAAACCCCCCATTGACTGCCATTATAAAGTATACCGCATTTTGTTCAGTTCCCAGTCGGCTTTTGAAGAGTTCAGACATGTTCCCACTCCATGGAAGATCACAGTGCCAGCCTTCCAGAGGTAGGTATGGGGTGAAAGGGATGTGCAGGGAGGTGGGGTGCACAGAGGGTGGGTGCAGGTTGGGGGAAGGGGTGCAGCGGGACAAAAAGGGACCAGTTTTTTTTTTTCAGGTAAAAAAAAGAAACCAGAATTTGAGGGATGGTTTTCTTTATTTACAGGTAAAAAATTATTTGGGGCATGCTGGGGTGGGCTCTCAGTGTGCCACAAGTTTGGGGGGGACATGATGCCGATGGGGATTGGGCACCCCCTTCGGCAAATAAAGTGTGTGTGTGGGGAAGGGGACATGATGCAGATGGGGATTGGGCACCCCATCAGCAAACAAATTGAACTGGGGGGGACATGCCAACACTGGGACTGGGCATCCCCAATGTTGGTTTTGTTGGGATTGTGTGGCAGGCGGCAGGAGACACCATATTTATTGGAATGTTTCACCAGGAAAGGCACATAACGGAGCCTTGTCATCTGACGCTGTAATGAGGAAACTGCACCTCAGTGGAGTGGCAGATTTCTTTCAAGGTTTTGGCTCTCTTTGAAGTTTTGCATCACCACTAGCATGCTCACTAATTGGTGGCTGAGGGACACACCCACTAAAGCGTTCCCTGCATTTGCCAACACGGACACACCTCTGAATGTGTTACTACCACAAGATGTTGCTTGCGCACACGCAAGACAACATAAAAAGAGTTCCCGGAGTTGAGTCTACTGAATACTGTATCACAACATGTGACCAAACCAACCAAGGCAAGGCAATACTTGATGTTGTACTTTCTAGTATGCCAAATAACATAAAAAATGTACCCCAAGAGAACCTCTTGAGAACAGTAACCATCGAATGGTTGAGTTTACCATTAATAGGACATCTGTAAATGAAACTGGCAGGACAATGTTAGAAGATTTCAAAAGAGCAAATTTTGACACCATGAGAAATGTTTTAGCCAAGTGGAACTGGGAAAATTATTTTGATAGTGTATCTGTTTAAGACCAGTAGTGCCTGTTCATATCTAAAATTGACCAACGATCAGTTAAACAGATCCCTACCAAACAGAAATTCATAACAGAAGGGAAAAGACCAGCAGGCATTGCTGGTAAAATCAGGACATTATTAAGAAAGGAGAGACTCCACCATAAACTAAAATAAAAAAAAACACCCCAAAGGGAAACACCATACAAAAAAAAACTCTCTAGTGAATGCAAAAAATTAATAGGAAGAGAAAAGGTTAAAAGAGAGAGAGAGAGAAATATCATCACAAACATTAAGAATAATTACGAAAAAAAAACATTCTATGCTTATATCAAAACAAGAAACAAACTGAAAAAAGTGCTGGACCATTATTAAAAAAGCACTTGTCAATGCTGAATGTTTGCTTGCTGGCATTGGCATTGGTAGTGTAGGAGTGAGAGAGATGCATAATAGGAATGGCAGTGAAGTATTTAACTGAAGCCAACCCCACCACCACCCTGCAGAGACTGACAGGCATTGGGTGTGCCTTTGGGTCGTCAGGCATAACGGCCACGCCATTTCACCACACCCTACCCTGCAGACACTGACGTGTCACAGTGTGCCTTGGGGTCTTTGGGCCTTATGCTCACCCCATTCCATTAGAAAATACAGTGAGATGGGAGCAGTATAGGAGAACGGGGTGAACTTTGGGGCCAAAGAGCCCAAGACACACCTCGATGCCTCTCACTGGCTGCAGGGTGTGGGTGGGGGTGGAATGGCATGAGCATTACAGGCGACAATCTCAAGTCACACCTCTGATGCCTGTCAGTCTCTACAGGGTGGTGCATTGTGGTCAGAAACCCTAACACCTCAGGCGTTCATTGGTATTTTCACTCCAAATTTGCAACATGTTTTTTTTGTGACCCCCACATTATGAACAGTGGCAATATCAATTTGTTAGCCGAAAGCTGATTTTGCACAGTGACTACGCCATTTGGCACCACAGGTGTGAAAACACATTTCGAACAGGATGTGAAAAATGACAGCTGTACTGTTCATGGGGAGGTGTAAAAAATGGCAATGTTGAAAATCTGCAGTGAAAATATAAAAAAACTGGTGAAGTCACGAGCCTGCGTAGAAACTGCGCAACGCACACCCGTAATGTAATTAGTTTGGGGATTTTTTACAGCAGATTGTCAACACAGGCATTTTGGGACCTGCGCTCATGAACAGTGTCACTGTGATTTTCTTAATCTGTCCCGAACAGTGATTTCCCATGGAGACCACGCATTTCTGCACCGGAAGTGCAAAAACATATTTCAGACAGGGTGTGTAAAATGACAGCTGTACTATTCATAAGGAGGTGTGGAAAAATGCCAGTGTTGAAAATCAGGACTGAAAATATTACAAATTCGTGAACTTATGAGGGTGCGTGGAAACTGCTCAATGCACGCTCGTAACACAGTCATTTTATGGACTTTTGTCACCAAAGTTTTAACATAGCCATTTTAAGACCTCTGCTCATGAACAGTGTCACTGTGATTTTCTTAATCTGTCCCAAACATTGATTTCGCACACTGACTGTGCCATTGAGCGCTGTATTGCTCATGAGGAGGTGTGGTGGCAATGTTGAAAATCTGGAGTGAAAATATTAAAAATTCGCAAACGTACGAGTGTGCGTAGAAAATGCACAACGCACGCTCATAACACAGTCATTTTTGGGAATTTTTTCACCAAATTTTCAACTTAGACTTTTGGGGGGCCTACCTCATTAACTGGGCCACTGTCATTTTGTTACATGGTCCCGAAAGGTGGTTCCACACAGTGACTGTGAAATCACCTTTTGGGATGGAATAACAAAATGACAGTGACTGAGTTCATCACGTGGGGCCCCAAAAACCCCATGCTAAAAATTTGGTGAAAAAATTCCCCAAAATGGCTGAGATATGCATCAAAGTTGATAAAAACCCATTTATGCCATTATACAGCTTACCTGCATTTCTTCAGTTCACGGTCGGCTTTGAAGAGTGCAGACGTGTTCCCGGTCCACCAAAGATCATCGCGAGGCTCCAGAGGTAAGTATGGGGTGGGGGTGGGGAGATGGGTGCACAAGGGTGGGAATGAGTTGGGGGGAGGGCAAGACAGTCAATGAGGGACCATTTTTGTTTTCAGTTTTTTTTCCCCTTTATTTAGGAAGAGGATGCGGGACTTTTGCCTCGCTGGGATGTGCTCCCAGCGTGGCAGCTGGAAGTGTTTTTTGGGGGGGCAGTGGAGCTGATGGGGGATTGGGCACCCCCGACAGCAATACAAACTTTTGCCACACTGGGGTGGGCTCTCAGCATGGCACCTGGAAGTCTGGTTTTGGGGGGAAGGATACAGTGGAGCCGATGGGGGATTGGGCACCCCCGTCGGCAATACAAATATTTGCTATGCTGGGGTGGACTCCCAGGTGGCACCTAGAAGTCTGGTTTTGGGGGGAATACAGTGGATCAAATGGGGGATTGGACACCCCCATCGGCAATATGAAATTTTGCCATGCTAGGGTGGGCTCCCAGCGTGGCACCGGGAAGTCTGGTTTTGGGGGGGTACAGTGCAGCCGATGGGGGATTGGGCACCCCCGTTGGCAATATGGTGTGGGGGAGAGTGCATGAGTACACTGGGGTGGGCTCTCAGCGTGCTACGTGGGTGTTTTTGTGTGTTTGGGGGGATAGAAAAAATGGAGCTGTCTATGACAGCTGTTCTCATGCAGTGCTGAGTGTAGGCACTTTGCATACTGCCGACAGCAGTATGCAAATTGCCTCCACATTACTGCTGCTCATTGTAGCGCTGTTTTGCTTTAAACTGTATGCCACTGCATCTGAACTGCTGTCATAGACAGCTCAAACATTTATTGATGCGGTGAGGCTGCACCTGCAAAAAGGAGCAGTGTATTGGAAGTGAGGTGTCACACCTATGAAAACTCGTATGGTGGCACTATGTTTCTTGCACATGCGTACAAACAAACATAAAAATGATCAAGAGATCAGAGACGATCTAGAAATGGTGACAGCTTTTGCTAATTACTTATGTACTATTCAGTAGGAGAAAGGCAAGGCACAAACCGTAGAACCTAATCCTGATGTGAATCAAAAAGCATTCATCACAACAGACATAGATATACTCAGAAGGTTACACAAATATAAGGTTACCAAATCACTGGGACCAGATAATAGACATCCAATAGTTCTCATGGAATTATCAAATCAGATTGCTAAACCACTAACACACATTATAAATAACCCTATTAGGGCATGTACAGTACCAGAGGATTGGAGAAATGCAATAGTTATACCTATACATAAACAAGCATTTGTTAATGCCAAATGTTTGCTTGCTTGTATTAGCATTGGAAGTGCAGGAATTAGACAGATGTAAAATAGGAATGGCAGTGCAGTACTGAAGTGAAGCCAACCACACCCCCCCCACCCTGCAGAGATGGACAGGCATTGGGGTGTGCCTTTGTATCATCACCCATAACACTCACGCCATTACACCTCACCCTACCCTGCAGACACCAACAAGTGTTGAGGTGTGCCTTGCGGTGTTCAGCTTTACAGTCACCCCATTCCATAAGAAAATACACAGAAATGGGTGCAGTATAGGAAAATGAGGTGAACTTTGGGTCCGAAGAGTCCAAGGCACACCTCGATGCTTGTCACTGGCTGCAGGGTGGGGGTGGAATGGAGTGAGCATTACTGTCAACAATCCCAAGACACACCCCTGATGCCTGTCAGTCTCTGCAGGTTAGGGCGTTATGGTCGGAACCCCTAACACCCTGGGCATTTCTTGGTATTTTCACTCCAAGTTTTCAACATGGGATTTTGTGACCCCACTGCATGAACAGTGACACTATCAGTTTGTTAGCTGAAAGGTGACTTTGCACAGCAACTGTGCCATTTGGCACCACAGGTGCAAAAACACATTTCGAACAGTTTGTAAAAAAAATGACAGCTGTACTGTTAATGAGGAGGTGTAAAAAAATGGTAATGTTGAAAATCTGGAGTTATAATATAAAAAAATTAGTGAAGTGACTAGCGTGCGTAGAAACTGCGCTACATACACATGTAATGCAATTTTTCTGGGGATTTTTTACACCAGATTTTCAACATAGGCATTTTGGGACCTCTGCTCATGAACAGTGGTACTGTGGTTTTCTTAATCTGTCCCAACTGTCGATTTCGGACAGCAACCATGCCATTGTGCACCAGATGTGCTAAACCACATTTTGGGCAGGTTGTGAAAAATGACAGCTGTACTGTTCATAAGAAGGTGTGCAGAAATGACAATGTTGAAAATCTGGACTGAAAATATTAAAAATTCTCGAAGTTATGAGTGTGCATGGTAACTGCTCAGTGCATGCTTGTAACATAGCCATTTTGTGGAATTGTGTCACCGAAATCTTCAACATAGGCATTTTGGGACCTCCGCTCATGAACAGTGTCACTGTGATTGTCTTAATCTGTCCCGAACATTGATTTCCCTCAGCGACTTCGCCATTGTGTGCAGGATGTTCGAAAACACATGTTGGGCAAGATGTGGAAAATGACAGCTCTACTGTTCATAAGGAGGTGTGAAGAAATGGCAATGTTGAAAATCTGGAGTGAAAATATAACAAATTCTCGAAGTTACAAGCATGCTTGGAAACTGCACAATCCATGCTCATGACACAGTCATTTTGTGGAATTTTTCCATCTCATTTGCAATATAGGTTTTTGGGAGCCCACCTCATGAACAGTGACACTGTCATTTCGTTAATTAGTCCAGAAAGGTGATTCCACGCAGTGACCACAAAATCAGCTTTCAGGACCGGATAACGACATGACAGTGGTGAATTCATTGAGTGGGGTCCCAAGAACCTCATGTTGGTGCAGAAAGTCACAAAAATGGCTGAGATATCCACCTAAGTTGAAAAAAAAGATTGAAGCCATTATACAGCTTATCAGCATTTCCTCAGTTTGTGGTTGGCTTTGAAGACTGCAGACGTGTTACCGCTCCACCGAAGATCGTCGAGCCAGGCTCTGGAGGTAAGTATGGGGTGAGTGGGGTGTGGGGAGGTGGGGTGCACAGACAGTGGGTGCAGGTTGGGGGGGGGCCACCGCAGACAATGAGGGACTGTTTTTCCTTTTACAGGTAAACAAAAATACAAAACACGTCGTGGGAAGGTTTTCTTAATTACAGGGACATTTAGCACGCTGGGTGGGCTCCCAGCATGCCACCTGGGTGTTTTTTTGGAGGTAGACTGGTGCCAATGGGAATTGGGCACCCTGTCGGCAAAATGGAAACTCGACCAGCTGGAGGGTGACCAAGGAATGGGGGAGCAGGGAGGACAGCAGCAGAGGGAGGAAGTGGGAAGGATTTCTTTTGTAGCTGGAGGGTGCGTCAGAGAATGAGGGAGCGGGGAGGACAGCACCAGAGGGAGGAAGTAGGAGGGATTTCATTGGCAGTGACATGCAGGAGGGCCAGAGAAATTGCGTGACATCAATATGCTAAATACACACATGTTACCACTGTTGATAACAGCAGTGGTTTTCTTTGAACTGAAGACCACTGCAGCCGAACTGCTGTCATAGACAGCTTGTGCATCCATTGGTGTGGTATGGTTGAGCCTGCTAAATGGAGCACTGCATTGGACAGGAGGGTCACACACCTCCAAAATGTCATACAGTCGCAATATGTTTCTTGTGCATGCGCGCAATCGAACATAAAAAGGGTTCAAAACTAACACCAAAAAATACCTTCGATAAAGGACCTTGCATATGAAATGCATCAGTTATTTACCTGTTTGGCCTTGTGGGAAATAAAATAACATGAATTTTTTAACTTTGATGTTGGCTTTATCAACTAAATGAGGTGGAAAGTGCCTGGTTTTTAGTTCAGTCTACTTCTTATTTTCACCGTGAGCACCTTAGCCCGGTGCGAGTCTTTTCATGCTTGTGGACTAACACAGAAAACTTCAGACCAATCAGTCTAACTAGCATTGTGGGAAAAGTGATAGAAGTTGTTATCAAAGTAACACTGGAATGCCGGTCAACAAATACCTGGATGTGACAGTACACAGCATGGACTTTCCAAAAACAAATCATGCTGCTGGCCTAGTTGCACAGAGGGCTGAGGCACTATAAAATGCCATACCTCATGCCATGCCAGTCATCCGAGTTCAGGAATGAGCACAGGTTGCTGAGGTTTGTGTTGAGAGGACTGGGAGAGGATCAAGCATTCACCTTGCAGCTCTCCTCTCCTGGCCTGGGCAGGTGAGCTGTTCCAGCTCTTGGCTGCCCCAGGTGGAGGCCTGGTTGTAGCATCGATGCAAGGGAGGCTGACATAATGTTGTGTGGGTGGAAAGAGTTGGTGGTTCCAAAGTGCATGCATGTCTTCACATGCATGTGCCATCTGAGTTTGCCATAGCCCTGGGAGAAACCCAAAGGTGGAATATGCAGGGAGCCAGGCTTAGTGAAACCCTGCCTGAGTTTTCAGAGCCCCCTCCCACTGCTTTAGAAGGGGTAAGGGGGAATCTGAATGTGAGTCTCCAGGGGTGAGGGAGGACAGCCCTCCTTCCTGGCCCCACCACAGTAAGGAAATCTGTTGGGGAATGCCCCTCCTCGAAAGATGTGACACAGCAGAACAACCGATGACACCTTGTGATAGGACTGATCAGCCACATGGTCCACCCGGGAGGATAAAAACTTTAATGAAAAAAAAAAGAAACAATGGCCAGATTGCCAGTGCAGCAGTAGTGCAACCACTTGTGATGCCATCGACTCGGGTTAGGGAACAACCCCGGGAGGATGGAGGGACAGTCAGAAGAGGAGGCTTGAGCATCTGGTGGACTGCCTTTCTTCTCCAGAGAGGGAGGGGGGTTAAGGCCCGGTGCATGGCTGACCTCTGGTGGAGGCCAGGGGAGTAGCATGCACCAGTGCCAAGAACAAGTGGTTGGGGCATGACAGATGTTGACAGTTGCACCTTGATGTCTGGGTGCACATCACACCCTCCAGAAAAATGGGCAAATTAGCTCTTTGGGCACCAGAAAGATGGAGCACTGGTGCAAACCCAGTAACTCCCGCCTGCCTGTCCTGTCATTGGGGGACTGACAAGACAAGAAGACTTCAGGGTGAAGGGCCCCGCCTTGTACCCACCTTGGGGGTATAACCATGGCTTCATGGGGTTACCCCGCAGGTACAGGTAGGTGAAAAAAGTTGGGTAGACACCATGGTGACTACTGATGTTGCATTGCTCTGGGAGCTTAGGGGAGGAAAAATAAAAACTAAAAAAAAAAAACAAAACAAAGAAACAAAGAAAACAAATCATGCCAAACAAACTTACCAAACTTTTCTGAATCAATTAGCAGGGCACTTGATAATGGCATGGAAGCTGATATGGTGTATCTGGACCTGAATAAGGCATTTGGTACCATGCTACATAAGTTTCTCATTAGCAAAATGATCAGTTACAGTATACCCCAAAACTTAACAATCTGGGCCAAAAAATGGTTAAACAATTGGAAACAAAAAACCAAAAATCTACATCAGGGAATGTGCTAGTCCAGTGGTATGAAGGGCTAAGGCACTGGACGGCTCACCTCCTACCACAATAGTGATCCAGGTTCTGAAAAGGAAAGTTGGTCGCTTGAGGCCAGCCATGTGAGGGAGAATTGAATATCTGTAGAACCGCTTTCCTCCCTTGGGAGGGGGGTTATTGTGGCTTGCTGTTAACTGCAACCTGGAAGAATCTGGGTGGTAGCGCAAGTCAGTTGCACTGTGTGGGAAGGGATCCAATATAAAGAGTGCATGGGGCATCTGTGCAGAGGCAAAGTGTGCGCATTACACTCATTGCATGTCCATGGGCCCAGGGAGAAAAGAGAAGGAAACACGGAGGACAGGCTCCTTGAAGCCCTGCCCATTGTGCTGTAGCCTGCTCTGCATTTCAGTCTGGGACAGACCTGAATATCTATCCCAAGGGGGAAGATGGCCCTCCCTCCATGGCCCAGTCATGGGGCGGTAATCCATGAGGGACTGGACCCATACCAAGGAGGAGGTAAGAAACAGCTGCTGTACTTGGGAACAGAGCTGAGAAGCTGCCCATTCTGCCAAGGAGGATAAAAACCTCAATGAAAACAAAACAAAAAAAACATCAAGGGAACATTACCAGATTGGGGAAAAGTTACCAGTGGAGTTCCTCAGGGCTCTCTTCCGGGCCCAATGCTCTTTAACATCTATGTTAGTCTTATGACATATGTAGCAGTATGATGGACAGCAACATTTGCAGACCCCAGCATGGTCTTTATTCACCTAAGTTTCAAACTCACTTTGGGAAAGAATGTTTTTCTCATGAATCTCCTTTTTTCATAGAAAAATCTTCTTCCTCAGTTGAGAAATTCCTCTACTGTAGAAATTTTTAAATGTGGCTACAGGAACAATCTATATGTAACTGTTTTAACTAACTGTGTTTATATGTCTATATACAGTATGTACAGTATGTTGATATTTTTAATTGACTTGTGGCATTCTGTAAACAAGACTTTTTTGTCATGGAACTTATCCTGTATATTGCCCAACGTTTGATAAATAAATATGCAAAAATAGGGGTCATATTAGAATCATCAGAGGATTGCTAGGTTATGCAAAATAATTTGGATAGTCTAGAAAGATGGTCAGAGATCTCAGGCATGAAATTTAACCCAGATAAATGCACTGTGATGCATTTTGGAAAAAAGAATCCTAAGCATAAATATAATTTCTTTAGCGTCACACTAAAAGGCACTACAAAAGAGAGACCCTGGTGTAATAGTTAAGGATGAGTATGATAACGAGTGCTCTGCAGCACTTTGCCCTGATTTCTGCAGCAGGGTTCCTAGATTTCTGCAGCTGCATTTTCTAATTTCTGCAACATGATTTATTAATTTCTGTGACAGAATGCAGTCCTGTCGATGGCTAAAATATGATGTGATATCACTGATCAGATCACATGCTGAGCATAGAGCAGGGGTTTCTGGATGAATGAGATGGGGAAGGGAGCCAGGCACTATGGAAAAACTATATTTGAATGAAAATTCACCAAGAACAATGAATTATGTAGTAGTATATATATTCTGCAGCATGATGCAAATTACGCAGAAGATTCCACAGTCATGGAGACATAGAATTCCAGTGGCCTTGCTGATAATCTAAGGTGGATTGAACAAAAAGGCAAGTCAGATTACAGGGTGCATGAAAAGAAATATAAGGAGCAGAGACAGGAAGGTACTGGTGCCTCTGTACAGAGCTCTGGCAAGACCCCACATGCAATATGCTGTGCAGGTGTGGAACCCATATACTAAAGGGGAGCTACATAAAATTGAGAAAGTTCAAAGGAGGTATACTAAACTCATTAAAAATTATGAACAAACCAACTATGAAGAAAGATTAAGATCTCTGAATTTAAATATATATATATATATATATATATATATATATATATATATATGGATACATGATGGGCATGAGTGTGATATGTAAATATTGTCACTCCTGCAGAGTGAGATATCCAAGCTCACGATGCAGGAGTGACAATATTTTACCTACATTGCGATCTGCCCATCATGTATTTGATATATACAATAGGGCCAAGAGTTTCAGAAGTTTTGTTATGCCGTCTTGTGTTCTGTTCCTGTTTATGTGTTTGCTCATTCTGTGTGTAAGCTTTTCTGAATGGGCTGGCAGTGTTATAAACTCTGAGAGACACATGAGTGTGTTTTGCAATGCTAAATGAGTTAGTTTTAGATAGGAATGAGAAGCATACTTTTGTGAAGCTGTATTGTTTAGCAGTCTGGCGGCAGTGAAGTTAAGAGCATCCCAGTAATTGTAATGAGCTGAGAGGCAGAGTGTCAGAACAGCTGATACTGTTTTCAGTGGTAATTAAGTTAGCTGCAGGCAGAGTGCAGAGTGTTCTGTGAAATTGTGTTCTTTAGGATTCTGGCTGCAGTGAAGTTGAGATTGTCACAGTAATTGTAATGGGTGAGAATCAGAGTTTGAGGAACAAGTGAGAGTGTGTTTCAGTGGTAGTTGAGTTAGCTGCAGGCAGTAGTTTAGACTGTTCTGTGAAGATGTGCTGTTTGGAATTCTGCCTGCATCAAGTTGAGAGCATCACAGTAATGAGCTGGAAGCTGTGGGGTGGGGGTGGATAGGTGTGTTTTGTAATGCTCACTGAGTTAGCTGTAGGCAGCAGTGAGACCTCTCAGGTAGTTCTGCATTTGTGCCTATGGTAACAGCATAGGTGTTTTTTGCATGCTGAGGGGAAAGCTGCATAGGGTGATGATATCAGTGACCTTTTGTGACCTGTGTGTGTAAATGGCTGATATCATCACAGTAGAGCAGAGGGTAAAAATATCACACTGCAGTGGATGATACGCTGTTTTATCTCACTCATTTACCACTCACCCCTATTGTGTGTGTGTATATATATATATATATATTTATATATATATACCTGTATGTATATCTATATATATAGATATATATATATTAGAAAGAAGAATGTACAGAGGAGACATAATTATGGCATCCAAGGCTAGTAGAGACAGACAATTGACAAGTGTGATGGCCTAATTTTGTCTGTAACCTATAACTATGTAATTATGTAATCTGTATCCCCCATCCTGGTTTCCCAGTGATTTACTTCCCCCTACCAGGTCTCAGTGAAGGGCATAAATCCTGGCCTTTGAAGTCTATTAGGCCCTCTGGCCTGTTGTTGCCCCTATATGTTTCCTTGACCTCCAAGGGGAACTTCTGCTCAATTGTTTTGATAACCATCTCTCAATGATCCTCTATATCTGCCTTCTGCCCATGGTGATTCCCCTACACCAGCCAGTTCTCCATATCATCTAGTTTAAATCCTCATAACTACCCTATCCATTTGCTGGCTCATAGCCACACTCACTTTTTTTGCAGGTGCAGTCTATCCTGTGCCTAAGGAATCCCTCCAGTTGGCAAGAAAAACAAAATCCTCCCTCTTGTTCAGATACTTCACCAATCGTAAACCTGCCTAATAGCCCACAGACATAACTCAGTAGCCCCAAGGACTGGAAGGATCATGAAGATCACTCTGGATAGCTTTTCCTTCTGGAACACCCCTAGTTTAATCAATGATCTCTTCCTAAGTGCATCATTCATGCCAATGTGGATTACGATAGTTTGCTCCATTCCCAGCTGCATTGCTTGACCCTGGATAGCACTCACTCAAGAAGTGTTTCAGGCAAGCAAACCACCTCACCTTAGCTATCATCTTGGTCCCATGATGTTCCCTCCACCTCACCCACTACCCTTACAATACAGTCTCCAATAATTACTATCTTCTTGCTCATCTTTTGAGCCCTGTCTTTCCATTGTTAGATGTGTTGGTGCCAGGTCTGTCCTATTATCCCTAATCACCTGTTAGCTCCCTCTACTTGGCCAACAAAAAGCTGATTCCTTTCACTGGTGCCCACTGGCAATGGTGCTTGCTTATAACCAAGCCTGCTACCTTCTTCCCCACTCTGATCCATGCTAAATCTTTACCACTAGAGATCACAGTCCTTGCCTTCCTCCTCCCTACTGTATCTGTCCCTGCCAACCACTTCCCTCCAGTCTAGTGTCTGCATCATAACCTTTTCTGCCCCATTCTTGTCAGCTGCCTAATCAATCACCTATCTGCACAGCTGTGGCACCTTCAACGTCCACTACAGCTGAGTAATGCACATCTTGAGAGCATTGACCAACCAGCAGTGACTGCAGATGTATCCCCAGGTAGACAAAATCAAGTCTGCATGTATGAAACATAGAAACATAGAAACATAGAATTTGATGGCAGATAAGGACCGCTTGGCCCACCTAGTCTGCCCATTTTCCTACCTAACAGATAAGCTGCAGATCCTAGTTAACCAACAGCTTACTTCCTCCTACCCCCCACTAGGACTGCCTTATGTCTGTCCCATGCATTCTTGAATTCCCCCACTGTTCTTGACTCCATGACCTCCTCAGGGAGGCTGTTCCATGCATCCACAACCTTTTCTGTGAAAAAATACTTTCTCACATTACCTCTGAGATGCCCCCCCATCTTCAAAGTGTGCCCCCTTGTTCTTGCACATCTCTTTTTCTGAAAGATGCTGCCCTCTTGGACTTTGTTGATTCCCTTGAGGTACTTGAAAGTTTCTATCATGTCCCCTCTCTCCCTTCTTTCCTCAAGGGTATACATATTAAGCTCCTTTAGTCTTTCTTCGTAAGTCTTCTGGTGCAGACCCTGCACCATTTTGGTTGCCCTCCTCTGGACAGCCTCCACTCTGTCTATGTCTTTGTGGAGATGGGGTCTCCAGAACTGCACACAGTACTCCAGATGGGGTCTCACCAACTGTCTGTACAGAGGATAACAACTTCCTGTTTTCTACTATTGATGCCTCTCTCTGTGCATCCCAGCATCCCCAGCCTTCCTTACTGCCTTCTCCATTGCTTGCCCACCTTTAGGTCATCTGATATAATTACCCCCAGGTCCCTTTCCATTTTTACTGTTGTCAGTATCTCACCCCCCATTGTGTACTCTTCCCATGAGTTTTTGTTTCCCAGGAGCATTACCTTGCACTTCTTTGCATTGAATCTGAGCTGCCATACATTTGACCATTCCTCCAGTCTTGCCAAGTCCCTTCTCATCCTTTCTGCTCCATCTTGTGTATCAACCCTGTTGCAGATCTTTGTGTTGTTTGCAAAGAGACATACTTTTCCTTCCAGTTCCTCTGCAATGTCACTTATAAAGACATTAAAAAGGACCGGTCCCAGTACTAAACCCTGTGGTACCCTTCTAGTAACCCTCCTTTCTTCACTGTGGACTCCATTTACTACTACCATTTGCGTCCTGTTGTCTAGCCAATTTTTTATCCAGGCTACCACTTTGGGACCCACTCCAAGGCTGGCTCACCTGTGTATTAATCTTTTGTGTGGGACTGTATCAAATGCCTTGCTAAAATCTAGGTAGGCCATGTCCACAGCCCCTCCCTGATCTACTACTTTGGTCACCCAGTCAAAGAAATTTATTAGATTTGTCTGACACGACCTTCCCATCGTGAATCCATACTGCCTTGAGTCCTGTGCCCCACTGGTCTCTAGATACTCAACAATTCTTTCCTTCACAAGTGATTTCATCATTTTTCCTACCACTGAGGTCAAACTAACTGGTCTGTAGCTTCCTGTCTCTGTTCTGCTCCCACTTTCGTGAAGAGAAATCACATCTGCCCTCCTTCAGTCCTCAGGTACCACCCCATCCTCCCATGATTTGTTAAAGAGAGCAGTCAGTGGTGTCACTAGTTCTACCCTTAGTTCTTTTAGAATTCTAAATGATGATAATGAGACCAGGTACACATCATTAGTGGCTAGCCCCAAAATGAAAAAAACATCAGAGAAAGAGATGCACTACTCAGGGGATAAATCACACCAGCTCTTAATTAAGTGACTTATGCAGCAGTGCCATGTTTACTTACTTATAAACTCCAAAACAAAATACAGTGAATATAGCAGTTAAAAATACTGTAGTGCTATAAACTACACAAAGCCTCTTACATTGGTGCCCCTCAAAGGCTTAGAGCTCTGCACTAAAAGCAGAATGGTGCACATCACACAGAGCTGGTGGTGCTTCAGATGTGCTTTCCTTCTAGTATACTGGATGCTAGACTCTGCCCCCCAGCCCCACCTCCCTCCTGAGCAGCCAGCCTTCCTTTTCACACCCCCACTGTGCAGTCAGTTATCCAGAACAGCATTATGCCTCTCCTGAGCAGCAACCAGATCAGAGAAGTGCCATTGTATCCCCTTGACCCATGCATTTTGAAGCCTTTGTAGCACTCTAAGTGCACTGCTATCCTCCCTGGTAACCTCCACTGTTAGAAACAGTAGTTAGCTCCCTGGGGCACTACCCTCCAGCCAACTCCATATGCCTAGGGACACTTCACCACTGGGACCACTCAAAGCTGGCTCATAAGACACTGTGCTCCACTTCCCAGTTAACACCTTGTTAAAACTGTTTTTGAGCACAATAGCCCTTGCTTCAAGTAACCAGTATCAGCTGGGTTGTAATTCCTGCCTATTTTGCATATACTTTACCCAATTGTCCCTTTTATTCCAGGGACCTAGAATAAAAAAAAAATAAGTAAAAAATTCACCTGGCCACTTAAATGAAATTTAACCCCATCTACCCCTAAACAAATATACTTTATTTCTGTTCCTAACATCTATTCTTGTTCAGTCTCTCTGTACCCGGGGCTGTGATTTCTTGGTTGGTCAGGTGGCATGGCTTATTTTAGTATTATGTCCACAGCACTGTTCATGTACTCTTAAACATCATAATCTGCAGTATGTTCCAAAATGGGACTTTTAATAACCTCCTCCTATACAGATAAAAATAAACAGGAAAGTAAACAAATTGGCCACTTAGAAATGGGTAACAGGGTATATGTGACGCACCCATGCCAGATAAGAAGCAGCCGTGCTGTGGTGCTCTTGAGCCCAAGTCTTTCCAGCCTAGGCAGAGGCATAAATCATCTGCAATGATACTGCAGGACCAGCTATTGGTAGCACCAGACAACTCATTCATTCCCATGCAAGTTTTTATTGGGTTTATTGAAATAAACAATGATGACAATTGCATTTTGGCCTTGAGACAAAAAATAATGTCCCAAAAATTAATGCAAAGAAATCTAATAATTGTTATTTAATAATATACAGTACATAACTCAGTTTACAACTGTGTCCTTTGCTAACGGGTTTTTACATTTTACTATTTCATAAGGGACATTTTAATTAAAGGGTACCTAAACAAGCAGTTTTTTAAAACTGCAAACTCCAAAATCTGGCTTATTAGCAAGGTAAAGTAAAGGCTGCTGTTTACATGTATGCTAAAACTGCATTTATGTAAATAACATAAATGCAGTTTCAAAGCCTTTGAAAAATGTAAACATCAGCCTTTCACTTTCAAAAAACAGCCTTGATTTCTCCCTAAGATGTCTGCCAAGTGTATTAAGTGATGAGTCATGATGGCATCATCAGAGCCAGAGACAGAGAGCCACATATATTTCTATAGTGCTAATTAGTTCTTCTTTCTCTTTTCATTTTGAATTTTTGTACCAGAATGATCAACACCATGTATTAACTCATGGATTATTTTGATTAGTACACGTTAGGCTATGATTTTGTTCATTTTGTTTACTTTAACTTGTGGAAAATGTTTTGCAATCCAGCTGACTTTTTCTTTGGCAAACTGCATTATAGTATAACACTTCAAATACCTGACAATCTAGTGGTTATATGATGCACTGAATTTTGTTTTTTGTTAACCAGGAGAGACACACTAAGCCGAAAGCTTGTTTACAGGTGTGGCCTGGGAGCACAAGGGAGTTTAGTGACTTGTCTGGGTCACACAGCAAAGTACCGGTCTTGTTCAGTTCCAAAGCTCATGCTCTCTTGTTAATCCACAAATAAGGCTTTCTTTTTCCATGTGAACCCCCTGCACCTAGTCTGCCTTCTGTTGAACATCCCACCATCCATACCCTGTCCTTAGTACTGCCTGGGGAGGCATATGAGCTTGCGGTCTCATGAAGAGAATTATCACACTTCAGATGGTAATCTTTTACCTCTGAGAGTTGTGCACACCTATACTGATATGCATCATCAACTGGCACTGTTAAAAAATGCCTCCCCAAATCACTTTCCAGTTCACATTCTCAATGTTTGACTTCTGCTCCCACAGTAAACATTGAATGGATCACCACCCTTCTGCACAGTGTAGGTAGTATGTACAGTTCCCTGTTGTGCTTTTTTCTCACCTCATTAACCAACTAGGTCTTCCTGGAGGGCCAAGCAATAAACATCATGACCCACCAGAAAAACTGCTGTTCATACCCTCATAAGGGCTGCATTTACAATGGGTAACAATATTATTAGCAGGAGAGGCATACTAATACCTTGAGTTCCACTTGACTTCCAGTGTCAGTCTACTCCTTCACCTGTGATCTGCAGAACCCCAGAGGACAGTTCCCAGTAATTCTTCTCCACTACTTTTCTGTGCTCTACTCCACAATGTGAGTTGGCTGACCACCCTTCTAAATCTTCAATGAGCTATACACAACTCCCTCAATGCTGTCCTAACAAACATCAACACCACCACCACCACCCCCCCTCCCCCCACCCAAGGGTAATCTCCCTACACTGAATTCAAGTAACAGTTTAGGTGCAGCCTGCCACTCAGTATTTGTCATCACTGGCTACTCTCATCCACAATCACGTAGTGGTCATGATGCTGGCAGCCCTACATTTTAGATCTCACAGTGATCTGCTCAGCGTCCTCATTCATGTCTTCAACTAACCTGAATATAGGTGTACCCTGCTGGAATGGCCTCTTCAGTCCCTCTCTGGCATTCATTCTTCTCACCTGCTCCCCACACCAAAAACTAGTGAGTTCACTACCGTTCCGCATCATGAATGTGTTTTGTACAGTCTTCCGTGTTATATTAACATATTAATAATAAACATGATCTTCTGGTAAGCCAGGCTGATAGCAGCATGGCACAAGTGGAAAAATAGGCTTTCCTACCCATATAAGATCTAAGCCACCTATGATTAGGCACTATTATATGACGTGCATAATGATGTGCACACCCATCATTTAATAGTGCCTAATCAAAGGTAGCCTAGATCTTTTAAGGATAGGAAAGTCCATCATTCCTTGTTCCCTGCTGCTATGAGCCTGACTTACTGGAAAGATATGTTTATGTTTGATATGTCAAAATAATACGGGGACTGTACTACTTGCACTCATGATGCAGAAGGGTGATAAGCTCACCAGTTTTTGGTGTAAGGAGGAATAGTGAAGAATGAATACCAGAGGGGGGACTAAGAAGGCCACTCTCGCAAGGTACTGCTATATTCTGGGAAGGGGGAAGACATAAGAAGAGAAGTATGAGCAGATTACTGTGAGAAATAAGATGTGGGGCTGCCAGCACCTTGATCACTACCGTACCCTGTTGTCCTGGCCAACATTCCCCCTCCCATAAGACCTGTTCATGCAGTTGTCCAAGGCTGTGTGTGGATATTTATGTATGAAATGGCTGCCACTACATGTTCAGTCACTTCACTACTAGTCTAGTATTGCTTGTAAAGCATTTTGGGATACAATGTGTATGAAAACCACTATGTAAATGCTAATTGTTATTAGTATTATTTCTCATGGAAAAAGAAGACAAGACAAGCATATATTTGAGTTTTGACAAAGTATGAACTCTAGCATTGGACTGCATAAGAACTTTGCTACAAATAAAGTGGTGGCTCTAGGGGGTGGTGAAGGGTGTGGCTGCACCCTTCCCCAACATAGTAATGTACTTGCTTGCTGCTGCTGCTGCTGCTGCTGCTGCATTTCTCTTTGTTGAAGAAGTCTGATTTATTGATTGTACGAATGTTTACATTCAAACTATGGATTACATTTGTAGGTTCTGTCAAAAACGTACTAGAAAAGAATAATAGCAGAATATATAAAGGTTTAATAAAAATGTTAAAAAGTGCATATTAAGCATGCACACCATCCCAGCACCCCCATTGTAGCATCCTGGATCCACCATAACTAATAGACTACCAGTTTATTCAAGATTTGTACTGCACTGTGGTTTGCCACAGAGAAAGTCAGTTGGATTAAAACACATTTTCAGCATGTTAAAGTAAACAAAATGAACAGAACCATAGCCTGATGTGCATTATACAAAATAATGCACATGGTTTTGACCATTTGGGTGAAACAATTCTATACAAAGGGAAAAATGAACCAGTTAGCACTATAGAGAGCCATACATTTCACTGACTTTGGCTCCAATGATGTCATCACATGACACATTTGGCAGCCATTTTAGGAAGCAGGTATGGCAGTTTTTTTGAAATTGGAAGGCTGATTTTACAATTTTCAAATGCTCTGGAACAACATTTAGGTAAATTATGTAAATGTAGTTTTAGCAATAATGAATACAGCAGCCTTTCCTTTAGTCACCTACAGAGTCAGATTTTTGAATAGTTTGTTGTCAAAATGTTGTTTAGGTATCCTTTAAGTAAATTACATGGGGCAGTTTTAACAAAAAGTTATTAACCCAGCCATCAAATCTGTAGGACTCTGAAGCTCAAATGGTTACAATTTTCAACATTAATTAACAGTTACCACTAAATGCCAAGAAAGGCTTAGGGGATTTTTAAAGACATAGGGATATTAACTCATTGGCTTTTAGACCAAAGTTAGCATACTAGGGCCTGGATATTGGTAGGCAATTAGAAATAGCAAACAGGGTTACTGCCTTGCTAATAGTGTTTAGCATTCCAAAAGGGGACTTTCTAAATGTGATATATTGAAAGGAACAGCTAGAGAAGTACTGATCCATTAGCGAGTGGCACTAACTGATGCCAGTATACCTATGCTACACATCTGACTGCACTTCCATATAAGTATACTGGCATATCCAAAGGTGTGTGGGGGCATGAAACAGCTGTTAATGCTGTGCTATTTAATGCCTTCCAGACTTGGTCTTATTGCCACTGTGCCTGCCCCCATCGCCCATTAGTGGTGTTGTGCATATTCCCTGGCAGTTATTGGGCCCCGCACCCTCTGCCTGTTGGTGCATATAGCAGTCAGCCTTGGATGTCTAGTGGTCCCCCCACCCCTGATTATTTATCCATGCATATAGTAGTGAACTCTGGCAGTCTAGTGGGCCCCCACCTCTCTGATCTCAAGTCAGTTGTTGTGTCAGACCCCTTCCACCTCCCTGATTACCCATCCATAGATGGGTAAGCCCCCACACACCCCAGACTTCCCTTATGTAGTGTGTCAGATGACCACCCCCATTGCCATAACTGGTATACTGGAAATATCCCCTGCATCCCAACTGCCATTATCAGTACTGTTGTAATGAATCCTGCCCACCAATCGCTTTTATTAGTATGCTGGTAATGATCCCCACCCCAAGTCACCATTATCAGTATGCTATTAATGAACCCCACCCTGATCACTGTTATTATAATGCTGGTAATTACCTCTATTCTCCAACTGGCAGTGCAACCCCCTGATGGAGGTTAAAACTCTCTCATCACTGACTGCCATTTTCAGCAGCTATCTGCCATACACTGAAAATACATAACACTGACTGCTGTGCATTGGTCGTATGTGGCAGCCAGTGTTTGGCGTGGCAATGAGTGGTAAGGGAGTGCTGACCACCATCGGTAGGGTTACATTGCTAATCAGAGGGTGTGGGATCATTGCCAGCATAAAGATAACAGCAGTCAGGGGTGCGGGTCATTGCAGCATACTAATAACAGTAATCAGGGGTCATTACAAGCGTACTGATAATAATGATCTGGGGCCAGGGGACATTTCCAGTATACTGATAGGGGGACTAGGGGGAGTTAGGGGTCTGGCAACTGTGGGTGGGAGATCAGGGAGGCAGGAGACCTCTAGACTGCTAGGAACAGTATCATCATTGCTAGGCTATGCTGGCAGCAACTTCTGATAAACAAGCTAATTTTGAGCTTGTCAGGGCAAAACATGAATTGATCTGAAATTTAATTAATGGCTTGGAGGATATGATCTAGTTTGTAGGAGATTATTAAAATTGTTATTACTGTAACAGACCTTTTATAATCTGGGGGGTGGAGGATTCACACTGGCAAGACTGGATTGTGTCTCAGGGTATACTTTTTATACGACTGTGACAGATAATGGGGATAATGAATTCAAAACTCGCAGGGACTGCTGCATTGTTCTCCACAGTAACGTGTTTTGTTTTCAACATATTCCCAATTTCTTTGTGTGCCATATCTTGTAAAACAAGGATGATGTGTGCCTTCTTAAGATTCACATGAAATATAAAATACATGGGCACTTTCACAAATATGTAAAGACCACTGCCATCTGCCATTCTTTGACAGTACAAAAGAGAGTACAGTGTACCATGTAACCATATAATTTAAGATTGTGTTACCTGTTGTACCTTGCATGTTACATGTTGTTGTATCTACTGCAGCAGAAGCTGGCTGTACCTTATATGGCATTAGGACATGACACTAGGGCCTAATCACCCAGAAGAAGTTGTTGGAAGAACTTGTTGAAACTTTTAAGAAGGACATATATATAGTAGTAGCTGTATATCTATGAGTCATGTCATGCAAATGGTAAGCATCCACTTCAGAGACACAGCTGATGACATGGAAAATGATGCGGATGAGGACAAGTCCCAGAGTCCACAGCAGTAGCCATGACTTTAAATGCAGAGTGGCAGAGGAAGTTTATTTCTGTTCACACAAGAAGTACTGCACAGTACATAATTGCTACAATACTCGATCCTGATTTCAGAGATAACTTTTCCGGGCGCGACAGCCTGCTAATGATAGGCAGAACTCATTCAAGGGATTCAGAAGATCCAGAGCAAAGCTATATTTCTGTTGGCCTCCCAAAAGTGATCTAGTAATTTTTGACTCTGTCATTTGAAACAGATTCAATGCCTGTGACCAACTTGCCACTTGTACCCAGAATAATGACACACCGTAGTGTAGTGCCACTACTACGTAGTCTGTTGTTTAAAAGTTGATCTGCTAAGCAGCATGCCTGCCTGTGCCACTGTCCAGCCCTGTAGCAACTTCAAGGGCACAGAGGAAGATAGCAAAGCTAAGACCCAATAGTTTTTCTTTTTACTGTAGCCACATTTCAGTGGTAGAAGAGTTATTCCCTCAATGTACAAAAATAAATTACTTTGCTTAATTGACTGATTGTGACTCCTTTAAGTGTTTTATATTCCTTCTCTGCAGCTTAAACAATAATATTTCTTAACACCACCTTCCTTGCATCAGACACCTGCTAGAACAGTGCTAAAACTCTTACTATCTCTACTAGTGGTTTCTCACACTTCAAAGCTACTCTACCTGACACTGCTGTGCTTATGTAAGGTTTTATTAAATATCCCCTTAATATCACTGGTAATCATTGAATCACAGTACCTCATGCTACACGGTCAGATGTTAGGAACTACAAGGCTGAATCGTGAATGCCACTACTGCAGTCTCCTGACCCTATACAATGCAGTGCACAAGGACAGTGAGTCAGCCAGACTACTGAGGCACATCCTCATGACAAGCTGCTTCCCAAGCCATGGTCAGAATCAGATGTCCATACTCCCGATGTCTGTCACCTGACTCCACCAGCAGTAATTCAACCTGGCAACCGGACTCCTTCTTAAGCATGCACCACATACCCATTCAGAGATGTGATCCTACTGTGTCCTCTGCTGCTTGCAGTTGCAAGGTAGGTGTGTTGGCCAGTAGAGGCATAAAAAGGAAAAGAAAGTACACCCTACCCCAAAAACACAAAATTTCCAGTTTGAGGTTTATAGGGATGCTTATTGCAAAGCCCAGTTCAGACCATTTACAAGAACCTCCCTCCAACCTGAATGCCCTAAATGTTTAGCCAGACTCAATTACTGGCTCTAGTTGCTACTGTTCATCCCAAGGTTCTCAAATTTATATTTGTCCAAATTGAAATGTCTACTTTTCCAGGGTCTTATTCCAAGTTCTAATAGAATCCAGAAATCGTAACTGGTCTTTGACTCTGAGAAATGTTCTGAGAAGCAAAGTCAGGGTCAACAGAGTGTCTTTATACATTAACATCATCTGCACAATTCAAATTAATATCTGATTTCACATTTGAGTGTCTAGAAATATTGGAATCATTCATAGATCTGGATTTCAAAGCAATACGTGCAGCATAGTAATTAGCAAAGTAAAAAACAACAAGCATTTGTCAATGCTGAGTGTTGCTTGCTTGTATGTGCTGTTTAGGTATTTGGAAGTCACTGGAGTGCAAATATTGAAAATTCGCGAACTTACGAGCGTGCGTAGGAACTGCGCAACGCACACTCGCAAAACAGTCATTTTAAGGAATTTTTTCAACAAATTTTCAACATAGCCATTTTAAGACCTCTGCTCATGAACAATGTCACTGCGATTTTCTTAATGTGTCCCATACATTGATTTTGCACACCAACTGCGCCATTGTGAGCTACATGGGTGGAAACACGTTTTGGGCAAGATGTGAAAAATGACAGCTGTACTGTTCATAAGGAGGTGTGGTAAAATGGCAATGTTGAAAATCTGGAGTGAAAATATTAAAAATTTCATAAACTTACAAGCGTGCATAGGAACTGCACAATGCACACTCGTAAAACAGTCATTTTTAGGAATTTTTTCACCAAATTTTCAACATAGGCTTTTTGAGAGCCTACCTTATGAACACAGGCACTGTCGTTTTGTTAATCGGTCCTGAAAGGTGATTTTGCGGAGTGACTGTGAAATCACCCTTCAGGTCCGATTAATGCCATGACAGTGCAAGAATTCATGAGAAGGAGTCCCAAAAACCCATGTTGAAAATTTAGGTCCAAAATTCCCAAAAATGCCTGAGATATACAACAAAGTTGAAAAAAACCCTATTTATTCCATTATACAGCTTACGGCATTTCCTCAGTTTGCAGTCGGCTTTGAAGAGTGCAGGCGTTTCCCGATCCACCGATGATCGTTGCGCCGAGGTAAGTATGGGGTGAGGGAGTGTGGGGAGACAGGGTGTGCAGTGGGTGAGTGCGGGTGGGGCAGGGAGACTGTGAGGGACTTTTTATTTACAGGGAGTTTTTTTTGTAATGACGATGACGCAGGACGTTTTCCACACTGGGGTGGGCTCCCAGCATGGCAGCTGGAAAGGCTGTTTTGGGGGGGCTGGAGCTGATGGGGGATTGGGCACCCCATCTGCTATAACAAGATTTTCCATGCTGGGGTGGGCTCCCAGCGTGGCACCTGGAAAGGTTTTGAGGGGTGGTGTGCAGCCATTGAGCCGACGGGGGATTGGGCACCCCCATCGGCCATACAGTGCGTGTGTGTGGGGGGGAGGGAGTGCTTCAGCACGCAATATGCATGCTTGCTTGTATGTGTGGGGGGGGAGAGCTCTGCTCACTGAAGCGGAGCTCTCCCTTTCAACTGTATGCCACTGCATTTTGGACTGCTGTCATAGACAGCTGCAGCAGTCATTGGAGAACTGCGGCCACGCCTGCAAACTCGCTGACTGAATTGGAAGACGGGGTGCCACACCTCCAAAACTCAGATGATGGCACTATGTTTCTTGCACATGCATGCAAGCAACATAAAAATTAATGAGTGCACATTCATCACCACTTAATTTGCACTGTCTTACCGCCTAGGCCAGACCTGAAAAGATTGAAAATGGACAGTGCACACTAATGACATAGAGTGCTACACATTTATTATCTTACAAACAGAACACCAAAGCAAAGACAAGCCTGCGTATCACCTCTAGCTCAAGGCTTCTTCAAGAAGACTAGAAAATACTTGAGCTGGCATAAGCAAAAACATTGTCTCTCCTATTTCTGTTAGACCTGACTTCAATAAAAGTAACCTTTTTTATAAACTCTGTTTCTTGCACCAAATCAGTAAACACATGTATTTTATCACCCTTTGAAGTAACCATGTTTTATCTATTATTTTCAACTGAGGGAAATGTAGCAATGGTGGTAGATTGTTCTAACACAGAGGAAAGAGAATTTGAGGAATTTTGAGTGGTAGCATGAAGGACCATTCAAGAGTGACAAGGTTTAAAATCAACCATCAATCATGCCACCAACTCAATCACAAAAAAACACTGGTTTTCCCTGTACCTCAGTTCTTGGAACTCCAGTGAATATCAGGTTGTTTCTCTAATCAGATTGCCAAGGCTCTCCATTTTCGTAATTAAAGTCATGAGTACTGACAGTGAAGACTGTACTACTGTAACAGTTTTAACTTCACATTCTCTGGCTCTATTTTGTCACCTTGCTCTATAACCTGATGGTGAAGCTTTTGCAGAGCTAGAAACAATAACAACAGGTTCATCAAAGTTATTATCTGCCTTATCTTTCCCCACCATGCCTGGAAGTTGCACACATTCTCCAAAATTGCTGCCAACGTGTCTATTGAAGCAATTGACTCTATGCCTTTGTGGTCCAAACATGACCCTCTCTGGCTTGCCACAGCAGCTCTAATGGCTTAGGAGGGAACTTCTAAGTTGGTAGACTTAGACACCAGCTTCTAGCTTTGCTGGCATGCTGCTCCAAATGGCTTAATAAACATAGATGTCCGGAGTGTGGCATTTTGGTGTTGGTCCACCACTAGGACCCTTATCTTCTCTTCAGGTCTGTTGCCGTGCCTATCTCTCGCTGTACTCGCAGATGCCGTCTTGCTGGGCCAGGGGAAATATTTTAGTCAGAAACATAAAATAAAAGTGGAAAAATACCTTCATTCATCACAGGATACATCTGCATACCATGAGGCTATGATAAGGCACAGCCAGGCAATGCAACAATTGTTAAAACATGAGTGTTCAGAGTGCTCTTAAAGGGGTGGTAGCTAATATTAGGACGCATACTTAATTATACTTCACAAGATAATTTAATTTCTCTCTTTTTAAATGCTTGGTTTTCAAATTTAGACAGCTTTCTCTGCAGCCCTGTGAGTAGAGCATTATATAGCAATATATAAGAATGAATTTTATTTGGAAAATCAGGCAAAACCTTCTGTGGAATGGAGATACAGTTCAATCCTTGTTGACTCTCCCCCTCCATAGCCTGACCCCCCACCCCAAAGAGCCATTTATTTCATGTGGGCCCCCTTATGACTATGGGTGAGTAGAATGAGACTTTTCAGGAAATGCCAAACAATAATAGTTTCTACAGTAGCAAAGTTGGTTCAAAGTTAGGATTAGAAAGATGGCTGCCACGATGGGCTGACCATCTGAAGCACTGAGAGGGAGAGAGAGAGAGAGATAAGTTTCTCTCTTGTTTTATTAGCTTTACATTTTTTTGTTGTAGTTTTGCTGTTAATTTATTATAGTAGTAGAAGACACTAGAAAGGAAATCAGAGAGATTAATTAGTGTTAGTTGTTTATAATGTATGGTAGAATACTGTTATTTGCCGAAATTCATCTTTACACTGTTGCTATACCATCGATGTGACATCACTTTGTTGTTAACCCATCGATGGTATTACAATGGGAATCGCTTTGTGCATGCATCCTGTCTGAACTGACAGCCTTTCTGAAATAGCTGTGGCAGTGAAAGCATGACCTGGAGTAGTGCTGCGGTGACTGACAATAGCAATAGTAAGGATCTGGCTTCTTTTTATTTTATTAGTTATGGGGACCATACACTATAAAATATATTGTGTGGTCATGTATCAGCAACCAGTTTGTGTAACCATCTTGTGGTTACCATGGCAATGTAAACCTCTTCAGCTTCACTCTGGAGGTTTACATAGTCGCCATGGCAACCTCTCAATGGTTAACAAACTGATTACCGATATTTACCCATACAGTACATTATCATCTATATTATTTTCAGTCTCAGTCTAAGAGTTCCATCTGTATTACTATCACAGACTGAAGCACTGACATATGCTGATCGCACAGTGAAATCTGCACCACGAATGACAGTACAGTGACAACATCAACAGTTTAATGTACTGCCACCGTGGGACCTGGCACTGCTTTCTGGGGTCTTGCAACTTCCCTGAATCAACTCTGACTTGAGTTGATTAGTTTAGTTATAGGAATGGGCAGAGCCCTCAGTATGGAGTTGTTCGGCTAAGCCCCCCCCGAAGAAAACAAAGTCTGTAGTGAACTGTTTTATGCTGAAAGCAATTGTGGTTGACATAAAGCTGTCACTGAAACATCAGTTGACAACTTGTCAAACCAGCATTGTAGAACCAAGCACTGAACCAGTGTTGAGTATCTGCTTCACTCAGGTCATCCATTTTTCTGTTGACACCACTTCTGGAGCCTTCAAGTGCACCTGTCTTTTGTTTGGTGCTGTGTTGCTGCTGAGCCACTGTGTGTGCAAACAGTGGCTGATGGCATGGTGGTGAAAGAGCTGGATCTTTTCCTTTTGGTGGTCCATGGTGCTGATATACTTTTGGGCTCGCTGGTCTAGAAACTTAGTGAGCTGCAAGTTGAACTATTTGAGAAGCACTCCTACCCCTCTTGTTAGCTGGTCAGACATTTCACTGTTTTTCAGTATGTGGTGAAGAGCAACTGGAATACTATGAACTGTGCGTGCATTCTGCTGGTGGTGTTGGACTGCCTGGACTACTTGACTATCTGGCTGGTCCGGAGCCATATGGTGGCTGGTGGACTTCACATAAGAAGGTTTTATGCCTACAACCATAACTGTAGGACAATTTACTTCTCTTTACTCTGATTTGTTGCTGTTACTGCTGAAAGGGGCTGGCATAGGCTGGTTGGGTTCATTTCATGAGAAGATCTGGGCCTGAAGCTGCAGTACAATGAGAGAGCACTGGGAAGGTAACAGTGACAAGGAAAGTCTGGTCCCTGGATCCTAGTGAGAGTGAGGATCTGATACGGACCTGAATATCAGAGAAGGAGCTGTATTAGAATAGTGCATTTATGCTACCACCCTATTATAATGGCACCGTAGCACCACTATAGTTAGAGTCGAGTAGGGTGTTCAGTGTTAAACCCTTAACTTTGCACATTAATAGCTTTGGCACCATTTGACATAATCAGCTGAAATTGTGCATGTGTTATCTAGTAGGCAAGGTCTTGATCTGTAAAAAGGGTTGTGATGGCAGCTTATGCAGTTTCTGAGATTCTCATGCATCTTTTTCTGTACATGTAACAATTTTTTCCTATACTTAACATGGATTTTTTTTGCTCTCACCTATAGCATGCATGAAATGGAATTTTCTCCCCAAACTTGCAGGGGACATGTGTCATGTCCTAAGGGAGTGCCTTTGATAGGGCTCATGAAAAAATATTAAATGGTTCCAGAGCTATAAGGCTTTAAAGTTTTGTGTTTTCCATTCTGAGCATGCGCAGTAGGGTTTTGGAGTTAACGTTCTGGTGCGAAATGAAAAACTGGATGTTGCATGACCCTTTTTTGGTTTCTCACCACTTGCTTGGCACAACACAAAACACTTTTTTGTGCCGTGAGAGCTACCATCTTATTATTTTTCTACTCATTCTAAAAAGCATGGAAAACACATAAAAAGCAGTCATTTTAAAAAAAAAAATCACCAGATCCTAGCTAAATGGGCAGGTCTAGCTAAATTCTGATGTTTACTTTTTGAAAATAAGAGCCAGAAATGCCTTTTCTGGGTATCCAAAATCCCAGGTGCCCAGCTTAGCGAGAGGAGCCATTCCCCATGTTCTCTGTAAGAGAACAGCAGGACTTTGTTGACTTCTGCAGTCACAATTGGAACTCATGCTGCCAGCTTCAGTGACAGCAGTGAGTTGCCATTTCCCTGGTGTCTAGTGGCACCCTCACCCTCCAATTGTCATCCCCATAATCAGTTTACATTTCCCTAGAGTCTAGAGGTACCCCCACACTCTGATCACTGTCCCTGTAATGAGTTTACATTTCCCTAGTGTCTAGTGGCACCCCCCACCCCACAATCACCATCTCTGTAATGAGTTTATTCTTTTCCTGGTGTTTAGTGGCATCTCCCAACCTCCAGTCACCATCACTGTAATGAGTTTACATTTCCCTAGTGTCTAGTGGCACCCCCCACCCTACAATCACCATCCCTGTAATGAGTTTATATTTCCCTGTTGTGTAGTGACACCCCAACCCTCTGATCGCCCTCCCTGTAATGAGTTTTTTCTTTCCTGTGTGTCTAGTGGCATCCCCCAACCTCTGATCACTGTTCCCATAATGAATCTGTATTTACCTGGTGTCTAGTGGCACCCCCACCCTCTGATCACTGTTCCTGTAATGAGTTTTAATTCCCCTGGTGTCTAGTGGCACTTCCTACCCTTTAATCACCATCCCTATCTGAAATAAAGAAAATGGTCCCTCAGTGTTATTTTTTTAACCTTGTAAAAAAAAAAAGTTCCTTCACCGATCCCACCTACCCCGACCTCCCGCTGTGCACCCACCATATTGCACCCCCACACACCCTCATTCACCTGAGCAGGTCCCAGGGTCAAGATCCATTCTCTGCTGGAAGACACATCTTGCTGCTGGAACTGCCGACTACAATATGAGAAACTAAGGTAAGTACGGTTCAGTGTATTTCAATGGGGTTTTGAACTCTGATGCACAACTTTATCATTTTTGCACATTTGGACCTCAGATTTTCAACATGGCCTTTTTGGGACCCCACCTCATGACCGATGGAGATGGAATTACACAAATCAAGTCTGAAAGATGATTTTGTGATTGCTTGGCAAAATCACCTTTTGGGCAGGATTTGAAAATTTTCACTGCCCTTGTTCATGAGATGGAGTCATAAGAAGGCTATGTTGAAAATTTTGGGTCAAAATATGTAAAAATGACAAAGTTATGCACATAGGTTGAAATTTTACTATGCTCGCTTGTAAGTTTGGTAATTTTAAAATTTTTTACCCCAAATCTTCAACATAGCCATTTTTTCACACCACCTCATGAACGTGACAGCTATCATTTTTCAAATCCTGGCCAAAATGTGTTTTCGCACCTGTGGCAGGAGTGACATTTTGAGGCTGCGGAATGACGTTCAGATCGGATTGGAAAATTTTCACTATCGGGTTCATGAGCTGGGGTAATAAGAAGGCTATGCTGACAATTTTGAATACAAATATGGTAAAATGGCCAGGTTATGAGTGAACATTGTAGTATTCCAACGTTCAGTCATAACTTCACTAATTTTCACTATTTTAACTCCAAACTTTCAACATAGCCATTTTTCCACACCACCTCATACAGTAAATGTGACGTGTCATTTTTCAAATCCTAGATGAGATGTGTTTTCTCACTTCTCATGTGAAATGACATTTAGGCCAGTATAATATAAATGGTACATGTCGTGTTTATAAGGCAAATCATAAAAAGAGTATCTTGAAAATTTAGAATCAAAACTGATAAAAGCAATATATCATTTTTAATAAACTTTGTGTGTAGTGACACTATGGACCCCAATGGGTATGCTTTGTGATCCCGTACTGGTGAGCTGAATTCACGTGTGAGCTCAGTGACCCAGCTGCATGAGGTTAGGGTGGGTGGATGGTGCTGTTATTCAACACCCCCATCCACAAGGGAATGACAGGTATAGGGTTGTCCCCACAGGCCTGGCTACCATATAGTGAAGACAACTGTCCACTTGACATAGGACCCAGGACCGCTCCTCCCTTGGGTGGCATAGTGTCCTGTGCATTGGCTGACAGATGCACTCTTTGCTCTCTGCATCTGTATCTGTGGCCACACAGAAGTGTAGGGACCACAGTGCCCTGCACTTCCACAGCCTACCAGACAGCCCAATGAATTCTTCACATCTCTCATTGCAGCAAACTACAGGGCCTGCAATTTTCAGGCTCTGCACTTCTGTAGGCGGATGGAATCTTTTCTTCACACAGAGCATCTGCATCTGTTCATGCAGGTCCTGAAAAGACCTGCATGAATGAGGATACAAGTCCACTATCTCAAAAGGAAAGAAAATTATTTGCAAAAAACTTTGTTAATGCAGCAGTTAGGGTACCTTAATACAACAAAAATAGGGAAATGGAGTATTGGCGATTCAGTGGTGGGGTCTTACTTGGGGTTTGTCAACCCTTATGCTCACCCTTCCCCCCAGCCCATAGCCTCCAATACGAAGCACAAGGTACAGATCCAAGCCACCGCCTCATAATGGTACTGTACACACTTCGAAGATAGAGAAGTATGTCTCGCCACAGGCTGCCAACACAATTTGTTGTATGTTTCTTCACGTAGGGCTCTGTGAACCCTGTGTGAAAAAGGAGACCTTGTGTGTTGTTTGCTCATGGAATGGAGTGAGCATTAGGGTTGACAACCCCCAAGGAAGGTCCCACCTCTTATTCACCCAGACTCTGGAGACCCAAAACACTAATGTTTTTTCCTTTTACTGCTTGGGGGTAGGGTGGGGTGTTAGGGTTGGAAGCCCTAACACCACATTTCCCTACTTTTGTGGCATTAAGATACCCTAACTGGTACATAATGAATCTTTTTCAAAGAACATCTTACATGGATGAAGCACTGATTGTGGGAGTGAGGAGCTGAAGATTATCAGGACATTTTGGGATGTCATTTTGCCCAAACTCTTTGGCATCAATATATTTGATGGAACTCCAATTGCTGGGACTGTTGTGCATCTACTAGAACTGTGAATATTGTATTTATTTATTGTTTGTGGTGAACGGCATGTATGGGGGTGCTTGGATTTGTGAGTGGAATGTGATTATGTCATGAGTGATTTGATTGTGGGGGGGTGGATATTTGGATTATTATTGGGGTATTTTCATTTTTATTTTTGTGGTTGGGGTAGTAAAGTTTTAGTTGATTTATCTTTTCTCAGATGTGCTTTGGAGTAAATGGAATTCCCTGTATCTCCTATTCTTCAGAATAATTAGATTGACTCTGTTCTTTTAGTTGTCCCCAGTTCCTTCAGTGGCTCTCTGCTTGTGTGGGGCAGTGGAATCACAAGAAGGTGAGGTAAATAATGCAGATATGCTCCAGGAGATGGAGATTGAGGGGTAGGATCAAGAGTAGGATAACTACTCCAGGAGATGGAGATTGAGGGGGTAGGATCAAGAATAGGATAACTAGCCACCCAGGGTCAAAATGGAACCAGGCCCCTGCCTGATTCCAATCCTCAGGGCTCCTGAAATGTCATTGGATGAGGTGGCTGGTGAGCCAACAGCACGGCTCCTCCCCTCCTGGCAATTTTTTGTAATGCCAGGTCCCATAGGTATCACACTGTGATAATAGTGGACTTTGTCAGGGATTCTACAGCAGACCTGGTGTGCATCACTGAGACCTGGCAGGGTACAGCTCTGAAAGAAAGAAACATGGAAACATAGACAAACAAAATTTGTTGGCAGAGGAGGACCACTGTGCCCACCTGCTCTGCCCATTTGTCCTTGCCTAAATTGTCTCTGCAAACCCTATCTGTTCTATTGCTACACCCCTTGCTTTCCAACTAAGATACCCTTGTGCCTATCCCACGCATGCTTGAAGCCCACCACTGTGTTGTTCCCTCTGCTGGAAGACTGTTTCATGCATCCACCATTCTTTCACTGAAGAAGTACTTCCTCTCAGCTCTTCCAAATTTTCCATATCTAGCTTCAGTGCATGTCCCCTTGTTTTTTTGCACCTTATCCTTTAAAAAGAAACTCCCCTTCTGTATCTCATTTAACTCCCTGAAGTATTTATAGGTCTTTATTATGCCCCCCTTCCCTCCTCTCCTCCAGGGTGTGCATATCAATTTCCCTCAGTCTCTCCTCATAGGGCTTCTGATGCAGCCCCTACACCATTTTAGTTGCCCTCTTCTGAACAGCCTCCAGCCTGTCTATATCATTCCTAAAATGTGGTCCCCAGAACTGGACACAGTACTGCAGGTGGGATCTCACCAATGATCTGCACATTGGCAACACCACCTCCCTCCCTCCTTCTGCTGGTGATATCCCTCCCTATGCATCCTCAAATCCCACTGTCCCTTCCATCTGCCTTTTCGCACTGCCTCGGCACCTTGAAGTCATCAGGTGTGATTACTCCAAGGTCTCTTTTCTGTTTGGTGACTGTCAATACCTCTACCCATTTTACACTCTGCCTCTTGGTTTCTGTGCCCCAGGTGCATGATTTTACACATTTATGCATTAAAACCCAGCGGCCATACTCTTCACCAATGTTCAAGTTTTTTTTCAGGTCTCTGTACATTCTCTCCACCTCCTCTGGAGAATCCACCCTATTGCAGATTTTGGTGTCATTCACACAGAGGCATACATTCCCTTCCAGCTCCTCAGCAATGTTGCTTATAAAGACATTTTAAAATGGACTGGTCCCAGCACTGAGCACTGAGGCACCCTGAAGGTCACTCTTCCTTCCCCCAAGTGAGTGCCATTTATCACTACTCTCTGATGTGTATGGATCAATAAATTTTCTACCCAGATTACTCCCTTAGGACCCGTCCCCAAACTGCCCAGTTTGCTTATGAGCCTGCTATGCAGTATGGTGTTGAAGGCCTTGTCCACCATCCCACACTGATATATTTTCCTGTTCATCCAGTCAGAGATCAATCAGGATCATCTAGCATGAGCTACCCCCACCACCACCCACCATGAATCTGTGCTGCCTCAGGTATTGTAACTAACAGGATTCAAGATAATAGAAACATAGAAGTTGACGGCAGATAAGGACCACAAGGCCCATCCAGTCTGACCATTTTCTCTACCTTATGAATGTGCCATACACCTTTACTCTGCCAATGGCCTATCTATTCATACTTATCTGTATTGCTCCCTTATGCCTATCACATGCCTGTTTAAAGCCCTGCACTGTATTCATATCCACCATTTCCTGAGGTAGACCGTTCCATGCATTCACCACCTTTTCTGTGAAAAAGAACTTCTTCACATTGCCCCTTAATTGGCCTCCCTCTAATCTCATGCTGTGTCCTCTTGTCCTGCTATTTTTCTTCTATTGAAACGTTAGACTCTTCTACCTTGTTAATGCCCTTAAGATATTTGAATGTTTCAATCATATCACATCTCTCCCTCCTTTATTCTAGGGTATACTACTGAGTTCTGTTAGTCTGTCCTCATATGTTTTCTGATGCAGTCCGTGAACCATTTTGGTTGCCCTTCTCTGGACTGCCTCCATTTTGTTAATATCCTTGTGCAGGTACAGTCTCCAGTACTGCATGCAGTACTCCATATGAGGCCTAACCAGTGTCTTGTAAAGAAGGATTATTACCTCCCTCTTACGACTTGTGATACCCCTTCTAATGCACCCTTACATCCCCCTAGCCTTACCTTCTGCTTTAGTGGTCTGCTTGAATGGTTTCAGGTCATCTGTGATGACGATGCCCAAGTCTCTTTCTTCCCTTGTGATTGTCAGCAACTCATTTCCCAACCTATAGGTGGCTTCAGAATCTCTCTTCCCTATGTGCATAATCTTGCACTTATTTGTGTTAAACCCCAGTTGTCACTCTTCTGACCATTTTGCCAGTTTATACAGATCTCTTCTCATTCTGCCCACCCCATCTGGATCATCTACTCTGTTGCAGATCTTGGTGTCATCTGCAAACATGCAAACCTTACCCTCCAGTCCATCTGCAATGTCACTGATGAAAACATTGAAGAGGACTGGCCCCAGGACTGATCCCTGAGGTACCCCACTTGTGACTTGCATCTGTTCTGACTCTATACTGTTTACCACCACTCTCTGTATTCTGCCCCCCACTAGTTTGCCACCCAGTTGACCAACTTCTGATCCACCCTGAGCCTACCCATCTTATTAATCAATCTTCTACGTGGAACAGTATCAAAAGCTTATCTGAAGTCAAGGTAGGCGACATCAACTGCCCCCCCTCGGTCCACCACTCTGGTTACCCCGACAAAGAAATTTATGAGATTAGTTTGACAGGACCGTCCTATTGTAAACCCATGCTGTCTTGGATCCTGTGCTCCTATGGATTAAGTCCTTTCCTTAGGGAGTGCCTCCATAATCATGCCCACTTCTGAGGTAAGACTGACTGGTCTGTAGTTCTCTGTCTCCTTCCTGCTACAACTCTTGTGGAGTGGGATCACATGAGCCCTTCTCCAGTCTTCTGGGACCTCTCCTGTGCTCAGAGACTCACCAAACAGTTTTGATAATGGCTCTGCTAGTTCCACACTTAGCTTATTTAGTACCCTGGGATGTATGCCATCCGGTCCCATTGCCTTGTCCACCCTAAGCTTAGCGAGCTCTTGTAGAATCCTTTATTTTGTGAAAAGACTTGTGCACACCTCCCTTCCCCTTGTGTCCATGCTGCTGAGCCATGAGCCCAGCCCTACCTTCTCCTCAGTAAATACTGAACAGAAGTATCTATTTAGGATAGATGCTTTTCCTTGGTCCTCCTCCACACATTCCCCCTTTATCCCCTTTGATCTCAGCAATACCCCCTCTGGACTTTCTCCTTTCACTAATGCATTTATAGAAAGTCTTGTCCCCTTCTTTTACTGTTCATGCTAGTCTTTCCTTGGTTTGGGCCTTTTCCTGCCTTACTGTCTTCCCTGCTTCCTTTCGGGAAGTTTGATATGCCTCCCTATCTTTGTCACTCTGCATTGCCTTATATTTCCTGAAGGCCAACCTTTTGGCTCTGACTTTTTCTGCTACTGTTTCTGAGAACCAAAGTGGTTTCCTCCTTCTTTTGCTATTGTTTTTCTCCCTAACACAATGGGATGTTGCTTCAAGTATTGCATCCTTAATGCTTGCCCACTTTGCCTGTACCCCCTCACCTGTATTTCTTCTTGCCATGGCTAGCTTAACTCTATTGGCCATCTTATCAAAGTCAGCTCCTCTGAAGCCCCATATTTTTGCCTTGGAATGGGATGACTTAGTTCTACTGGCCAAACTGAGCCATACCATGTGATGGTCACTGGCCCCCAGGTAACCTTCTACCTGGAGATCTGTGATTCTTTCCCCATTCTAGATCTAGGATAGCCCTGTCTCTTGTGGGTTGTTGTACCAGTTGTTTGAGGCCCCCCCCTGCAGGAAATCTACCATGTGTCTAGTTCTGGAGTATGTTCCTGCTGGTATTGACCAGTTTGTATCTGGCATGTTGAAGTCTCCCATTATCAGATCCTCCCCTTTAACTGTCGTGTTTTGTATATCTTCTACAGTAATGTGTCTATGTCCTTTCTCTGACCTGGAGGCCTGTAGACAACCACAATTTGTAGGGCTGTCCCATTTCCTGTTTCCAGGGTGGCCCACAGTTCTTCTGGCTCCTTACGTGTATTCTGAATTTCTGTAGCTTTGATATTTTCATTGATATAAAGGGCTACTCCCCCCTCTTCAGTCCTTTCCTTTAACAGTAACTCCAATAACGTCTCCACCACTGATGTCAGACTGACTGGCCAATAGTTGCCAGCCTCCTCCCTGCTACCTCTTTTATGAAGCAGGACTACATCTGCACTCCTCTTGTCCTCAGGGACTGCTACTGTTTCCAGTGAGTTATTGAATAGGGCTGTCAGGGGTGTAGTCAGTACCTCCCTGAGTTCGCTAAATGCCTTTGGGTGTACCTAGTATGGCTCCATAGTTTGTCACTTTCAGATTTTGGAGTTCTTTTAGGACTCTCTCCTCTGTAAATGGACTTGTGTCTACCTCCCTCCCCCCAGTGTTACTGCTGGTTTTATGTGGTTCATCCCCTTTCCTTCCACCATGAAGACTGAACAGTAGCCAGCCCACTGGTGCAAGCAGTAGCAGTACTGCTTGCAATGCTGATCACACAGGTTCAGGAATGAGCTTGGAGTGTTGGGTGGTTGGCCAAGGGGAGGAGGATAGAAAGTCTGATGGACAGCTCTCCTCCTGTGGGTGGCAGGGTAGCACAAGTCGGCAATATTTCAACCAATTGGACACCAAGCCAGTATGAGCATAGGCTGGGGTTGGTGGTGTGGCAGACAGTACCATGACAGGAGCAGGTGTGCACCTGACATAGCATGGATGTCTTTGCATGTCCACTCTTCCAGGAGGATCGCTATAAGAAAACCCAATATGGCAGTGCAGCATGATGCTGGATTCGCTGCCAGAACCACTTCACCATGCCTCCTGAAGACTACCTAACTCTGGATTAGCACCTTGGTCCTCCCTCAACCTTATCTGTCTAGTGAAGAGACCCACTGTGGGGGTAGGTCACAGGCTCTTGGATGGAAGGTAGGTCCCGGATCCATGATGATCGTTAGACAAATTTGTTGTCAACAGACATCACAGTGATGCCTTTATGTCAACCACAGTTGCAGTTGGCATAAAGTGGTTCACTGGAGACTTTGTTTTCTTCAGGGGCCTTTGGCCCTCAAACCCCCCAAAAGTATAATAATCAATTCCGAGTCAGAGTTGATTTGAGGAGGGGGTGCAAGACCCCCAGAAATCAGTGTCAGTGTCCCACACTGACATTACTGTGACTTGTCACTGTTGTTGGTGGAATGTCAGTCATGGTAAAATTGTCAACCTAGCAATGGCATACCATGTAGGGGGTGCAAGGGAGTGAACCTGAAAAGGGTGTACAGGGTTGACATGGGGTCGATCCCCACTTCCATAGCAGAATAAATAGAGCTGAAATTAAAAAAGACCGAACAGATGTATCTGTTCAGGATATCAACCCTTCCTGACCCCCCCCAACACAGCCCCCCCACCGCTGTTCTTAACCTCACAATTACTCCCCTTGTCTTCTTTTTACTTATGTACCTAAAACAGCTGTTGTCCCCTTTAGTTACCCCTTTGGCTATTCTTTCCTCAGTTTCTGTCTTTGTGCACCTTATCACTTTCCCTTCTTCCCTCTACTTCTCCTGGTACACCTCCCTATCCTCTTCCCTCAGCATCTCTTTGTATCTCCTAATTGCTACCCTATTAGCCTTAACCTCTTCAGATCATTCCCTTGAGAATCATAGCAGCCTCTTTTTTCTAGTTTTCTTACTTCTTTTCCACAGATGTTTGTTGCCTCCACTATGCCATCCCTTAACTTGGGCCATTGTTCCTCCACCCCTCTCAGGCCATTCCCCCAGGCAAGGTAATCTCTAAGGCATTCACTCATTTTTTTTAATATACCCTACTGAAGTCCAGGACCCTTGTCTGTGTGTAGTTTGACTCCAGTGCCATCCTTATATTGAACCACACTGTATGGTGATCACTGGTCCCCAGGTGGCCTCCCACCTTGACATATGCAATACTGCCCCTTTTTGTGAGCACCAGAATGAGCATTGTCCCATCACAAGTGGGCTGTTTGACTATTTGCTTGAGGAATTTCAGCTGCAGGTAGTCCAGGATGTCCCCTGCTTCTAGATGAGGCCATGGCTTGGAGGCTACTATCTATATCCAGCAAATTAAAGTCCCTCACCTACAACACTTCCTGTTTTTCTGCCATTGTCTTGATGGCATCCCGCAGTTCCCTAGGCAATTCCTCCCTCTGTGCTGGAGGTCTATAGAACACCACAGTATGAAGGTTGGCTTCAGTTTCTGCCTCTAGGGTAACCCACAATCCCTCCAATCCCTCCTCCCCCCCCCGGTCCTGTGCTGGAGATGGCTATTCCTCGGGGTTCTACAGTGGTACACTGCCCAATGCAGGATTGGGGGTGACCATCTGTTTTAGATCTGGCCTGAGACTTGTGGTGTACCCAGTGGGTTAGACCAGGTCATTTGAATGTGTGCCCATTAAGTGTGATGCAGATGTGGAGTGCAGGAATCTTCTCAACTCACAAATTCAGTCTTGCACGGACCTGGTTTTCCTACTGCTGTTCAAGTTATTTATTTTTGGGGTTGATCTGATCAGCTGGTCAGATCATCATGCTGAAGCTTTCAGAGCAAGGCCTCCCAAAGCATATAATCCCCTCAGTGGAGTTAGTTTGATACCAGCCTTTAAATAATATGTAGCCTTCAGGGCTCTTGTTGGAGCTGAACTGCTTGAGCCTGTTGCAGGTGTGTGCTGATGGGGACAAGACTGGTGGAGGCAATTAATATGACTATCACTGTAGCTCTTGACTTGCTTCCACCATTTTGTGTAAGCCTGAGAGTCTCCCATCACAGCTCCCTCTGGTTTAGTGAGCAGCTGAGACTATTGAAGGCCAAAGGGTGGAGACTGGCACATTCTTGGTGGAGATCAGGACTGATGGAGGAGAACCTAACCATGATAGCCACTATAAGGAGTATAGGTGGCAATGACTCTTAGAGTGGAAGAGTTCCTGTCATGTGTGATTGCTGCAGGGAAGACCAGACCAGCTCAACTTTTCTGCACAATGGACTGGCTGTTAGATCCAGCCTACCTGTAGTCTAGAGCGGTTTTGACATGTGAACAATCTGTGGAGTTTGACCAGTTCATGCTTAACAGGGTGTCTTCTGTTCACTCCTCTGTCTTCTTAAGTGGGTTGTCAGGGCCAAGCTTGCTGTAGTCTGTGAATAGCAGAGGCCTTCAGTTTGTCTGGGAAGAGTTTCATCTGGTGCCAACTGGAGAGATCCTCCCCCGTGATCATCAGGCTACATCCCACCATTTGTTCACTGGACTCTGGACCCATCCAGCTGTTCGTATACTGTAAGGAGTCTCTGGGACCCACCTGGCTGTTGGGAGACTTTTGGCAGTCTTCGGGACCAATGATTGCTGAAATTGCTTGGCGCTTAGTTGAGGAGGGTGTTTTTTTGACAGCTCTAAAAAGGGCTGTGGTGAAGCCCCTCCTCAGGAAACCATTGCTAGATTCAGATGTCTTGGCTAATTACAGGCCTGTCTCAAACCTTCCCTTTTTGGGGAAGATGGTTGACAGAGTGGTGGGGACACAGTTGGGGATGTAGATGGAGGATTTTTCCATCTATGAGTCATTCCTGTCAGGATTCAGGGGGCCTCATAGCATGGAGACTATACTTGTCAGAGTACAGAAGGGTCTTCTCCTAGTTAGAGATAGAGAATGTTCAATCTTGGTTCTCCTTGACCTTTCATCAGCTTATGACACAGCAGATCATGGGAATTTAGCAACTCAGTTGAGAGACTTGGTTGTTATCTGTGGCACTGTGTGGAGGTGATTTGAGCTCTTCTTCTCTGGAATGGTGCAGCAGAGTGCATGGGGAAAGTTTTTCTCACACCCAGCTGCCCTGACCTGTGGAGTCCCTCAAGGTTTTATCTTGTCACCCATGTTGCTTGCAGCGTACACGCTGTTGCTGAGTGAGGTTATTCATAGGCACAGTCTGCATTTTCATTGCTATGCTAATGATACTCAGCTGTACCTATTGTATGGCCCTGGGGAGGAGAATGCAGTCAGTGTGCAAAATGATTTCCTAGCTGCTATCAATGACTACAAATCCACAAAGGCAGCACATCAGTGCTACTGCATTTGTGTCCTCTAGAAATAGTTATATGTTGCTTTTCTTACTTGATTATGGCTGTCTGTGGTTGCTTGTGTGGTCTTGTCCTTTTGCTGCTAGGGGGTTGGGGAGTTAGGATTGGAAACCCTAATGCCACATTTCCCTACTTTTGGGGCATTGAATGAACCCAAACTGGTGCATTAATGTGTTTTTTTGCAATTAGTATCTATCTATCTATCTATCTATCTATCTATCTATCTATCTATCTATCTATCTATCTATGTATGTATATGTGTGTGTGTATATATATATATATATATATATATATATATATAATAGTGGCACTGTAGTGCCGCTATAGTTAGGGTTGAGGAGCCATTTACATGTTAAACCCCAAATTTGCACCTTAATAACTTTGCAACCATTTAATGGATTTGCCTGAAATTTGGAATACATGATCAAGACCCATATGCCTTGGGATCTGCCAAGTTTCATACTGGTCGCATATACAGCTGCGGAGTTATTAAGCGTGATCTGTGCATGCATTTACACTTTTCTGGAATTTTACTGTCATCTCTACAGGTCGTACGGTTTGCACGGCCGGTCCTAAATCTTCAGGAAATGTGCAGCTGGGGTCCCCAATGTGCCTTTTAAAGATTTTGTGAAACAATATTAAACGGTTCAAAAGTTATTCAAACAACAAGTTCCCATTATATGTCCATGTTCTACAGTGTCGCAAATGCAGTTTTTACTTTTGCAAATGGCTCTTTTACTGTCGCAAATCCGCCATTTTGCTTTCAGTTAGCGATCAGAAAAATGCATGGCATTTAAAATTGGGACCCTCTAGCAACCTAATTCTTTTTGTATTCACCTAGTCGGAGCCTGAGGATGTTGGCCATGTCTTTATTTTGGGGTAAAACACCCCAGAAATATGTCTTTCCAATTTCTGGAAGAAAAAGTACTTTCACAAAGTACTGTCGCACTTGCAACACTGTCAATGAATCTGTGAAAGCTTTCGCAAACTTCGACAGTACTTTTCTAGGCTGTGGGAAAATGACAGCAATTCTTTGGCACCCTGCTGCAAAATAACAGTTTTGAGTTTTGGCCTGATATTTGGGGGGAAAGCAGCTGACTTCTCACAGATGTGCCCTTCAGTGTTTTGTTGAAAAATTATTACATGACGGCAAAGTTATGGCACTGCAAAGTTGATGCTTTTTCCCTCAGGATAACATTACGGCATCCAACGCATTACAGGAATCCTTTGGCGCCCTGTTGCAAAATAACGGTTTGGTCTTTTGGGCTGAAATTTGACGGGAACACAGCCAACATCCCACACTTGTGCCTTTTTGTGGTCTGGTGAAAAAATATCACAGGGAGCCAAAGTTATGGCACTCCGAACTATGGCATTCGCTGCACCTTTCAGGGCCCGTATCTCGGAAACGGTGCGAGATACATACTTTTCATTGGAAAAATGCTTAGCCCCCTCATAAAACTAGCCAGGAAAGTCATAAATGATATGATTTTTAAATTTTTTTTCTATGTTGTACTGTTCCTGAGATATAAGCAATTTAGTATTCCAACTCCTCATTTTCTGCTCCGAGAACCATTATTATTCATACATTCTTTGTACTTACTGTCTTTCTCTATGCAGCTTTTGGGAAAAACCAGCCTGTGTGCTTACATTATTGTTACCGTTACCATTTCCGTTTGCCTTTCCATTCCCGTTTCACTTAACATTCACGTCTACGCCACCATGAGCGTTACCCTTTGCATTTTCATTTGTGCTTGCTTTTTCATTGTTTTTAACATTTCTGTCTACATTACTGTTTCTCTTTCTGTTTCGCTTTGCGTCACCATGCACATTACCATTTGCGTTTGAGAGCACAATGTTACTATGTGACAAGACATCACATGGCAGGAGAGCGGGGCTCAAAGGGCCCCGCACTCCTGCCGCCACATTATATTCACTATTTCTCATTATCATTCTCAAAAACAAGGGAAATTAGAGGCAAACAAACTTAATTTAATGCATTAGTTAGGGTTGTTCCACACCGACAACAGCAAAGGGTCGGTGTTAGGCTAGCCCTCGATCCTGCCCACACCTCGACTGGCATCGGGTTGTATTAGGTTGCCAGTCCCAACTCTCACCCCATTCTCCTACACCTCTGCTTCTTTACACATGTGATGGGGTGAGAGTTATGGCTGACAACCCTCATGCGTACCCCGATGCTGGTTGGGGGTGTGGGCAGGGGGGTCCAAGTGGGGCTTTCAACCCTAACACCAAATTTCCTCACTTTTGCCAGTGTGGAACAACCCTAACTAATGCATTAAATTAATTTTTTTGCCTCTAATATATATATATATTAGGCTCTCTAATGTTAAACCTCACTCATTCGTGTTTTATGCTACTTTTGATGGATTTTTTGCCCATGGCACTGCACCCACACCATGTGATCTTTTGATCTGTGACTTGGAACACAGAAAGAGTTTGGTTCAAAGAACAATTCAGCATTGGTTTGGTAAAAAAATATTTATCTGTTCCAAAGTTATTTTATTTTTAATGTTGGGGTTCTGAACATGCTCAGTTCACTCCAAGATTCATATGTATATTTTTCAGACTAGGACTGGGCTCATGGTCAAGGATTTTGTCAGCTCATAGACAAGGATTTGAAAAAATCCTAGTCCATCAGAAAAATTCCTCATCCATGAGCCGCCATCTTGTTTTTATTTTCTCCCCCCAAACAAAATGTTGTAGTTTTCTCCACAGGTGACTTTTTGGTGTAATGAGGCATGTGTTTTGTTCAGGGTGACACCCTTTATAAACCCATATATTTGGCTTGCTTTGTTTGGTCCAAAAAATTGCCTTGTAAAATTTAGAAATTCTTTGACTGTGACTCGCTAACGATCCTAGTCAGCATACTGTCAAAATCCTAGTCTGCAAGCTGATCCTCTTTCACGAGACTACAATCCCTTGTCCGTCCACTTCAGACCAGATGGCCTTCTCGGATGAGGATTGTTGACGGTCAAGGATTTTGCTACCTCACAAAAGAGGATCAGGTGGTGACTAGGCTTTGTTAGCTCATGAAAGAGGATTGGCCTTGAATCTCTTTGTGAGGTGACAAAATCCTAGTCCATGACCATGAGCCGTCAAAATCCTAGTCCGCCACCCAATACTCTTTTGCGATGTAGCAATATCCTTGACCATCATTTAGGGATCAGATGGCCCTTCTCACGGACAAGGATTGACTCACGGTCAAGGATTTTGCTACCTCACAAAACAGGATTGGCTAACAGACTAGGATTTTGTCAGCTTGCAAAAGGGGGACTGTTTTTTTGAATCCTTTTTCATAAGTTGACAAAAGTGCAGTCTGCAAGGTATCAAAATCCTAGTCCGCCACCCAATCCTCTTTCTTGAGGTAGCAAAATCCTTGACTGTCACTTAGGGACCAGATTACCAAAATCTGATGCGTAAGGATTTCTCATGGATAATGTTTTTGACAGCTCACAGACAGTGATTGATCTGCCATTCGGGGATTTTGCTACCTCATGGACTAGGAATTTTTAAACTTTTACAGATTTTCCCACTGCATTGTAACTTAACAGTTTGGTCTTTTGACTTGCAATTTTCAGGGTATTAAGGGGATGCCCTAGAGATGTGAATTATGCTATGTAGGTGTTAGAAAGTAAAGTGGTTCCATAGATATGCCATCACAAAGTTGAGATTTTTCTCCTAGGATAACACTGCTGTGGCCATCATGCCTTTTGACACCCGTATCTTGAAAACGGTTCAAGATGTGGTTTTTTTGTTGCAAATATTCTTATAGAAGGAGGATGGAAAGCCATGAATACCATCAATTTTGAATTTTTTTTCTACCTTGTATGGTTACTGAGATATTTGGAAAATAGTTTTCCAACTGCTCATTTTCAGGTCCTAGGTCCAGTATTACACCCTCAAAGCTAGCACTCATAGTACTTTTTGGTGCCCATATCTCATAAACGATGTGAGATATGGATTCAGTTGATTCATATCACATGGACATCTCACTGCCATGATTGCAACAAAACTTGAATTTTTTTTCCTGTTGCTATGGTTCCCCAGACATTGGCAAATTAGTGTTACAAGGGTTCCTTACCCTATCAGGCTGCTGTATGGCTCTGCAGCTATAAGTAAGTGGGAGAGAGTCCACGCTGCCACAGATGCATATTGTTATGTAGAAATGGGCAGCTTGGTGGGCCCCGTGCTCCCACCAAAACATGCTATTTACTACTTGTATTACACTTTTTCCAAAAGTAATGAAATTCATTGCAAAAAATGTTATTTAATGCATCAGTTAGGGTTAAAGTGACAAAAGTGGGGAAATGAGATGTTAGGGTTGAGCCCCTAACACTCCCACCACTCCACCCCCATCCTTCACAGACCGACATATGTGAGGGTGTGCCATGCAGTCATCAGACCTAACTCTCATCCCACTCTCCTTTACTGTAGCATGTCAACCTGTTTACAAATGAAATGGGGTGAGAGTTGGACCTGATGACCCCATGGCACACCCCGGCATCTGTCAGTCTGCGGAGGATGGGGGTGGGTGGGGGTGTTAGAAGCTCAACCTTAACATCTCATTTCCCAATTTTGTCACTTTAACCCTAAATGATGCATTCAATGAAGTTTTTGCAATGAATATATATATATATATATATATATATATATATTAGAGGCAAAAAACTCTGTTTAACATTAGTTAGTTGTTAATTTGACAAAGTGTCAGTGAGGAATTGTTGAGCCCCTGATCTCACAGCCCACCTCTCTAACCAGCATCAGGATGGGCATTGGGGTCATTGGCCCTAACTCTCACCCCATTACATGTGTAAAGAAGCAGAGGTATGAGAGAATGAGATGAGAGTTAGGACCGACGACCCGAATGTGCTCCCCGATGCCGGTTGGGGGGTGGGTTGGGGGATCCAAGAGGGGCTTTCAACCCTAGCACTGAATTTTCTCACTTTTGTCGCTGTGGAACAACCCTAACTGATGTATTAAATGGATTTTTTGTCTCTAATTTCCCTTCTTTTTGAAAATGAGGATGATAAATAGTGAATAGAATGTGGTGAAGGGAGCACGGGTCACTTCAGGCCCCACACTCCCAATACATGATGTCTTGTGACATAGTAACAGGAACTGCAAAGCAAACACAAGCAGCAATGGTGATGCACATGGTAAAGCAAATGGAAATGGTAAAGCAAGAGGTAATAGAAACACAAATGCAAAGTGACGCCAAGGCAAAAAGTGATGGAAATGGAGACGCAAACACAAGTGCTTACGGAACGCACCTGGTAACACACACGGTCATGGTACCACAATTGGAAATGCAAATGGTAATGGTAACAGCAACAATAACACCAAAGAAAACAGAAATGGAAACCAAAACACAGGCGCGTATAGAAACACAAACCGAGACATGCACGGTCACAGAACCGCTATTGTAAATGCAAATGGTAATGGTAACAGCAGCAGTAATGCCAAAGGAAACAGAAAGATGAACAGAAGCGAGTATGGAAACACAAACTGTAATGCGCACAGGCACAGTACCACAATTGGAAACACAAATGGTAACAGTAACAGCAACAAAAATGCCAAAGGAAACAGAAACACAAACACAAGCGCATATGGAAATGCAAACCGTTACGTGCACAGTCACGGTAATGTGATTAGAAATGTCAATGGTAATGGTAACAGTGACAATGATGCAAAACGAAAGACACATGCAAATGGAAGGTCGACCGCAAACACAAATGGCAATGCACAGGCTTATACAAAAAAAAACAACCCATAAACAGTAATGGAAACTCAAATGGTAACAGTAATACAAACAGAAGCGCAAACAAAAATGCAAACCGTAACACACACGGTGGCGTACATGAGAACAGTGATGCGAACAATAACGGAAATGCACCTGGAAATGCTAACTGGCACAGTAATGAAAGGACACATCCTTCTTTTCCCAAAAAACAGCATTGTAAAAGACAGTGAATACAAAGAATGTATGCATAATAATGGGCCTTGGAGCAGAAAAGTAGGACTTGGAATACTAAATTGCTTACATCTCAGGAACCGTATGAGGTAGAAAAAAAATGAAAATTTCATATGAATTATGACATTCCTGGCTAGTGTTGTACTTAGCCCCCATTTGGGGGGGCTAAACATTTTTCCAACGAAAGTCGGAATCTCTAATCACATTTAGATACAGGCCCGGAAGCGACGGATGTCATAATGTTATCCTATGGGGAAAAGCGTCAATTCAGAGTGCTGTAACTTTGCAGCCCTCCAATATTTTTTCACCAAGCTACCAAAAGAGACATCTGTGGCATGTTGGCTGCCTTCCCTCCAAATTTCAGCCCAATAGACCAAACCGTTCTTTTGCAGCATGGTGGCAAAGAATTCCTGTAATTTTGGGCATAGTGTCGCAAAACAGTGTCACAAATCACAGCACTTTTGCAAATGAAATCATGAAAGTGTCGTGAGTGTGACACTACTTTTTCCAGAAATTTGAAAAACATATTTCTGGGGTGTTTAACCCCAAAATAAAGACATGGCTAGCATCCTGAGGGTACTACTAGGTAAACACAAAAATAATTATGTCCCTAGATGGTCCTAATTTTAAATGCCAAGCATTTTTCTGATCACTAACTGAAAACAAAATGGTGGATTTGCGACACTACTAGTGCCATTTGCGACAGTAAAAAGTGCATTTGCAACACTGTCAAACTTTTTGTTAACTTTTCCCATTGACTTATAATGGGAACTTGTTTTATGAATAACTTTTGAACTGTTTAATATTTTTTCATGAACTTTTCAAAAGGCACATCGGGAACCCCAGCCGCACGCTCCCTGAAGTTGGACTGGTTGAGCAAAACATGTGACCCGTAGGTGCGAGCAAAGAATTCACCAAAAACCGTAAATGTGTTCGCAGATCTCACTTAATAACTCTGCAGCTGTATATCCAACCACTAAGAAAGATGGCATATCCCAAGATGTATGGTTCATGATTGTGCATTCCAAATTTCAGGCAAATCTGTTCAACTGTGGCAAAGTTATTAAGGTGCAAAGTTTGACCCTTTAACCTTAAAAGGGCTACTCAACCCTAACTATGGTAGCACTACCATACTACCATTATATATATATATATATATATATATATATTATATGCAAAAACTCATTAATGCATCAGTTAGGGTTCTTCTACAGTGACAAAAATGAGTAAATTATTAGGGGTTCCACTCACCCGCCTTCACCAACAGGCATACGGGGTATGTCGGGGTCATCGGCCTAACTCTCACCCCATTCCATGTGTAAACAAGCTGAGGTGGTGCAGTGTGAGAATGGGGTGAGATTTAGGACCATGACCCAGCACACACCTTATGCCTGTCGGTTGGGCGGGATGGGGTGTGGGGTGCAAGGAGTAACCCTAATGTCGAATGTCCTCGCTTTTGTTGCTGTAGAAGAACCCTAACTGATGCATTAACAAAGTTTTTTGCATACAATTTCCTTACTTTTTAAGAAAGAATAGAAAAGTAGAAAATTGCACAAGTTGGTGGGAGCGTGGGGCCCAACCAACTTGTAAGTGTCGGGCCGCATTACACACCTAATGACTAAAATGTACATTGACAACAGCAAGGCCAGCCAACAAATAAATGTTAATGTCACAGAACAATAGAAAATGCTGTCCGCAAAATGTAAACTGCACCACGCAATATCTCTGCAAAATATATATATATATATATATATATATATATATATATATAGTCTGACACATAAACACAGCAGTTCACAGCTACAGGACATGCCGTCAACACCCTCCAAATTTCAAGTGAAAAAAACAAACTGTGTCCAAGATATAACATGTCAAAATTAGAAATTTTCATTCATCAGAGTGGCACAGTTCCACACCTGTTGAAATTTAACACATAGAATGACTCAAAACTACATTCAGGACACTAAGACTAGGTATCCTATTAATTTCAACCCACTACCACAAGCAAAACACTGTCTGCAGAATGTAAACTGCACCACACCATATCTCCGTCCACAAAATATTTTCTGACACATAAAAACTATAATTAACATCCACAGGACATGCCATAAACACCTTCCAAATTTCAAGTTAAAAGACCAAACCATGCCCGAGATATAACATGTCAAAGTTTTAAATTTTCTTAAGTCAGAGAGGCACAGTTCTGCACCTGTTCACATGTAACATACACAATCACTGAAAACTACATCCATGACACTAAAGCTATGTATCCTATCAATTTCAAGCCACCACCACAAGCAAAATGCTGTCTGCAGAACGTAAACTACGCCATGCCATATCTCCACAAAAAAAAATTCTGACATGTAAACACTGTAATTCACATCCACATGATATGTTGTAAACACCCTCCAAATTTCAAGTAAAAAGACCAAACCGTTTCCGAGATATTAAATGTCAAAGACTGGTAAAATTTCCTTATCTATTCCATTATAAAAAATCTGTCCATCTTGTCCCTATTTCTCAATCAAAGATCATGATCCAAGAATCTTACAATCAAAGAATTTGCAGACTAATGAACAAAGAATTAAAAACTTTATAAATCAAAACACTGATGGAATTGCGGTATGCCACTGCAATGGTTTAACAGAACGAAGACCCCTGAGTAAAACCCACCATCATTTGACTTCCTAATACATCCCTGGGCTGAGAAAATCGATTTTTAAATTGGGTCACCTTGTCCCTCCCTTACGATGCACCATTGCTTTCAAAGAATCTCACGATCAAAGAATTTGCAGGCTCGCGATCAAAGAATTTGCAGGATCATGAACAAAGAATTAAAAATGTTATAAATCA